>CM053586.1:177797915-177861094 GCA_028646515.1 Pseudochirops corinnae
GTAGAGGGGTGGGATAGGGTGGAGGGAAATATAGTCAGTTATTCACAATATATCCAGTATGGAAATGTTTTGCGTAACTACACATGTACAACCTGTATTGAATTGCTTATCTTCCTAGTAAGGGTAGGTGATGAGGGAAGAAGGGAAAGAATCTGGAATTCAAAGTTTTAAAATCAAATATTTAAAAAAATTATTATTTTTACATGCAACTGGGAAATAAGATATACAGGAAAAGGGGCATGGAGATCCATCTTGCCCTCCCGGAAAGTCGGAGGGGGGATAGGGGAAGACATAGGAAAGAGCAGATTGGGGGGGGGGGTATTCAGTGGGATCCCTGGTTTGGGTTGTTGGGTAGAGGAAAGAAGGGGAGAAAATCTATAACTCAAAATCTTGTGGAAATGAATGTTGTAAACTAAAAATAAACATCAAAAGAACCAGTTATTTCTCCCCTTGGTACCTTGGCTCAGTATACATCCATAGTTTTCTTTTGAAGACATTACTTTAGAGCAGGGTATTTTAGCCAAAATTACAAAGTACTTCAAGTGCCATATGCAGGTAAGACAATTGGTAACCAAATCATAACATGTAGACTTTGTATTGTACCACATAGACATCTTGTAAACTATCACACTACCTTCGCATTTATTTGTACAACTGTAAGAACAAATGGTGTGTTTCATTCTTTTAAAAATAAGTTTTGCTCTGACAAATGCTAAGGGTTAAATTTTTTTTTTTAATTTCAGGAGCCTGAGTTTAAGGTAGATGGAAACTGAGTATCTCTGTCTAAATTTTTTTTTAAAATCTTTTAAATAATAGGTCCTGGTTATCTGAGTGTCTTTATGATATAAGATGATATAAAATCTGGGAGACTCAGGAGACTTCCTGACTCCTCTACCATCTGATTGGTTTGAAGGTCATGTTTTTGCACCTCACAGCAGAGCAAATTGTTTATGAGGGGAGTAGAAAAGCATTCCTGACCCATCTGAAAGGTAGAGAGCTACTCTATACCAATGAGAGTTCCTCTGCCTCCTAAACTTGAATCAGGGGTCTGGTTCCATTTCCAGCAACTATAATGTAACAACCTTTGGATGTCGGAATCTCCATTGAGAAAAGTGAGAATACTACTTGAAGAATGAGTTCCTCATTGTTTAATACTTGCTGCACTTTTGTTAGGAGCCATAATCCTACATGAATGAAAGTCTCTGGTAGATGAGCCCAGTAACCCTGCCTCAGAAAGCATATCTGCTTGTTCAGGTGGGGTCTCATGAACTTTGGTGACCATGGTGTTGTCACAGATAATTGGGATGGTGTTCCCTGTTCCCCAGAAAATATTTTTATGTTTCTCATAGAGACAGCATAGCAGCTCATCAGTAATTTGCACACTCACAGACTTAAACTGAAATTTTGTAAGCAAAATTCTTCTGTACTATATGAAGGATTCCTGTTTGGCCACTGGTTAGATTAGGATAATCGCTGAAAAGCCTTCCTACTCTGAAATACTGTGACTTTTGCTTGAGAGTATGAGTGAAGAATATTTCATATACAGTCTTTAGGGATGGTCACCATAATAACATTAACCTCTATTGCTGTGAATTATCAAGAATCAGTTTGAGTTTCAGCTTCCATTTGAAATGTACTATGGAAAGTGTTTACTGATAAATGTTTTCCTGGATGACTAGATGTGTGCTATGCTAACTTTCCAAATAGTGCTTGTAATTGGCCTCTGATTGGCCATGACCCCAGTGCCCCTTTGTTTCATGTGTCTAGTAGTTGGGCTCAGGACTTAGGTATTGCCACCTGTTATATCCTTCCTGTTCATTCCATCGTCGACTGTGGCATCATTGACTTGTGGAAGGAACTATCTACTGAAACCAGGTCAGATCAAATGCTTTTGGTGTCATGATCTCAAGGTGATCTTGAGCCTACCTAGTTCAGTCATTAACTTAATTTCATACCTTAATTTCTACATTCATCCTCTTTGGGAGTACAGTGAAAAAAGAGTCATTTCCTAGTGTGTAGATGCCTTAGCTGTCTTATGATGGAAGCTCGTCATATTGCTCACAATACACTGTTATCCTGTTCTTTCAACTCCAGCTACTAGAGAATGCTAATCATGGTGGTGGGATTGCTCACTAACTTAGGCTGAAACTCCTGGCTTTTTTTTTGTTTGTTTTTTTGAAAAAGGAGTTTATGGTCTCTTGCCACTGTGCTTGGAAATTCCTTCATTCCTTGCTACCTCTAAAAATCTGTTCCTTATTCTCTCTACTTCAATGATCAGCTCTCAGTATTTAACATCAAGCATATGTACAGCTGATATCTTAAACTGTTTGAAAATTTTATTCCTTTTCTTCCTTAAAGTGATAGTGCTTACTTTGGTGCTGTGAGAGCAGTGGGAAGAGGGCAGGTAGAAAGAGAGGAAGAACATGCACCAGAAGGTACTTTTCTGCCTCACTAAATAAGCCTTCAGTGCCTCCACCCCTGGAGTTATTGACATTCCCTGGTGAAAGGGAATTAAGGATCATTTTCCTTTTTCCCCCTCCCTTAAATGTCAAGGAAATAGTAAATAGATAGATTGAGGAAAGTTTGTATAAAATTGATTAAATACCACATTGTAAATAAGTAGTATAAGGGTCAGAGCACTAGTATGGAAATTTTAAAATATGTTCTTCCATCTACTATGTTTCCTCCTCAGTAAAATGAAGACACACACCTATATCTTGAACTCTTTGTTATGTATTTCCAGACTTTTAACTCTGGACAGTTCAAATATGTGCAGTGGGAGTTGGGAGTTCCAGGATAGTTGTGTCTCATAGAGGCTGTACTGAAGTTTGAAGGGCAGACAAGGAAGTTTAATTTGGTATGAACACTCAGTTGACAGCAAGTGAATATTCTTCATATCAAGTTTTCCATATGAATTTTTTCCTCATTGTGTGACCCCAGGCAAAGTCACTCAAATCTCTCTGAGCCTTTTTTCCTCATCTGGAAAATGGGGATAAAAATAATGTGTAACTCAGGGTTCTTGTGAGAATCAAACAAGATCAATGGATTCAAAGTCCTTTGCAAGCCTTAAAGCACTTTAAGTATATAAATACATATGTGTATGTGTGAGTATGTATGTATATAAAATATATGTATGTATGTATATAAAATATATATACTCTGCTAGTGATGTGCCTACTATCAGTGGTACTTTATGGTTATAACAAAATTATTTCCTTCCAACAACTCTTTGTGGAGTAGGTAGTATAATTTTTATTATTGTCTTATAGATGAAAAACCTAAGATTCGGAGAGATGATGGCATGCTCAAGATATCACATAGCTAATTTATTGTAGTCAGGACTCAATTGTGTGTTCCCACATTAAAAATCTAGGGCTTTTTCCATTATACCACACACTTAATAATTCTGTGAAGTCTGTAGTGCAAGTATTTATTATCTCCCTTTGACAGATGAGAAAACTATGGCTCAAGGAAACTAAGCAATTTACCCATAACTCATAAACTGACTTAGTCTTTACTTCTGACACTCAAATAGAGTGCTGTTTCTGCTGTATCATGCTGCTTCCTATAATGTTATTTCTCTAAACTGAAACTATGGCTTTTTGATATGTTTATGGAAGACTAGGGTAAGTGTTTGAATTGTTGCTGAGAATTGAGTCTGAAACACTTATCTTGAGCCTCCTTCTTTTCCTTTCCTTCCTCTTCATTTAGTAGCTATAGTTCTGCTTGGAATTGTTACTCTAAAGAATAGTTATTTCTTAGGTATTAGAGAAAAATGGAGCTGTATGCTGCAGAGCATCGGGGAAGTGGAAGTGATAGTTCCCAGGGATTTTGGTTCAGTGATGCTATTCAGTAACTGGGATTTTGGGGAGAAGGTAGTTGGTAACAAGAAGAAAGCCTCTGGTTAACATTTAGAGAAGATTGTGCTTTACATTGGGAGCACCCTCTCCAGTCTTTCTAGTCACCCTAATCTCTAGGTTTGAATATAATCAAGCTACTGGATCTCTGAATCTTTTGTAGCCTGATTCAGATAGATTTTTGCAAATTTGAAAATAGAATCACTAAAATATTGGAACTGGAAAGGACCCTCAAGATCTCTAGTCCAGAAGTCCTTAACCTTTTTGGAGGCATGGACTCCTTTGGCAGGTATGGCAGGTATGGACACCTTCTTAGAACCATGTTTTTAAATGCATAGAATAAGATACATAGTATTACAGGTGTAATCAATTATGTTACAATAAAGGTGCCATTTTTTTTCCCATCCAAGTTCATGGACTCCCTGAAATCTATCCACAGATGCATTGTGAGGGGACCTCAGGGTTAAGAAGCCATGCTGTATTGCCTAATTTTATATAAGTGAAAAGGGAGGCCCAGAGAAGGGGATTTGATTTGCCAAGTTAAGCTGTCAGTGGCCAGACCAACCATCCTGAGCCACCATCCTCAGCATCGCTCTTGCCACTATACTGTGTTATCATGGTCATTTGGTTCATACTGGACAGTACTAGACTCCCACAAATTGGCAACATGACCTGACAAGTGTAATTAATGAAATAAATTAATACATTACCTCTGTCTGAGAATGTATACTTTGATCTATAACTCTAGTGAATTCATCTTTACTAGGAGAAAATAGGCGTGCTTCACTCTCAGTTCTTGACATTGCTTTGATGAGAGTTCTCAAGTCTTTCAGTATTGCTTTCCTTTACATTATTGTGGTATTTTTGTAAATTACTCTCCTGGTTCTGCTTATTTGGCTTTGTACCATTTCATATAATATGCCTTCTTAAATTTTCCTGAATTCATTTGTGGTTTTCTTGTGGTGCAATAATATCTCTATTACATAAGTTTATCATACTTTCTAGTTTGATACCATAAAAAAGTTAGTATCTGTTTTAGTGGCTTGTTTCTCTTGATACTTGATGCGGCTAACTAACATTCCTTGATGAAGTAGAGTTATCTAGTCATATAAATGTTAACAGTTACTTATCAAACAAAGTACTTTATGGCCAAAGGCATTTTGTTCCCAGGCACTTAAAATTGATCACAATTTTTTAAAAAATGAACTAGGAGGATAAGGGTGATAGTTGCAATACTAAGAGAATGGGAGAGGAAAAAAAGATCTTGCCCTTCAGTCATTTCTTTCAACAGGTATACTGGACTAAATCTGGTTCTTAGCAAATGGGGGAAATAAGACCATGAAACACTGGATTCCTGTATGTGGGATGTAGGTTAGAAGCATGATACCTTTGGGATTTGGGGGCAGACTTCCTTGAGGATAGGTGACAGCAGGTGACACATATGTGGTACACCACGTCCAGGTTTGTAGATGAAGAACAAAAGTGTCATGTTAGCTGGCCACTTTTGGGGAGGTATACAGTGTCAGTGCTGGTACTTGAACCTAGACCTTCTCACTCCTAAGTTCTTGGTTCTCTCCACTGTCATACTGACTTCTGGTGACCAAGGGACCCTGCTGGCAGTGTTTGAAACTGGAACAAAGGAAAGTATTGGATGCAATTGGTTCTGTTAATGGTTGACTTGTCAACACTGTTTTGATGCTGTCAAAAATAAATCACTGATTGTCTCCAACTCTCTTCTAGGGGTTCCACGGCCCTTATCCTTTTGGACAGTCTTAAAACGGGTATCGTCGTGAAGAGACATTTACGAAGAAGGATTGACTTTGGGTGGGGCGGGCAAGGGGTTCCTTTGGATTCCAGACAACACAATGTGGACCTCTGGCTCTGACTCCACATCCTGGATGAAGAGGACTCTAAAGAGACTGGTTTCACGTAAACTCGGTGTGCATGTGTGAATGCTGAATCGCGGGAATGCTGATCGAGGCTACAGAGAAGAAATCCTCATGGTCGCGCTGTGTTAGGGGAAGGGGGGAGGGGCTTTTTTTTTTTTTTAAGATAACACAAGTACTTAGGTTGCTCAGGAGGGGAAAACGTTTAGAAATGGGAGAAAAAAAGCCATCTTTTTAAACAAAACTTATTTTGCCTACACAGAGGCTGTTGTTTTGAGAAAATGTTAGGTCGTTTTTTGATTTGTTTTCCTCCCCCTCCCTTCTCTCCCTTTTCTCCAACCTCATTTTAAAAAAAGGGCAGCATGCGTGGTTTTGGGTTGGCTGTTTACTCCTTGCTCTAAGCAGGGGTGGATTGGAAAACTCGAGTCGTGTGTGTGTGTTGGGAGACTGTGTGTCATTGCAGTGAATGTTTTATCTGTTGTTTAATGTGAGGTTGGAACAGGCTCTGACCTTGTGTTGTGAATGGCGCTGGCTGTTTGTTTGTTGCTCTCTCCTCTTTTAATCTTGTTGATTTACCCTTTTGGCATCTGAATTAGCCAGCCTGTGGCTCTTTACCACAAGAATATCTCTCTGAAGACCAAATAATTTCCCTGTGTCATCTTCAACAGAGGAGGCCTCTGGAACAGACCTCAGATGATCAAGGCTTTTATTCATCTGAAGGAATCCCCACACACATGCACACACACTCTGAAATCTATAACAAGAAATAAAATTGCTTTTCTTCCACATTTCTCTTACTATAGAGAAATATTCTCCACAGGTGAAATTCTATTTAGGGTTTTTCATGCATTAACTTTCAGTAACATGGGATAGGCTACATGCCATTATGTTCTCCCTTCCTGTTCTCCCCCCCAAAAAGTGTGTATGTTTCTTGGTGTAATTCACCAACTAGTGTGTAGAGTGTAAGTTTTAAAGTGTCATATATTTCTCTATTTTCACCAAATTTCCTTCCTTGTATCTTCCCTTAAGTCTTCCTTTGTGATATGTTCACAGCCAGCCTGTGGAGGCTGAGCTGCTGCTGTCTGGAAATATTGAAACTAGAGCCGCAAGTGTAATCAGCCATAGGGGAGAGCCACATTCAGTCACTTCTCAATGTTAGAGGCCACATTAGTCTGGAAACGAGAGGTCCTCTGGGCAGGGTGCTGTGTAGAAGTGGCTGGGAACTAGGGTTAATGGGCAGGGGAGGGGGGTAGGGCATGGGAATTAAAGCCAGAGCTGGGGCCCAGCTGCTGGCTATATATCTGTTTCAGGCTCAAATCCCTGCACTGCCCTAGCTGCCTATTGGCTCTGGGACAGGTAGGATATGATATCCCAATGGGAAGCTTGAACCAGGCTAGAACAGCTGTCTGCCAAAGATACAAGAATATGCAAAGTCCTCTTCCAGCCCCTATCCTTTCCCAATCCAAACCCTACCCCCCCATTACCCTTCTCCCCAAACCACACTAAAAAGTCTTAGCAAATAACCAAGTCAGGAGGGTTGTGTTGTCTCTCAATGAATGGATCTGAAATGCAGTTGCAGTATTGTCTGCCCATTGCCACTGCCAGGGTGGCATTAAGCTTCCCAGACCAGATATGCAGCTGCAGGGAGTCCTGTAGCCTCTGTTTATGTGTGTCTTTGTATGCTTGAGCCTATGTATGTACGTATGTATGTATGTATGTATAAGGTTTTGGTGTCTCTCTTTGGATGAACATTCTGAGAATGTGGTCCTCCTCATCCTCCTCTGATACTGGTGTTTTGGTTTTTTTAAAAGCATGGATGTAGGAGAGGGGTGTGTGTGTGTATGGGTGTGGGTGTCCTGTCATGAGAGGATGGCCTTTTGCCTGCTAGGGAAGCCCTGGGGAATGGTAGGAGCCAGCTTGATCATAAGGGGGCAATTGTAGACCAGTATGGGAGTGGGGGTAGTGTTTATACTGCAGTAACCATTTTCTATGCACATGCTGAGTGCCTCATCCCCTTTGCAGAGGGGGAAAATGTGCTGGGTGACTAGTAGGCCGTGAAGCTGAGTTAAACGAAGCAGATTGTGGAATTCTGGGAAGAGGCATAGATTTCTGCTTCTACTACCATCTTTTGCCCTTTAACATTTTGCAGGTTTAGGCTATATCCTAAGACCCAGGAATCTTCTGCTAGTTCCTTCCTCTTTTGCTAGCCCAGAAAGTGGAAAATCAGCAGTCCCTCCCAGGGTATCCTTTGCTGCATCAAACTCAAGCCTAATTGGTATTGTTGGCCTACCCAGTGTAATAGCAATAGTGGGGATTGGCTACGTATGCTGTGGGTCCTCTTGAATCACAGGCCTGACCCCTTCCCTGCAGTTGGGTGATGATTCTTGCCTGCATACACTGGAGTCTTAGCTTAAACTCCCTTCAGATACAGATCAAGGAGTGAGTGCTGTCTGGGTCAAGTGAAGCAGGGCATGGTCAGCAGCTCTCATGGGCTAAGAAGGGCACTAGTCAGATGTGAGTTTTTAGCTGCTGACTTCCCCATTTGTTTCCTTTCTTCTCCTTTGGCTAACTGGTAGAATGCTCCCATTCCTTTTGTCCTTTTTTTGGAAACATCCCACAATACCTGTATATCTCTGAACAGGGCAGCCTTCCCCATTTGAGGTAAGGAGGGAGACATTTTGCTGCCTTGTCTGCAAAATGGGAAGTATTTCCTCTTTGGTGCTGACTCATGGTCTACCTTGTTTAGGCCAATGGGGAGTAGCTAGGGGGCTCAGGGTGAGATCAGTATGTGTGGTGTGTGTGTGTGTGTTTCTTTGGGGGAAAGGTGGGATGAGAGTTGTTTGGGGGCATTTTTCTAAAGTAAATCTGTGCTTCCTTCTGGGAGGGATGCTTCCAAACTGGGAAAGAATCTGCCCTGACACAGTAATATGATCTAAGGGTTACTAGGAAGGGAAGGTGATGGGGACAGAACTTCTAGGACTTGGTCTGTGCCCTAGCACCTGGAGTGTGGGGGTGCTGGGCCCACCTGGAAATGCACGATGTTCCCTGCCTAGGCTTTCCTGCCTTCTCTCTGGTCATTGGAGTGGGGTGGCATGAGGGAGCAGCAGCAACTCCAGGCTGCCTCCTCTCGTTAGGGTGGTGATGTATGTGTTGAGAGACAGAGAGAGAGAGTTGGATGATGTGGTGGGGCCTCACAGTGCCTGGGAGGAGATGGTGAAGAGGCTTTTCATTACTGTATAAATGAATATTTGTATGATTAAATTAACGCAGAAAATCTATGTTTGTCCAAACCTGGTGTGTTTCATTGAACTCGCTTATCAGGCTCTTTCACTGATCCTTTGGCACCCCGGGAATTTCATTCATTCTGGTTGTCAACCCAGTTTCTGGGTTTCAAAGGCTTTCCCAGCATCTAGAATCTAGGACTCATACTACATTTTGAGAAACAATCAACTACCACCACATGTCTTAGCCTGCCATTGTTATTAGTGCCTATCCCCTCAGAGGGTGGTAGTTGTTGCTCCCAAAGGGTAGTAGTTGTTTAAAAAAATTACTAAACACCTCTTAAGTCTAGCTTTCTGCTTGGTACTGAAGTAATGGGGTGATAGGATGGAGTCTGGACTCCCCACCTTCTCTCTCCTCATGGATAGCAAGAGTCTTCTTTCTTCCAGGTGTAAGAATTAAGTTACTAAGAATGTTTATCTCCCCATATCTGCCCTGCTGGATAAAGTCTTAAGTTCATTTTCATTTTATTGCCCCCCCCACCTCACCCCGTGTAACCACAGGGGAGTTGTTGCTACTACCAGGCTGTCTCATGATGAGTAGGAGGCCGGGAAAAAGGATATGTTCCCCCAGTTGGAAGTTTGTGTTTCACAGAGACACATTATCAAGAAGGGTATGTGGATACCAAATAGCTGCTTGTAGATTGGTCTGGTGGGAACCTAATCAGTATTTTAAACCTTGTTTCTCTGGAAATATGCCCTATTTTGCCCATGGGAGGAGCACCCGCCTGCAGGAAATGAGCAGTCTAAGCAGAAAGATGGTGTTAAACGCGTGAAAAGTCCAGCGCTGCTTTAAGAACCAGTAAAGACGGCAATGTGAGTTGACACAAGGTAGCATGTTATTTTTTTTAATTGTTGTTTGTTGCATCACGTTGAATTTTTTTCTTTTTTGGAGGGCATTTGGGGTTAAGTGACTTGCCCAAGGTCACATGGCAAGTTTGTGTTAAGTGTCTGAGGCCAGATTTGAACTTGGGTCCTCTTGACTCCAGGGCCGGTGCTCTATTCACTGCACCACCTAGCCACCCCCACATTGATTTTTTTAATATCTCCTTACTTCCCCTTCCCCCACCACGAACTGTCCCTTGTAACAGATTAAAAACAGCACATAGTTGATGCCAAGTGAATGGTGAGTTCAGTTCAACAAGTATTAAGTACTAGATATAAGTAAGATGCTAGACCCTGAGGGCACAAAGACCAAAAATGAGCCTATGCTCTAAAGTCAGAAAAATAGTCCATACTTTCCAAGGGGATATGGTCTGAACACATTTGAGGAAAAGAGTGCTAAGAAAGGCAAGGGAGAGATAAAGAAAGGCTTCCTCTGGGCAGTGGCACCTTAACTGAGCCTGTGGGCAGACAAGAATGGCCAATAAATAGCTTTTAAGTTTTGCTGAGACCCTTATGTACATTATATCATCTGGGTCTCATACCAACCTTGGGAGGTAGGTACTGTTACTCCCATTTTACATGTGAGGAAATGATGCCCAACGTCACCCAGTGACTGTAGGTGGGGATTTCAGCCTGAGCTTCTTCAATCCAAGCCCATTCTAACAAAGGTTCTGCTACTTACTACCCGTGTCTACTTGGTCACATCACTTCCCTTCTGTAGGTTTCAGTTTGTTCTGAAAAAATGAGTTGATAGGGTTGAAACGTCTTAAGGTCTTTTCCAGTTCTAAATCCTGTGATCCCACAAAACCAAGCTAAATATTGTGAGAGGCAGAGGTGAGAAAGGAGTGTCTCCTAGGTGTGAGAGCAGCCCCTTTGAGGGCATGGAGATAAGAGATGAAATATTGTTTAGGGAATAGCCTGTTTCTTTGGAACATAGATTGTATTAAGAAGATAATGTGAAACATTTGGCAAGAAAGAGGGGAGTCTAACTAGGTTTTTAAATGCCAAGCTGAGTTTGTATTTTATCTCGGAGGCCATAGAGAGTCACCAAATATTTTTGAGCAGGGTGGTGACCAAATATCTTTGAACAGGCTATGACAGGTCATACCTATATCTCAGAAAGCTTCTTTTGTCAAATATGTGTGTAGGATGAATTAAAGAGAAAAGAGGTGACCAAGGAATCAAAGAGAAGAATTAGTCTTTAGCACAGTGCAGGACACTATTCTAGCTTGTTTGTCCAACCTGAAAGACTGACTGCTCGGTCTCCTTGATAGATCATCTGGAAGTGGGAAGAGATGGGAGGCTTAGCCGCAGGAAAAGTCAGGGAGATGACTGGGCCTTCACTTCATTCTTTGAAACACCAGTTGCTCCGGCTGCCTCCCTGAGCCTCATGCCTATGGAACCTTTGTATTTAAAGCTCAAGAGAAACCAAGTCACACAACTTTGTTAGAATAATCATTAAAACCCTGCTTTCATAGCTCCAAGACCTACTACCTATGAGCCTACATTACTATTTATCCTGTCCTCATAGCTCCCCGAATTTTTCTTTCAAGAAGTAATAATATCTCTAAGTAATAATATAATAATAGGTGGTATTTAGCTAGCATTTTAAAATTAACCAAGGGTTTTACGTGCACATAATTTGCATGACTCAGTGAGATAGATAATATAATTATCTCTATGTTACAGATAAGGAAACAGGCTCAGGTTACATTAGTCAATCAACCAGAAAGTATTAAGTGCCTGTTCTTTGTCCAGCACTTTGCTAGGCTCTGGGGTAAGAAATATTCCCTGTTCACAAGGAGTTTAACATTGTAACAGGGGAGGCTACCTGTACATTAATACATAAATATATATACAGCATAATATAATATGAATGAATACAGATCTACATACAAGGTAGTTTTGGAGGATTACGAAAGGCTTCATGTAGGAGACAGTTGTGGAGCTGCTGTCTTCAAGGAAGAGAGGGACCCTGAGGAGGAGGTAAATATGGAATGTATCCTAGAAATATAGAACAACCAACTCAGAGCAGTAGATGAAGTGTTTTGTGTGAGGAACAAAAGAAAAAGCCGGTTTGACTGGTTCACAGAGTATATAGGAGGAGGAGGAGTATTGTCTAGGGGGCTGGAAAGATAGATTGGGCCCAGATTTTGTAGGTCTTATTTAAAAGCTAAACAGAGGAGTTTATGCTTTAGAGGCAATAAGAAGCCATTGGAATTTATTGAATGGGGGTGGGGGTGGGGGTGGGAGTATCATGGTCAGATGTGCACTTAAGGAAAATTTCTTTGGAAGCAGTGTTTAGGACAGATTGGAGTGCTGAGAAACTTGATGCAGGAGATCAGTTAGGAGGCTTGTTGCAATAATGTAGGGGAGAGATAATGAGAGACTGAACTGAGGTGGGAGCTTCATGAGTCAAGTCTTATAGACTTGTAGAGATGTAAAGATGTAGAAATGTGAAATTTAGCAACTGATTGGATTTGTGGGGTGAGGGAAAGTCAAGCATAATTCAGAGATCACAGAGCTGGGAGACAGGACAGATGGTGTTGCCTTGGACAGAAATAGGAAAGTTTGGAAGAGGGGAAAGTTTTGGGGGAAAGATGAGTTCAGTTTTGGTCGTGTTGAGTTTTCCATGGTCATGCCTTTTCTAAATATCATGGTCAGGATTTGAACACAAGTTCCAGCACTTTACCGAGTAAGCTGTGTTGCCTCCCAAGGCACTTACCTGATAGTAGAATCACAACAGCACATTTGTGCCACTTAACAAGCATTTATTAAACTCTTATTACTGTTAGGTACTATGCTAATTAAGCACTAGGATACAAGGAAAGGCAAAAACGTGATCCCTGCCCTCAAGAAGCTCACATTCTAACTGGAATGATTTGGATTCCAAAGATTTGGAAATTATCTCACTTGTGTGTTAATGACCATTCGAAGTCTTGGACTTCACTGTAGTACCATTGGTCATAAGATTTAGAGTTGTAAGGGACCTAAGAGATGGCTGTTTTACAGATGAACCAAAAAGGATTGATTATTTACCATGTGTAAAACTCTGTGCTTTGGAGGTTCAAATAGAAAAGCAGAGGCAGTCCCTTTTCTGGAGGAGATCACATTCTAATGGATTTGATGTTTCAGCTGTAAGTCTGATGGAAAGGTCTTGTGGTCCATAAAGTGCATCTGCAAAGCAGATAGCAATGTATCTTCTTAATGTAGAACACGGATAAAATAATGGTTTTCTGATGTTGAACCATTTGACAGTGCCAAGGACTTTGGTGTTAAGATTTCTTTTCTAAGCCTTTAGGGGACTTCCTTGGATAATGGCTGTCAGTTGCTGGTTCAGAAGCAGGCCTGCTATCTTGGAGAGTGCTGCCATTCCTGGTTCTCTTGGCCTTACCTGCCCGTTGGCAGCTGACAAATGGTTATTGGTGATGTGTTGAAAAAGGTAATCTCAGGAAATTCTCACATCAATGTTTGTGGAGGCCAAGCTAAAAACTGGTCTAAGCAGTCCAGTGACCACTGCTATTCCTCAGACTGTTGAGTTTCAGGGTCCTGGGCTGACTCCACTGGGGTTGGAGGAAAGGTTTGACCCTACTGGCCCGTTGTTCTCTGTCATATGTGGCAGAGAGTATAAATGGTAGGGCCCTTGTCCACAGTAGTTATGAAAAACAAGGTTTTAGAGAAGAGAATTCACTTAGTCACATTGGTAATAAGTACTAAAGCCAGAGTTCATATCCAAGTCTCTTTCTAATTGGTGATCTTTCCTCCTTTGCAGCCCAGCTGATCAGAAAATGAATAGTTGTGTATTATGGAGAGTGGAATTTTCTGACTTTGAAAACATGTATATTTCTGGGGCAGCTAGGTGGTGCAATGAATAGAGCACCGGCCCTGGAGTCAGGAGGACCTGAGTTCAAATCCGGCCTTAGACATTTAACACTTACTAGCTGTGAGACCTTGGGTGAGTCAACCCCAATTGCCCTGCCCTCCCCCCTCCAAAAAGCAAATAATAATAATAAAATATTATGTGTATTTCTGAAGAGGATTATCTGAGTCCTTTGTTGCATTTCCTGCCTACTCTTAGTCCCCTCTCTGCCAGGATGAGTAGGCCCTGAGGTCTAGGGGAGATGTTCTCAGAAAATTCAGCAGGGGAAGCTGGACCTAATGAGCAGTATCATGGGATAAGGGGTTGCAGAGAAGGGAAAACACTTGCCTCAGGCTACACAGCAAGGTAGTGCTCAAATTGGGGGCTAAACCCTAGATTTTTGTTTTGTTGGTCAGAGATAGCAGCCTCTGGCATCTATCAAGTAAGGCCCACCCCCAGGCACAACTGGGGTGGAGTGACTGGAGAATAGGATCATGGAATGTTATAGCTGAATGGATATTACAAGATTAGAGGCCAACCCCCTAAAAATATTTTACATACATTGTTACTGGTAACTTTTGTTTTTACATCATTTTCATTTCCCTGTGTCTTTCTCTCCAAGAGAGCTATCCCTTTAAATGGACATTTTTTTTAAAAAAGAAAGCAAAAAAAAAAGAGGAAGGCAAGATCAACCCCCTCATTTTTATGCAGAAAGAAACTTAGGACCAAAGAGAGAAACAGACTTGCCAAGGATCACATAGGTGGTAAGTAGCAGAGGTGGAATTTGAACCCAGGTCCTCTGACTCCAAACGAGAAACACTTCCCTCCAGAGTGGAGTTCCTCTGAACTGAGTAAGTGCTTACTGCCCCTCTCTCTTACCCCACCCCTATTCTATGGCACAGGCCATGAACCCATATCCTGCTTCAAGTCCCTGTAGCTATTTGTTCTGGTAGGGAAATGCAGCCCCTCCACCCTATCCCACCACCTGACTTCTTTCTCTCAGGACTGCCCCCCTTTGCTACTCATCATCATGCACATACCCACACCTCTTTCTGTCACTGAGCAGCTAAATACTTGACAGAATCTGTTTGCCTTTGGGGCTGTAACCTGTCACAAATCCACCAGGCTCAGGGAGAGCAGAGCAGATCAGATGGCGCCTTCTCGCCCAGATCATTCCCACGGGGGCTTTGTGACGCAGGTCAGGGCTCTCAGCCATAGTTCTGTGTGTTTGTGCATTGGGGAGTGAGGGGGAGTAGGGGACAGCTTGCCAGGGCCCAGCCCTCCTGGCAAAACAGATGAGTCCCCCCACTGAGGTTGCACCTGGGCCAGCCTTACCTCCCACCCTGTTCTTCAAGCATCCTGCTGGGCACCTCCTGGTGCCGATACAACGCTTTCCCAGAGCAGAATTTGGATGCCTTGGCCCCATTTGGCAGCAGGGGCAGCCTGAGCTCAAGAATTGAACACACCCACACCACATCCTGAAGACCAGGATGGTGAGCCTTTTCTAAGGCCAGGGTGGCACTTATTATTATGTTTATTGTTCTTATCATTTTTGTTTATTTGTGCTATAGCGAGAAGACTTGGAAAGAAAGGACTCTGAAGATCCGAGTCAGGTATCAACTCTGACACCGACTGACTTAGCTTTGTGATCTTGGGCAGGTCACCAGGCCTTCATTTCCTCATATGTAAAACATGGAGCTGGACTGTATGGACTTTAATGTCCAGGTGCTGCGCTAGGCCCTAAGGATGCAGACAAAATGAATGAAATGCTTCCTACCCACAGGAAGCTTACATTTAAGGAGGGAAGCAAGGACACAGAATCGAGGGCACCAACAACTGAGGACATCAGGAAAGGGTCCATTGGAAGGTGATGCTTGATCTGTGACTGGAAGAGACGGACTGGGAGGTAGATGCCCTTCCAGTTCTAACATTAGGTTGCTATCATCATTACCATACTGTATTTATATAGTGTTCAGGGTTTTATAAAGCACTTCGTAAACATCATTTCGCTTGAGTCTCACAGCAAATCTGTCAGATAGGTAGTATAAATATCCCCATTTTATAGATAGGTAAATTGATAGCTTAAGTGACTCTTCCAAAGTCAAACATTGTGGCAGAGCAGGGACTCAGAACCCCATTTCATCTTAACTCCAAAACCGGCGCCCCTGGATGAGTTGCTGAGCCTCTCTCCTCAAGAGTAGTCTTTGTCTAGAAATGGGCATCATAACTTTTTTTTTTTCCTGCCAAGTCAGTCTGTTAACCTTGTATTTTTATACCGTGGTTATTTCTGCTTAAATCCCATTCTTCTCTTGAACCTCACCTTTGTAATCAAGAAATATACATCAGCAAAAATAGCTCATTCAAGCAGTTTCTTGAGACAGTGTACATCATGTTCCATATCCATAGTCTTTCGTCTTCCCCGTTTTCCTCTCCTCTCCACTCCCACCTGTCTCCTGAGAGGAAGGCCATGTGTTTGGCCATTATAATTAATCAGTTTGTGTGTGTGGTTTTTTTTTTCCAGTTACAGTGTTGTCATTGTATCTGTCCTCGAGGGTTCTGTGCTTTACTGCTACATCAGTGCATTAAAAGTCTTTAATAACTTCTCGAAGCCAGGAAGCTAAATTGAATGGCATCAAGGTTTCCTTCCTGGTTGGGAGTCTGTGATTTGGTGAACGAGGGAAGGGCACAATCTGTGGTCTCTTCTGGGGCAGGCGTTAAGCAGAGTGACAGCTTGCCCCTTTATGGATAGAGTGCCCTTGGTGCTGAGCCAGCTTGACCATTGACCACTTTAAGATATTATCTGCCTGTTCAGAGAGGAGCTGAAAGCTCAGAGTTACCATACCCAGGTGGTAATTAGATTTGGGCAAAATTCTGCTCCCTTCTAAATAATTTACATTTTTATAGCACTGTTTATGTATTTCTTCATTTGATCCTCATAATAGAAAACACGTGTATAGTGCTGACTATGTGCCAGGCACAGAGCTAAGCACTTTACGGTGATTGTCTTGGTTGAGTGTCACAACACCTTGAAATTAGGTGCTATTATTATCCCCATTTGACAGTGAAGGAAATTGAGGCAAATAGGTTAAGTGACTTACCCAGCATCACACAACTGTCTGCATTTAAATTCAGGTCTTCCTGACTCCAGGCAATGAGGTGATGAAATGGATAGAGCACCGAGACTGGAGTCAGAAAGACCTGAATTCAAATTTGACCATAGACTTACTAGCTATGTGAGCCTGTGCAAGTCACTAACCTCTTTTCCTTAATCCACTGGTAAAGGAAATGGCAAACCTCTCCAGTATCTTTGCCAAGAAAACTCCGTGGACGGTATTGGCATGATACGGTTCACGGGGTCATGATGAGTTGGATTCAACTGAACAACAACTTCCTGACTTCAGGCCCTGAACATTATCAGCTGTATTACCGACCTGCCCCTTGATGATGGTGATGATGGCTAGAGTTTATCTAGAGCTTTGAGGTTTGCAGAATGCTTTAGAAATACAATCTCGTTTTAGACTCACAATAACCCTGAAACATATGAAAGGTACTTCCCCCATTTTACAGATGAGGAAATTGAGGTACAGAGAGATTAAGCGACTCGCCTAGGGTGTCCTGACTAGTCTCTGAGCTCGGGTTTGATCTCAGGTCTTTCTGACTTCAGGTCCAATGTTCTATGCATAGCACTGCCCAGTTGTCTTGTGGTAAGTAACGATAATAGTAACAGCCAACATTTATATAGTGCTTTATGGTTTGCCATGTACTTTGTATCTCATTAAATGCTCACAACAACCCTTGGGATAATTGTCTCCATGTTAATTGATGAAGAAAGTAAGACTGAGAGGTCAAGGGACTTCCCATACTGATAGTGAGGCCAGATTCTGTGTTCAGGTATTCCTGACTCCCAAGTTCAGACTATCTATGCCACCTAGCAGCTTCCTGCCTCGTACAGGTGTTGTTACCCCCATTTTATAGATGAGAAAACTGAGGCTCACAGATGTTGTGAATTGGCACAGCTAATACTTGGCAGAGCTGGGACACAAAGTTGGGTCTGACTATCTGACAATACCAGTGTTTGTTCTACCATGTTGAATTATCTTTACTCTGGATGACTTGTCACTTAATGTCTGGAGAGCTGTGCCCTTCCCTTGTCCACTCTTGCCCAGCCCATTGGTTATCCTGATCTCCAAGGTGATCAGGGCTGGAATTGGAATGTTGCTGCTGAGTGGGCCGGGAGCCCAAAGCTTGATTGGGTTTTTCAATGAAGCATCATTAGAGCTTGAAACTGTTCATCCTTCATTTTCAGAGAGGAGCAATGACATCACCACTAACTTACATGCGAATTGGATTTAAGTGAGGCAGAGTTGAGCAAAGTCCATCAACCTCACTCTTCCAGAGTCAACAAAGTCCAGTGGCAGGACAAAAGTCAGGATAGCTGGCAATGGCCCAGGATGCAGTGGATGACCTTGGCATCTTTGATGTCTAAGCACTTCACAGCACCTGCTAGACCCACCTTTGTGGTCTTTGGAACAAATTGTTCTCATCTGCCCATCCTGCCAGTGAAAGGCTTCACATGGTTGGGGTAGACATTCCCCTAACTCACTGATGGGTTTGAAACCTGTCAGTTATCTTCACCCTGGTTTAACCTGTTTGCTGGTCTGGTTTACCAGGGTCTGGCTGCTTCATGTGCTACAGTTTCTTGGAGTCACAGGTAAGCATTGGGTGCCAGGTGGGCACCAAAGGTGGATGAGTAGGCCTGAAAAGGGCTCCATAAGCCCTCACACTAGAGGTGCTATACTTCCCTGAATACACCATACACCCCAGAGCTTGAAGGATGTCAGTGGTCAGTGCTGGCATTCAGTCGATAAGCATTTATTAAACACCTTTGTGTCAGTAACTTTGCTGAGTACACAGGATAACAAAGAAAGTTAAACAAACAAACAACCTGCTCTTAAGGAGCTCACAATCTAGTGGGAGAAACAACAACTTGCAAATATACAAACAAGACATCCACAGGATAAGCTGAAGCTAATTAACAGAGGGAAGGCAGTGACTTTAATTTCCCATATGTGTGTATTTTGTTTACACTGTAAATGGATAATGCCAAATGTGCCACTGTTCTCTTTAATGTGGGCATTGATGTTTGCCCCTGTCAGCATTTGGAAGAGGCATGCCCCCTAAATCAGTCAGAAGTAATTTTTATTCCCCTAGTTTATGCCAGGCTCTGTTCTGGGCATTGAAGTTACAAGTACAATGAATGAAACAATCCCTTCTCACAGGTAGCTTACAATTAACGGGGGAGACAAGAAGGGTGTGGGTGTGAATATAAAGAGAATAAATACAGGGTAATTTGAAAAGGAGGAAAAGCTTTAGGTAAATGGTTCATGAAGGCATACAGCTCTGCTGATTGTGTCCATTATAAATTCATATTCAACTTCAACTGGACCTTTACTATAGCAAGGCAATCCTTTTATTTTTCCCCAATTGATTTTCTCCCTCCAAAAAGCTCTTAACCTTTTCTCTTCTCAGGCCTCTCAAATCATCTCTACCATCCATATTTCTGCTAAGAACCTTGAATCTTACTTTACTTAGAAAAGTGAGGGAGTTCTGTGTGAGAAGCTCCCATACTCTTGCCACTTTTCATCTCAAAACTCAATATCCTCTCCCTGTTCTCTCCTTTTTCCCAGTATCTCATAATGAGGTGGCCATTCTCCTTGCCAAAACTATATAATGCCCTCAATCCCATACCCTTCCATTTCTCCAGCAGATTGCCCTCTTAAGCATTCTTACTTTGTCTCTCTCCAACCTCTCCCTAGCTACTGGTTCCTTCCCTACTGTCTTCAAACATGACTAAGTCTCCTTCATTTAAAAAATCTTCACTAGAACCTATCAGCCCCTGAAGCTATTATACTTTATCTTGCTCCCCTTTCTTTGCAAACTCCTAGACAAAGCTGTCTGTGCTTGCTGCCTGTACTTGTTTCTGATCTCACCAACAGACTGAAACTGTTCACCCCCAAAGTTACCAAGGATTTTTCAATCTCCAAATCTAATGGTCTTTTTTTCAGTCCTCGTAATTCTTCATCTACTTTATTTGACACATTGAGCAGCCTCTCTTCCTAGATCCTCCCTTCTCTAGGTTTCTGTCATGCTACTGTCCTGGTTCTCCTACCTGTCTTAATTTTTTTTTCTTTCTCTCCTAAAAATTCTTTGATGGCTCTTGGGGAAGAGGAGGGGGAGGGAAAGAGACATGGTAGAAATGTAGGTAATGTGAAAACAAAAGATGCCAGTGTAAATCTATTAAAAATAAAATACAGATTTTAAAAAATAGCACCACACAGTCAAATACAAGAGGGGAAAATGTTAACAGGCACATTTGGGCTTGACTGGGCAGAACTTCTTAATGAATAGAGGTGTCCAAAAGTGGAATTGACTGCTTTGAGAAATAGTGGCTTCCCCTTCACTAGAGATTTTTAAGGAAAGACTGAGTAACCACTTGTTGAATACATTGAGGAGGGGAATGAGGTTTTTTCAGATATGGCTTGATCTCAGAGGCCTTGAAAGGCCCTTAGAATTGTGAGATTTGTTGTCCACGTGAAGTATGGTTCTTTGGTGTCCTAGCTAAAGTGTTAAGTCCCAGACCTTCGCACCTTAGGTCTAGGCAGCAGCCTCATAAATTTTCTGGGCCAATATCTGGACAACTCCCAGGTCTGCTGACCCCCCCCAACTCACATTTGCCTGTTGTGAATAGCTTGAACCAGCAGAGGGCACCGAGTGATCCTATTCTCCATCAGGTCTAGGGGTTGACAGCTAAAACTAGGAATTCTAACACCCAGAGCAAGTTCAGTTGAGAGGAAAGTAACGGAAGGTTTGAGGCATCTCCTTTGCGTGGCTTGGATTGGAGGCAAAAGTCATGGGAGTTGAAGTTAAGGAATTTAGGAGCCAGGGTGTTCAAAAAGAGCAGGGCTTGGGGTAGAGAGGAAGATGGTGTACTAGGTATTGAATTTGGGAGGAAGGGATGAGACCTGGAGGTCCACAGGGGAAAGCACCCAGATCTGGGCAGTCTGGAGTTTACTTTAAAGGAGGAAGGTGGTTGCTGAGCGATGCTGGTAGAGGGAGTGTCTGAAATTTGCAATGGGAAGCAAGAAGCATGCCAAGTCTTCTTCCTGGCCCTGTGTGCCAAGGGGTGTGAAAAAAAAATGAGCAGCTGGCCATGGAGAGGATGCCAAGAGATGTAATGTCTTCAGGAGAAAGCTTAATTGTGGTTTTGGTGTGATATAAACCTTCAGAGAGGTTTATGTTGACATCATAGATTTAGAGCTGGAAGGAACTTTAGCTGATAATGTTAATGATAACTGGCATTCATATAGCCTTTAGAGTTTGCAAAATTCTTACCATGTTCTCTCATTTGATCCTCACAATACTCCTGAGATCTAGGTGTTGTGATTATTATCCCAGGGTTTTTGTTTGTTTTGCAAATAAGGAAGCTGGCAAAGACTGAAGGGCCTGTGGACCCCTAGTAAGTATCTGAGGCGACATTGGAACTCAAGTCTTCCTGATTCCAAGTCCAATGTTAAATCTACTAGCTGTCTATCTCTATACCTAGAGGCTATTTAATGCAACCCTTCCCCCCATTTTACAAATAAGTAATGGGAAACCCAGAATGGGATTAAGTAGCAGAATCAGGATTTGAGCTAAAATCCTCTGACCCTAAATCCAGGGATCTTCCCAGTGTACTACAACAGAGGAAGGTTCTCAAAGAGGATGCAGCAAAACGAGAGGCCCAAGGAGTAACTGGGGAGAGACAGGATTGTAGATGTGTGGGGAACAGGTTGGAGAGGGTGTTTTGGGTAACCTGAATTCCCAGTCAGATATCCCTCTTGAGATGTGATAGCTATGGAATTTTGGAAGAACTGTGGACAAGTCAGTGGCCCAACAAGAGAGCCAGCTGGTCAGATATATACTATATATCAACTATATATATGCTATATATCAACCAATATACTATCATAATGAATGATTCTGGGGAGTGGTAGCTTCCCCATCCCAGGATGTCAGCATCTGGGGTAAAATCCTGATTGCATTGTGTTAACTCCAAGTGGAGAGACAGGGTGAGATTCTAGGCTTCCGTAATTGGGCTGGAGTCAGATGATGGTCAAAGCTTTAGTAATCTATTCTCGACCTTGTGTTGTATGGGTAGGTGGAGAGTGGGGGAATATAGGTACAGGTGGTAAACTTGTTCACTTTCTTTTGTGTACTTTTATAGCAGGGCCTCCAACCTATGCAACTTATACCATTTCATTCATTAGGAAAAAAGGAATTCTAACAGGAGGTGATCAAGGAATCCTGTTTGGGCAGTTGATAGATAGGAAATAGAGGTGGATTGGTTGGCTAGGGAAAAGGGAAGATAAAATCTCTGAACTTCTATCCATGAGACAAGGGACAAGGGAGGGTCTGGCAGGAGTGGGGCTAAACTGAAGGGACATTTGTTGAAGGATTCTGAGACAAGGGGGAATATATGGACAGGAGAGAAGATTTTGTGAGGGAGTAGGAACTTGGAATTCAGAGTCCTAGTCCAAACTTTGGCCAAGTTATGACTCTATGATGCTACAAGCAGCTTTGACAGATAGTTCACCTCTCCTTGAAGATGCTAATTCCAACTTGGGGAAACCAGCACTTGCTTCTTATTTTTGGTGGAGCCATCTTAAAATGGCTGACTCCCGGATGCATTTACTTAATACTAGTCTTTTTGCTGAGTTCCAATTCCAGTCACCCACTGTCCACTGGACATTTCCAACTGAGTGTCCCTCAGGCAACTCAAACAACATGTCTAAAAAAGCACTCTCTACCTTTTCCCTTAAATCCATCCTTTTTTTGAGCTTCCCTCTTTCTGTCAAGGGTACCACCATTCCTCCAATTATCTAGCTTTATCACTTCAGGTTACTCCCCAGATGCCCAATCAGTTGCCAAGTCTTATTGGCAGTTCCTTTTATAATGTATCTCCATCCATTATCTTCTCTCCACTATCCATTACTGCTGCCACTATAATTTAGGCCTCGTTCTCTCATGCCTAGACTTCTTATTGACCTCTGTGCCTCAGGTGTCTCCCTTCTTCAACTCATTTTCGACAGCATAGCTGCCAGCAATTTCCCCTAGAGCATAGGTCTGACCTATATGTCATCTCTCTCCCCAGTAACTCCAGTGGCTTCCTATTATCTCTAAGATCAAGTATAAATTCTTGTGCTTGTCGTTTAAAGCCAAACTCGGCCTCAGCCTACCTTTCTAGCTTCATTGTAGACTATTGCCTTTCATGAACTCTCTTGTATGGTCAAACTGACTTTCTTACAAGATGCTACAGATATCTTTGTACCACCTGGCCCCTGTGTCTGGAATGCACTCCCTTTCTCACCAATGTCTCCTAGACAGACTCCCTAGTTTCCTTCAAAGGTCAGCCCACTTACCATTTTCTACATAAAGCCTACATAAAGCTTCTAGTTTCTCCCTCTCCCCATTCCCTTGTATTTTTTTTGTATTTATATGCTTATCTATGTACATAATGTCTTCCTCATGTGAAATGGAAGTTTCTTGAGGGCAGGCACCACTTAATTTTTGCCTTTGTATTCCCCAGTATCAAGTGCTAGTACCTGGAACATAGTAGGCATTTTCTTAATTGATCAGAGGAGGAGATAATTTCCTGAGAAAGAGAGGAAGATCTTTCAGAGATGACTCTGTGCAAGGGCAACTGTGGTCAGTTCTTGTGTTTTAGTTTAAGTGGAGACTGGCTTGCCAGTGGGTATTTTTAGCCAGCTTTATGGGGCTATGATCTTATAGTGGTACATACTTTGGTCTTAAACTCAAGCTTTGATCCTCATCCCCTCCAAACACCCAGGGAGGGACTGGGGGCTATCTGACCTGGCTGCACCAGGGGATTCTGAGTGATGGCTTGGGGAGCCTGTGACTAGGAACTGGTTTGGTAAGCTGTGCTTGGCCTGAGCTACTGTGGTTTACCACTTCCGAGCTGGTCTCTTCAGCTGATAGAAACTGGGAGAGCAGGAGTGGAGGCACATTTTGTTATCAGTACCTGAGGACAACCTACCTCCCAGAGATGGAGGCCAGAGTGATAGGCCAGGTATAAAAATGGACTTGAACCTGGAGCTCCCAACCAGGAAGCTCTCCCTGACTTCTTACCTGGGCTCAGTTTGTTTATGATAACAACAGTAACCTCCATTTTTATTGGATTTTTCATTTAGAAAGTGTTTTAACTAGGAAGGTGGCACAAGTGTTCTTATCATCCTCATTTTAAAGAGGAGAAAATGGAAGTTCAGTGGTCTAAATGACCTCTTAAGCAAAGGATAATAGGGCAGCTAGGTGGCAGAGTGGATGGAGTGCTAACTCATCTTCTTGAGTTCAAATCCAGCCTCAGACACTAGCTGTGTGACTCTGGGCAAGTCACTTTACTCTGTTTATCTGTAAAATGAGCCGGAGAAGGTTATAGTAAATCACTCTGATATCTTTGCTAAGAAAACCTCAAATGAGGTCATGAAGTGTCAGGCGCACAACAATAATAGGGTCACATAGATTTGGAGCTAGAAAGGACCTTAGAAGTTATTTAGTCTAACCAACCCCTTCATTTTTGTAGATGAGGCCCAAGTAGGAGAAGTGACTAGCCCAGGGTCACACAGGTGCCAAATAGCAGACCTGGAATTTGAACCTTCAAACACAGCATATACTATCAATACGCGAGACAATCACTAAACACAAATATCAGTCTCTAAAGTCCCTTTCAGCTCTTAAGTCTGTGAACTGGCTTGCCAGTGGTCTCACAGCTTCTAGTCATTATGAGTGTCAAAATCAGACAGAAATCTCCACCCTGCCCCACTTAGCAGAAAGGAAACTAGTCATTGAGGCTTTACTGCTTGAGGAGGATTCAAAGGAAGGGAAAAGAGGGCCTGAGGATTATGAACTTTAACACTTTAGTTCCCCTGCTTAGGGGTATCCCCCTGACACTGCCCAATGCCCCAGAGATTGCAATAGACATGAAGGGAACATTCTAGTCTAACCCCAAGCCTTAGTCCCTCCCAATGGAGTCTCTTCTGCTTCCCCAGCGCCTCTCAGGCTCTTGTGCTTGAGGTAGATTTAATTTGGGGTGGGAGACACAGCAGCATAGAAGACAGTCCAAATTCAGGTGGCTTAGAGGGCAGGATACAGCATTTGGAGTCAGGAAGGCCTGATTTCAATCCCATTTGAATTTTCTCGGTGCTGGGAAAGTCATTTAGCTTAGCTTTAGTTTCCACATTTGTAAAAGGTTTTTAAGGTTCCTTCCAACTCTAAAATCATCTGTGATTCCATGATCCCTGTAAGAGATGGAGGAAACATGGGCTCTGGGAGAGGGGTAGTCTTGGCCCTATGGGCATCTCTACCACTTGGACAGAGTGGGCTTGGCAGAATCTCAATGTGAACTTTGGAGAAGGGGACCAACATGGAATGGTGGTACCCTGGGGCAAGGCTCTAATCACTCCCATATTATTATGCCTCTCTTCTATCCCTGTCTCCAAGGAGATCCAGTTAGTCGCTTAGAAGATGGAGCTAACCTGCCAAGTGATGGTCCCTTGGTGTCCAGCACCAAGCTGCCTGCCAGATCTTCTTCTCTCTTCCCTTGTTTTTGTGCATTCTCTGTCTTCAGGCCTGGGGTAGAGGGGAGATCCATGACAGGGGGGAAGACAGAAAGGACTTCTGAGACATCCTCCAACAAACTTATGTGCCTAGCTACCTCCACCAGGCTAGAATAAACTGGACAATATGGTGGGGATAGTTTCTTGTCCAAAGGGAGAAAATGAGTACTTGAAGGGGAATTGTCTTAGGCCGATTTGGAACCCCCAAATTGCAAATATGTGAAAACTCTAAGGTTTGTGGGGATTAGCAGGAGACCTGTGTTGTCAGAGATGCTTCAGGCAGCTGGGGGAGGTGGGGACTCTGACCTAGGCTATCAGTAGTAAGCTCAGCTGAAGCTAGGATCCAAGTCTGGTGTTGTACATGGTGGGTAGAAAGTTGGGGGCCAAAATCTACGAAAAAGCTTCTCTTGCTTTGCATGTCTGTCCCTCTGAGATTACCTTCAGCTTATCCTGTCTGTATCTATGTGCATAGTTTGTTTGCATGTTCTGTCCCCCCTTTAGACTGTGTGCTCCTTGAAGTCAGGGACTGTCTTTTACCTCTCTTTGTATCCTCAGTGCTTAGCACAATTCCTGACAGGTAGTAGGCGACTTGACATGTCATTTCCTCCTCTATCCCCACTTACAGAGGAATAATCATAATGCTGGAGGAAACCTTAAAGGTCATTAATCCCTTCGTTGTACTCATCCATGGTCATACAGCTTGGCCCTAACCTGTCCATGGTCATACTGCTTGTCAGTGGTAGAACCCATGATGTCCATGCCAGCCTGGGGTTCTTGGAACTACCACTGTGGGTGGTAATGGTTGGTGGAGAATGGGGAGAAGGGTCGGTGTAAGCAAAGAACTCAAAATAGGGGAAAGAAAACAGCTCATTTCATACCAGTGGTTCTTGCTTTCTGGGGGATGGGAAGGAAATTAGTCCAATCTCAGTCTGAGTAGTTAGCCCTGGGTTGTGGGGGACTGGGACAGTTTTGGGCTCCCAGGGATCATTTGCATGCAAAGAAAGGAAATTTGCATTTTTGAGAAAGAGCAAACTGTGGGAACAAGGAAGAGGAGGAGGAGTGAAGGGAAATAAGGTATTAGTGAGAAAAAGAAGGTGGGTTTTTTTTGTTGTTGTTATTGTGGCTAACAGGATACTTATCTTTTGGGGAGTCTGGAAACCAACCACAGCTGAAAGACAGACATAACTTAGTAGAGGGGGAAGGCAAAAGTTGTAAGGGAGGAGGGGCCATACTTTCTTCTTCCCAAACTTTCATTATTAGGAAGTGATCAGACTGTTGGGTTTTGGATTCAAACTTTCTTGCTTCAGGTAGTCAGAATTTAGGGAGTATTTTATATAAGCCATAAGGATTTATTGAATGTGTGTTTGTATGATAGTCATACCTGAGTTTTAGGAAAATCAATTTGATAGTTGAGAAGAACATGGGCTAGAGTCGGGAGAGACCTGAGTGAGGGAGAGCAACCAGCGAGCTATTGCAGAAGTCTAGGGATAAGGAGATGAAAGCTTGCACCAGGGTGATAACAGTGTCTGATGCTCTCTTTCACTCATTCCTAATAAATTGCAGAATGTCAGAGTTGGGAGGAACCTTAGAAACCACATAGTTCAACTCAGTTTTAAAGCAGAGGAATCCCAGGCACAGGGTGGGGAAGTTACTTTTCTGGGGTTGTGTAGTAGTTAGTATCTCAGATTCAAATCCAATTCCTCTGACTTTGTAAGTCCAGAGTTTTTCCTGCACTGTGCCTCAGTGTTTCAATCAATAATAATAATAACAGCCAATCTACATTTCTGCATTACTTTCCTTAAAACAACTCTTACTAGAGTATTTTTGTCATCATTTTGCAGAAGAACAAACAGGCTCAAAACTCAGCCATGATTGGATCTCAGGCTCCCCCAAGAAGATAGATGCTTGACAAAGAAATTTCCCTTTACTCAGGAAGAACTGCTTGCAAACTTGAAGTGAGGAGCTGAGGCAAAAAAAAAAAAAGCAGGATGGGAAGAGATGATTGAAGTCTGAGTAGCAGAAAAAGGATAATTGGGTTCTGCTTGATATCTCAAAGGCAACAATGGGAAACTTATGTTTGCATTGGGGCTTTGACAGGAATCTGCTGTCAATCAAAGGCAGTTGGGCAAAGCTAGCATCATCTGAGAAAAGACAGGAAGTCTGCTATGAGTAAATATTACAGCCTCACTGGGGAGTCCCCAGAAAGTAGGCTGCCAGTGTTGCTAATTGGAAATTTGGCTGTGAAAACTGGCCCCAAGAGCTACCAAGGAAAGTGACAGAGCCCTGAGGATCTAACAATGAGTATGGATGATGAGAATTTTACACTAACTTGCAGAGTCTGTTTTCTTGACAATAACTAGCAATAGCAATGCATACATGAATTCTGAGTGAATCTCCCTCCTAGAGGAGATGGTTAAAGTGGCTGGAGAAACTCATCAGGGTCAGAGGTACTAATATTGTTTATGGAATGAAGTAGATAGTTCACCTGAACAGAAGGAAGAAAAAGATGAGTTCAGGAAATAGCACACACCTGACCCAGAGGTGTGACATAGTAACAAGGGATTTCACCCATGTTGATATCTGTTGGGATTCTCTTTTCTGTATATCTTCTGATAAAATTTTTACTTGGCTTAATGACAATTTCAAGTATTCCAAATGTGAAAGAAGTTATGAAGGGAATTGCCATACTGGACTTGATTCTGACCAACATGCTGAAGGAAAAATTATGGGAACCTTAGAAGGAAGTGACCCCTCCATCTGAGAACTCATGTAAAGAAGAAAGAAACCAATGAAGAGATTGGATTTAGGAAATGAAGCTTCAAAGAATTCAGAGAAGCTATAGATAGCATCCCGTGGCCTAAATCCTATAGGAGAAGGCAGCCCAGGAGGAAGGGAAAATCTCAAGAACAAAATTCTGAAGCCACAAAGACAAACAGTTCTGATTTGGAGGAAAAATGTGATCTGTCTACAGAAGAAACACATGGATGCATGGGGAGCTTATCTACCAAATTAGATTTTTTTTTTCTTTTTAAGTATCTATAGAAGCTGGAAACAAGGGCACTTAATACAAAAGAGTATCTCAGCCCTAGAGTGTTAAAGTTCCAAATGAGCCGGACCACAATGCTATGAACAAAAAAGAATTTGTTGCTTTTTCAGCTAAGATTGAAGTGAATTGGATGCTAATAGGTGATAGAGAGGTAAAACTTTGTTGTTGTTGTTTTTTCAGCCATGCCCAACTCCATTTGGAATTTTCTTGGCAAAGATACTGGAGTGGTTTGCCATTATCCTTCTCCAGCTCATTTTACAGATGAAACTGAGGCAGATAGGGTTTAAGTCAGGGTCACACAGCTAGTAAGTATCTGAAGCTGGATTTGAACTCATGAAGATGAGTCTTTCTGATTCCAAGCCCAGTCTATCCTCTGCACCACTCAGCTACTCCCCATTCTTATCTTGATTCTGCATTAATTGCCAAGGAAAATGATCTTCAGACTGAGGATAGAGAAAAAATAATTGTTGTGGAGTTGAAACTCAGGATAAGTCAGTAAGTCAACAAACATTTGATAAAACACCTATTATATGCCAGACACTGGGACAGAAAGAAAGGCAAAAGATCATCTCTGCTTTCAAGATGCAGTTTTGGGGCAATTTTGGAGCATGGTACAGTGAATGGAGCCACCAACCCTGAAGTCAGGAAGACCTGAGTTCAAATTTGGCTTCAGACACTTACTAGCTGTGTGATCCTTGGTAAATCACTTAACCTCAATTGCCCTCCCCCCCCAAGATGCTAACAGTTTAATGGGGGACACATACAAACAACCATGTGCAAACAAGACATAGACAGGAAGTTGGAGTAGGTTCTGTAAGAAGGTACAGGATTGAGGAGGACCAGGAAAGACTTCTTGCAGAAGGTGGGACTCCAACTGAGCCTTGAAGGAGGTCAGGGAAAATAGGAGTTGAAAATTGGAAGGGGCAGCATTCCAGGCATGAGGGACAAGCCAACAAAGATGGAATGTTGGGGAATAAGACGGGAAAAGTAGGAATGAACCAGATTATGGAGAACTTTAAATGTGAAACAGAGGATTTTACTTTTTATCCTAGACTTAATGGAGAGTCATTAGGATTTGTTGAATGTGTGTTTGTGTGATAGTCATACCTGAGTTTTAGGAAAATCAATTTGATAGTTGAGAAGAACATGGGCTAGAGTGGGGAGAGACCTGAGTGAGGAAGAGCAACCAGCAGGCTATTGCAGGAGTCTAGGGATGAGGAGATGAAAGCTTGCACCAGGGTGATAACAGCATCTGATAAGAGAAAGGGGGCCTATATGACAGATATTTTGAAGGTAGAAAAGACAGGACTTAGTACCTGATTGGATATGGCAACTGAGAGGGAGGAGTCAAAGATGCTTCTGAAGTTGTAAGTCTAGGGAACTAGGAAGATGGGAGTGTCCTTGGAGATGCCTCCAAGAGGAATAAGTCACAATATTATATGGAGGATCCACCTGGCCAGGAGTAGTTATATTCTCTGAGATGACTTCCCATTTACTCCCCATTAGAACGTGAGCTTCTTGGGAGCAAAGATTTTGTTTTTACCTTTCTTTGTATTCTCAGTTCTTAGCACAGCGAGGGGCTCGTGGCAAACAAGAATGTAGTAAATGAGTATTAACTTGAATTGACTAGGTTGTGGTTACTGAATCACCTGTGAATGCTCTTTGGAAAACTGTGCAGAATAGCAGAGAGACTGCAGGACTAGAGAGGGGCAAAATCCCAGAGTAATAATAATTAATAATAATAATAATAATAGATTGCTCTTCTTTGGTGAAGGTATCCCTGCTGCAGCCCGTCAAGTGGGCAGTCTCTGCCTCTCCTCCTGACTCACTGCTGTTCACTCTCACCGAGGAATAAGTCCATCAGGAAGCCACCCCGCCGCCATGGCATTCAAAGACACCGGCAAGACCCTTGTGGAGCCCGAAGTGGCGGTTCACGGGAGCCGGATCACCCTGACCAGCTGCAACGTGAAATCACTCGAGAAAGTGTGTGCTGACCTAATTAGAGGCGCCAAAGAGAAGAACTTGAAAGTGAAGGCACCTGTTCAAATGCCCACCAAGACACTTCGAATCTCTACTAGAAAATTTCCTTGCTGTGAAGGTTCGAAGACTTGGGATCAGTTCCAGATGAGAATCCACAAACGCCTTATTGATTTGCACAGTCCTTCTGAACTTGTTAAACATATCACTTCTATCAGCATTGAACCAGCTGTAGAAGTTGAAGTCACCATTGCAGATGCCTAACCAATCATCTCTTTTAATAAATTGATGGCAACTATTGAAAAAATAATAATAATAGATTGCAATTTGTAGATTAGGCCTTCAAGTTTGACTTTGATTTCTAGAAAAAAAAAGTCCAAAAGTAACCCAGAAACACCCTCCTGAATCTTTCTTGTGTTTCCTTTATGAAGTGTTAGATTCCCTTGATAAGGCTAGCTCTTTGATAAAATCTGAATTCAACTCCCACCCTCTCACCCTCAAGATATTCTCTTTGCTCACATTGAAGATAATTTATTGGGCAACTCTAGAGTTGGACTTGATATTTATTTATTTGTTTTTCCCCTAGTTATTTGTCTTTTATTTTTATTTTTTATTTTTTTGCTATGGGGGGGGAGGGCAGGGCAATTTGGGGTTAAGTGACTTGCCCAAGGTCACATGGCTAGTAAGTGTTAAGTGTCTGAGGCTAGATTTGAACTTGGGTCCTCCTGATTCCAGGTGGGTGCTCTATTCACTGCACAATCTAGCTGCCCCTGGACTTGTTATTTAAAAGGAGAGCTATAGATTAGATTTAGGGCTGAAGAGAAAGGAAACCCAGTCATTGGGAGGTCAGACAGAAGCTGGTTGGACAAATAGGAATTCTGTTATCAGAAGGGAAGCACCTTCAAAGACTTGTGCATTCCGGGAAACCTCTGGTTTGCAGAAATTACATTGGATAGAGGCAGCAGCAGAATAATGCAGGAGTTCCTAGACCAAGCCTCTTGGGGTCAGCAGAAGTTTTAAGACCTAATGGGACATGGAAGGAAGGAAACAGACATTTATTAAGAACCTATTATTTGCCAGACACTGTGCTGAAGCAGTTGGTGAAAATTATCTCATTTGACCCTCACTACAACCCACCCAACAAAAGGCCAGGGAGCAGCAGCAAGGGAAGGAGCCCTGATATAGAGGAGCAAACCTTAACCTTGACCATCACTGTTATTCAATCAGCAAGTATTTATTTTTGTATTTATACTACACACACACACACACACACACACACACACACACACACACACACTATTATATAATAATTATTAAAATAATATTATTTTATATCTATAAAATTAATATAATTAAAATATATTGCATATAATATTATATGTAACATTTAGATCAGTTATTAAGTACCTGCTGTGTTCGAGGCCATATGCTAGATGATTGGAATTCAGATGCAAAGAATGAAATAATCCCTACAGTTTTCCATTCTAATCGGGCATATAAGTACATCCAAAATATAGATAGTGTAAATATGAAGTGAATAAATACAAAGTAGTTAAATACAGGGCAGACTAAGAGGGAGGGGACTAGCAGTTGGGGGGTGTGGTGGCACATCAGGAAGGATTTTATGCGGAGGAGAGGATAGTGCCTGAACTGAATCTTGAAGAGAAAGATTCTTTTTTTTTTCCTGTATAATATAGTCTTGTAAAATATATATATTTTGCACCGGCCCTGGAGTCAGGAGGACCTGAGTTCAAATCCTATCTCAGACACTTAACACTAGCCATGTGGACATAGGCAAGTCACTTAACCCCAATTGCCCTGCCTTCCCCCCTCCAAAAAGCAAATACATACATATAAATATAAAATTTTCCCCCAATTACATGTAAAGAGAGAGACTTTTTGAGGAAGTGAGTTATGTAAATCGTGCACATCTCAAAGGCAGGTGAGACCACCAGAAAACAGGGTTGATGGACTTGGTAGGAAATTTGAGTCCTTGATCCACTTGGAAGAGGGGGAAGAAGGGTTGTGGTCAAGGTAGCCTTCAACCTCCCAGTGCTAGAATAAATCTGGAGAGACCATTCTCTTCAGTAACAGCCCAACTTCATAGTGATTGACTCATTTAGTAGCCCTGGGTTCTTTCCTTGCTACAGAATGGACCTCAAACCCAGACTGGTCCTCTAAGTCTGGAGGACTGTTTAGGTCCCTAGGGAAGAATAGTTTACTGGAAGGGGAAGGAGAATTAATTTGACTGTTTATGGACTCAGGTGTAAGTTCTTTGCATTTTTCTGTTGAGTTAAATAAAGCCTGTCCTATATTCAGTATTTTGCTTAGCCTAAGGGTTTCATAAGAGCTGAGGGTACTTCTTTTGTTGTCAAAAGCTAGACTTGAGCCAAATTCTGATATGCCCAGGGGAAACTCTGGGTGAGGGGGAAATGAGACAAATTCTGATTTCTCAGGGAGAACCCCAGGCGAGACATTATCCAAAAAGAGAGGTTATATGAGAAGTTCCAAAGATTGAAGCCAGTCTTTGTAAATCCCAGCTTCAGACCCTGGGTGATAGGTTGTAGTATTATTAAAAGGATAGCTTTTAAATCATCAGAAAGGGAACCAGTGATTATTGAGAGCCTGCATAGATTCATCAAGGACAGTTTATATTAGACCCCTTTTCATTTTATCTCCGGGCTACTGGGCTGATAGATCACCAGATACTACAAACATTATATAACAGGTTTTCCACAAAGCCTCTCATGCTGTCTTGTGAACAAAGTAGAGAGAGGAGAATTAGAAAGATACTGTAGTTCAGGGTATTTACAACTGCTTGAAGGACCAGATCTCCAAAGTAGTCATTTAATGGGTCAATAGAGAGAAGTCTCTAGTGTGATGCCCAAAGGATCATTTCTTATCTGTATTCCATTCGATTTAATGATTTGGATGAAGGCCTAGAAGATATACTCATCCAATCTGTAGATGACCTAGAGCTGAGAAGGAGAATTAACAAGCATGACAAGGCTGATTCAAAAAAGTCTTTATAGGTTTAGACCACAAGGCCCATGTTTATGATAAGATGGAATTGAATAGGGACCGTTTGAAGTCAGGTTAAAACACAAATGCAGGGTAAGGGGTAAGAGTGGGGAAGGAAGGAAACAAGCATTTATTAAGTACCAGGCCCTGTGCTAAATACTTTTATAAACATTCACTTATTTAATTCTCACAACAACCTTGAGAGGTAGGCGCTATTATTTACCTCCATTTGGCAGTGGAAAAAAATGAGGCAAGTACAGGTTAAGTGACTTGCCCAAGATCACAGTTAAGTCTCTGAGGTAGGATTTGAACTCAGGTCTTTGTAATTCCAGGTCCAGCACTCTTACCCACTGCACCACCTAGATGCCTCAGGAAAGTCACATCTAGACTTTAATTCGTGTGGGAAAAGATCTAGGTGATTTTAGTGGGCTGTATGTAAGCTCAGTGGGGCAGGTAGGTGGTACAGTGGATAGAGTACCAGGCCCCGAATCAGGAAGACTCATCTTCCTGAGTTCAGTCTGGCCTCAGATACTTACTATCTGTGTGACCCTGGGTAAATCACTTAAGCCTATTTGCCTCAGTTTCCTCATCTGTAAAATGAGCTGGGGAAGGAAATGGCAAGCCATTCCAGTATCTCTGCCAAGGAAATCCCAAATGGGGTCATGAAGAGTCAGACACGACTGAAAAACAATTGAACAACAAAAGCTCAGTTAGCTGTGTTATTGTGTCCGAGAAAGAAAAGATGATTTTGGAGGCAGTTAGTGGTTTGGAGCCTGGATTCAGGAGGCTCTGAGTTCAAATCCAACCTCTTATTTGGTAAGTAGCTCAAATTAGACACTAGTTGTATGACCCTGACAACTTAATTAACTTCTGTCCCTTTCCTTTTTCCCATCTGTAAAATGGGCTTAAAATAGCATCTTCCTCCCAGGATAGTTGTGAGGATCATAGGAAATAATATTTGTAAAAAGTCCTTAGCACAGTGCCTGCCACATAATAGGCACTTAGTAAATGTCTATTCCCTTCCCTTCCCCTGTGTTAAGAGAAACAGTATCTAAAACACTGGATATGATTGTTTTTCTGTCACCTTCCCTGGTCAGACCACCTCTGGATATGGCATTCAGTCTTGGGCACCCCATTTCAGAGTGGACATTTCTAAGCTGGAGCACATACATGTGAGACCAACATGGTGAAAGGAGTGGAGACTGGGACTTGGGGGTGATCTACATCATGATAACTGTCTTCAGATATTTGAAGGGCTTGATATAGAAGAAAGATTAGGCTTGTTCTGCTCGTACCCAGAGGGCAGAACCAGGATAATGGGTAGAAGTGGAAGGGAGACAAATTTAGGCTCAACATAAAAACAAGTCACCCAGAACACCACAAAACAAAACTTCCTAGCCATTTGCTCTCTAAAGAGGCAGCTAGAGGGCTAAGTGGATTGAGCGCAGGAAGACCCAAGTTCCTATCTGACCTCAGATATTTATTAGCTCTGTGACCCCTGGGAAGGTCACTCAACCACTCTCTGCTTCATCTGTAAAATGAAGATGACAATACTAGCACCTACCTCAAAAGGTCATTGTGAAGATGAAATGAGATAATGCTGTAAACCCCAAAAGTCTGTCTTTGCATAGCTAGATATATCAATATCCATATATCCGTATATGTAAGGTGCTTTGCTAACCTCGAAGCACCATATAAATATTATAAAAGTTAGCCATTGAAAATAGAACCAGACTGCCTTAGGAAGTAGTGAGTTCCCATATCTGAAAGCCTTCAAGTGGGGTCAGAGATACTATGAAGGGGATTCCTTTTCAGGGTTTTTGTGATCACTGAGATTCACTCTAACTCTGTGCTTGAGAGGGCGCAGACCTAGCAAGCACCAAAGCTAAAACCTGAGCCCAAATTTCTTGATTTACAGTCTAGCAAACTTCCCACTATCTTAGACCTGTTTCCTCTTTCTAACCCCCCACACTTATGCTCTCCTTTGGAGATATTCAAGGCACAGTGGATAGAGGACTGGGCTTAGAATCAGAAAGACTCATCTTCTTGAGTTCAAATCTAGCCTCAGATACTTCCTAACTGTGTGACCCTGGGCAAGTCACTTAACCCTATTTGCCTCAGTTTCCTCATCTGTAAAATTGACTGGAGAAGGAAATGGCAAACCATTTCAGTATCTTTGCCAAGAAAACCCCATAGACAGTGTCATGCAGAGTTAACTAAACAACAAATGTCAACTTAACTATTCATACTCTAAATATAAAATCTTTGCTTAACTTAACTATTCATACTCTAAATAAAAACTCTTTGCCCAGTGTTTGGTATAATAGATATGCAACTTGTAGAAAGTAACCTTATCAATTTTTGACATTCTTGCTATAAATGAAACCAGAAGACAGGAGCTACTCTTTGTGGTGGCAAAAAAACTGGAAATTAAGGGGATGCCCATCAACTGGGGAATGGCTAAACAAGTTGTGGTATATGAATGTAATGGAATACTATTGTGCTCTAAGAAATAGGGAGGAGATGGTCTTCATATTTGCCTGGAGAGGCTTGTACAAACTGATGCTAAGTGAGAAGAGCAGAACCAGGAGAATTTTGCACACAATCACAGACACATCAGATGTGTGACGACCAACCTTGATAAACTGGACTCTTCTCAGTAATACATAGTTATAAGACAACTCTACAAGTCTCAGGATGGAAGGACATATCTACATTCAGAGAAAGATCTAGAAAGAAAAGAGTTTAAATGGAGAGTGAAGCAATCTACATGCTATAGTTCTTTTTCATGTTTGGTTCTCTTTCTTTTTTCCCATTGTTCACTCCATTGGTTACAACCCTTCTGTACAACCAGACTAATGTCTAATTTGAAAAATATTTGCAGATCCTATACTTGATTGCATGCCGCCATGACCGGGGCAGGGGGGGGGGGAGAAGAAGGGGAGAAAATTTGAAACTCAAGAGATTATGGAACTGAATCTTGTAAACTAAAAGTAAATAAACAAATCAAATAAAAAATCAAATAAAAAAAGAAATATAATCTAAAAAAAAAAGACAGGAGCTAAATTTAAGAATGGTCCATGGGGCCCTCCTAGAAAGACACACAAAGAAACAGGAAGAACTCATTTTATCATTTGTCCAAGGGCAACAAGAAGCATCGTTTCGTTGGGCATTTGGAAATCTCTCTTCGTGGCCCTTATGTGTTTTCAGAGGCAGCTCTGAAAATAACTGCAGCTTATGTACCAACATCTGGTATAGAGGATGAAGGGGTGAGAAATTCTATAAAGAACTCAATCCTTCAACTTGACCCTACAAATTAAATAAAAATAGATTATACTCATAATGGAAACCAAGGTAGATGAAAGCTTCAGAAGAGGTTTGTCAACAGTATCAGTACTGGGAAGATGTTGAAGAGGATGAGGAATGAGAAAAGGTGATTGGATTTGGTTATATGAGTGCATTAGAGATCTAGATTAGAGAGAGCAGTATCAGTGGAATGATTTCTGATTTTTGGTGGGGAAGGCATCTCTGAAACCCATAAGGGTCACTCTCAATAGACTGACTCTGCTCTGGACATCAGGCCTCCTGTTCCTTTTTTTTTTTTTTTCTAGAAACTTCCATATCTTATGTTTGCTTTACCTAATTTATTTACCAAGTCCATTCCTAGGTCTACCTGTCAAATGCATCCTAATACATCCAAACTGGAAAACCAACCCAAGGTGCCTGAGCAGGAACCTGCCCTTTTCCTTGGATCCCTTGTTGAGCTGCCTGACTTAGTATGGCTATGATGAGGACCTAGACATCATTGCAGGCTGAATGGAGCAGTTGGCAGATCCTGAGTGTGCCAAGACTGAGGACAGCTGCTCTGAAGGAACATCACTGACTCCCATCTCTCCTCTTGCACAAAGACTTGCCCACTCTTGCTTAGATCTCTTGTGATTAAGAGCCATTGTATCGATCCCCTCCCAGCAACTGAGATCAGCTGGTGTTCTTCACCTTAAATTCCTCTTCTCTTATTGCTCTCTCCCCTTCCCTCTTGATTCAGTTTAGACTGGCCCTCAATTTTGCTTCAACAAAGGCTTATTACATCATGTATCTCTGGTCCGTCTCATTCTTTTGTTGAAAACTCTAAATCCCTTAACTGCTGCATTGAACTAAGTCTGTGGGTAGTGAGGAAATGGAGCCAGCAATTGTGGATTATTTTTTCCAGGAGTTTGGCTGACAAGGGGAAGAGAGAAAGAGGATGATGGCTTGATAGCGGCAAGGTCAAGAAGAAGTATCTTCCTTCTTTCCCTCCTTCCTTCTTTCCCTTCCCTTCCCTTCCCTCTTCCTTCCTTCCCTCCTTCCTTCCTTCCATCCTTCCTTCCTTCCTTCATCCCCCATTTCTCTCTTCCTTCCTCTCTCCCTCCCTGCCTGCCTTCTTTCTCTCTTTCCATCTCTCCTTCTCTCCCTCCCTTCTTCCTTTCTATAGGTAACACCCAGGCAAGTTTGTAGGCCAAGGGGAAGAAGCCAGTAAAGACAGACTGAAGATGTAAGAGAGAAGAGATCAGATCTGAACTCCCTGGGAACTCTTAGGTAACCAGTGATTCTGTTGCTATAACCTTGGTTTGGTCCCTTCCTGTTCCCTCCACCTCCTTGCTTCTTCCATCCCCTCTGGCACCACCTCCTTCTCTCCCTTTATTGTATTTATTTATTTAGTTTTATTATGAATTTGTCAAATATCAAATGTAAATATTTCCGTATACAAAGAACTGACAAAAGATGATTGCATAAGAAACCATTTGTTTCTTTAGCTTTGTTAGATAGATTGGCATTTTTTAAAAATATAGAATAAATTTGACACAGTAGTACTAACACTTCCCCATTTGTCTCTGTCCCTTTCTGAACTTCCTTCCATTCCCCTCAGTATATTTTAAAACTATTCTATCGTGTGCTCTTTTTTCTCTTTTCTTCTTTTTCTTTTTTTGGGGGGAGAGTATCTTCTCTCCCTTTAAACAACAGTCTCCCAGCCCGCTTAGTTCCCCGCTCCAGACTGGAGCCCTAGATCTTGCTTTTTCTGAGTACTGTATTCAAAGATTGTAGTAATCTTAGAAGCATAGAATATCAAAACTAGAAGGAATTTCATTGGTTATCAGTCAATCAGTAAGCATTGATTGAACAACTGCTTTGGGATTCTACCAGGACTACCCAAGATACTAAAGAGACAAAGACAAGAGACAAAGGCCCCTGCCTTCAAGGAATTCACATTCAATCAGAGAAGAAAACAACAACAACAACAACAATATAAGGATTTTAAAGATTGCTTACAACTATCTTATTTAATCCTCACAATAACTCTGAGAAGAAAGGGCTCTTACTATTGCCAGTTTACAGATGAGGAAACTGAGGCAGAGAGATGTTAGATGACTTGCCCAGGATCACATGGCTAGTTAAGTATCTGAGGCAGGATTTGAATTCAGATATTCTTACTCCAAGTCTAGCACTCTTATCTACTGGGTCATCTCACTCCATATATAAAATAAATAAAAGGTAATTTATTACATCAAATCCAACAGAGAAGATAGGCCTAGAGAGAGGAAATAGCTTATTTAAGGGTTCCATAGTGAGAATGGCAGAGCTGAGACTGGAATCTGGACCTCCCTGCCCAGGGCTCCTTCCTCTGTCCCTGGATGTGCTACTTCTTTTGGTTTTTTTTGAAGTACTTTCCCATCCATCCATCCATTCATCCAAGAACATGTATAGAATGCCTTTATTTTTTTTTAAATCCAGCCCTATAACAGGTCCTGTAGGGGCTCCAAGTAAGTATAAAACATCATTTCTAGCCACAAGGAGTTCGTAGTCTATCTGGAGAGCAAGACTTGACAAATGAAAGCAGTGGAAGATAGAGTTTCATTAAAGGCCAAATTAGATGGCATAGACTGTGAGGACAATTGGAATTCAAAAAAGGCACTTAAAGGTTCTGTGGAGAAGATATCCCAGCAAAAGCTCTGCCAGTGACTAGGGTGTGCAGATGGTGTGGTGGGGGAGGGCAGTGTTGGGGGATGGACTAGAGGAAGGGTGCTGAGCAAGACCTCTCACAAGGAAAGTTTCCTAGAAGATTCCTAGCCATTTGATCCTTTCAATGACACTCAGAGAGGCAGTGTGGCAAAGTCAGCCTCAGAGTGAGAAAAATTTGGGTTTATAATCCAGCTCTTGCACATAGTGGCTGCAGGACCCCAGACAACTTACTGAAACTCTCAGGGCCTTAGCCAGTCCCCAGTTCAGATCCTCTCTCTTCTCTTTCTTGCATATTTACTCTCTTTGTCTTTACTGGCTTCTTCCCCTTGGCCTACAAACATGCCTGGGTCTCACTTATAGAAAGGAAGGAGAGAGAGAAGGAAAGATGGAAAGAAGGCAGGCAGAGAGGTAAAGAGGAAGGGAGGGAAGGAGGCAGGGAGGAGTAGAGGGAAAAGAGAAAGAAAGAAAGAGAAAGGAATGAAGGAAAGGGAAAAAAAGAGAGGGAGGAATGGAGGGAAGGATGGAGAAAGGGAAGGAAAGAGACTATAAATGGCAAAACCGGGTATTGATCTGCATTGGGAGAAAGAATTCATAGGCTCATAGGCTAAGAGTTTGAAGGGATCTAAGAAGTCATTGAATCCAATCCTTTCATTTTTTCAGATGAAGAAGCTGAGGCCCAGAGAGGTTAGGATGTATCTAAGGTAGGATAAAGAAACCCAGGGCCCCTTTCCTCCTGCTTTCTATCATCTATATCAATTGCTTCCCTTAGGGCTGTTTTGAGGATCAAATCAGATAATGACCCCTAAGAAGCTTTCGGTGGGAAGTTTATCTTCACTGGCTACTTCCTTCAGTCCGTTTTCCAGTATCAGCCTTCCTCATCATGAGTTCTCAATACCCGTGAAATTATAGGTCTAGTTTTAAAAAAAGACATGAGGTGGGGTGGTAATCCTGCTATTATCATCCCATTTGACAAATGAGAATAATGACACTTGGAACAGAGCATTTGACTTGCCCATCTTCACACTTTCAATTGTCTCAGTTGTGTTTGACTCTTCATGACCCCATTTTGGGGTTTTCGTGACAAAGATACTAGACTGGTTTACCATTTCTTTCTCCTGCTCATTTTACAGGTGAGGAAACTGAGGCAAATAGGGTTGAGTGACTTGCCCAGGGTCACATAGCTAGTGAATGCCTGAGGCTGGATTTGAACTCTGGAGGACGAATTTTTCTGAGTCCTAGCCGATGCTCTATCCACTGTGCCACCTAGCTGCCTGTGTTCACGTAGCAAATTAGTAACATGGCCAGATTAAGAACCCAGGACTCTGGATGCCCATGAGCTTTCTATTATACCATTCCAAACTTTTTGGTATCACACATGCCATGCATGCTCCCCAACAGGTTACCCAAGGAATTGGGGTAACAGTAGAGGTTGGAGGTAAGATTATAAGTAGTGTATGGTGAGAGGAAAGAAATTACAAAGGGAATGTAGTGTTTTATGAAAGGAACCAAGAAGCTGTTTCCTATAATTCTATGAGTCCAAAGCAAAAGTGATGGAATTATCATCATTTATAACTGCCACCTCCCTAATGTGGAACCATAAAATTCCACTTTCTGATCATAACCACTTAGCCTGCAATCTCTCCCTCCTCTTCATCCTTCCTAGGCATTCTTTCTCACCATCATTCTCCAGTCCTTCCATCCTTCCCTATTCTCCCAGGCTATCAGCCTTGTTTTGGCTTCATTTTCTTCTCTTAACAATCATGATTCTGTAACTACCCAATCCAACTCTGTACTACCTTTCATTCCACCCTTGAATCCTTTTCCCCCTTTCCCTACTGTTGTTCACCCCTGGTTGGTCCTCCACCCTATGGCATCCACCTGCCTTCTCCATTCCTACTCCCCTGCGACTGAACAGAGCTGGAGGAAATTATGTAACAATTCAGACTGAGTCCACCACAAATTATTATCTAATCTCAACCCAGCCTTCACAGCTGCCCCTGAACTCATTTGAGCATGGTGCACTCTATCACATCTATCATATCCTATTCCAAACCCTCACTAACCCCTCTTGACCCTTTCCCTCTTTCCACCTATGATCTTACCTTTTGTTTATTTAGTACTGTGCCTAACATATAGTAAGTGCTTAATAAATTTCTTCTTGTCTTCTTGACTTGACTTGGATTCTATCTGGGAGATTATCCCAGCAATCTTTAATCTCTCTACGGGGCAGCTAGGTGGTGCAGTGAATAGAGGCACTAGCCCTGGAGTCAGGAGGACCTGAGTTCAAATTCAGCCTCAGACACTTGACACACTAGCCGTGTGACCTTGGGCTAGTCGCTTAACCCCAATTGCCCTCCAAAAAGCAAAAAAAAAAATCTTTAATCTCTCTCTTCCTGCTGGCTGTAAACATTCCCCCCTCGAGCTATCACCCTGTATCTCCAGCGTCATGGAAGAATTGTCTACCCCTCTGCTTTCTCAAGTATCACTTCTCAACCCCTCATAATCAGCTTCTAACTCAGCTGCTCTCTTAAAGGCTAACATCTAGATCCAGCCAGCCACCTTTTCCAAGTCCTTATCTTTCTTGACTTCTCTGTCATTTTTAGCACTATGGTCCCTTTTTCTTGAATTTCTCTCTTCTCTTGGCTTCCATGATACTCTGCTCTCTCTTGGTTTTTCTCCCTAAAGTCTGACCTCTCCTTTTCAGTGTCTTTTGCTGGTTTATAATTTGTTTCCTGCCCTTTTTTTGAGTGTCCCCCAAGGTTGTGTCCTGGACCAGTGTTGTGTTGGTAAATGTTTAACAACTGATTCTCCTCCAAAAAAAGAAATGTACACAAGGCATACTTTTAAACTTGATCTGCATTATTAACATTTAGTCCAGCACTTTCTTAAGTCTAGAAATTCAACATAACAGAACTATAAATCAAGTCCTAATTTGTGGTATTTGTTGATTTTCTTGGTTCTAAATATTTACCCTAAATATTTAACAGTTGGTTCTCATGAGGTGGTACAAGCTGGCTCCAACACAACCTTGTTTGGACTGGTGCACTCTCTGTCTCTGTCTCTCTCTGTACCTGTCTTTCCCTTCATTTCCCATGCATCACTTTGCACATGCCTCCCAAATTTATATTTTGCTTTCTTCTGAACGCCTGTATTGTATATACAATTATGAGTTAGACATCTCTATGTGGCTGGTGCAAACTCACTGTATTCAAAACAAAATTCATCCTTCCCCTTTAAGTTTGTCCATCCTCCAAGCTTCGCTGTTTCCATTAAGGTCACTAGTGCCATCTTCCTAGATAGCAGAGTTCTTAACTTGAGAGTTATCCTTGACTCCTCCTTCTCCCTCCCTCACTTCCCACATTCAATCAGTTGCCCGACTTGCTATTTCTATTTCCATATTGTCTCTCACATTCATCCCCTTTCTCTATTAACACAGGTGCTATTGTAATTCAGACACTCATTACTTCTCACCTGGACTATTGTAATGGCCTCCTAATTGGTCTCCCAGGTTCCTTCTCTCTCAGATTCATCCTCCACACAGCTGCCAAAGTGATTTTGTTAAAGTATGAGCCAGACCATGTTGCTCCCCCTATTCAATAAACTCCAATGGCTCCCTGTTACTCCTAGGATCAAATGTAAACTTCTGTTTGATGTTTAAAACCCTTCAAATCTGTATCTAACCTCTCTTTCCAGTTTGATTATATATTATTTCCCTTCATACACTCTTTAGGTCAGCCAAACTAACCATCTTACTGTACTTAGACAGGATGCTTCTCCTATCTTTCTGTTTTTGCCTAGAATACCTTTCTTCATCACCTCAACCATTTAAAGTCTCTGGCTTCCTTCAAGACTCAGTTCAAATACCTAGTTGCTTTTACTTTCTTCTCAACCCCAAATCACCTTCATAGGTATTTCTTTTATTCATTTACTTTCCATGTATTTTGAATTTACTTATGTATGTATGTAATGTCTGCTCCATTTAAACACAAGCACCTGGAGGGAAGAGATTTTTTTTTTTTGTCTGTGTATCTCTAACACCTGACATAGTACTTACAGATAATAGGTGCTTAATAAATGTTTGTTCACTGGTAGACCCCTAATCTGTCATTTTACTTCAAGTCTTCCTTCTAATTCAGACTTCATAAAGCTGATGAATTAATATTTCTTTTAAAATATATTTATATTTTATTTTTTTTAAACTTCAGTAATTTTTAATTTTTAAAAATAGTAACATATTTGGGTACATCAAATGCACTCACCCTTTATACAAACTTAACATCATAATGTGTTCAGTTTTTCTTCCAAAATTTTGCATATTGTTCCACACTGAAGTCATCTTCAAATTCTGCTTCTTTTTTCCCCACTTCCATGTACTTGGGATTCTGTTTTCATAGTCTCATCCTTATTTCTTCTGGAGAAAGTGTGTCAATATCTACTGGCATTGTAAGGATTCGTCAAGGCTCCTTATATCTGATATGAATGGTAGATCCATCTTGCTTGATCAACGTCACTGGATACAACGGAGCATAAGCCTTCCTATGCATTCGAGTGAGAGAAGCCCGATTGGAATTGAGCTGGATGGAGGACGTATGCAGGTGATGTGAAGTGGGAAAGCTGGTCTTCACTAAATTCTGCTGTAGGAAGCAAATCACTCTTCTCACAGCTGCCATTCTTGTCCCTGGTATGACTGGCATAGCTCATGAGATGGAGGTCATCTTCCCACAGCTGTTAACAGAGCCTCATCACCTCCAAGGCACCAAAATATTAACTGATATATATACTTCATGTACAGTCTCCTGGGGCTACAGAGCAAAAAGCGGCTGGGAGGCACTCGGAGCGCCACCTAAGTGGGAGCAGCAGCCTCGGGGACTCCACAGGCCTGGTATATTTATATTTTATTAAATATTTCCCAATTACATGAAAAATTTTATTAACAATCATTTTTAAAAATTTTGAGTTCCAAATTCTCTCCCTCCCTCCTGCCCTTCTCTCCTTGAGAAGGCAAACAATTTGATATCAGTTATATATGTGAAGTCATGTAAAGCATAGGTCCATATAAGTCATGTTGCAAAAGAAAACAGATAAAAAAAACCAAACCAAGAAAAATAAAGATTAAAAAGTATGCTTCAACTTGCATTCAAAGTTCATCATTTCTATCTCTGGAGGTAGATAGCATTTTTCTTCATGGGTCCTTTGGAATTAGGAATGGCTGAACAAGTTGTGGTATATGATTGTGATGGAAAACTATCGTGCTATAAGAAATGACAAGCAGGATGGTTCCAGAAAAACCTGGGAAGACTCATATGAACTGGTGAAAAGTGAAGTGAGCAGAACCAAGAGAACACTATACATAGTAACAGCAATATTGTGTGATGATCAATTGTGAAAGACTTGACTCTTCTGTTCAAGACAATGATTCAAGACAAAAGATACAGGTCTAACCATATACATTTCCCTTGCTCAAAAATCATCAGTCATTCCCAGATCTTTCATATAGTAGGCACTTAATAAATGATAACTTTATTTTGATAGAGAGAAGAACCCATAAGAGAACTCGTAGGGCTTCAGTTTGATCATGGCAGGTACTAGAACTCAAAACTTGGTCAACCAAGATACAAAGAATTCCTGAGCCATGTTGAGGATTCTTGAAGCTGTGATGACCTGGTGGTGCCATGTAGACTGCAGGACTGAAGGATTGAGAACAAAGTAAGAGTGTATAGACCAATCAGATACCACAGGATGTGAGCAGACCCTGGAGATGAATCAGGTGAAAAGTACATTCTACTGATGTCTCCAGCTCTACTTGAACTACATTGAGTTCCCTACTGATGCTGTGAGTTTTGTTTCTGCCATTCTGGAGGAAAGAGGAAGGCAATGACACAATTCCCTTGTTAACCAGGTTAAGATACAAGTCTCCTTCCTGTTCTTCCTGTTCTTTACACTATTTAAAATAAATTCACTCTCTGGCCGCTTGTTGGAAGTTTGTTGCTTAGAGAAAGATTTAATATCCTTATGAGAAAGCTAGAAAGAAACCAAATCCATATGTTCCCACCGACTGAGTATTCCTAGGAGGGAACAAATATGAACCAACTGAAGGAAAAAGATACCCATAATGCCTCAGGTGTCTCCCTAAAACCTTTAGGGGAAAAATAGCCAGCTTCTCTCTGGAAATGTGATTAGAGAGGAATCCTTACATTAGCTTAAGTCTCCATTGCAGGGTGGCACCCCACTTTTTAAAAAAATTACTTCATTAAATATTCCTCAATTATATTTTAACATTTTAACATTTATTTTTTAAAATGTTGAGTTCTAAATGCTCTTCCACTTCTCCCACATACCTTCAGAAGACAAGCAATATGTTGGTTATACATATGAAGTCATGCAAAATATATTTCCATATTAGCCTTATTGCAAAAGAAAACACATAAAACAAGAAAAATAAAGAAAAATTTTAAAGTAGATTTCAATCTGTGCTTAGTATTTAACAGTTCTGTCTTTGAGGTGGATAGCACTTTTCATCATGGGTCCTTTGGAATTGTCTTGGATCAGTCTAGATGAGAGTAGCTAAGTCTTTCATTGTTGATCATCACACAATATTGCTGTTGTTGCGTACAGTGTTCTGGTTCTGCTCACTTCACTTTGCATCAGTTCATATAAGATTTCCCAGATTTCTCTGAAATCATCTTGCTCATCATTTCTTACAACACAATAGTATTCCATCACAATCATATATCACAATTTGTTTAGCCATTCCCCAATTGATGGATATCTCCTCAATTTCTAAATTCTTTGCCTTGGCAGTGTATCTATTATCCACTGGTGATAAACACCCCAATTCCTTTTAACCAATTAACATGAATTAGCCTTTACAGAGGAATATTTACTTTGTAGATATCACAAGAACAGAAGTACAAACATTGCTCTCCCTGACACCTGAGGATATAACTTTCCCCCATACCACCTCTGGATCTGGGGAAAAATGAGTTGTGGAAATGCAGTTTCTTAATAGCCTTGGTCTTAAGACAAAGAACAAAGGCCTGTATCTCTCCTTTTACAGCACTGTATCTCTTTTCTCACCAGAAAAGACTGACTTGGGCATTTTAGATACACTCCAGTTCCAGCTTTTGCAACTAATCAGAAAGCTGTTTCCCATTCAGGACAGCCAGACAGGAACACAGTTACAGAATGTGTGCATAGTTTCCAAATCTCTTCAGGGCACTTCTTTTATATGTCATCATGCTTTTCCAGAAATAGACTCCCAGGCTCTCCCATGTGGAGGATTATATTGGCTAAGCACACTGATGCCTGTTCACCAGCCCCCCATTATCCCTCAATGCCAGAAGATTGCCTGTAAGGAAATGGAAGATATGGTAGGGGGATTCAGGGACCATTTGTTGCACTCCTAAGTCCAACTACTTCCATTCTGCCCTCGCCCTCGGCTGATAGATCCTTGGCAGTAGTGAAACTTCCTTTCCTCCTTTCAATTACCCCCATCCCATCCCATTTGTGGATGGATCTGTCATCATATTGGGTGTCTACCCTTAAAGCCTGGCCCCTGCCCCAGGCATAGACCATGTATGGCCTCATCATGCTCCACTGCCTACCCTGGGAGGGGCTTATTTTCCTTCTTGGATCACTGGTAATCATGCCTATTTCATCCGGCTTCCACCTTGGCAGGGACAACCAAGAGTTTGGAGACCTAAGCAATTTTGCTATCCCCCCAAGTCCCCAAGATTCTGCTGTAACCAGTCACTCTAGGGAGAAAACTTAAATGGTGGTGAAGGCTTTGGGAAAAGGGAGAATGGGGAAGAGTGTGAGGAGGGACCAAAGGCAATGAAGAGGTAAGGGTAAGTAGAAGAGATAAATTGATAAGAAAAGGGGATTAATGAATGATTGTGAGTTAATAGGACAGGAAAGTAGGCCAGCCAGATCCAACTCACCTGAAATTTTCCCCTTTGCTCTATATAGGACCTTTATTTGTCCATAACCCAAAGCCAAGATGTATTTCCCTTCCGAATTTCACTACCACCAGTCATAATCATGGGATTTAGAAATGGAAGGGACCTTATTGGTGTTCAGGCATTCAGCCATGTTCAGCTCTTTGTGACTCCATGGACTATACTGTCCATGGGGTTTCCTTGGCAAAAATACTACAGTGGTTTGCCATTTCCTTCTCCAGCAGATTAAAACATACCAGGTTAAGCAACTTGCCTAGGGTCACAAAACTACTAACTGTCTGAGGCCGAATTTGAACTGAGGTCTTCCAGACCCAGTGCTCCGTGCACTGAGCTACTTGGAAGGGATCTTATACAACATTAAATCCAAACCCTTTTATTTTACAAATGAGGAAGCTGAGGCCTAGAGAGGTTAAATAACTTGCCAAAGGTCACTCAGGGGCAGCTAGCAGGCTGAGCGAATAGAGTAAAGAGCTTGGAATCAGGAAGATTCATATTCCTGAGTTCTAATCTGGCCTTAGACACTGACTAGCTGTGTGACCCTGTCCCAGTCTCTTAACCCTGTTTGCTTCAATTTCCTCATCTGTCAAATGAGCTGGAGAAGGAAAGAGCAAACCACTCCAGTATCTTTCCCACAGAAACCCCAACTGAGGTCACAGAGAGTTAGACACAACAGAAAAACAACAAGGTCACTCGGGTAGTGGAGTTAGAATTTGAACTCAGGTCCTTGCCTAGATCAATCTTGTCACCTCCTTCTTGGATTACCTGAAGAGAGAGAGGGTGGTTTTCTCCACAGGGATTTACTGATTTAATACTAATCGAAGTGAACAATAACAGCAAAAACAAAGATAAAACAAAACCCAGAACGCAGAATTACTTCAGCTTCAGAGCACGGGAATCAAAGTTAGAGAATGTTAGAGCTGGAAGCTTGAAACACACCTAGTTTGGCTCCCTCTTTATACAGATGAGAAAACTGAGGACTGGAAAAGGGATGTGATTTGTCTAGAGTCAGACAAATCAGTGGGAGGACTGATACTTCACCACAGGTTTTTCTGACTCCTAATCTACTTCTGTTGCACTGCTCTGTTTCCTAAAACATCCTTAAATCGGTCATAAAGGCTAGTGAAGCTTCCTGGGATAACCCAGTCTGGTTCCCATCTATCTAAGTGGGCGATCACTTATCTGCCAAGAGAACAGAACCAGACTTCTGCTACTCACTACCCTCTCTTTTTTTTTTTGGAGGGGGTAGGTAGGGCAATTGAGGTTAAGTGTCTTACCCAGGGTCACACAGTTAATAAGTGTCTGTGGCTGAATTTGAACTCAGGAAAATGAATCTTCCTGACTCTAAGCTCAGCACTCCATCCCCCGAGCCGCCTAGCTGCCCTAGCACATTCTATATTAAATGAAGTAAACATAAGTGAAGTGATTTGCAAACCTTCAAGTGCTATAGAAATGCTAGCTATTTATTTTTGCTATTATTGATTAGTATAGAAAACTCTCCGATGAGGAGAGTGTTTAGCAGTGCAGGCCAGTGACTCCTCAGAGATTTGTAGTCTTAGAAAATTGTTGGGGCATCTAGGTGGCGCAGTGAATAGAGCACCAGCCCTGGAGTCAAGAGGACCTGTGTTCAAATGCGGCCTCAGACACATGACACTTAACTAGCCGTGTGACCTTGGGCGAGTCACTTAACCCCAACTGCCCTTCCCCCCCCCAAAAAAAAGAAAATTGTCAAGGACTTTGATAGCTTTTAAGTTACTTGCCTGTGATCATACAGTAATTATGTGTCCGAGGCAGGATTTGAACACAAGTCTTCCTGACTGCAAGGTTGGCCTTGTTTTCCCCCAGTATGTCATGGTGAAAAATGCATAAGAGAACATTTAGAGACTCTAAACAAAGTGTTTTGTAAGTGATATATAAAAAGTGAAATTCTCTGAAGTTTCAGTTTTGGAAAACCAAATTTAAGAGGTTATACTAAATTGTATTAAATCTGGTTATTAGCAGATTTTATCAGAATTATATAGGTACCTCTAAAAATGATTTGAAACTAGAGAAGCAGAGCCTCCTCTATAGCAGTCCTGAGAATGAAGCCTATTCTAGAATTTACAAGAGAAGATATCGAATGACTAGACAACTACATGGGACGTCTAGAATTCAAAATGTGCTGATTAAATAGACATTGGGAGAGGGTTACTAAGATACATGGAGGCTTGATATTAGTTAATATTGTTGATAATTATTAAAAAAAACAAAACCAAGCCAAAGTGCTATGTGGAATCCAAGGGAGAAGATCATATTGACAGCGCATCAGGGAAGACTTTCTGGGGGAGATGGAAAGGGAGGAACTCAGCCTATGAAAAGGGAAAAGGGAAGCCTTCTAGGTAGGGGAAAAGGCCTCAGCAAAGGTCTGGAGACAGGAAAGTATAATATCCTCACCATCTAATCTAGCTCTGTGGCCAAAGGGACGGCCTTACAATCTCTTTCTTAAACTGCATGGTACAAAGGGCTTAGCCCCAGGACAGCAAGAGTACAATAGATAAGGGCCCCAGTGAGGCAACCCAGGAATCTCTTTCTCCATCCTTACCCTGCTTCTAAGGACCATAGATGGGGGAAAGGGAGTGTTATCTGCCTTGGCTCTTTAAAGTTGGTACCTACTATGTCCCTTCTTGGCCTTGGTTGTCGGTCAGTGGGCCCAGGAGCTTTGGAAGGGGCAGAGTTCTCTGGACAAGGGAGTGGTGGGTTGGGGAGAAACACCCTTGGCCCTTCCTGGGCAAAGCCAGGAAGCTTACCAGGGGCTGGTAGCTAGCTGTCTGCTTCACGTGTGGCCTGGTTTCGGAAATGGCTTTATGGTGACATCTGGGAGATGTCAGGTAAACAGCAGAACTCATAAAGGGGAGGGGCAGGGCTGGGCTGGCATGAGGCCATGGCAGAGGGAAGGACAGGCACCCAGCTGCTGCCTGGCAGAGGAGGGCTAGCCAGTTTTGTTCTTCTGGGGCAAGATGGGGGTAAGGAAAAGAGAAGTGCTGAGGGGGTGGGTAGAGGAGAAGAAGCACTGTACTGGGAGTCAGAGGGCCTACATTTGAGTCCTAGGTCTGCTATTTTCCTGTATGAGACTTAACTTCTCTGGGCCTCAGTTTCCTCATCCATAAAATGAGATTGAACTAGATGGTTTTAAAGACACCTACTATCTCCAAGTTTATGATCTGGATACAAAGATTGCCACCGTTTCTGACCTTGGGTATGAAGGTTGGGCTGACCTTCAACACTTCTCTCTGTGAGCTTCAATATTTTTATAAGATAGAGGAAATGAAACTTAGGGGGAAAGTGAAATGACGTATCCAAGACCATACCAAGCTCTGGGGTATAGGACAGTGTCTCTTAAAAGAGGATAGGGGAGTTGGGGCAGGAGGAGGATTTTGCTTTGAGGTTAGATATTGGTGGAGGGTTTTAATTGTATGACTCCCTGGTCTAAAAACCTACCATAAATCCCTATTGCCAAAGAGATAGGGGTCAAATACATCTGTCTGGCATTCTAAGACCTTTGGAATCTAGGCCCATCCTTTCTAACCTTATCATTTACTACTTCCCTACATAAATATTACACTTAGTAGGCCTTGTGAAGAAGCCAGTGTTAGGAATTAGGCCTTATTGAACTTCCCAGATTCTTAACTGATCCCTGGAACTGGCCCAGAGGAGGCTTTTACCTTTCTCTAATTTCTCAGCTTCTCTGATCATTAATTCACTTGAGTCAATCAGTCAATAAGCACATGTGAAAATGTGCCAGATCCATTGTGCTAAGCTCTGGGGATACAATGAAAGCTAAAAGAGGGTCTCTACTCTTGAAGAGATCACTGTCTAATGGTCTTGTACTTCCCCACCTCCTTGGTTCCTGAGCCTACTTGGCTCCTTGGAATCAGAGATTTTGCGTAGCTGATCCCCTGTTACCTCCCTCCTCCCCCCTTTTTGTTATAGCTGGGAAAACTGCATGCCTGACCCTAGCATCTTCTCTCTCTTCCCCTTCTTTGCTGGCCACACACCCCAAACCAAGAGTACATTTTATGGGGCTTCCTCATATGGGAAAAGAGAATTGTACAAGTTTACAATATCACACCAGTTGTAAGGCAGTCAGTGTATATAAACAGAAAATACTCGGCCCCAGATTGAGTGGCACCTAAGCTTCCTAACTTAGTCTTTAATTAAGATTCCTTACACCTGTCTTGGCTTTCATGAGCTTTTCTTAGTTCTGGAACCCAACCTATGTTGCTGTTTTATAAATTTTCTGAAGACCAGGGTTTGAACCTCAAAGCAGTCATGTATTACCGACGTGACTTTGGGCAAATCATTTCTCATTTCTGAAGCTTAATTTCCACATCTGCAAAACAAGGGAGTTAAATCTCAAAAGTCCCTACATTATAGATTCTATAAAAGTTAGGGGAGAGTACCTCCTATGATTATAGTTTGTGTGCTCCCCCTGTATTCCTATATGATCACTTGCTTTCCCTTTCCTCCCCACTCCCCCAAAAAGATAAGGTAAGTACTCCCAACATTCCCATCTTCTTGATTGGAAAGATGAATTAGGACCAGATTTTAAGGTCTTTAAAAGATAAACAGAGAATTCTGTATTTTATCCAAGAGGCAGTCCAGAATGACTGCAGTTTATTGAGTCAGGAATGACATGGTAGGGCATACACTTAAGGATAGTCACCTTGAAAGCAATATAATAGCTGGACTAGAATGAGGAGAGACATGAGTCAGGGAGACCAATTATGAGGTCATTGCAATAATGTCCACCCCAGCTCTCACATGTGGCTCCAAGAAGCTACAGGATCATCAGCAGTCATACTCCGGTAAAACCGTCTCAGCAGGTGGACTAAACCAGAGGGTAACTAACAGGCCTCAAACAACAACCTCCCCTTGGTCTCCCTGAGACCTGGCTCCCTTCTGATGACACAGCTTCCCTATCCACCCTTTCTAGCACTGGTTGTACTGTCACTCCTTAGTCATGGTGGGGGAATCAGAACACTCCTTGCTCCTCACTTACAGGTTCTCTCTCTATGACCATCACTGAGTAACCTCTCCTTTGAAGTTCATTCAACCCATATTTATCACCCAGCTAAGATTCTGATAGTTGTCATCTACCAGCCTCTGAGACACCCTTCTTTCTCCAATGTCTTTAGTGCCTGGTTTAGAGTCTTTATCTCTTCTTCAGCACCTGCCCTCATACTAGGAAATATGAACATATATATCAGTGCTCCCCAAAAAAACCCTAACTTATTAATTTCCCAGAACCTATTTATTCCTCCATCCTAGATCATACCCCTCATCTTGCTGTCAGACTTCCATGCTTGTGAACTCTGATATTCCTTTATCTGATCATAAACTGCTGTTATTCCACCTCTGCCTTGCTACCCCAAAACCTGTTCTTTGTTTTCATTGTGACCTGCAATCCCATGTCCCTTTAGTTCTTTCCCAGGCCATTACCTCTGAACTGGCTACATTCTTCTCCCTTCCCATCTTGGCCCCTTGATAAACCATTTCAATTCTATGCTATCTTCTTTTGAATTCCTTGTGCCCTTATCTTATCAAGTGGTCCCTGTCAAGCCTCTGCCCTGGATTGCTCACACCACCTTCTCCCTATACTGCTGAATGAAATAGAAGAAAATCAGAAATCCATGCTAGGACCACTACACATTTATGTTACAGAATTTCAACCGGGCCCTCCCTTCTGCAAGGCCATCCTAATGGATTCATTATCCCACCCGGCCCTTCTTCTGGCCAAGGCAACTTCTCTGCAGCACAAGTGATCTCATTCTATCCTGTCTCCTCAGCCAATTGCTCCTCATCATTCCCACTCTCACTAATCTTCAATCCCTCCTTGTCTCCTACCTGTTTTCTTTATTGTTGTTCAGTCGTTTCAGTCATGTCCGACACTTTGTGACCCTATTTAGGGTTTTCTTGGCAAAGCTACTAGAATGGTTTACCATTTCCTTATCCACTGGATCCATTTTAACAGGAAATCAGAGGTGAAGTGACTTGCCCAGGGTCACACAGGTAGAAAGTATCTGAAGCTGGATTTGAACTCAGGTCTTCCTGGTTCTAGGCCTAGCACTGAGTGACTGGCTACCTCCTGCTTTCTTACTGCCTATAAAAATGCCTTAGGCTCTTCCACCTGCAAAACAACAACAACAAAAACCCAAATCTTCACTTTATCTGTCCTTGCTAACTTTTATTCTATGTCTCTCTTCCCTTTTATAGCTAAACTTCTTGAAAACGTTATCTGTAATTTCTTCCTTTCCTTTCACTCAGTTCTTAATTCTCTACAATCTAATTTTTGACTTCATCATTCAACTGAAATGACTTTCTCCATTGTTACTAATTACATCTTCATCACCAAATCTATTGACCTTTTCTCAATCCTTCACCTTCTCCTTCACTTCTCTGTAGCTTTTGATACTATGGATCACCCTTTTCTCCTTGATACACTTTCTTCTAGGTTTTTATGACTGCCCTCTATCCTGGTTCTCCTCTCTGACACCTACTTCTCTGTCCCCTTTTTTTTGATATTCATCCATGGGATACCTGCTAGTTATAGGTGTCCCCAAAATCTGTTTCTGGGCTCTCTTCTCCCTTTATATTTGACCACTTTTATACAAGATTGCTTGATGATCCTTCCACCTTCCATGCATTCAATTATCACTCGTTATGTATATGATTTTCAGATCTATCCATCCCTAACTTCTTTCTTTACTGCCATTCTCACGTCTCTAATTGCCTATTGGTCATCTCAGACTGGATCTCCTTTCACATCTTAAACTTAACACATTCAAAATTAAACTCACCATCTTTTCCTCAAACCCTTTCTCCTCTTCCTAATTTCCCTATTCTTTTCAAGGATATTGCCATCTTCCCAGTCACCCAGGCTCCTAGCCTGAGTTGCATCCTTAACACCTTGCTCTCTCCTGTATCTAATCTGTTGCCAAGTTGTGTTGATTCTACCTGCATAACACTTTTCATATGCACTATTCTTACTCTAGCACAGACCCTTACTACCTCTTGCTTGGACTAATGTGTAATAGAGCTTTACTTTGCACATGCACAGATTATGTAACATGAAAGCATTCATGAGGGAGACTCCAGGAAACTGCTTCTGTGAAAAGATATTCTGTGTTCCTCTCTCATATGTGGAAACAGTCTCTTTCCATTGGCTATATAGCCAGAACAAGCTGCCTCTTTAGAACTTCCAGTCTGGGACAGTCTCACTCTTTTTTCTGCTAGCATCCAGGGGGTGAAGGTCCCATTCACTCAAAGTGTTTTCACTATATGCTGATGCATATATGAGGGAAGGGCTACCTTTCTCTCCCTCTATACTGTAGGGCCCAGGATCCTGAGTAACAGATTTGGGACTTTTTTTCAGTTCTAGGTACAGACAATAGAATCCCCAGACCCAGGAACTGGGACCAATTGCAACCTTGGAGGTAGGATTCCAGGCCAGATGTTGCTGCCTGCCAGCCAGCAGGGAAATCCTGAGAAGCCAGGGTGCCCAGGACTTGAGCCTAAAGGGAACTTTGAATTAGAACTTGGTGGGACTGTGCTATTTATATAAGAACTGAGCTAAATTGTGAACAGAATCCCATTATTTTCTCCAGAGACTGAGGGATCAAAGAGGGGATTATGCCTTCCATGCTTTGGGGAGACATTTGTATATTTATTCTTATTATAACTTTGAAGTAAATAATCTTTTGTAAAAGCTAGCTGATTATAAAGTAATTAAATTTAACTTGGGTACAGAAGATCCCCGAAATTGGGGGAAGACCACCAGTGTGGGCTTGAGACAATGGCCGAGAGAATAGATACATCTCAAACTCTCTTAAAGATACTGGAGGACCCAGAGGAAAGGAATGAAATGTAATTCATTTACCTGGCCTTTCAGCAATGGAAGTCAAGGCGGACACTGTTACAACTGCAGAAGTCTTCTGATGGGTCTTCCTGTCATAAGACTCCCCATTCCAGGCCATCCTCCTAAAATTTGCCCTCCTAAAGTTCAGGTTTTACTGTGTCATCCTCTATTCGGTAAATTCCAGTGACTCCCTATTATCTCCAGGATCAAATATGAAATCCTCTGTATGGCTTTTAAAAATTCCTCAAAACCTGTCCCCTTCATACCTTTCTAGTCTTCTTAACACCTTATACTCTCTCCCCAAACCTACTTTGCAATCTAGTAACACTATCTCCTTGTCATTCCTTGAACAAGACACTCTGATTCCCAATTTGGACACTTGTACCATTCTCCCATCCTCAGAATACTCTCTGTCCTCATCTCTGCCTCTGGCTTCTTCAAGTCCCAGCTAAAATCCTACCCTCTCTGGGAGGTCTTCCCAATCTCTCTTAATTATTATTTCCAGTTTATCCGGTATATAGCTCGCTTGTACATGTTTGTTTGCATGTTGTCTTCTCCATTAGACTGTGAACGTTTTAAAAGCAGGGACTCTCTTTTATGTTTTTTTTATATCCCCAGCACTTAGCATAATGCCTAGCACACAAATCGGTGTTTAATAAATGTTTATTAGCTGATTGACTGTCAAAGGTTGTCTAGCACATTTGTAGGCACTCTTTCCCAATTCTGTTCCACAATATTCCCTGGACTTGGTATACATCTGTCACTCACCCACCCACTCTCATAGACTTCTGTCAATTATGACTATCCATCTTTCAAAGGTACATCTCAAATGTCAACCTTCCCCTGACCTTCCCAGTTGTAAATGGTAGACATCATCCCCAACTCTTCCCACCTAGCATATGTCCTGTGTCTTTCCTGATGTTCTATTTCATCTTATACTTGATCTCTGTGTATGTTGTGGGTCTCCCCTACCTACTTTTCCTACTCTTAGCCCAGTACTATTTAAGAGGTTGCTCTTATAAATATTTGTGGAATTAAAGCCCTTGACCAGCTTAGTCCATAGCGATTTTTCCCTGTTCTACATTTACTCTGTGGACCATTCATTTGTCATTCACCACATGTGATTTTGAGACAGCTTTTACATTGTTTATTTTAACTGTGTCTCCTTAGCATGTAGGTGCAGGTGTCTGTTTGGGGGGGTGCTATGTCTCCTCCCTGAGAGCAAGAAATGTAATGCTTGCTTGTATTCTCCACAATACCTAGACCAGGATTAAGCAACTGAGCCCCTAAGATGTTTAATAAATATTTGATGGGAGGGACAGTTGTGGTGGAGTAGAAAGTGCTGAATTTGGGTCTGAGGATCTGATTTTAATTGGACTTGGTCAATATTAAATTGGTTAATTTTGCTGATTTTTTTCCGTTCTTTTTTATTCTTCAATGAAAAGGGATGTCTCTCTGGGGTGGAAGAGAAGAATGGAGGGATATCTTGGGAAATGAAGGTGATAATAAAAAATAAATGCAAAGCAAAGCAAACAAGAAGCATGACTGAAAACCTCCAAAGATCTGGGTTCAAATCCCAGCTCTACTACCTGGGATCACAAGGACCATAGATTTAGATGTGGAAGGGACACTAAAGGACCCAAATCCACTCTTCTCATTTTACAGACAAGGGAAGTGAGGTTCCGAGAGGTGAAGGGAGTTGTTAGTGTTGGAAGCAGGATTTGAGCCCAGGTCTTCCTGAGTCCAAGTCTAGTTTCCGGATATCTATACTATTTCCATTAGATTATGAGCTCCTTGAAAACCCTTTGAGGAACTATCTTTTACCTCTTTTTGTATCCAGGTATTTAACACAGTACTTGGCATATAGTAGGAGCTTAATAAATATTTACTGATTGATACCTGTGGGACCCAGAGAGTTCTCTGGCCCTCAGTTTCCTTACTTGTGAAATGAGAGATTAGACTAGGTCACATCAGGAAGACCTGAGTTCAGATCCAGCTTTAGACACAATGGCTGGGTGACCTTGGACAAGTCACTTGACCTCTGCCTCAGTTTATCTGCAAAATAGAGATCATAACCGCACCTTCCTCCTAGGGTTGTTATGAGGATCAAATGAGATAATATTTGTAAAGTGTTTCAAATAGTACCTGACACCTATTAGGTGCTTAATGAATGTTAGTTATTGGCTAAATCTAAGGTCATTTTCAGATCTAAATCCAATAATTGAAAGGGTTGGGTGAATGGGAGTGGGAAGGGGGAAGGGTTGGCCCCATAGGAGAAGAGGTGATTGAATGACACTTAAGAAGCCTTTACTCTCTTTAGCTGCTGCCTGCTTGGCCCCGAATATGGGAAGGAAACCTGGGTTACCTGCACCATTCTGATACAGGGGCCATGTTAGAGGGTCTGGGATAGATTGAGGGGTGGGAGTGTAGGTAGAGAAAGGAGGTCGGTTCCTCATGTCTGTCCTCTCCAGCACACCCCACTTTGGACTACATTGCCCTCCCATCCCCAGGCATCTCCATGAAGTGACATGTGAAACTTGTTTAAAAGCTGGAGGAGAGAGGAAGGCTGATGACTTTGAGCTTCTCTGCTTCATTCAAATCCAATTCATGCACAGGTCAAAATGTCAAGCTTGTGATGTCATCGATCCTCCTCCAGAGGAAGTAGAACAACAACAGCAAAAGCTGCAGGAAGACATCTGTGGCAGGCTGGAGGAGGGGCCATTTAGGGGCCAAGAGCCCAGCAGACAGAGTGACCCCTGGAGGACCCTTCCAGGCATTCTATGATCCTTTAATCCTGTTCACAATTCCTTGGGTAGAGAAGGAAGACTGAACCTATCCAAAGTGATTCAGTCAGTACAGTCTCAACTGTGTTTTAGGAAAATCAGATTTAGGGGCAGCTAGGTGGTACAGTGAGTACAGCACCAGCCCTAGAGTCAGGAGGACCTGAGTTCAAATCTAACCTCGGACACTTAATTAACACTTACTAGCTGTGTGACCTTGGGTAAGTCATTTAACCCCAATTGCCCAGCCTTCCCCCCTCCAAAAATCTAAAAAGAAAAAGAAAGAAAGAAAATCAGCTTTGGTGGCTGAGTGGAGAATGATCAGAGATTCTTATTTTCTGTGTGAGTGCATCTTTCTATGCCTTAGTCTCCTCATCTGTAAAATGAGGTGGACTGGATTCACCAGCTCTAAATATATGATTCTATAGGTCTAAATTCATATCTTAACTCTCTCACCAACTGGCTGTGTGACTTTGGACAAATCCATTAACTTGCCTCGGTTTCCTTATTTGTGAAATGAGGGGAGTAGGACTAGATGAGGCCCCTTCCAGCTCTAACAATCTGGAAATAGGTAATAATTAATTTTTTTTTTTTTACCTGACCCATAATTTCATCAGTGGAGGGAATTACTGGGGAGGTACTTCCTCCTGCCAAAGCAGATTGACACCTGCTTTGCACCTGTTCTTCTTAGCGAAGGGTCATGGAGCCAATCCATGATAAAGGCAGGACTTAGACCCAGGTCTTTCTATCTCAGAAGCCAGTTCTCAAACGACCATAATGCCACACTGCCTCACCCATGGGATAAGAGGATAGTACTTTTCCCCATGCTCCTCTCTTCTCCTTTTTTCCTCTTTCTTATTGTCCCTTCTTCTCTAAACAAGTGTATAAAATAGTGGAGTTTAACAGGGTCAGTCCTGGAGGTGAAAAGGGAAAGGAGGGGAGGAGTCATTCAAGGGTTTGTGATGGAAGGAAGAGAGAAGATTGGAAGTCAGTAATATCCCCAAGCAACATCCCTTTCTCCCTCATTGCAAATACTCAACTGTGGTCAAGACCCTTCATAACCTGGCCCCAAACTGATTGTCAGCCTCATTACACATCATTCCCCTTCTTAAACTCTACAATCCAACCAAGCTGAATTCTTCACTCAGGACTCACCATCTCCCATCTCCATATCTTTGCACTGGTGATCTCATATTCTTGGAATGCTTTCCCTTATTGACTCCTACTAATATCTATCTCAAGTGCCAAGACCTTTCCTCACCCTCCCTCCCACCTGTTAGTTCTCTCCCCTCCAAACTACCAACAGAGTTTGTTGTGTTGTTGTATAGTCACATCCGACTCTTTGTGACCTCGTTTGAGGTTTTCTTGGCAGAGAGATACTGGAGTGTTTGCTGTTTCCTTCTCCAGTTCATTTTACAGATGAGGAAACTGAGGCAAAGTGAAGTGACTTGCCTGGGGGTCATATACATAGGAAGAGTTTGAGCTGGATTTAAATTCATGAAGATGAGTTTTACTGTTTCCAAGCCCAGTGATCTATCCATTGTGCCATCTAGCTGCCCCAGTAAACATCGCATACTTTGTATTTATTTTGTTTACACTTACATAGTACATAGCATCTCCCCCAAAAGAATATAAACTCCTTGAAAGCAGGGACTTTTGTTTTTTGTCTTTGCATTCCCAGCACACATAGAAGGTGCTTAATAAAGGCTTGTTTGAGAGATTGATCTTCTTATGCCCCACTATGGGTAGAGGCTTCTCTCCACCCATTGTGACCTGAGATGGGGGACAAAAAGAGGTTCTGCCCCTGCCTTAGTTAGCCTTCCTATATGAGAAAAGAGAGGATCTGTCTGGGGAACAGTAGCAAAGAGACTCTGCCACTGTTCCCTCCTTCTGACTGTGGTAGAAATGATACTATCTCTCTCCTATATTCCCAGAGACAGCACAGAGAAATGTCAGACATCTGCCCCTTACTGGGTCTCTCCCATAATTATAAAGGAGACAATGGTCTTGATCCTTCCTTAGGCTAGAGGGAGAATTCAGTAGGATCAGGGTTGGGCAGGAGGGTGAAGGGGAATGAACTGGTTTTAAGGACAATATCCATGTGTCTGGCAAAACCTCAGGGAGGCATCACCTTTGAAGTGGAAGAAGAGCTGAATTTCAGAGGACCTGGGTCTGTGTCCTGATTCTATTACCACCTGTATGACCTTGGGCTAGTCACTTTACATGAATGAGCCTCAGTTTCCTTATCTGTAAAATAAAAGTTGAATAAAATTATTTATATTGTCTCTTCCACCCTATGATCCTGTGATCTTATAACCTTCGTTCCAGTTTAGGACACCAGTCTGGACCAGATTATGAGGAAGGGAGTGGTTCTGGTTGACTCAGGCGGTGGCTTCTGTGGCCAGAGTCCCAGGCCAATGGCTACATGGGACCAAGCAGCCGGAAGCGAAAATAAATCCACTGTTTCCCAGCTATTCTCCACTCCCATTTCTTTGTCAGGCTATCCTACCATTGTTATATAGTGGTAATGAGACGTTCCCAGCTGCTTATCACACCTAAGCATCAGATTGGGGACATGGAAGGGTGAGAAAAATGCAGCCTGGGCAGGGCCTAGACATCCCCGGTTTTCCCCTCCAAGCTCTGTCTTCTCCATAACCCTCCTCAACATTTTATCCTCATGAGTTCACTGGATGTTAGAGCTGGAAGAGCTCTGAGAGATACCTAGCTCACCTTGCCTAGTTCCTTTGTTTTTCAGATAAGACAGAAAGGTTGAGGAACTTATTTGAGGTCAGAGGTAGATCTGAAACTGTCATCTCTTGACTCAAGGGATCTTTCAAATAGAGCATGCTCATGGGCCCTGAGTCCTCTCCCACCAGTTCTCCAGCCCCAGTCCTTGACTCCAACCCTGCCTGTAACCCTGACCTTGACCCCAGTGATGCTCCAGCCCTGATCCTGGTCTTAATTGAATTGCCAATGCCTCTGCTCTCTGATCCTCAAGAGGGTCAGGGCCCAGCCTGTGAGAATCCAGTCAGGAAATGAAGGGACTGAGAGTGCCTTCTCCCCTTGGGGGATGCCTGGCAGCCAGATGATCCTTATGAACCCCTCCCGCTTCCTGGTTTACAGCTGAAGAGGCTTAGTTAGACCTTTTTCCCAGGAACCCCATGGTAACTGTATCTGTGAAGTGAGAGGGTGGGGTATGTATAGGGGAGATCCGGCAGTGACTCACTCCACAAGGCCCAGGAAGAAGCTGCACAGGTGCTTGGGTCTGATGCCTCAGGCAGAGATGGGGCTCCATCTGCTCCCCCCCCACCTGAATGGGACCTCCAGACTCTGATCATGGCCTCTGAGTTCTCCAGGTCCCCCGGGCCTCCTCCTTCACTTTTCTCTCAACTCATAGATAAACTCCAGGGAAGTTCATCTTTGGAGCTGTCTTCCCTCCCATTCAGGGTCTCTCCCCACCCCTCCCACTACTCAGGCCCCTTACCCCAATATCCAGGGCATGCATCCTACCTCCTGCCTATCTTGGACCCTTACCCACCTAAGGCCTACTTTAGAACTGCAGAACCACAGAATCTTAGACCTGGAAGAGATCTTAGCACTGATCCAGGCCACTCATTTGGCAGAAAGGGAAGCAGAGTGGGGGTGGTGGAGAGAACACTGAAAGCAGAATTAGAAGACCTGGGTTCGAGTCTTGGTTCTGCTCCTGACCACCTGTGTGATGCCTCATGAAGGGCTAGAGTTGATGAGTTCAGAGAAACTGGTCCAAATGAATTAAATGCTAGAAAGAGAAAAAAACTGCCAGATATGATTACTGAGCTACCACCAGTGATTCTTTTTTGGAGGCAATCAAGGTTAAGTGATTTGCCCAGGGTCACACAGTAAGTGTCTAAGGTAGGATTTGAACTCAGGTCCTCCTGACTCTAGGGTGAGTGCTCTGTCCATTGCTGTCCCACTGTCAATGATTTTTTTTTAAAGATAGTGGATGAGAAGTATCATAGCACTTTTGCTGATGCTACTGTTGTTCAATTATTGCAGTCATGTCTGACCCTTTGTGACTCCTTTTGGAGTTTTCTTGGCAAAGATACCAGAGTGTTTGCCATTTCCTTCTCTAGCTCATTTTACAGATGAGGAGACTGAGACAAACAGGTTGAAGTGACTTGCCCAGTGTTACACAGCTCGTATATTTGAACCCATGATGATAAGTCTCCTGACTTCCAGGTCTGGCATTCTATCCACTGTGCCACCTGGCTGTCATTAATGTTGATATAAGTCTGTGATGGTGTTCAAGCACATGTCTACTTTTGCCATGTACTTCTTCAGGACTATATTCATCAATACCCTGGCTGCTTAGGCAGGGGAAATCCATCCTCTGGACTTCTACTCTCTAATCTGTATTGGGAAAAGGAAAGGCAGAAGACTTAGGAACTTGAGATCCCAGAATCTCAGGCCAGCTGAGCAAACACATACAGCTCACTACGTGCTTCTCTGGCTGCCCATTAACTATTATTGGGCAAAGCTGATGGTGAAAGAGATAGAAGAGAAGATGGATCTTTTAGTTTTCAGTTTGTGGGAGATAGAGACAGTGAGAGAGAAGGATAGATACAGTAAGAGAGGCAGAGAGACAGAGAGAAACAGAGACAGAGAGGAAGGGGGGGTAGACAGAGAGACACACAGAGAAGGGAAGGGAAAAGAAGGTAGGGAAGGGAAGAAGAAGGGAGAAAGGGGAGGGGAAGGAAAGAGGGGAGAGGAAGAGAGAGAGGGGAAGAGAAAGAGAGAAAGAGGGAGGGAGGACCAGTTTTATTTTATATACCATGAGAGAGGAGACCACTCTTTGGACTGGACTCTCCCAGTGCTCATAGTTATCCTCTGTGGAGAGTTCCTATTAAAATGTCCCCAAAGGAATCTACCTACCAAAACAAACCCAATACCTTTATGAACACAACTACAAAACACTTTTCACACAAATAAAGTCAGATCTAACTAAATGGAAAAACATTAACTGCTCATGGCTGGGTTGAGCTAATATAATGAAAATGACAATTTTACCTAAATTAAATTATGTATTTAGTGCTATA
>CM053586.1:177861594-177964676 GCA_028646515.1 Pseudochirops corinnae
TTGTACAATGTGAAAGTATTTGCAGATCCTATACATGATTGCATGCCACCATAGGGTGGGGGGGAAGGGAGGGGAGAAAATCTGAAACTCAAGTGATTGTGGAACTGAATCTTGTAAATTAAAAGTAAATAAGTAAATTTTTAAAATGTCATTAAAAAAAAGAAAAAAAAAAAGAAAAATATTGAAACAAAACCAAAAAAAAAAATGTCCCCAAAGGACCATGCCCTTTAATCTATCAAGTTGTTTGAGGACCTCAACAAGTTGATCAGGGCCTCTCGCATCAAGCCACCTTAAATATTGTTATTTTTACTCAATTTTAATATTATTGAAGAGTCAATTAGTGAACATCTTGAAGAAAACAGTGGTGATTACAAAATACTGACATAGCTTCATCAAGAACAGATTATATCAGAACAACCCATATTTTTCTGTTGACAAGGGTACTAAAAAGGTAGATGAGGAGAATGTTGTAGATACAATTTATTTAGACTTTTTTTTTGGAGGCAATGAGGTTAAGTGACCTGCCCAGTGTCGCACAGCTAGTAATTGTCAAGTGTCAGAGGCCAGATTTGAACTCAGGTCCTCCTGACTCCACTGAATTTATCTAGATTTTAGCATAGCATTTGACAAAACCTCTCATGTTATTCTTGGGGAAAAGAGAAAAATGTGACCAGGCTGACATTACAGTTGCTTAGAAGTTCCTCCTGGAAACTCCATTTTCAGGAAAGGCCCATATTAACCATCCTTCATTCTTCAGACTTTGCTACCACATTCTGCTGTATGAGATATCTCCACTCCAAATATTCATACAGATTATTTGTGCCTGACCTGTGGTAGAACCTTCTAAGTTTGTATTGGTCTGATCAGGCACAGTAGGACACACTATACCTTGGCCCAGACATAACGATGTCATTTTGGTCTTCCTTAAGCATGAAGGATTACAATCAACCACCACCACCCCTGTATACCTTCCTGTTCCCCATTTTTCAGCTCCCCTATTAGAATGTACCTCCTTGAGGGAAGGGGCTATCTTTGGTTTTTTTTGTACTTGTATTTCTAGTACTTAGCACAATGCCTGGCACATATTAAATGTTTAATAAATCCTTATTAATTTGATGTGATTTAGAACTGACCAGACCCAAATAATAATCATTAATAATTTGAAGTCAGCTTGGAAGGAGCTCTCTAACTGAACTCCTTCAAGGGATTTGTGTTGTTAAACATCTGTATCAATGATTTGAAAAAAGGCATAGGTGGTATGCTTCTAAATTTACAGGTGATATATGAAGCTGAGAGAAATAGCTAAATCACTTGATGACAAGTGAGATTTCAAAAAGATATGAATAAGCTAGAGCACTGGGCTGAATTGAATAAGATGAAACTTAGTGGAATTAAGATATAAATTATTTGGAGCCAAGATGCAAAGTAGGAGGAAGAAATATGGTGAGCCCCCCTCAACTTCCTGCCCACCCCCCAAAAAACCCTCTTCCAAACAGATCTAGAAAATGTATCAGACCTATTCCTCAAGAGAAGTCCAAGAAAAAACCCCAACAACATACTGAGTCATCTTTTTAAGGCTGGATTGGTATAGAAGACAGAGAGGCCTGCAGACTCTGGGGACAAGGTCTGGTCAAGAGCATACTGTCTGGAGTATTTTAGCATAAGTAGAGGCTGTGAACAAAGGCAAGGAGAAGTCCCAGATGTAGCAAATAGAGGCCTTAAGGTTCAGGATGCAAGATCAGGTATCAGCTGATAACTGACACTCACTACCCAATTCCAGGGTCATAGATGTGGGATGGACTGAGGAGGGAACCTGCATTTTGGATTGACATTCCCTCAACAGCATAGAGACTCTGGAAGAAACATACCAACAGAAGAAGACCAGCATGGCAGAGGGAAATTCCAGATGAAGAAAGCCTCAGGGGAAGAGGGGTGTTCCAGGGTGAGGAGGTGCCAGCAGATGAGGGAAGTTCCAGGATGAGGCAGCTGCTGAGGCCTGCTGGTGAAGTCTAGAAAGTCACAAGCATATCTAGGAATGGGGTCCCACTACTTCTATAAGCAGCCTTTTGTCTTGCTCTAATTGTTGGGAAGTTTTTCTTGACATCAGGCCTAAATTGACCTCTTTGCAACTTTTACCCATTGCTACTGGTTCTTCCTTCTTAGTCTAGACAGAACAAATTGAATCCTTCCTTCACAAGGCATCCTCTGCACAGAATAGGGGTTTAATAAATACTTGTTGGTCTGTTGGTTGATTCTAATGCTTATCACTTTGTTACATCAGCCCTAGATGAAGATTTCCTCTTCTGATAGCCTGTTATTATAATCAATTATCCTATCATGTACTTCTTAGACTGTGAGTTAAGACCCCATGTGGGGTATGAAAAAATTTTGGCGATGGTAAAAGGTTTCTGAACGTGCAATGACCAAAAATTAATTAAAAATTAAATTAAAATAAATTAAATTAAATTAAATTAATTGGAAATCAAGCATGTAATGAATCCGAGGTGCTTCTGGCAGCTCTTGCCCACATTGCATCATACAACTTCACTGCAGCCTTGGTTCTGAACACACATGTGCATTTTGCACTGCATGTGCCATCACACCCATGCAGCTCCAAGGAACATTGCTAAAACTCAAAAAGGGATCTTGGAGTGGAAGAGTTTAGCCATTTCCTTCTCCAGCTCATTTGACAGGTGAGGAAATTGAGGCAAATAGGGTTAAGTGACTTGCCCAGGGTCACACAGCTAGTAAGTGTTTGAGGCTCATATGGATTCAAGTCTTCCTAACCATAGGGCTGGTGCCCTATCCACCTAGCTGCCCCATCCAGTACATTTTAAAAATACTAAAAGCCCCATGTTTACATTTTTAGCACAGGCACCTCCAGGCTTCCTGTCTAGGACCAGTTGTGTCTAAATTTGCAATGACTTTAGAGGAGAAAATTATTCTTTCCATGTCTTAGGAAACCAAGCTTTTGGAATTGACTTACAAATTACCTGGGGAAACAAAATAACTTGAATAGGTTCTTCCTCTGAGTTTTAAATTTAAAACTGTGACCAGCATTAACCAAGGTAGCCTGCCTGGTCTTGTGGAAATAGCAAAGGTCTGGGATTCAAGAGACCTTTGTTTAGTCCCAACTATGTAACTTACTCAGCTGACTTAAGCAAATCACTTGTGTTGATGGTGTGTTCATCAAATCCACAGCTGACACAAAGCTGGAATGAACAGCTAGCAGGCTGACTGAGAGGACTTCATAGACTAGAACCATGGGATGATATAATAAGATGAAATGTAATCAGCAGAGATATAAAATCCTCCACTTTTTTCTTTTTTAAATTAACTACATTCTGTGTTGTTGTTTTAATTTAAAAAACAAACAACTGCCATGGAATATCAGAGCTGAGAGAGAACATTGAACATAGACTATCAAACCCGCAAAGGCACTTAGAACATAGAATGTCAGAAGCAGAAGAGACCTTAGAAATCATCTTGGTGGATAAGGAAAACTGAACTCAAAGTAGAGATGTCACACAGATATTGAAGGTCATGAATAGAGCCCAAGCCTTCTCTTTCCCAGGCTGGTTATTTAGGAAAAGAAGGAGAAGGAGGAAGAAGTCAGACATAGAAGGAAGGAAGGAAAGAAAGAAAAAGAGAGAGAGAAAGAAAGAGGGAAGGAAGGAAGAAAACAAAGAAGGAAGGAAGGAAGGAAGGAAGGAAGGAAGGAAGGAAGGGAGGGAGGGAGGGAGGGAGGAAGATCAACTGTGCTTATGGAGGAAGAGTGAATAGATAACAATTTCTTTGAAAAAGTCATGGCAGGTTTAGTGGGCTGGAATCATGATATGAATCAACAGTGTGATATAGAAGCCAAAGAAAGTATGAGATCTTAAAGTGAATTGAGAGAGGTATATTATCTGGATAGAAGCCAGACTGGCTGCTCTGGTCAGAAGACATCTGGAATAATATGCTCAGTTCTGGGGTTCATGTTTTTGGAAGGACATCTATAACTTGTAGTCTGCCCAGAAGAGGGAAACCAAGTCAAATCAAGTCAAGTCAACAAGAATTTCTCAATCACCTGCTGTGTTCCAGGCACTGTGCTAAGGCAGTGGGGCACAAAGAAAAAGCCAAAGATATTCCCTGCCTTCAAGAAGTTCACCACCTATGGGGGACACAGCATGTGAACAACTGTGCACAAATACTCTATGTACAGGACAAGTTAAAAGGGCCAAGCACAGCCTGAGACTTTCAGGGAAAAAGTAGACAGTCCTTGCTCTCAAGGAATTTACCTTCTAACTAGGGGAACTAACATATAAAAGAGTCTGTCTGCAGAACAAATGGAAAGATTGGAAGTCCTAAAGGCACAGCAGTAGGATGGACAGCAAGGCTTAGAGGTACTTAGGTTACTAGTTAAGATGACAGTGCGAGGAGAACCTAGGGCATAGAGGGAGGGCAGATGGTTAGGCCCAATGGTCCTCCATCTTATCAGAAGAAATGGAGTTGTTGATTCTCAACTCATCCAAGCCCTAGGATCAGTCAAACAGATTGAGTAAAGGGGGAAAATGAAGATAGCTCCTGTTGGTGGTGGCTCTTCCCACTGCCTGCCTGTCTAGAGGAGTTCTCTAGCAGTTAGGGCTAGGAGAGGGATAGATGAGGGAAACTAGAAGAGATGAATGGGTAAGGTTCCTATAATGGCAGCATTTGAGGCATTCATGCCAAAAAAAAAAAAAACAAAACCCACAAAATAGATATAAGCAGAATATTCAACTTGCAAACATCTCGAAACGATAGAAAGACAAAGGTAAATAAATTGGTTGGTTGATTGTTGTCCTTCGTTCTCGAAGAGGACCAAAATGACATCATTATGCTAGAGTCAAGTTTCAGAGTGTCCGACTGTGGCTGAGCAGACCAAAACGAGCTCAGAATGCTCAGAATACCCAAATAATCTGTGTGACCACCAGGGGTGGATACTCCAAATTTGCACATGCAGCATTTCCTTTGAGCTGCCTCAATTCTGCTTTGCTCATAGAGCACCGTACCTTCTCTGATGCGGGCATGCCATGCTGAGCGGTCCTGTGCCAGTGTCTCCCATGTCACATAATCAGTTCCAAAGTTCTTAAGAGAGACTTTGAGAATGTCCTCGTGTTGCTTCTTCTGACTGCCATGTGAACACTTGCCCTGTGTGAATTCTCCATAAAGTAGTCTTTTTGGCAAGTGTACAATTATGGAGAAAAGATAAAATAATGAAACCGATTATTTTGTGTTTATAGACTTTTTTTTTAATAGAGTGTCCTGAAGGATAAAAGAAAGAGAAAAGAGGCAGGAAAAATTGAATTAACATACCAGAGACCAAATCCCACCATCTCCTATAAGTAAATCAGTCTTTTGTGAGATAGGATAACAATGTAGGAAGACGGCTAGGTAAGATTCAGAGAGGGGCTGAAGAGACTCTTACCCAGTTCAGAAGTGAACAGCAAAAGGATACTAATTTCTCTAATCTCTCAAAAAGAGTTGGTGGGCTGTGGAGGAATAAAATAGAAGTCATGGAGAAGAAGAAGCGGGTTAGAAAGCCTTGCCTTGGAAAGGGAAAGGAAAGGCTGTCATCAAAGGACTTTCTGATGGGGGAGGCATATATCTCTAATAAAAGACAAGAAATTTATAAGAGGTTTCATCTGAGTGAAATTTGTACAGTAGGAGACATTCTTCTCGGAGAAAGCTTTGTACCTCACAGCACTTCATTCTAATCCAGGAAAGGTAATATATGAATCCGCCAAAGGCCCCTAACACTCAGGGAAGTGGGAGGAGCCTAAATCAGAGATAGGATAACCCGACTCTAGGAAAGGTGAATGATCCTAGTAAAACATTGAACTTTATAATTCAGGATATAGCGTGACTCTCACCATGGCACTGTTTCCATTTGACATTGCTTCTGTCATGAGTTGATATTTCTAATATTGAGACAGACCAGAAAAAAAGGAGGATGGGGTAAGCTTTACAAATAAAATAACAGAGAATAGGATAGAGAAGAGAGTTCAGATTTGATACTCCAGAAATGTACCCCTATAAGGAACATGAAGAAGTTAAGGATTTGAATGGAATTTTAGAGAAGTGAGAAAGGGGAATAAAAATGAATACACATATTTCTTGGCTGTGCTTGGCCCTTTTACAAAAATTGTTCATGTGTTAGGCTAAAAACCTCATGAACAATTGCAAAAAAAAAAGCAAAAATATTGAATATATACTTTCCTGACTACAATGTAATAAAATTATAATAAAAGGCTTCAGAAGAAATAATTTAATTCTAAAGAATTGGTGGGTCAGAGAACAAATAATAAAAATAGCATTAGAGAAAATAACAACAATGAGACATCTACCAAAGTTTTGGGGTTGCAACAAACAATCCTTAGATGAAAATTTCTATTTCTGAATATTTTCATTAACAAAAGAAGGGAAGAATGGATCAATGAATTGAACATGCAACTAAAAAAAACCTCAGAAAAACACTAATTAAAAAAAAAAAACTAACCTCAAAACAGAAATTCTGAAAATTAAAGAAACAACAAAACTGAAAAAAACTTATTAAATAATAAGTGAAACTAGGAAACATTTTTAAAAAATTATAATAAAACAGACAAACCATTAACTAATCTGATAAAAAAAAAAGAGAGAGAGAAATACCAAAAGAAATATGAAAACAAACAACAAATGAAGAGGAAATAAAGGAAATTAATAGAAACTGTTTTGTCAAATTATATGGCAGTTAAAAAGATAGCATATGAAATGGATGAATATTTTTTAAAAAATATATAAAATACCTAGATAATCAGAGCAAGACATAGATCATTTAAATAATCCAATCTCAGGAGAAGAAAGTGAGCAAGCCATAAATGAACTCCTAAAGGGGAAAAAAAAAACCCTAGGACTAGATAGATTTTAAGTGAATTCCATCAAACATTCAAAGAATAATGAACTTTAAATTTACCTAAATTCTTTACAAAAAAATAGGGATAATTGGCATCTCTTTCTATATCTAACTTCTTCTATAAGATAAATATAGTCCTGATGCCTAAACAAGGTAGACAGAAGTTGGATAAATAAATCTTTAATCCATTATGTCTAATAAATACTGATATAAGATGTTGAATAAAATATTAGGAAAGAAGCTACAGTAACATAGTAAAGGCATTAGTCACTATGTCTACAATTTATATAGAAATACAAAATAGACCATGTCAGTACTGCCCCCACAAATCACAAATTACATAATTATATTAACAAATGCAGAAGGTTTGTTTTGGTGGTTTGTTTGTTTGTTTGTTTACAAAATGCAATACTCAAGTTAAAAACTTGACAAAAAAAACATAGAGCTAAATGTACCTTCCTTTGATATGGTACACAGAATCTAGCTAAAACCAAAAGCAAGCATCATTTATAATAGGGAAGCATGAGAGGCCTTTCAAATTAGATCAAAGGTAAAGATGTCCATTGTCACTATCATTTCACATAGTTATAAGAATATTATCTAGAAATTATAGGAACAGAACAAAAAAAATTGTTAGAATAACCATATGCTAAGAAAAAATAGAATTATTGCCTTCTGCAGATGAAATGAAGATTAACCAGAGGACCTTGGGATTTAAACTAAATCAATAGAAACAATAATTTCAATGAACTAACAGTATATGAAATAAATCCAGAAAAATCATCATTCTGTACGTTACCAACAAAACCCAGCAGAATGAGATAGAAAAAGAAATTATGTTAAAAGTTACTGAAGAATGTATAAATGAGTTAATAAGCATTTACTAAGTACCTTCTAGTTGCCAGCACTGAGCTAGGCACTAGGCATACAAACAGAACAAATGAAACCATTTCTATGCGTAAGGAGCTTGTGGTTGTTGTTTAGTTGTGTCCAACTCTTTGTGATCCCGTTTGATGTTGGGGTTATTTTGGGCAAAAATATTGGAGAGGTTTGCTATTTCCTTCTCCAACTCATTTTACAGATGAGGAAGCTGAGGCATATAAGGTTAAATGACTTGCCTAGAGTCATTCAACTAGTCTGAGGCTGGATTTGAACTCAGGTCTTCCAGACTCCACCACAGAAATTCTGTCTATCCATTGCCTCACTGTCAGCTGCTTATCAAGATATGCACAGTAATAATATGCCTACAACTACAAAACACTTTTTTACAGGCATGAAGAAAGGCTAGTAAAGTGAGAGGAACTAATTACTAAGGTTGGACCATGCCAATATAATAAAAATGACAATATTGCCTAAATTAATTGATAAATTCAGTCCCATACCAATCAAATTCCCAAAGGATTACTTTGTAGAACTAGATAAAATTATAACAGAATTGATCTGGAGGAATTAAAGGTCAATAATCTCAAAGGAAACAACGAAAAAGAAAAGGTAAGCAAGTAGGGCTTCAGAGCAACACCAGATCTCAAACTATATCACCAAGTAGTAATCTCTGAAACAATTTCCTACTGGTTAAAAAAAATAGATAAGTGGATCAATGAATTAAATGAAGTAATAGGTACGCAGTAGAGGAGCGTTCAATAAAATCCCGGGCACAAACTTAGTGGGGTAAGAACTCACTATTCAACAAAAACTGCTGGGAAAATTAGAAAGCAGTTTAGGAGAAATTAGTCTTAGATCAACATCTTGCACCATATCCCACAATAAGCTCTAAATGAATACTTGACCTAGATATAAAAGGTCATGTAATAAACAAACTAGAGGAAAAAGGAAGGTGATGCCTTTCGTAACTATGGAGGAAGAGTTTCTGACCAAACAAGGGATAAAGGGGATCACAGGCAGTAAGTTAAACAAATTTGATTACATACAATTGAAAGGTTTTTGGATAAACAGAAGTAATTCAGTTTAGAATCAGAAAGGAAACAGTTGACTGGGATAAAATCTTTGCAGCAAAGTTCTCTAGTAAAGTTTTAATATTCAAGAGATATAAGGAATTAGTACAAATATATTAAAACAAGAACAATTCATCAATAAACAGCCAAATCATATGAACAAGTAATTCTCTAAAGGAGAAATGCAAAGCTATCAGCAATCGTGAAAAAATGCTCCAAATCATTAATTATAAGAAAATGCAAGGGCAGCCGGGTGGCTCAGTGAACGGAGCACTGGCCCTGGAGTCAGGAGGACCTGAATTGAAATCTGGCCTCAGGTACTTGACACACTTACTAGCTTGTGACCTTGGGCAAGTCACTTAACCCCAATTGCCTTGCCTGCCTTCCTCCCAAAAAACCCCAAACAAACAAACAAAAAAAAGAAAGTGCAAAACAAGACAATTCTAAAGTTCAACCTTATACACATTGATGTGCAAAGATAACAAATAAAGAAAATGGCAATTGTTGCAAAGATTGTGGTGGAATTAAGAAATGGTCTAATCATTCTGGAAAGCAATTTGGAACTGTAACAAAGAAGTAACTTATCTGGGGGTCAGCTAGGTGACATAGTGGATAGAGCACAAGGCCTGGAGTCAGGATACACCTGAGTTCAAATCCAACCTTAGACACTTACTGGGCAAATCACTTAACCCTGTTTGCCTCAGTTTCCTCACCTGGAAAAGGAAATGGCAAACCACTCCAGTATCTTTTCCAAGAAACCCCAAATTGGGTCATGAAGAGTTGGACACAGCTGAAAAGACTGAACCACAAAGTCACTTGGGCATAAGCTTTGATTCAGCTAATACTGATACTAAGTGCCAATACAAATCAAAGAAAGAAAGGAACCTTATGAATAAAAATATTTATAGCAAAGTTCTGTGGTAGCAAAGAATTGGAAACAAAGTAGACACCCATCAACTGTTGAGTGGGGGAACAAATTACAGTATACGAATGTAATGGAATGTTCCTATGCTCAAAGACAGTGGTTCTCAACCTTCCTAATGCCGCGACCCTTTAATACAGTTCCTCATGTTGTGGTGGCCCCCAACCATAAAACTATTTTCGTTGCTACTTCATAACTGTAATTTTGCTACTGTTATGAATCGTAATGTAAATATCTGATATGCAGGATGTATTTTCATTGTTACAAATTGAACATAACCCACAGGTTGAGAACCACTGCTCTAAGACATGATGAAAGGAACAGATTTGGAAAAGTCTGAGAATACGTGTATGAACTGATACAGAGTGAAGTGAGCAGAACCAGGAGGATAATGAATGCATTGGAATAACACAGGAAACCCTGGATGGCCCCAAAGGTTGTGTCAAAGGTAGAACTAGACACTAAACCAGAAAGATACCCTCTTAGCCATTCTTTACCTTCCTGTCTCCAGAGTGTGGCATTGAGCTCTCCCTCCTTGCATTTCCCATGAGAGAATGGGGGCAGAGACAACTTCTTCACCCCAATTCCAGATCACCTAGAATTGGTGAGCTGTTTGCACATGGTAGTCAGCATAGGCATTGGACTATGTGAGTTTAAGAGAGCAGCATTTCAAGGCCCTAGATGCCTCTTTTGCTTTATGTGTCTTTCTTGAGCATAGGTGACTGAACAACAATACTGAGATGGGCCCTTCTGGCCTTGAAGACAACCTCAGGAGGTTGGGAGCCCCTGGGTTCCTTAATTAGCAATGGCTTCACAAGACACTTACTGTGCAACTCTTCTTGAAGGGAAAGATGACCACCAACAGTAGGATGAGCTGAAGCCCTGTCCTATTTTTACAGAAAACATGGACCTTGAGGGAATGGGGCAGGGCCAACTTCTTTACATTCAGGCAGTGCAAAGTTGAGGTGAAGGTGGAATGGCTACTCAGCAGTCCTACAAAATGATTCATGCTTTGATGTTTTAAGTATCAGTCTTCTGGGAGATAGTTATAAGTTACTGTGTTATGTTTAAATTTTTATCAATGAGTATCTGTGAGTCTGTTGTATTTGGTGGCTTTTTTAGAAAAACATTTCTTTTTATAGAGGAAATAAATAGCTGTCCTATACCTGATCTACATTTAATGTTGAGTACCTTCCTAATTGCCTTTTGTGGAAAGACTAGGTATGAGTCACACCTAAGCTTTAAATGATTCTCCAGATGCTCTGGGGTGGTAAAGAACCAGAGTGAGGAAAAAACAAACAAATGACCCCTGTGGTTCACATAGATCCAGAGCTAGGGGGTCCTTTAGTGGGAGAGAAAGAAAACAAGTGCCCCAATTCCCTTGGGCCAGAAGGGATTTTTTAAAAATGTATACACGGACACACATGTACATAAACACATATGTGTATATGCACATATATACACATTATGTATATATGTATATTTGAAATATGTGTGCATATATAAATATACAATCCACATGTGTGTTTGTGTACTGTAAGCATGTATTTATACATGTGCATCTGTTCTCTTAGATGTGTAGAAATATAGGTATATACATTTACATATGTATAGATATTTGGATGTTTATGCACATACACACTTCAGAAGACTGATCAATTTGATGAGTAACTACGCCTTCCAGGGACCAGGAGTGAAGCAGACCAGTTAGTAGACCAGTTAGTCAACTCTTTCTTAGCAGAAAAGAAATGTAGGAAATGAGGCATACCTTTCAAGACATGGTCAATGCGTTGACTATACTTACTGTGTTATACATAAGGATCCTGTAGGGGGTTAAGAAAGTCACTGAAAAATGATAGTAATGTAAATAAAAAGAGAAAAAAACTGATAAAAATACAACAATAAAAATATATATTATATATAACATCTTTGTAAAAGAAAAAAGTAAAACAAAAGAAACAAATTTACACAGAGTGAAGAATTATTGAGAAACAGAGACTGGGCCCCCTGATGATTACAACCCCTGATTACATAGTTCCATCTCCCATCTTGCTCTCATCTTGCCACTGAGCAAGCCAGTGCCCAAGAGAGTGAGGATTAAAGAGAAATTTCACCAATTTATGCTTGTCTCTGGCTATCTTCTCTCTAGACAGAGGTCACAGAACTTGTAGCTTCCCCCTCTGTCCATCCTCCAATCCTGACTTGTATAGGAGAGCCTATACAAAATCTGTGTGGCAGCTTGGTAAAGAGCCAGTAAAGGAACTTGGGGCAGTGCCAGGGCTGGGCCCACACCCTTCTGGTAAGCTTTACTTGTCTATAGAAGCACCCTCTATTTGGCCCCTAATTGTCTACTTCTCATCTACTGGTTTTCCCCAGTATGGGCTTGGTGTCAAGCTCTTTAGGTATCAAAGTGACCTAAAGGAAATGTAGAGTTACAGTCTTATGGAGAGGCAACAGCACCGAATTAGGGACCAGGAGAACCAGATGCTACGATTGACCTTAGGTAAAAATACCCTTCTCTGGACCTCAGTTTCTTTCTGTAAAGAAAAAGAAGTATTGAACTGTGTAATGGCAAAAACATCCACCTAAATATCTGTCCCTATGACCCAGCAATCTCCCTGGCATCCCCCATAGACCTCCACACAATGGTCTGGTTTCCCCTTCCCTGGTTCCAGTACCACCAGGGTTCTTTCTCCTGGGCCACTTTCATCAAAGGGAACAGAGGAGCTGGTGGAAGGTCAAGGCTGAAGTTTTAAAGAGACTGAAAGACCTGGAGAAAAAAAAGACAAAACTGAGCTTACAAGTGAAAATGCTGGCTAGGGGTGGGATGCCTGATCATGGAGAGTGTCTATCTCTATGCCTATCTCAGTGCCCACAGAGAAACTCAATTTTTGTATCCTAGACTATGATTAAGGGACCCTCTAAGTAACTGGACATAGTGGAGAGAGTGCTGGACTTGGAATCAAGACTTATCTTCATGAGCTCAAATCTGGTGGCCTCAGACTGTATGACCCTGGACAAGTCACTTAACCCTATTTGCCTCAGTTCCTCATCTGTAAAATGAGCTGGAGAAGGAAATAGCAGACCACTCCAGTATCTTTGGCAAGAAAACCCCAAAAGGGGCTACAGAGTTGTTTAAAACTGATAAAACAATAACAAGAAACTAAGTACAACTCCCCACATACACAGACACAAACACACAACCCAAGAGCATCTAGAACACAGAATCACATACCACCACGAACTGACTGTGTGACCTTGGTCAAACCTGGAGCTGTCAGTAGGGATTTTAAAATCTGGAGTAAAGGAAGAAGACAGGGCAGGGACGAGGTGTTGGGGAAGAGGGAAGGCAATGTCAGAAGGCAAAAGGGGCAGAGCTCTCCTGGGGTCCAGGCATCCTGGGGGAGGAAGCACGAATAACGTTGTTGGTACTCTCTAAATTTCAACACACTGGACCAAAGTCTTGCTTCCCTTGTCCTAGTTAGTGCTCACAGAGTTCCCCATTCTGGACCTCAGTTCCCTCATCTGTGAAATGGAGGGACTGAGCTAGGTTATCTATAAAGTCCCTTCCACCTAGAAACCCTATGATTCTAAAGGGAATGAGGCCACCTTCTTAAGGACCTGACAGTCTTGAACCTTCTTTCCCTGACCCCCTCTGTACCCCTCCCCCACTTCCCGCCACGTGTTCCCTTCCAACTACAAAGCCTTTCCTCAGTCCAGAATCTGAGCCCTGGAGGGCAGGCTGGCAGTTGAAGGCTAGGAACAAAGGTATAATCACTTTTGGCTCAAGAAAAGCTCTCTCCTTTGATAAGGTGGGTAAATTTCAAACTGGACTAATGAGGCAAGGAGTAAGAGGGGGGTGTTGGTGTTGATAGCCTCCTGACTCAGGGGGCCCTTGTGCAGCCAGACCCCTCCCCATTCCCCAACCCTCCCACCCCCCCAGCTTCCTCCCCACCCCTTCCCCCTTACAGGTCTATTAACAAAACAGGTTCCGATTGTACTCTTATCGGAGCCTGTGGTTTTGTAAACGCGGCTGTTTGGCACTGGGGCTAGTGGGGAAAAGGGCAATGGCCACCTCTGCAGGTGGGAGCAGTGACACACTCTCTTCCCCTGGCAAAAAAAAAAAAAGCATCCTGGGATGGCAGGATGAGACTGGATAGTACCCCCAAGCAAGGACACTTCACCATCCATCAATTGGTCAGTCTTTCCTTCAGATAGTTGTCCATATTATATGCTAGGTGCTGGGGGTATATTTCCAAGGAATGAAACAATCTCATCTCCCCCATCCCCAGGGTGGAGCAGGAAATATGGGGCACACAGAGTTCCAGCAGAGCCAGGGGCTAGAGGTGAGGGAGTCGGGGTAATTAAAGAAATCTCGAGCTGTGCCAGATGGAGAAGGTTTGCCACAGGCTCTCTTCCTATGAGGTCTGGAATTTAGTGTTGGTCCTCCCTGAAGGCAGGGGAAGGAATGAGCAGACGCTTCTCTGGGTGTATCCGTCTGAATGGGAGTGTGGTTTTGGGAGTGTTGTGACTCTCTTAGATCTACCCTGTATTTCCAGTAGCTGTTGTTCAGTCATGTCTAACTCTCTGTGACCCCACTGGGGGTTTTCTTGGCAGAGGTACCCGAGTGGTTTGCCATTGCCTTCTCCAGCTCATTTGACAGATAAGGAAATTGAGGCAAACAAAATTAAGTGACTTGCCCAGGGTCACACAGCTAGTAAGTATCTGAGGCCAAATTTGACCTCAGGAGATGAGTTTTCCTGACTCCAGGCCCAGAATTCTGTCCACTGGGCCACTTACCTGCCCTTTTTGCCCTGTATATATCTTGTATATACCTAGTTATTTTGCATATAGTCTTCGCATTAGAACATGAGCTCCTTGAGGAGGGGCATAGTGCCAGCCATGCATAGCATTTTAATAAAGCCTTGTTGACTGATCGGTTGTATATGTGAATATATGTGCCAAAATTGTTGCTGGAATCAGTAAGATCTGAGTTCAAATAGGGCTTCAAGCACTAGTTCTCTGTGTGACCTGGGCAAAACATTTAGCCTGACTCAATTTCCTCAATTATAAATGAGGACAAGAATAACACCCACATTACAGGGCTGTTGTGAGGATCAAATGAGATAGAATTTGTGGGAAAAAATGCTTATTCCCTTCCCCCGCTCTCACTTCCAGTTACTTTCTCCTTCTTGTCCTTCTCCCCCAAAGCGGTGCTCACTAGACTCTTAGAGAACCAGATTGCTGGCTGTTGGCTTTGCTCTCATGGGATGGGGATAGGGCCAAGGAAGACCACTTTCCAACACTTCTTTACTTCAGTGGGGAGACAAGACAACTCTTCCCTTACCCATGCTCAATCTCTCTCCTCAATCTTCTCTATGTAGACCTCAACACCTGGAGGGCTGAGATTCAGAAGCATGATCAGAGGGGTGTCCATGGCTGGCATGCCAATTCAGGAAAAGATAAAAGCAAATCATCAAATTTGGAGCTGGGAGGGAGCTTACAGGTAACTTAATCCAACCACCCCTTTTTATAGATGAAGAAATTGTGTCTGGGGTCAGACAGATAGTCAGACAGATATGGAGTAGATCTTCTGTCCCCAGATCTGGAGACTCCCACTACATCATGCTATCCCAACAGACAGATCTCAAGGTTCTTTATTTCATCCTAGAGGGACGATTAGATAAGACTTCACCTATGTATCTATTTTCCAAAGCAGAGACCAAGACTTGGAGACTTAACTCTTTCAGCTCTGGAATTCCTGCCCTAAGGCCCACACTGTCCAAACTGTCTATCATGTGGTCTGCTACATCCAGCTGATTCCAGCCATGATTCACTTTCTACCCTGTATAGCCTCTTGCCATCTGACCTGCCCCTGCAACCTTTCCCCTATAGCCCCACCCCCCCCCACACCCCCATATTCCATCTGTAGAACTGTCATTACTACTAGAGAGGCCATGCCAATCAGCTCCTCCATGGCCCCATTCACCAACTTGGTCTTCCTAAACCTCCTCCTTCTATCTTCCCCTAAATCCAGAACAGAGAGGCCTAAACTTGAGCAGGCCAAATGCCAAATGGCAGCTGTGTTGTTTACCACCCAGTCCAGGGTCACTGATGCAGGACAGAGGGTAGAGAGAATCTGCATTGCAAGGTAAGGAGTGGTTTCAGGCCCTGGGCTATGTACTGAGCAAGGAACAAGCTCAGAAGTAAGCAGCAGCTCTGTGGTTCTGATCCCACAGGATTAGACAGTAGTAGAGTTGGGTCTTAATTCTAGTCCACAGCCCAGTCTGAATCCTGCAAAGAAATAAGCAAAAGAGATATCTCAGGCCAAAAGGGATCCTGCAGTTTTGTCATTCTGAGCCAGCGGAGGTCCCAACTAGATAACAGTGGCTGAGTCTGACATCAGCCTACTGGAACTCCCCCTAGGCAAGTCCATAGGCTTCTTGGTCAGACTCAAACCCGTCTCAAGAGACTTGCAGACTTAAAAGAAAGGGGCAGCAATAGATTTTGCCCTGGATCAGAACACTTTGGGAGCACTGAAAGCTTGCAGATACCCAGTCTTGAGTGGGTCCAATGTCTCTGTATCAGATGGTGGGCAGCCTATTTTATCATGAGCTTCCTGGAATTGTGGCTGGTCATGGCATTGATCAGAACTCCTAAGTCTTTTTTTTTTTTTTTTGCTTTTTGGAGGGCAATTGGAGTTAAGTGACTTGCCCAAAGTCACACGGCTAGTAAGTGTGTCTAAAAGCAAGATCAAAAAACCAGTATCATAACCAGTCCAAACATTCCCTTCAGAAATGCACAGAGCCTCAAAATGACATAAAGCCTGAAGTTAGAAAGTAGACTAAAAAAAATATAAGCAAACAAACGAATAAAAAAGAATCCCATCATAAAGAGTCATTTTAGTGATATAGACACTCAAGACACAAACCAAGAAGAGAATGACTTCCCAAAAACTACAAGCAAGTACTCAAAGAAAAACAGAGATTGGGCAAAAATTCACCTAGCATTCTTGGAAGAGATAAAACAAGAAGTAAATGGAGAGTTTAAAAATGTTACAAACAGAATGAGAGCCCTAGAGGAAAAAGTTAGAAGAGAAATGAGATCTATAGAAGAAAGAAATGGAAGAGGAATTAACAGCTTGTTACAAGAGGTACCAAACCTTACCCAAGCAACAAACTCTGAAAACTAGAATGGACCAAAGAGAAGTTAGTGACTCCATGAGACAACAAAAAAATACTAAAATAATTCAGATAAAGTCAAAAGACTAAGAAATAGAAGCATTTGTAAATTGTCTCATTGAAGAAACAACTGACTTGGAAAACAGATTGAGGGGAAATAATTTAAGAATCACTAGAATACCTGAAATCCATGACCAAAAAAGAGCCTCAACATCATATTCCAAGAAATCACAAAACTGCTCAGACCTCTTAGAACCAGAGGGCAAAGTGGATATGGGTGAATCGACCAGTTATCCCCTGAAAGAAATCCCAAAATGAAAACTCCCAGGAATATTTTAGCCAAAATCCAGAGCTTTAAGTCAAAGAAAAAATACTTTAAATAGTCAGAAATAATTCAACTACCAAGGAGCTACGGTCAGGATCACATAAGATTTATTTAGCTCCTACTATAAAGGAGAAGAGAGCTTGGAATATGATATCTCAGGAAGCCAAAAATATAGGCCTATAGTCAACAATAAGGGTAAACACCCAGGTGACTGGATATAATATAATGGGGCAAGGGAAGAAATGAATCTTTAATGAAATAGGGAACTTGCAAGAATTCCTGGTGAAAAGACCGGAGCTTTACAAACTTTGAAATACAAACACAGGAGCCAAGAGAAACAAAAAGGTAAACATGAATGATCATAAGGGTCTAAAGATAAACTGTTATATTCTAATATGGGGGAGATGAGCCATGTGATCCCTTAAAAATTCATCAGGATTCATAGAGGGAGTTTAATTAGATAAGGCCTGAGAGTGTTTCTGTTATATCCTGATGACCCTTAAAAAAAAAAAAGAATGGAAAGTTGGAAAAAGAGGAACATATTAGGAGAAGAAAGAGAGAGGAAAGTTAAAGAAAATTATCTCACATAACCAGAATGCACAAGTAGAAGTTTGTACAAAAAAAAGAGTGAGTAGTTGGTACTAGAATCTCAATCTCATCTAAACTGTACAAAAGAGGGGAAATTATACACAGAGAGAGTTGGGTACAGAAATAGATGTTATTCAACAGGTGGAAAGGCAAGAAAAAGAAGGAAGGAGTGGATTAGAGAGAAAGAGTAGCTAAAGGGAAAGAATAATCTTAAACAAAACAAATTTTAATTAAAGAAGTACAAAAATATTTATAGAAGTTCTTTTTGAAATGGCAGAGAATTGGAAACCACTGATTGGGGAACGACCAAATGACTTATGGTATATAAATGTGATGGAATACCATTGTCATGTAAAAAATGATGACAGGGATGATTTCCAAGGCACCTAGGAAGACACGTATGAAATGATGTAGTTAAGTAAACAGAGCTAGAAGAGTTTATACAGTGACAACAATATTGTAGATACAAACAACTTTAAAAGACTTAGGAGTTCGGGGGCAGCTAGGTGGTGCAGTAAGTACAGCACCAGCCCTGGAGTCAGGAGGACTTGAGTTCAAATCCGACCTCAGACACTTGACACACTTACTAGCCGTGTGACTTTGGGCAAGTCACTTAACCCCAATTGCCCTCCAAAAAGCAAAAAAAAAGACTTAGGAGTTCTGATCAATGCCATGACCAGCCACACTTCCAGGAAGCTCATGATAAAATAGGCTGCCCACCATCTGATAGAGAGACATTGGACTCAGAGTACAGATTCACATATATACATATATGCATGTATGTATATACAGCTTGATTCTATATATTTATAACAGATAAAGTATTTTTCTTTCTCCCTCAGGGTAAGAGGGGATGTGGGAAGGAAAAAAAAAATCTGTTTTTTGTTATTTAAAAACATTTTATTTTTTAAAAAGTCTATAACAAGGAAATATATTTTACATAATTGTATATGTATAACCTATATCAGATTGCTTACCCTCTCAGGGAGGGGGGAAGGGAAAGATAGAATTTGGAACTCAAAACTTAAAAGCCTCCAAATGTTTAAAATTGTTTTTACATGTAATTGGGAGGAAAAATAAAATGATTGGACTAGATCCTTTCTTTCTTATAGAAGAACTAGTAGCAGGCAGCCACTGCTCCTCTGGTGTTCAGCTGCTCAGTAAGGAGGCAGGTACACCCTGCAGAGTCTTCTCAGTCTTCCCAGATGCTAGAGCTGGAAGCGGAGTCACAATGAGTAGGCCAAAGGAGTATTCGATGGACAAAGAAATGAGCAGCCACTGAGAATAGTGCCTTCTTTGTGAGCAGATAGATGTCAAGGTTGGGAAGGCTGGAAAGCAGTGAATGGTTCCATGCCTTTTCATAGGATCAAAAAATCAGAGATTTAGAGTTGAAAGGGATCTTAGAGACCATCTGATCCAACCCTCTTACTTCATAATAGGGAAGATAAGACTCAAAGAAGATGCAACAAAACAGTGTGTCTCCCAACCACAGACATTTACTTCTTTTTTCTCTTCAGAAATACACCCTAATAGTCAGAACTGGCTCCCTCGATCGCTGAGGATGTCAAGAAGAGACTGGCTGACCATGGGTCAAGGCTATTGTAGAGGCGCCCTTTCCAAGTATGGGTTGGACACGGGGCGTGCCGCTCAACAACAACATCTCTGGAAAACAAGAACCATTCATGACATACTTTTAAATTTAATTCTTGTTACTAACATTCACCCAATCACTTTCTTAAGTCTAGACAACAGCAAAACAATAAGTCAAGCCCTGATTTGTAGTGGATTTCCAAAGTGTAAATGCCCCCACTCAGAATTTAATAATTATCCCTTAACAGCTGGTACAAGCTGGCTCCAGCACACTCCTGGTTGGACTAGATGTCATCTGAGCCCTAAGACTCCGTGCTTCTAATCTACTCGATTCTTTACTCACCAGGAGTCCGAAGCTTGGGGTGGGAGTCGGGGTGGAGTGAGGAAGGAATGCCAGCTGGAGCTCTCTCCTGCTGCCTTTATGCCTGCTCTGGCCTCAACTCGCATGATGCCTCCTTTCTTCTCCTTGGAGTGTCTAAGTGGCTTTTTCAGAAAGGTTTTCCTCCTGCTCATAGCTCACATTTCTTTATGCTGAAGGTTTTCAAAGCTGTCTTGGCACAACAACCCTGTGAGATAGGACGTATGAGCAGGAATTAGAATTATCACCCCTGTTTTATGATTATTTATGTTCAGAGAAGGAAATCTATCGAAAAGCCAATGGCAGAGCTTGGGCTTGAACTTGAACTGAGGCGCTCTGGGTTCTCATTCTAAGCCCTGTGCTTCTGCCATTTTGTTGTCATTGAGTCATTTCAGTCATGGCTGACTCTCCATGACCCTATTTGGGGTTTTCTTGGCAAAGATACTGGAGTGGTTTGTCATTTCCTTTTCCAGCTCATCATTGCAGATGAGGAAACTGAGGCAAATAAGGTTAAGTGACTTGCCCGGGGTCATACAACTAGTAAATTTCTGAGGCCATATTTGAACTCGTCTTCCTGACTTCAAGGCTGGTGCTCTATCCACTGCACCAGCTAACTGCCCTTCTGCTATACCCATGGGCTAAGGGGGAAAAGATAATAGAAAGGAGCCTCATACACACAACTGATCAGTCACAGAGCATGGAAATCTTACTTTAAAATACTGACAATAAAAATAATCTATGTGTGCGTGTGTGTGTGCGTGTATGTGTGTGTAGTGTGTGTGTGTATGTGCGTGTATATGTGTGTGTAGTGTGAGTGTATGTGTGTATAGTGTGTGTGTATATGTGTGTATGTGTGTGTAGTGTGTGTATGTGTGTGTATAGTGTGTGTAAGTATGCGTGTGTGTGCGCGTGTGTGTAGTGTATTGTGTAGTGTGTGTGTGTGTAGTGTGTGTGCATGTGTATGTGTGTATGTGTGTGTAGTGTGTGTGTATGTGTGTGTAGTGTGTGTATGTGTGTGCGTGTGTGTGTAGTATGTGCGTAGTGTGTATGTGTGTAGTGCGTGCGTGTGTATGTGTGTATATGTGTGTGTAGTGTGTGTGTGTGTGTATAGTATGTGTGCGTGTGTGTTGTGTGCATGTGTGTAGTGTGTGTGTATATATAGTGTGTGAATGTAGTGTGTGTAGTGTGTGTATGTAGTGTCTGAGTGTGTGTGTAGTGTGTGTGTGTGTAGTGTGTGCCTGTGTGCGTGTGTGTAGTGTGTGTGTAGTGTGTGTGCATGTGCGTGTGTGTGCGCGTGTGTGCATGCATGCGTGTGTGTGTAGTGTGTGTGCGTGTGTGTAGTGTGTGTGCGTGTGTGTGCATGTGTGCATGCGTGTGTAGTGGGTGTGCATGTGTGCGTGTATAGTGCATGTGTAGTGTGTGTGCATGCGTGTGTGCGTGTAGTGTGCGTACGTGTAGTGTGTGCGCACATGTGTGTGTGCGTGTGTGTAGTTTGTGCGTGTGTGTGTGTGGTGTGTGTGCATGTGTGCGTGTGCGTGCGTGTGCATGTGCGTGTGTGCGTGTGTGGTGTCCCAAAAGTCTTAGTCGGAAGCTTTAATAATATCCAAAGTAACGCTACAGATTTACAAAAAACATCATTTGAAAGCTCACTAGTTGTATTTCACATTTATTGAGTTTTGAATATAAAAATGTAATTTTAATTTAATTTTCTGGACGACACTTCCTCAGATCAGTGGATCAGAAAAGGAGGTCCTTTTGCTTGACCACCTTGGTTACCTGTTCTCTCTCCATTAGACTTTTTTTGGTAGAGTCATGTTAAAATTGTGATATATACATAAAAATCTCATTCTTTGGATGACTTTAAGACCATGATTACATGACTGATGAAAGTTTTTTATAAAGTCTGAAAATCTACTAGTGCAATATATAGCACAAGCTGGTGGTTATATTGAATTTTCAATAAGAAAGTTATCAATATTTTAAAGAATTAACCTTTCAAAAGTTTTTTTTTAAATAAATTTGTAGCATGTATTCTTCTAAAGTTATTAAAGATTAAAACTGCACTAAGACTTCTGGGACAAGGGGCGGCTAGGTGGCACAGTGCTTGTGCCTTGGAGTCAGAAGGACCTGAGTTCAAATTTGACTTCAGACTCTTAACTAGCTGTGTGACCTTGGGCAAGTCACTTAACCCCAATTGGCCTGCCCTCCTTCCTCCAAAAAGAAAAAAAAAGACTTCTGGGACTCTGGGCATATATTCTTTGGTCCAGGTCTATGATTTCATTTTCATGAGGTACTCCCAATGTGGAAATTTCCTCCTCTGATCACAGATCATAGACCTATAGCTGGAATGGGCCTCAGAGGCCTAGTTCAACTTCCTTACTTTATAAATGAAAAAAAAAAAAAAACACCTAAGACCCAATGGAGATTAAAGGATTTACCTAAGGTTATATGGATAGTTGACATATGATAGTTAACATAGGCAGTTAACATCAGAGCAAGAAGGGGAGACTTGAACCCTGGACCTCTGACTCAAGAGCCTTGGATACCAAGCCTCCCTACCAAGCAACATATCTTTAATTTAAAGCGTTAAATTTAAATTTAATTTAAAGCACCAGAGACACTGAGAAGTTAAGGGACCTGTCTACCACCAGTATATGTCAGAAGCGGGTCTTCTGGACTCCTCTGTTCTCCATCCACCACTTTAAGTTCTTTATCACCACCATCATCACTAGTATTTATAAAACACTTCAAGATTTGCAAAGCACTTTTCTCACACCACCCTATGAGACAGATAGTATAAATGTTTTCATCCTCTTTTTATAGATCAAGGGACCTGAAGATTTGAGAGGTGACAGGATCTCCCTGTTCTGGTTCTCAATTGGAGTGAACTAGGATTATGGCTGGAAGGGACCTTAGAGATGGTTTAGTCTAAACCACTCATCTTACAAATAGGGAAACCAAGAACAAAGAGGAAGTAACTTGTCCAAGATTGTACTACTAGTAAATAGCAGAACTGGAATCCAAATTCAGTTCTAGCCTTGCTACAGTCTTGGTCTCTAGGTCTATCCATGTCCCATGGTTTCCATGCGCTCTTGGGATAATACTGATAAGCTGTCTCTTCCAATCCCATCTACAGACCACTCCCCAATGCTTTTGCTTCAGAACGGTTATCCCTTGTGGTACCATGTTCTATTTGAAAGGCTATGCTCAACTGAAAACTCTTGAGCCCAATCAAACCCAGTTAGATAGTTGCTTCTTTCAGCTACTGGCTCTACCTACTCACGGTAAGAGAAGGCTCATTTCATCAGATACGGACCCTTTGACATCTTAACACTCTATGCTCTACCAAGAAAACTAGACCACAACTCCCAGCCCAGGGAATCTGCAAGTGCTTTATCAAACATAATCCCATGTAGTTTTCCCAGGGTGAGAAATCTGGTAAAGTTTGGATTTAAACCTTGGCCTCTTGATTCCAAGACCAGAGCTCACAGCAACCCTAAGGCCTTGTACAAGCAAAGGGCAACGTCTGGACTGGAAGCAAAAGTAGGTGTAGGCAAAGTAGATGGCTGACCAGGGTACAATATGCAGAATGGTGGTGGTTGAATAAAGGACAGTTTTTAATTTTTCTTTTTATAGACAGATAAACACACACATATATAAAAAGAGAGAGAGGCACAGAGCTTGGCACATAGCAGATACTTAATAAATGTTCACTGACTGACTTGCTGACATATATTAGTGATACTAGAAAACTCTAGGCTTCATGGCAGGTTTGATAGAAATAACATAGTAGAGTGGAGTGAACACTACATTAGCAGATTAGAGTTCTGGTACATGGACAAGGTTTAATAAATGCTTCTTAATAGAATGCCCAACTGTCACTAACTATAGTAGCTGAGTAACACTGGACAGGTCACCCTATAATATCTATAAAGCATTTAAAACAGTGCCTGACACTTAAAAGGTGCCTAATAAATGCCTGTTTCCTTCCTTTCCCACCCTCACTCCTTCCTTCTTTCCTTTCATCCTTCTTTTCTTCTTTCCATCCCTTCTTATTCCCTTCCCTCCTTCCTTTTTTCCTTTGTTCCTTCCTTCCCTCCTTCCTCTCTTTAAGGGCTTGTATGTTAATGAGCAGCTAGGTGGCGCAGTGGATAGAGTGCTGGGCCTGGAGTCAACAAGATTCATCTTCCTGAGATCAAATTTGACCCTCAAATACTTACTAGCTGTGTGACACTGGGCAGGTCACTTGAGCCTGTTTGCCTCAATTTCCTCGTCTGGAGAAGGAAATGGCAAACCACTCCAATATCCTTGCCCAGAAAACCCCAAATGGGGTCACAAAGAGTCGGACAAGACTGAAACAAAGGAACAACAACATAGGCCTTACATAGCACGTATAATGTGCCAGGCACTGCACTAAGCACTCCAAAAATATCATCTCCTTTGGTCCTCATAATAACCCAGTAAGGTAGATGCTGTTATATCCCCGGCTTTACAGTCGGTAAAACTGAGGCAGAATAGGGTGAGTGGCTTGCCCAGGTATATGGCTCTTAAGTGTCTGAGGCAGGATTTCAAACTCCAGTCTTCCTGACTCCAGGGCCAGCAATCTGTCGTCCCTGTGCCACCTTGATGCTAATTGAGGGCCTACTGTGTGTTCAGCCCTATGTTAGCCTGCAGGGCCGTGGAAGTTAATAACCGTGGAGCTTATAGGTTATTTGGTGGGGAAAAGGCCCATGTATATAAGTGACATAAGGAGAGAACAGTTAAGAGCTAAACCGTCTATGGGCTGCTTCCCCAGATTGGCTGTAGAATATGATGTCAATGGATAAATAGCTGGAAATGAGAGAGGGTGAGAAGCTGGGCAGTGTTCAGAGGGTGAATCCTCTTTCCTTCTCGCTGGCTATGGTTCCAAACCTAGGCAAGTAGAGTAGAAAGAAGATTTAGTCCATTGGTTTTCAATACAACAAACACTAAGAAACTACCATGTACGAGGCACCGTACATAGATAGATGCCCTCAAGGAGCTTTTGTTCTAATGGGCAATTTGAAGTCTATTGGACTTGAAGACTGAAGAAAGGGGTGTGAAGCAGGTGGTCTCTGAGGTCCTTCCCAGCTCTGAGATTCCATAAATCTCTTTTCCTCCCACCATTTTGCTGTTTGCTAGCTATGTGAATTTGGGCAAGTTATTTAAGATTACTTTCTCTGACCCTCAGTTTTGTCATCTATATAATGAAGATTATTGTTGTTGTTCAGTCATTTTTTAGTCATGTTGACCCCATTTGGGGTTTTCTTGGCAAAGACACTGGAGTGATTTGCCATTTCCTTCTCTAGCTCATTTGACAGACGAGGAAACTGAGGCAAACAGGGTGAAGTGACTTGCCCAAAGTCACACAGCTAGTAAGTGTCTGAGGCCAGATTAGAACTCAGGAAGATGAGTCTTTCTGACTCCACTGTACCACCTAACTGGGAAATATTTAATAAAATAAATAAAAATACAACAGAACATAATGTTAAATTTTGTTTTTCTAATTCAATATGCAGCCTGACAGTATGCTTATGTACAGTTTATGCTCCCTACACCCATCCCCTACACTTTTCTATTTGAGTCTGATACCACTGGTGGAGAAGATAGTTCATTAGACTTGTAATCAGGCAGATCTAAGTTCAAATCCAGGCTCGCCTACTTATTCTCTGACCCTAAGCAAGCCCTGTAACGGCTCTGGCCCTCAGTTCCCTCATCTATAAAATGAAGGGGTTCTTAGATTCAATGAATTCTAAATTCCCTTCCAACTTAGAGTTTATGATGTCATGAAATGAGGAGATGTCTATGAAATGGATTTGAGAACTTGAATGTGCTATAGATGCTATAGAATATGTATGCTATGAATATGCTATGGATCTATAGAATAGATGCTGGCTATTATTAATGGGCGAATTTTTAGGTGAGGGAATGGAAGACATGGACTTTTGTTGTTCAGCTGTTTCAGTCTTGTCTGACCCTTTGTGACCTCATGTGGGGTTTTCTGGACAAAGATAATGGAGCAGTATGCCATTTCCTTTTCTAGTGGATCCACTTCGTCAGGCAATCAGAGGTTAAGTGACTTGCTCAGGGTCACACAATCAGAACGTGTCTGAGGCTGGATTCAAACTCAGTTCTTCCTGACTCTAGGCCTAGTGCTCTGTCACTGAGCCACTGGCTGCCTCAAGAGATGAATTAGGAAGTCGATCTTAAACACCTGCTCTATGTCCAAGACTGTGCTAGGAGACAGGAAACAACCATCATTTTTAAATTCTGCTTTGTTCTGGACGCTGGAAATGGGACATTGAGATAGGAGCCCGACAGCTACCCCCAGGAGCTCGCGGTCTGATAGGGTATGAGGCACTAACTGTAATATACAGCGTCACATGATAGTCTATTAGAGAGGGTCTAGCAGAGCGTTCTGTGATGTCTGAGGGATAAGAAATGGGATGTCAGGAATATGGTGAGACAGGATTCTCTGGGTGGGGTGCTTGGAATCTTGTTGGCTGTTTTGGAAAAGCTTCCCGGAGCAAGTTTTGGGGGAGGAAGAGAGAATTCAGCCCTGCAAGGGTTAAGACTACAAGCTATCTCTGTGGTCTGAGGTAAGCAGGGAGAGTATTTGTTCAGGTAAATAAGGAAGGATTACTTATAATGGGAAATCAGGCTCTGACCCAACACTTCATCTCCCGGCTCTGCTGACTTCCTTCCAATACATACCTTTACACCACCCTCTCCCGAGCTGCCCCGACGGCTCTGTCCCCCAAGCTGGGCACTGCCCCCTCCTACTCCCCAGGGGTTGGGCACAGCCACAGCCCTGGAAGGTGGCACTGGACAGGGGGCAGGTGGCACCCTGAGAACAGCATTGTTTTTAGTCAGAGCACCTGTCTCCCCTTCCTTTTTGCTACCCAATCTTGGGCACCGCACACAGGGTGGCATTGCCCACTGTGCCCTGCCCCATTACTGCCTTTGCCTCCTACCTTGTCCCCCCTATTCCCAGTCTGCTTTCCTAATGCCTGGCTGAGGCAATCTAGCACCCACAGCTGCCCTCACCTCTTCCTTGCCTCTGGGATTGGTGCTGCTGCTCCTGAGTCCTCCCTGGGCACGGGACATCTAACGGGTAAGTCTGGCACCAAATGACACAGATCACCTTGCCTTTGGTTCTTTTCTGGGCTGCTGACTCTCCTCCTCTGGGGGCCCTAGGAGAGAGGTAGGAAGGGGGCTTGATTCCTGGAGGACCCCAGAACATTGGGATTCATCTGGAGGGTCTAGAACCTTGTTCCCTAGTCTTCTGGGGGCCATGCCCACCTGTCCATCTCTGCTATTTCCACTGCCCAGTGCCAGGTGCAAAGAAGACAAAAATCTGCTAGAAGACACAGTCCCCAGTAGCATGAACGTGGCAAGTGTCTGATGCCATCCAAGCTTGGCATGGTCCTGGTGGAGGAGGGGACTCCCTTTGCTTTCCCTTCCCCTTCTCCTGTACACTGCTCTCTTCTAGCTTTTCACTCTGTGGGCTTGGGCAGGGGTCGGTTTAAGGAAGTGTCTTGGGCCCAGTGAACCAAACCCCCCATATATGGCTGTTGGTGCTCATACGGTAAAACACAGACAGTCCTCCTGCTGCCAGGAATATACTAAAGCCTTCTTTCTGTGCTTTCAGAACACCCCTCTGAGGCCAGACCTTGGGGGAGGGTTAGCCCCTCGTGGAGGGACTCTGAGGTCTAGGGCCTCACATATGTTTGTACTTCTCAGTCCTCAGTGGCCACAGCTTAGAGCTGGACAGAGGGACAAAAAGAACATGGGCAGTCCAGGATCCAGCCATGGCAAAGGGACCCAGCTGGGAAAAAGCTGAGGGGGGAGAGGGGGAGGAGAAGAATGCAGGAGAGTGGGGAGTTAGGGTGGGGACAGAGGACTAAGGCAGCACAGGATAGGAGGGCAACCAGGGAATAGCTTCAGGGTAAACTGCTTTGCCATGTGGGGTTGTGGGCATCGCAAGGAGGTGGAGTCTGAGTGCCTGTGGGGACTGTCTGTACATTTTACTAGTCATTTGCATACAGAGGGTTTGGTGATGGATTTCCCCATCACCCCCAATCCTCCTTCAAAGCTTAACTTTTTTTTTTTAATTCCAAGATTTGCAAGATATATTCCCAGAGGAAGTGGAAGGATTGTAGAACGTAGGAGGGAAGGGAGAGGAGGAGGAGGAGGAGGAGGAGGAGGAGGAGGAAGAGGAGATGAGAGACAGCTAAGGGCAGAGAAGGCACGAGAAAGGATAAGATTTTCTGGGAATTGAAGTCGGGCTGGTGAGAGGGATGGATGAGAAGGGTGGGCAAAGGGGCAAGAGAATAGGAGAGAAAGGTAAAGTTGGAGGAGGGGAAGGGGAATGGAGTGAAAGAAGCAAGAAAAGGAAGGATGAGAGAGGAGAAGAGAAGAAAGGAGGGAAGGCTGAAACTGTATCTAACTGATATCCCTGGTGTTTGGCCCGAAGTAGGTGCTTGAGTGTCTATTGAATCAAATCATTAAGGGTGTCGAGGTGAAGGACAGACTTAGCAGGGGAAGGGCAGGAGTCAGGGTAAAGAGGCTGGAACCAGTCACCTTACTGGGATGGGGCAAGGTAGATAAATGAATGAAGTCTTGCAGGAATTCTGATGGGATGGGGGTCAATCCTTATCTCCAGGGATCCTAGGTAAGAGGATGACTGGGGAGCTGGGCTGAAGATTTCTCTCACTCCAAGTCAAACTCAATAAACAAAAAATTCCCTACAGCTTCCTACCTTAGGCTCTGACCTCCCAAGACACCTCGAACCCCACCCTACCCCCCACCCCTCAATTCATGTCTCTGCCCTTGATTCCTTAGTTCCATGGCCCTGGCTGGGCCTTTGCTCTCATTTCCTGCTGTGCCCCCAATAAACCTTTTTCTATCACCTCCCAATAAACCCCAGCTCCCCAGCACCAGCTGCCCGCTGAGTAACAAAGCAAATAGGCTAGCACAGAACTATCCCCAGTCTGGAAGAGATAAATCGTGTGGACCCTGGCCTGCCACCCTCTCCGGCCTAGCCTGCCCACCTCAGAAGGGCAGGGAGGAGAGAGTAATCCTGGATGGCCCACAGGGCTGCGTCAGTGACTAGAAGGGTAGGACATAGGCTGGGCCTCACCCTCCTGGACCTTCTCTCCCAATCAGACCCAAACACACAAATTTCAGTAGAAGGTTCTGGCTTCTAGGTACCCTGGGAGGTGAGAGAAGGGAGACAGGGAGAGACCTCTAGGTCTGGGATTCAGATTTAGTGTAAATTTCCCTGCCCAGGGTCTATAGTTCAGCCAATTAATGAGCAAGTATTTCAAATTTTTATTGAGGCCTTCCATACTGTGGTAGGCACTCCAGGGGATAGATACTGGAGCACTGGCCTTGGAATAAAGAGCTGACCTGGTTTCAAATCTTGGCTCTAACATTTATTACTTAAGTGGCCACTTAACCCAGATAGGACTCAGTTTCCTTATCTGTAAAATAAGGGCGTTGGACTAGACCAATGGTGTTGAATTTAAATAGAAACAGTCGCCACTAACCCACATATGAAGATTTCTGTGGGCTGCATATTGATTTAAGTGTAAAATATGATGTTATCTATGCTTTATTGTATTTTTATCTATTTTTAGGAAATATTTCTCGATTATGTTTTAATCTGGTTCCTATAGCACTTGGGAGTATTGTGGGCTATTGTAGGCTGGATATCTCTGCAGTAGTGAACTCTAAACTCACCATAGTACAGAGAGGGCCACACCTGGAGTCAGGAGGACTCCTCTGCATGAGTTCAAATCTGGTCTCAGACAGTTAGTAGCTGTATGACCCTGAGCAAGTCACTGAACCTTGCGTGTCTGAGTTTTCTTATCTATAAAATGAGCTGGAGAAGGAAATGGCAAATCATTCCAGTATCTTTGCCAAGAATGAAGTCAGGAAATAAAGAGTCATCATGGATAGAGTGCTCGGTTTGGAGTCAAGGAAAGCTGAGTTCAAATCAGCCTCAGACAGTTAGTAGCTGTATGACCCTGGGCAAGTCACTGAACCTTGTGTGTCTTAGTTTCCTTATCTGTAAAATGAGCAGGAGAAGGAAATGGCAAACCACTGCAATATCTGCCAAGAAACCCCCCAAAATGGGGTCATGAAGTGGGGTCATGAATGAGATCATAGTGGATAGAGTACTAGGCCTGGAGTCAGGAAGATTTGGGTTCAAATCAGCCTCAGAGGCGTACTGGCTATAATAGCACCTATCTTCGAGGATTGTTGGGGGAATCCAACGCAACTGTATTTGTAAAGTGCTTGGTATAATAAGTTTGGCACATAATAGGTGCCACATAAATGTTTATTCCCTTACCTAAATCTATGGTCCTTCAACCTGATCATAAACCTGCCTCATTGGGTCAGAGATTTAGAGCGAGAAGGGGCTTTACAAGCCCACCTCCCTCACCAAGGACTCTGGGGCCCAGAGAGGTTAGGAGCTTTGCTCGAAGTCACCCAGCCAGCCAGTGGCCAAGCTGATGTTTGAACACAGGTCCATTCAGGATCCTGTGAAAATGGGCCTAACGTTCTGTGACACGGCCAACAACAGAGCACGCCTTGCTTGACTACACGTGCTTCTTTGGAGGCTTTTCTTTTTCCTTTTTCCTTTGGGAAGAAGAGAGAAATATGAGGGAGAGAAATAGGGCTTGTTAATTGAAAAACTTTTAATTTCTTTTAAAAAATGTTTGTCAAGCACCTTGCAAATCTTAAAGTCTTTCTCTCTGTCTCTGTCTCTGTCTCTCCTCTGTTTGTCTCTCCCTCTTTCTCCTTTCTCCTCATTCTCTGTCTGTCTGTCTGTCTGTCTCTCCCTTCTCTCTCCTTTCTCTTCATTCTCTCTCTCTCTGTCTCTCTCCTCTCTCTCCCTTCCCTCCCCTGCACCCCTCCCATCAGACATTATTAAGAGAGGCCTCTGAAGGAAATACACCTTCTCCAGGAATCCTTTCCTGATCTTTCCCCTCAGTTGTGACTGCCTTCCCTTCCTCTCAAAATTTGTTGTTGAACATCCACTCATTTTTCAGTTGTATCTGACTCTTTGTGATCTCATTTTTGAGGTTTTCTTGGCAGAGATACTGGAGTGGTTAAGTGACTTGCTCAGAGTTACATATCTACAAAGTGTCAGATTGGATTAAAACTCATGAAAATGAGTATTCCTGCCTCGAAATCTGGTGCTTTACCCACTGTGCCACCTAGCTGCCTATCCCCTCTAAATTATCCGATGTTAATTTTGTAAATATTTTATATCTACTTCTAATGCCCACGTTATCAGCCCAGGTAGGACATAAGTCTGGAGCTGAGATGAGTCTCTCTCTCTCTCAGCTTTGTGTGGGACTGTAAAACCATAGATAGGAACCATTTCTATTTCAAAGATGTCCACATGCATTGTTGGTCTATTTCATTCTTATCATCATAGCCCCAGTGTCTGACACAATCTCTTAATTTTGCAGGTGAGGAAACTGAGTCCCATCAAGGTTAAGTGGATGCCAAATAATAAATTTCAGAGCCAGTAAGGCATCTAACAAATACTGATTAATTAATCCTACAATCATAAGAGCATCAGAATTGGAAGGGACCAGAAAAACTACCTAGTTCAACTCCCTTATTTTACAGAGAAGGAAACTGGGGACCAAGGAGACTTGACTTAGTGAACATCATACTGTGGAGTCAGTGGCAGTAAGGCTTAAAGTCCAGGTCTCCCAACCAAGGTTTCTCATCCCATAATTACCTGCCTTTCTATGATGCTTCTTTCATTGGTAACTAAATTCTGAATAGCCATAGGGATATGAGGCTGCTAGGTAGGCTTGGAGTCAAGAAAGCTCACTTCCTGAGTTCAAATCCAGCCTCAGACAATTACTAATTGTGTGACCCCAGACAAGTCACTTAACACTGTTTGCCTCAGTTTCCTCATCTGTAAAATGAGTTGGAGAGAAGGAAATAGCAAATCACTCCAGTGTCTTTGCCAAGAAAACCTCCAAAATGGTGTCACAAAAAGGCTGAACAACATTAAATGGCTGTGTGACTCGGGGCAACTCGCTTAACATATGTGTTTATATTCAGAAGATCTAGGAAAGGTTCAAGGAGTAAGTGGGACCTGAACTGGACAGGATGGTCTGAGGAGCTAGTCTTGGTGGGAGTGGGGATGGAGGTCCAAGAAGGAGTAGAGGAATGGAAATTTGGTTCTCCTAAATCTCCCTCCCGGAGATTTCATCATGGTAGCTGTCAGCTAGGGGTAGATTTCTTTGCCTCAGCAGTACTCATTGTGAGGCTAGACCCAATATGAGCTCTTCAGCTTTGTGTGGGGATGTGGTATCATAGATGCCTTTTATATTTCAGAGGCATTCATTATTCATTGGATCCCATTGGGGTTTGGGACAATCCACCCCATCCCCTCCTTCTGGGGGAGAGTTGCCTAGGGCACTTTGATCTACTATGCCCCAGCTGTGAAAAGCCCTGGGACCAAGGCAGGTATGAATCCAGGGCTCCCCTAGGGAGGACGGGAGCCATCATGGGGATGAGAGGTGGAGAGTGCTCCTGGGCTGTCTGTCACCTGGCTCAGTCCCAGAGATGGGACAGGTTTGGCTGCCTGGGGTCTAGGGAGCAAATCATACCCTGTGCAAGGGACAATGATGTCTGGCAGGCTTTCACTCATTCCTCTTGCCCTTTTCCCCTTCCCCGTAGACCCCATACCCCTCCCCTCACCCATCTTCTCACCTGTTCCCCCTTTTGTCTCCTCCTGTCCTTTCCCCCTCTTACCTGACCCTTCGTGTTTCTCCTCACCCCAGTCCACTTCGACTGTGCTCTGCCCCACCTCCCTTGTCCCCTCACCCTCACCTCCCTGGTCCCCCCATTCTTTCCTTCACACCTCAGGCTTCCTATCCTATAATCTCAATTTATCCCCCACCCCCAGCCTAGCTGCCAGTCAGGTGGAGCAGCCCTTCCCAAAGCAAACTTTACACAAGGAGACGTTGCCCTGGGCCCTTCCTGACATTTAAGGCAGAACATTATCTAAACTAGTTTGCATATGTTTCTGCACAGCCCTTGGGCAGCCCAGCCCAGGTGATTCCTCCCCTCCCTGGGATCTGGGTCAGAGCCCAGAGTTTTTACCCCTATAGAACATCCAACTCCATTTCTCTGAACAACCTCTCCTGGAGACTTGATGGGCATCTGGGAAAGGAGTTGTCTTGACTGTCCTTCCTCTGTTTTCCTTAGGCCAGAGGGAGGGGGAGTTTCCTTCTTCCTCCTGTGACCTCCCTTCTCCTGCTCTCCATGGGCTCAAATTTCTCCCCTTCCCAGGGAAACTCTTGCCAGGAACTGTATGGATCTATGGTGAAAAAGCTCCTAGACCACTGGAGAACATAGGATCTAAATTATCCATCCCATCCCATCCTGTCCCATCTCGTTCCGCTGGGCCCCAGAAGGCAGGACTAGGAAGAATAGTTCAAAGTTAAGGAAAAGCAGATCACTGGCCTATGTAAAGAAGAGCTATGTAACAATCAGTGCTATCCTTTTTGGGCTTGCTATAGAGGGGATTCCTGTTCAGATGTTGTTGTTCAATCATTCCATTCATGTTTGACTCTTTGTGATCTCATTTTGGGGTTTTCTTAGCAAAGATACTGGAGTGGTTGGCCATTTCCTTCTCCAGCTCATTTTACAGATGAGGAAACTGAGGCAAACAGGATTAAGTAACTTGTCCAGGGTCACTTAGTTAGTAAGTGTCTGGGGCTGGATTTGAACTTTGGGAGATGAGTCTTCCTGACTCCAGGCCTGGCACTCTCTCCACTGTTCCACCTAGCAGCCCCTGCCTGTTCAGATATAGGTCAGACTATACAACTCCTGAGGTCCCTCTGACTCTGAAATTCTGTGATTTGTGTTATTCCATCCCATGCCATTTCATCTCATTCCCTCCCAAACCACTCCCTACCATAATATTCCATTGGTCATCCACTCTTTTCTCTTCTATTTTCACAGTGACTGTACCCTAGTTCAGTCCTTCCCCACCTCCTCTTCAACTACTTCCCCAATTGCATCTTTCAACTCCTCCTATTGTGGTGAATGATTTGGGAGGTCTAGAAGCTGGAGGAAGAATGGAGTTTGGGAGATAATGGAAATCATGCCAGATTTGGGTCACAGGATTTGGGTTCAAATCCTGGTGTTGCCACTCACAACTTGTGTCCTTGTGTCACCATGAGAAAGTGATGTCACCTCTATGGGCCTCCCATTTCTCATCTATAAAATGCAGGTTTGGACTAACTGGCCCCTGAAGTTTCTTCTGGCCCTGGATCTGTAATCTTAATTCATGAGGTAGCCTGTTACAGTGGAAAGAATTCTGGATTTGGAGGCAGAGGACCTGAGTTTGAAGACTGACTGCCTCTGTTACTTACTATAGTACTTTGGGACCCCAGGCTAGTAAGTCAAACTCTGGACCACAATTCTTTATCTGGGGGGAAAAAAGTGTGTGTGTGTATGTGTGTGTGTGTGTGTGTGTGGTGGCTGGGGGAGTCTTTATGTAGGCCACAAAACAAACTCCCTCTACATTTCTACCTCTTGAAATTTGTTCCTTCCAAGCCCAGCTTAGGTGGAATTTCTTCTATAGAGCCCTCTCTGATCCTCCCAACTAGAGGAGGTCCTTTCCTGCCCAATCTTTCCCCATGGCCTTCTAACTTTCTTCTTCATTTTCCTCACGTTAATTCATTTTTAAATAAGACTTAACATGTAACTGACTCGTTCTCTCTCCCCTGCACCTCCCACCCCATTAAATTATAAACTTCTCAAGGGCAGGGACCGCGTGTTCTCTTTCCATCTTGTATCTCTCCCCCACAACTTAACAAGGGGGCTGCAAATAATCAATGTTTGATGAATTACGTCCCACCCTAGACAATACTATCCATCCTCGCTTCAGGGAAGTCTCCTACGTTTAATAAGCTCATCCTCTTCCTTGTCAGCCACCTCAGGGATCTATTATTCTACGGGAGAGAGTCCTCCTTCCCCAGAAGCAGCTCATAACTCCTCCATGCCTTCAGAGACAGGTTTTGGTCACTGGGACCCAACTGAACCCAATCTTCTGGGGATGAGTCCCTCTAAATCTAGCTAGTCTGGTCCTTGGATGACAAGACACATGTGTTGCCAGATCCTTCCTCAAAGCTTGATTTCCATGAGACTTCAGCGTGACTTCACAAACTTAGGGTCACAGACACATCAAGATGAGACATTGGAACAGACTTGGGTAGAAGAAAAATAAGTAATCAATAAAATCATTTTTAAAATGGACAGCTAGGCGGCACAATGCTGGGATTGGAGTCAGAAAAACTCATCTTCCTAAATTCAAATCTTGCCTCAGACACTTACTAGCTGTGTGACCCTGGGCAAATCACTAAACTCTCTTTGCCTCAGTTCCCTCATTTGTAAAATGAGCTGGAGAAGGAAACGGCAAACCACTCTAGTATCTTGGCCAAGACAACCCCAAACAGGGTCACGAAGAGTCAGACACAATTGAAAGACAACTGAATGAACAATTCCCTGTGTGTAAAATGAGGGAGCTGGACTAGGTCATCTCCAGGGCTCCTTCCAGTTCTATGTCTATGATCCTATGATCTCCCCCAAAGCTGAGATTCTATGATTTCTTCATTTCATACTCAAAAACCCTCTCAGAGGTAGCTAGAGCAGAGTTGAGGCTCAAGTATAACTTTCCCCCTAGGTCTTGGGTCCATGTAGTCCTGTGCTCTGTTTCTTTTCTTAGCTAAATTCCTGAAGGAAGCTGTCTACACTTATTTCTTCCTTTCAATCACTTCTCAGCCTTCAGTAGATTTGGCAGATTTGTAATTTGCCCTCTGACCTCCTCAATCAACTGAAACTTCTCATTCCCCAATTACCAAAGATCCCTTGTTGGCCCAATCTGATGGACTTAGTCCTCATTCCTCTCTGCCAGTCTGCTCCATTAGACATTCTGGACCACCGTCTCATCCCAGATATGCTCTCCTCTCAGGAGTTTTGTGGTACTACCTTACAATCAATCGTCAGATGTTATTTCCACCCCCACAGTATCTCTTATACATATTCCTTACTCAACACTCAGTCACTTTGTTGTTGTTCAGTCATTTTCGGTCATGTCTGACTCTTTGTGACCCCATTTGGGATTTCCTATATCCCAACAAGGAGTGAGGAACCTATGGCCTTGAGACCACCTGCGACCTCAAGGCCACGGTTCCCCACCCCTGTGCCTTGCTACTCTTCTATCCGATTGCCTTCAGTCGATGCTCTCATCAGTCCCATTGGTTTAATTATGATCTCTATGCTGGTGACTCCCATTTCTATATCTCTGGTCCCAATTTGTCCTTAGTTGAATCAATATTAGCAATACTGTTCTAACTATTGCCTATCGTACTGGATATAAGATATAAGAGATATCTTAACTTCAGCGTGTCAGAAACAGACCCCAAACTTACACCGTTCCAAACTTGCCTATTTCTGTTGAAAGCACCACCCTCCTTCCAGTCTCCAAGGTTCACAATCTTGGCATTATCAACTCCTCACTCTCTCTCACTTTGTGTATAACACTCATTTGCCAAAACTTGCCATTTTTACCTCCACATCTGGGCATCTGCCATCTTCTCTCTACTTAACACAGCTACCACTGTAGTTCAAATCCTTACCACCTCTCAATTCAGTCATCACAATGGTCTCCCCATTGTTTTTCCTGCCTCAAGTCCCTTCCCATTTCAGCCTGTCCTCCACAAGGCTGCCAAAGTAATTTTCCATACATGCAGATCTGTTCATGTTATCCTTCTACTCAATAATTTTCCATGGCTCCCTATTACCCCTAGGGTCAAATATAAACTCCTCTGCTTAGATTTTACTCTTAACTCTCATTTAACTTAACTTTACTTAAACCTTGACAACTTTGCCTCAACCTACCTTTCCAGCCTCATTGGATACTATTCCATTTCCCAAACTCTTGTTCAGTCATTTTCCAGTTGTGTCCAACTCTGTCTGAGGCCAGGTTTGAACTCAGAAAGATGAGTCTTCCTGACTCCAAGCCCAACACTCTCTCTACTGTGCCACCTAGCTGCTCTACACATGGGAAAACTGAGGTCCAAATTAAGTGATATTTTTCCCCAAAGGTGGTAAGTGGAGGAGCAAGGTTTTGAACTCAGATTTTTCTATTTCCAAGTCTAGCACTTTATCTACCCTATGCTATCACATATAAGAAGATATAAACTGTCATTTATCTACTTTCTTTCTTGATGGTGCATGTAAAGTATGTCCAACCCTTCATGATTCCATTTGGGGTTTTCTTGGCAAAACTATGGGAGTAATGTACCATTTTCTTCTCCAGCTTATTTTGCAAATGAGGAAACTGAGGCATAAAGTTTAAGTGACTTGCCCAGGGTCACACAGATAACAACAGGATTTGAACTTAAGTCTTTTTAAGCCCATGTCCAGTGCTCTAACCACTAGCTTTAGCATTTAGGGTTCAGGTCCCTGTATCCCCCATCCCCAAACATGCCTTTCATGATGTTTCAGATTTTTATTAACCAACAAGTATGTTTTGAGCACTTCTTGTATACCCTGCTCTGTTCCAGGAGCTATGAGAGATTCAAAGAAATATTAAGACGTGGTCTTTAGCCTGAAGAAGTTTGCAACCTCTTTGGGGGAGCAAGATGTGCAAAGATGAACCACAGATAAATACAGTTAATGGTGGATTGTGTGGTACAGACTACTTCCTGGTGCTATAGGAATATGGTACCACTTAAGGGTATCGATGGGGCAGCTAAGTGGCTCCGTAGTGCACAGAGTGTTGGGCCTGAAGTCAGGAAGATTACTCTTCTTGAGTTCAAATCTGGCCTCAGAGTGTGACCCTGGGCCAGTCACTTCACCCTGTTTGCCTCAGTTTCCTCATCTGCCAGATGAGCTGGAGAAGGAAATGGCAAACCATTCCTTTATCTTTGCCAAGAAAACCCTAAATGGGGTGATAAAGAGGTGAACATGACTGAAATGACAAAAGAAGGAGGGCATTGATATAAGACTCCACAGAAGCAATTCATGTGGGCTAGAGTAGTCAAGGAAAACTTCACAGAATCATAGACTCATAGAATACCAGAATTGGAATGTGTTTTAGGGGGCCATCTTACCCAATGCTTACTTGAACAAGAAATTTGCTCTAAAGCATCTCTGCTAATTGGTCATCCAGTCGTCTCTTGAGGACCTCCAATGATGAGAAGCTCACCACCTCCTGAGGCACCCCATTTATGGAGGACATGGGGCTCGAGCTGGGCCTTAAGTGTGTGGAGAGGAAATTAAAAACAAACAGCATGGCTAGGACTTGAGCAAAAGCCTGGTGGCCACATTGCTCGTTACAATGCCAAGGACTGGGAAGAGACAATTGGATTTGAGGATATATGTTATGATATAGTAAGTGATGAGTTTAGATAGCTAGGTTGGCATCAGGTTTTGAAGGAGCTTTAAATGCCAGGCAAGAGAAATTGGAATTTAGGAAGGAGGATGGTGCAGTGGCAACCCTGTTAGATCTGGAGCTAGTGGCCCCGACTTTGAGTCTTCCTTCTGCCATTTACCACCTATGCTTTGGAGAAATCACTTAATCTCTCTGGTCCTCAGTTTCCTCATCTGTAAAATGAGGGAGTTAGACTAGATGACCTCTAAAATCCTTCCCAGCTTTAAATCTATGACCTCGTGAACTCAGAGCTCAGAGAGGCAGATACAGGCTTGATTGAATAAGCAAACACTCACTTATTTTTTGTTTACTATGTGCCAGGATTGATTTAAAGAAAACTAGCATGGCCCTGCCCTCCAACCATCTGGGACTGCACCCCTGGTTCTGATAGATGAGTTTTCACCTGATCTTTCTCGGAGCCCCAACCTTGGTGACACTTCCTGGGCATATCTTCACCATGTTCTGCCCCAACAGATACCTTCCTACTTCCTTAACCTCTTTTCCAGCCCTGCTTTATGTGTTGTCTTTCTCCATTTGAATGCAAGCTCCTTGAGGGCAGGGATTGTTTTGCTTGATCATATTTATATCATCAGCACTTAGCACAGTGCCTGGCATGTGGCAAAAACTTAATAAATGCTCTGTCTGTCTATCTATCTGTCTATCTATCTATCTGTCTATCCATCTGCCTGCCTGTTTGTCTGTCCATTCATCTGTCTGTCTAAAAAATAATGCTGTCTAAAAGTGGAATGAGCTGTCCTAGGAGCTGGTCAGTTCCCTTTCATTGTTCGGTTGTATCTGACTCCCCAATAGGGGTTTTCTTGGCAAAGATACTAGAGTGGTTCTGTCATTTTCTTCTCTAGCTCATTTTACAGATGAGGAAACCGAGGCAAACAGGGTTAAATGACTTGCCCAGGGTCACACAGCTAGTAAGTGTCTGAGACCAAATTTGAACCCAGGAAGATGAGTTTTTCTGATTCCAGGCTTGGTGCTACCAAGCTGCCTGTTCATTATAAATCTTTTAAATAAAGACTCGATGACCATTTGTCAGGAACATTGTAGAAGAGATTATTGTCCAGGTGCATGCTGGACTATTTGGCCTTTAGAGATCCTTCCAACTCTAAAACTACATGATTGATAGAATCTTTGAATGTGGGGATCATCCAACACCCTCATTTAAAAGATGAAGAAGTGGAGGCCCACAAAGGAGAAATCACGACTTGAGGTCACACAGGAAAGTAAGTGCTTGCTATAATAAGAAATAGAGACTGCTTGGTCCTCATAAACTTTGGCCATGCATTCTCTCAGCCTTTCTTCTTCTGATCTAAAGATTCTCCAGGAATCTTTTCTGAATGCTGAGGGAGAGAGAGCACAGGGATAGGGGCTATGAGAGAAACTGGGAAAAAGAAATGGGAAGATCTGTCATTCAGAAATTCCTCCAGGGAAATTGAGCCAAAGGCCTTTTCCATGGCCACTGGCTCTAACTCTGTGTTTTAGGGACTGAGTGATCTTTTATGATGGTCCTCCTCCTTCTGGTAAGGACAGGGGCTGGATTAGGGTGATTGAAATAGCCCTACATGGAAACAGACACAATAACCCTATAGACCAGCCCTGAAGCTCAGTCTGGGATTGTGGATGGTTGGAAAGACTTCTATATGGAGACTTCCTTAAGACTCCAATTGCCAAAAATGGCATGTATTTATTGTGTGCACATATACGTACATATAGCCATACACACATTACTATGTGCACAGACACGTGAGTGTTCACATAGAAGTATGTCTGTGTACAAATGGACACGTGTAGATCATAAATGTGAATGTGCATTCATATATGTATATATTGATGGAATCCTAATAAAGCTGCCCTCAACCTCAATGTCCTAACTTCATTATAGGCTCCACTTAACAGCAGGCCCATTGTACCTACCTAGCCTCCTCCACCAATGTCCTAACTTCTTCATGTATGCCTCACTGCTCACTAGAGGAACAGGTGTATCTATGAACTCATATTTCTCACAGAACAGCAGGCATGTCCATGATAGCAAGATGGGATCCCAGCCATTGCCTCTACCTAGTCACTGCTCCCAAACCCATTCCCACAGAAACAGGTGTGTTCTTGTATTCAACTGCAATCACATCATCCATCTAGCCCAAGATAGAACCACAATACCTAACTATCGATCTTGACCAGACAGGACCACAATAGCTTGCCAACTAGAGGGCAACACAACCAGAATGTTTAATCACCTAACCATAGATGGGACCCCTCCTACGTTACCTAATCCCTTAAAAACTCCTCCTGCCTTTTTAATATATTCTATGTAAATTTTTTATTGTATAATCAGCATCTTTACCCTATAAAAATCCATCTTGCTTTCTCTGAAGTTGCTGGCTTCTCTCGGAACTTAGCCTGCTTCATGAGAGGAGTCAGTCTCAATAAATGCCTGTTCTTGGATTAGAGGTAGTCTGACTCAGAATTCTTTGAGATGTGAGATTTTACCACAACACATGAAACTCCAACAGTTTTTGGGTGGGCAAAACCCCCACCGCAACATATATGTTGTTTCCTTTTATAGAATGTGAACACCATGAAGGCAAGGGCAGTCTTAATTTTTTCTTTGTAGTCCTAGCACAATGCCTTATGTGTAGTAAACAATTAATAAATGATTATTGATTGATTGAGTCATTGTCAACATGGGATACTGGGAATTAAAGGACTGGACCATTGAGATAGTCAGCAGAGGTAGTGAGTAACAAAGAATCAAAGCCTTGCCTTTTCTGTATTTTTATTTTATTTTTATATTTTTTCCTGTATTTCATAATGTATATATTTTTAAAGCTTTTACAAAGGGACATTTATTTCAAAGGCATAGTAAGGACATAAACTCATACTCCCATACACACACCCCAGCATCTAGGTGAGGCAAGAGTCTCCCTTACTTCATTTAGTTTTCTGGGAGGGAATAGGCTTGGTGCTCCCAAGCTGGTATCTAGCTATAGCATGACTGCCACTCATGCCCAGCCACTGCTGGGTTGTGTTCCAAGCCCTAAGGTTACTCCTTGCTCCTGGGCATTGATGCTGGCGAGGCTTCAAAGCTCAGATTCAGAGCACCCTCCTGACCTTTTGAATTGAAATGGACTGGAAGGTTCCACTCTTTTCACGAAGAACATGAAAAGGCAAAGATGAAGGTCCTTTCACTAGCCTATAGATCTCTCTCCTTACAGTGTGGTCTGAGTGAAAAAGTCACCAAGAACCTCCAAGAGTGAATGAGAGAAAAGAGCCCAGGATCCCATATAGACTCATAGAATATCAGCATAGAAAGAGACCTAAGAGATCATTTAGTTCAATCCTGTCATTGTATACATGGGGAAACTGAGGCCTGGAGAGGCAAAGTGATTTTCTTCAGGTCATATTGAGAGAAAATGATATCATTCTGTTGTTACAAATCTCTTGGCACCCCACAGAAGGTGTGGACAAAGCAAGATTGTAATGATAGTTTATATTTTAGTAACACTTTAAAAAATTCCTCAAAACAACCCTATGAGGTAGCTGGTAAAAATGTTATTTTATCCCCATTTTACAGGAAACTAGGACATCCAGTGAGGTTGAATGACTTACCCGTGGTTCTACAGCTAATAAGTATTGGAATTAGAGCCTGAACCTAGGTCTAGACTCCAAGTCCAATACTTGTTCCACTATTGATAGATGGGTAAAGGATATGAACGGGCAATTTTCGAACAAAGAAATCAAAGCTATCTACAGTCATATAAAAATGCTCTAAATCACTATTGATCAGAGAAGTGCACATTAAAACAACTCTGAGCTACTACTTCACACCTATTAGATTGGCTAATATGATAAAAAAGGAAAATGTTAAATGCTGGAGAGGATATGAGAAGACTGGGACACTAATGCATTGTTAGTGGAGTTGTGAACTGATCCAACCATTCTGGACTCTAATTTGGAACTATTCCCAAAGGGCTATAAAACTGTGCGTACCCTTTGATCCAGCAATACCACTACTGGGTCTATATCCCAAATACATACAAAAAAAGGAAAAAGGATCTATTTTTACATAAATATTTATAGCAGCCCTTTTTGTGATGGCTAAGAATTGGAAATTTAATGGATGCCCACCAAATGAGGAATGGCTAAACAAGCTGTGGTATTTGATTGTAATGGAATATTATTATGCTATAAGAAATGACAAGTAGGATGGTTTTTAAAAAACCAAACAACCCTGGACTTACATGAACTGATGCTGAGTGAAGTGAACAGAACCAGGAGAACATTGTACACAGAAACAGCAATATTGCACAATGAAGACCTGTGAATGACTTACCTATTCTCAGCAATACAGTGATCCAAGACAATTCCAAAGGACTAATGATGAAGCATACTATCTGCCCCCAAAGAACTGATATTGTTTGAATACAGACTGAAGCATGCTGTTTTTCACTTTTTTCTTTTATTTGAGTCTTCTTGTACAAAATGACTAATATGGAAATATTTTACATAATTGCACATGTATAACCTATATCTGATTGCTTGCTGGCGGGGGGGGGGGGGAAGGAAGGGAGGAAAGGATAGAATTTGGAACTCAAAACTTTAAATAAAAATTTTAAAAAGAGAAAGAAAAGAAATTGATGGGGATGAGACACAGAGACCGCGAAGATGGAAAGAGGAAAGGAGGAGGAAAGAGAGAGAGAAGAGAGAAAATGAGAAAGGATACAGAGAAAGAGAAGAGGGAGAGGGATGGGGGAGATCAGAAGAGAATGAGAAGGGAAATAGTGAGAGAGAGATAAAGACAGGAGAGACAGAACCAGAAAGAGAAGGAAGAGAGAGAGGAGAGGAGGAGGAAGGAGAGAGAAGAAGAAGAAGAAGAGAGGAAAGGAGGAAGAAAGAAAAAGAGATAGAGGAGAAAGACAGAAATAGAAAGAGAGGAGGGGAGGGATGGAAAAGAAGGGGAATGAAAAGGGAAGTAGTGAGAGAGACAAAGAGAGAAGAAAGAATCAGAAAGAAGAGAAAGAAAGAGGAGAGAGAGGGAGAAAGAGAGAGGTAGGAGAGAAAAAAGAGAAGAGAGATAAATAAGAGAAAAAGAGGGATGGGAGAGAAGGGAAATGAGAAGGAAAGTAGTGAAAGAGCTAAAGATAATCAGAAAGAAGAGGGAGAGGAGAAGGGAGAGAATTTATAGTATAGAAAAGCAGAAGAGAAGAGGAGGTGACAGGAAGAAGATAGAAAACAGGTAGAATAGGATGAGTTGATACGAACAAAATCCTGAGAAGCCTGAAAAGGATTCAACCCTAACAAGAACCCAGGCTCATCCAGGGCCTCTATCTCCCCTTGATCCTGGGTCCCAGTCTTGCAGCTCTCTCCAAGGTTCTGGCTTGCTGACCAGGAAACTGAGCCTCAAACCTCAAGCCAGGCTACTCACTCACCCCAAGAGTACATGAGATTCCATCTGTTTGCCAAACCCTATGTCTTTGCCTATCCCTCTGCTGAGTCTTAACCCATGGAAGGAGAGATAAACAATCCAGAGTAAAGAGTTCTGGAGGAAGAGTCCCAAAGAAGCCTCCTAACTTACAATCTCATTATCTCAGAGCTGGAAGACACTTCAGAGGTCAACTAGTCCATTTTCAAGCCAGGTCATCTCTGTAATGTTTCTGAGAAGTGGTCATCCAGATTTTAAACCCAGTAGTCATAGACCCCTTTGGCCATTTGTTGAGGCTTCTCAGAATTCTGCTTTTAAATGCATAAAACAAAATACATAAGATTACAAAGGAAACAAACTCCACTGAAATACAGTTATCAAACTATTTTTTTTTTAAGAAGTTCAGGTTAAGAACCTCTGCTCCAAATGAAGGCATCTGGTAATAAGGAATGCATTATCTTTTGAAGCAACCCTTTCCACTTTGGGACAGTTCTGATTATTAGGAAGTTTTGTCTCATGATAAGATGTGATCTGTCTCCTTACCTTTGACCTCTTGGTGAAAAAAAGGTGCATTCAGAGATTCACAAAGCAATGTTCACTGTGACCAAACACCTCATTTTGATCTGTGCCCTGTTTCTTCCACCCACTGCCCCATGATGGACTGGACCCAGGGAGAGACAAACAGCAAGACAGATGGAAAGGGATCTGGTGCTGGGTATGGATTCATCTTAGCTCATCCATTAGCTTGATCTTTGACCTTGGACAAGTTATCCCCCTCCTCTGGCCTTCCATCTTCCCATCTGTAAAGTGAGAGAGTTGTACTGGCTAGAGAAAGGGTTCTTAACCTTTTGAGTGTCAGAGACCCTTCCCTTTGTCAGTCTAGTGAAACCTGTGGACCCCTTCTCAGAATAATGTTTTTCAACGCATAAAGTAAAAAATGTCGGATTACAAAGGAAACTAGTAATATACTTATGACTAGATAGACATATGTAAATTAAATATAATGCTTAAATATCTACTTATATAGCTTAAAATTGCCCTGAGACTTTGGGGACACTCCATACAATTCTTTAAAACAAAAGGTCACAGACCCTAGGGATTAAGAGCCTCTGGACGACATGATGGCTGAGGTATCTTCCACTTGAATGCCATGTAATAATAATGATATTAAGATACAGTAATAATGTGATCATAATGCTATGATTATAGGGTACCTCCTTCAGAATAAACTTTGGGGTGGGGTTGACCATGGCCTTGGGATTAGCACTAGGACTGAAGTTAAGACCAGGACAAGCCACCTTAAACCCTATGCTCCATACTCTGAAGTCCTGTCTCATCTCTAGGATATATATCTGGAATGGAGTGATAAGGGTAGAAAACACTGAGCCTTTTGAACTCAAGGCCCCTCTCCAACAATACCCAGCTCCGGCAGCCTCTGGGTTTGGAGCCCTCGTTAAACTTTATGGATTTTACTAGATTTTATAGTTTATATATATAATATATATAATATTTAATATAATATATATAATATTTATATATATAATACCCCTGCATCACTGAGACTGAATTTACAGGAGAATTTGAAGGAAACAATGACTGAGATGAGGACAATGATAGATGGAAATGGTAGAGTGGTTGGGGAGGTGGGCAGGGAGAACAGAGGGAAATGGGAGAAAGGGGTTGGAGGGCACTGGAGAGAAAAATTGCTCTGGAGGGGGCAGCTTCATCAGGGAAAGAATGGGAGAAAGGAGACCTGATCGAATTTTGGTTCTTTCAGCCTTAGCCTTTCCTCACTAGGTAGGGTTGGGGGTGGGGGAGGGACGGAGCCATCGAAGCTATTTAATCCTCTCTGGAGGTGCCTGGCTTCACCACTCTGCCCCTGACTGTCTCTGGCCTCTGGCCACAGCAGCTGTTACCAGAATCCCTTTGTCCAGAAGTGCAATGGGGGTGGCGAACAGAAGCTGATCCCTCCATGCCTGTAGCTTAATCCAGAGAAAATCAACTAAAATTTTGCAAAAGAAGGAGGCATCACCCAGGGAGACGAGAGCTGTACTCAGGACCCAGCCCTTTGGTCCTAACAGAAACTGACTGACCAGAAGTTAGCCTTGGGGTGCCTTCCCTTCCAGGGGGTCAAGGAGAGTGGGGAGTGGGTTCTCATAGATTGCAGAGCAGGCAACAGCTAGAAGTCATCATATAGCATCATGTGATGGAAAGAAATCTGAACCTTGGGTCGGGAAACCTGGGATCAAATTTCAGCTTTGCTACTTTTTCACTTTACCCCTTCTAAGCCTCAGTTTCCTCATTTGTAAAATGAAGAGTTTGAGACAAGTAGGAGGCATAGTGCAGAGTGCTGGAGTCAAGATGATCTGAGTTCAAATCCTGCCTCAGATACTTACTATGTGTGTGATCATGGCCAAATCACAACCTCATTGTGCTTCAGTTTCTTCATCTTATCATGCGAATAGTAATTAATGGAGCCTAATAAACAGGATTGTGTGAAGATCAAATGAAATTTTGTGTGTGTGAGACACACACATGTATCTTTGCAAACCTTACAGCACTAAGTAAACACTAACTATAATTATTAATCTCTAAGCACTAACATTCTACGTTAAATGATCCCCAGTATTTATTAATTGTCTGCTCTGTTCCCTGCATCAGGCAGGGCCTAGTGTGGGGAAGCAAGCACATGATACATTTCCCTTCAGGCAGCTTACAATCGAACTGAGGAATCAACACTTGGAAACTCTCACTCAAAACAATGTGATGATAAATAACAATGAGCACATTATTCATTGCTCAAGTAGCTAACATTTATTAAGCTTTAAGGTTTATGAAACAATTTATAAATATATCTCAGCAACCCTTGTGAGGTAGGTGCTATCATTACCCCCATTTTTACAGATGAGGAAACTGAGGCAGAGGCTAAGAGACTTAACCAGGGTTTATACAGCAAGTAAGTGTCTGAGACTGGACTCGCACTCGGGTCTTCTTGACTCTAGGCCCAATGCTCTAGCTGCCGTGCCATCTGGCTGCTCTGTCCAGGATATCTGTAGATAGTCACGCATGCCTGCATATATAATCAAAGGCTGAATCACACATTAGTGTTATAATGTTATGATCTTAGTAGGAGGGAGAACTTAATGAGGATGCTCAGGGAAATCGTTAGTGAAAAGGTGGGATAGGAACTAGAATCACTCAGTCAATCAATGAGCATTTGTTACAATAACAGTTAACATTTAGATCAGGCGCTAGGCACTATATAATCATTATTTCATTTGATCCTCACAGTGTGTAATCTCGTTATCTGCATTTTATAGATAGTGAGAGGATACCAGGCAGATTGGGTTGGTGGTGAAGAGCAAGAGAGAAGGGACCAACATAACTGAGAGGAGAAATGGGTACAATGTGTAAGAGACAATAGGGAGCTGGTCTGATTAAACTGTGTTGGGGAGATGTGGTGAGATGAGGTTTGAGGGGCAAGTTAAGTCTATTGCCAAGGAGGGCCTTGAATGCTAAGCTGAAGAGTCTAGACTTGGTGTGATGGGCAATGGAGAGTCATTGATGGTTTTTGAGTAGGGGAGTGACACTCAATCAGGTTTTTACAAAAATCAGGATGGCAGTGCCAGGTGCATTGGAGAAAGAAGCAATTCAAGGCAAACCACTTTTAGGGATTACTGTAGGGCCAAAGTTCCATTGGCCTCTAAGGGGTTTGTGGATAGATTTCAGAGTGATCTGTAAACTTATATGGAGGCAGGGAAGTCACATCTTTATTTTCACTAACTGAAATCTAGCATTTCCTTTATATTTAAAAACTTTTTTTTTTCTGATAAGGGGTCCATGGACTTCACCAAACTATCAAAGGGGTCCATGATCCCCCAGAAGTCAAGAATTCCTGTTGTGGAATCTTACTAAAGGGGTGTGAACCAAAATATGATTATGGGATCACAAAAGTTATAGCTGGATGGGACCTCAGTATCTTCTAGTGTTATTCCTTCATTTAGTAGGGAAATGAAGCCCAGAAATGTTAAGTGATTTGCCTAGAGACAGATTTCGAACCTAAATCCTCCAGTTCCAAATATTGGTCTCTTTTTACCCTATCACACTCAGATACTCCAGCTAGCTAAACCAGAGTAGAAACCCTAGAGCAAGATAAGAGCAAATGGATCCACAGAGGGACCCAAGGGTATGTGGCCCTGTCTTCCAGTGCTGCCCATCTTCCTTGGCCAGTGACCTTAGTGGGGATGCCCAACTCTGCTGCCTGGGCAATGCAAGCCCTGACTCTCTTGAACAGGCAAGCAGAGATTTTCCCCATCCTAAGGTGCTCCCCACTCCTCTCTGTGCAATGTTCCCCACCACCTTCCACCTTCTGTTCAACCTTCAGACAATTGGGCCTTTTATGCAGCCTTAAGGTTAATGATTAACTTCTCTTTCACTTGGAAAAAGTGACCCAAAAGGAAATCTTGGAGCTAGGATTAAGTCAAAGCTTTTTGGCTCTTTAGTGGGCAGGGGAGCTTGTAAGAGGAGATTGGGCTATAGGTGTATAGGCATGGAGAAAGGGAGGGTCTTTTTCTGCTCCCTGTTTCCCAAAGTAGGCAAACTCTGCCACTCCCCAACCTAGCCATCCTCCTGTTGTTCTAACCCCAAAGCCCAACAGCCATCCCTGTCTCTTACACATGATTGATGCCAAGAACATAGCCACAGCATGAGGGGGAGTGAGTTCTCCTGCTTCTTGGAAAAATCCTTCTCTTCCTGGCAAGAAGCCCAGCAGGACTGGCAGGATGTGCCCTAACGTGGCAGAGATGGGGGGGGAGGGGAGAGAAAGGAACAATACGGCAAGATTGGAATACAAGGAAGGAAATGGTGGAAAATGGGGGATAGATTTGAGCAATTTGATTCCACAACAGGAATTTTTGACTTTTGGGGGATCATGGACCCCTTTGATGGACCTCTCAAGGCTCCCCCACCTTGGTGGTTAATAGGGCACTGACCTGGGGTAGAGGGGAAGGGTATGGGCCCAGGAGACAGGGAACAGAGGGGCAAGGAGAGCCAGGCTGTTGGTGTAGTCTGTTCTGAATACCTAGGTAAATAATCTCGTCCCACAGCACACACGTGTGTTTGCACAGAAGGACCTGAACTCACTCCAGACCTTCCCTCCATCTCCCCACCACACCTGTCACACCCCACCCAATTCTGACCTTTCAGACCTTGTCACTTAAAGTAACCCAAGGAAGAGAGAGAGAGACAAGGGAAACCTCTCCTTTTTTTCCCCTCTCCTTGTCATTACTAACAATCTCTAGAAAGCTAGATTCAACTTCCAAACTGTGTTTTTATTCTTCTGGTTCTGTCCATGGGACTGAGGACCTGGGTAGGGGTCTTTTTATGTCAAAGGAGCATTTGGGATTTGAGGTTTAAGGAAGGCTTCCCTTGCCCTTAGATGTCTCCTTGACTGACCGTGATGTTTGAACGTTGATGATAAGGAATCCACAGAATCATAGAATGGCAGAATATTGGAAAAGACCCTTAGCTATCATTGGAACTCAATCCTCCTTGCTTTCCTGATTCATTCCTTTGAGTTAAACACTGTTTTCTTTTTGTGCCCTCTTTGAACTCTGGGTAAAGGAATGGGAAATTGAGTTCTTAATATTTTAGTGTGAACAAATGTATCAGAGGATCATAGATAGTATGTATTTAGAATAGTAATGAACCTTACCATCCAACCCACCCTCCATTTTACATAGGAGGAAACTGAGGCCCAGAGAGATCAAGTTGCTTGCCCAGCTTCAGTAGGAGTCAACTCAGGGCCTTCCAATGTTCTACCCACTACCATGATGCAGAGAAGCAAGGAGATAAGCAACTACCCTCCTAAGAAGATGGGTAGTTGGAGACTCTCAGTCTGGAATAAGATTGAAGAGAGAACAAGCTACTAGGAAGACCAACAATAAACTTTACTTATTTTACGTGGGATGGTGGGAATTGTAGGTGTCACAGTGGATAGTGTTGGACTTGGAGTCGGGAAGACCTGAGTTCAAATCCTGCCTCAGACATTGACTAGCTGATCTTGTTCAAATCACTTACCACCTCAGCCTCAGTTTCCTCATCTGTAAAATGAAACTAGTAGCTCCATTTGCCTTACTTGCAACTAATCCTGTTATAAAGATTAAATCAAGTAATATATGCAAAGAGCTTTGCAAATCATAGGCTGTTATCAGATGAAGTTTTTGAGAGGCCTGAGAAGAAACAATGAAGAGTCCAGAAAGTTCTGTGTTGGATTGTTATCTTATTTCTGGAGTACTCAAACTAATTAGGAGTCAAAATCAATCTTTCAAGTATTTATTAAGCTCCTACCATGTACCAGCACTATGTGAAGACACAAAAGAGAAAGAAGAAACAGTCCCTACCATCAAGGAGCTTACATCAAGGCTTTTAATCTCAGTTCTGCCATGGACTACCTGTGTAATTTGTGCAAATCACTTAACTTCTCTGACCTCAGTTTCTTCTGCTGTAAAAATAAAAGGGGGGGGCGACTAAATGATCTCTAAAATCTCATGTGATCAGTCTCTAAGGTCCCTTCCAGATCTAAATCCTATGATCTTCCTGTGCCTCTGAAATCCCACTATTAATATGCCTATCATAAGTGAAAAAAGGAGTGGAGTCCAGTTTACCAAGCCCACCAGCATACGACAGTTGTCCAGATTTCCACAGGTCAAATCTTTCCCTTGACAAAGCATTCACAATCTTAAAAAATTAAATGTTTTATCAAAAACTTTTGTAGTAATTGCACATATATAACCTATTTCAAATCGCTTACCGTGTTAGGGAGGGGGAAAGTGAAGGAGAAAGAAAATTTGCGATGCAAAATTTTTTTTAAATTAATGTAAAAATTGTCTTTACATATAATTGGAAAAAATTAAATTGTATGTGTGTATACATATATACATATACACATACATGTACACATGCACATACATACAGGCATACATCTGTATAAGACTTATGGAGCCTTACCCTTGAACTAGGCAAGTTGGACGGGGACAGGAGTTCGGTTGTACTTTAATATTAAACATCAACACAACCAACTAAATTGCTTGCTAGCTTTGTGACATGACTTGAAAAAAAAAAACAAATGACTAAAACAACAAGTCTTTTAAAATTTAAATTGATTTCTGTGCATGAAATGACTAACAACTTTAGGGCCACTCTCTCCCAGGTCCGTTCATTCTCAATCACTTTTTCTCTCCTATGGATCCTAGGATCCTAGAGGGACCTCAGAAGCCACCTAAGCAAACCTCTCACTTTACAGATGAGGAAACTGAGGCCCAGGAAAATTAATCTTGCCCAAGGTGAATATTATAGTGAGATTTTCAGTGGGAGCATTTATGCCTCCGAAATTGGCAAATGCTACAAACCAGGGCTTGGTTTATTGTTTTGTTGGTCGTCTAGACTTGAGAAAGTGGTGGGGAAAACATTAATAGTGCAGATTACTCTTAGAAGTGTGTGTCCTGGGGGTACTCCCCCCCCCACAACCCCCTCCCCCCGACAATTGTTAAATGTCCACCAGCACATTTCTGCACACAGCACAGTTAGCGTTAATTGTATCTGTTCTCTGTCTTGACTCTGAGGAATGAATGTCACACAGGAAGGACTGAAGTCAGACTTCTGAAGGCACTTCCTCATCTGTGTGTGCATGTATGTGGAGGTGGGGTGGGGCGTGGTAGGACTGTGGTTAGTCCTTGGTTCTAGAAGAGGATCAATGACAGCAGCAAGCTGATGTCTTGGCCTGCAAGTGAATTGGATTTAAGTGAGGCAGGACTGTGCAAAACCATCAGTTCTACTCTCCTCCAGAGCCATCAGAGTCTAGTGGCAAGATGCAAGTCAGTTTGTAGGAGACCTTGAGCTTTTTAAGCTAAGTGCTTTTTTTTGGTCCCCCACCTCCATCTCAGTTGTCTGAGGCAACACCTGTTCAATAGTTAAGGCCAGGTAAGAATTGAGGTAAAAGATGGTCGATCAGGAAGAGGAAGACCCTCAGAATTTCTGACCAGAACAGAAACGATTGCCATTTACACTCCAGTACTAGGCTAAGTTATTCAGGAAAGAGGTAGAGAATCTTTTTTGTTCTGTTTTGTTTTTTTGAGAAATAAGTCAGGAGACTGAGGTATAGTCAGAACCCCTTACCCTAGGAACCTGCCTATCCTGGAGGCACAGGGATGCATTGATTGAGTAGCAGAAAAATAAGGTCAGAGGAGACAGGAGACTATAGGGCCATGGATTTGAAACTGGAGGATACCTTAGAGATCAGAGAGTCCAACCCTTTCATTTTACAGATGAGAGAGAGTGACTTGCCCAAGGTCACCCAAGTAGTAAGGGGCAGAACTGGAACTCAAATCCCCCCTTCTAGCTCCTGAGTGATAGAGACCTGGATCTTGGAGGTACCACAGTGTCTGTAAAGGGTAAGAGTGCGGATCTAACCACAAGGAGTCAGGAGAGCTGACTCTGTCACTCATCTGGGCAATCTACTTAATGTTTCTGAGCCTCAGTTTCCCTGGTTCTCAAATGGGGATAATTATTGTCATACTTCCTGCATCAGGGGGCTCGTGTGAGGATCAAATGAGGTCATGTCTGTAAATCGCTTTGTTTAAGTAATTATATTAAGCAATATAATTTATTAACTTATGTTAAGTAATATGTGTCAACTTTCATTACTGTTCCTGTTATTGCTGTTGGAACAGCTAGTCTCTCCCTTTTAACTAGACACTCATGAGTTCAGCACCTTCACGTCTCTACACAGCCTCCCCTTCTCTCATCAGCATCCTCTGGGGAAGACGATGTTCTTTCCCCTCTGCTCCTTGATAGAAGTCCCACAACCCCACCATTGGCAGACACTGGCCAGAGTGCATTGCCTCCTTTCAACCTGTCTCTCCCTACCCATGGTGCATTTCCCTTTTCCGGTTGAAAGCCTGTGTCTTCCATAGCATGTCTGGTCCTCTCACTGCCCAGTGACCCTGAAGCCACTGAGCTCCCTCGCCTGCTTTCCCTGAGCCAAGCAGGGTACCTGCCCGGCCCCTTATCCCCCTAACAGGCTTAGCATCCCCTGCTGAGGGAGCGGGACCTTGGGGATGAATCTGAAATCCTTGCTCTCCTATCCTCCACAGACACCTCCTCGGTCAACCTGAGTGGAGCCATGGGCAGCGCCAGCCCCGGCCTGAGTGCCCCACCACCAACCCGCCTCCTTTTGCCTGACACAGGGCTACGGAACAGCCTGGAAAAGGGATCAGGGGCTGAGAGGAGAGTCTGGAGCCCCAGCCCCCCTGCCACTCCTGAGCAGGGTTTGTCTGCTTTCTACCTCTCCTACTTTGATATGCTGTACCCCGAAGAGGGAACTTGGGGGGGAAAGGGTCCCATCGATGAGGACCAGGAAGAGGCCCCCAAGGAGCCGGAGCAGTGCCCCATCATCGACAGCCAGGCCCAGGGGGCTGGTCTAGACTACTCCTCAGGCAACCTGACCCTAGAGGAGCACTCGCTGGAGCAAGTACAGTCTATGGTGGTCGGGGAGGTGCTGAAAGACATCGAGACTGCCTGCAAGCTTCTCAACATCACTGCAGGTCGGGGGCTGGGATGGATGGGATGTGGGCAGGCTGGGTGCTGGACTGTGTGCGGGTCAGAAGGGAAACTCAGTCTCTGAAGCCAGAATAAGCCTTAGAATGCTGGAAATAAGGGGGAAGGGAGGGTGATTTCTCACCCAGCTTTGCCCCTGCCTACCCCCCTCCCTATACATGTACCCCTTGATGGGTACCCAGGAAGGAAGCCTCATTCTCCGTCAAGTAGTGCTCTTAAAAAAATAAAATCTGAGTCTCATATGCACCCTGCCCATAAACTCCCCTTTATATCAAGTCAAAGTCAGAGGTAAAAGGCACCTAAGAGCCTAGCATGTGGAATACCTGAGTTTAGAACATGGAATCTGAGGAAGGATCATTAGAACTTAAAGTGATAGAATACAGATTATCAGAGCTGGGCGAGGCCTTAGAATACAGGATGTTAAGACCCAGAACATAGAAGTCAGAGCTGGAAGATACTTTCAAATATAGAATGTTGTTAGGATAAAGAACATAGCGCATCTGAGCTAGAAAGAACCTTAAAATACAGAATGTTGTTAAGACAAAGAGCGTAGAAAGTCTGAGCTGGAAGGGACCTTAAAATATTGAATGTTAAGACAAAGAATATAGAATGTCAGAACTGCAAGGAACTTTTAGGGACTGTCTAGTCAAACCCTCTTACTTTTTTGGGGGGGGAGGGAATTGAGATCCTAAATGAACTCCTTTTATGCCCTCCCCCAAGCTGCCCCTTGTCTGATGTTCCCCAAGTGAAAACACTGAGGAACTTGAAGAAACCACCTCAGGCAAGAATTGAGCCCATTCCCTGAGTGGAACCCCAGACACGATCCTGTCTGGGCTTTTCACTCCTTCCTAAGTGCAGGCCACACCCCAGAGCTAGACCCAAGAGACTTTACATGGGGCTGGTTAGTAGGGGAAGCTGTGCTGGTTTCTAAGGTTAGAATAAGGAGATCTCAGGATGAGATTCCCGAGCTCTGTAACTGACAATTCTGCACTATCTGAGCAGTGTGACATGGTTCAAAGAGCAATGGTAATGGGGTCGGGAAACCTGGCTTCAGGCTTCCGCTGTTATTCACTGAGCTGTGTGATGCTGGGCCTCTTTGGGCTTTCTGCCCCCTGAAAAATAAGGGTAAGAGTACTTGCCCTGCCTTGCTTCATGGGGGGTGGGAAGGAAGGGCAGACTGAGGTGTGAGACAAAGTCACAAGATCAGTGTTTGAATCCCAGCTGTTTTGTGTTTGTGTGGGGTCTTGGCAGCTCACTGTCTCTCTCTCTCTCTCTCTCTGTCTCTCTCTCTCTCTTTCTTTCTCTCTCGGCTCTGGTTTCCTCTTTTTGTAAAATGAGGGGTTTGGACTGGCAGAACTCTAAGGTTCCTCCCCCCAGCTCCAGAGACTAGGAAAATGCTTAAACCTTAATACAGTTATATAAATGGGAGTTGTGAAATGTGTTAGGCTGACAAGTTGGCATCTCCAGAGGCTTGTGTGTCTGTTTGGAGAAGGGAACGTTGGAATACGTGTTTTCTGTGTGTTGACATGGGTCTGGAAATCTCCACGCATCTGTGTCTTCATTTCTGTCTCAATCATTTTATGCAATACCCCTGGGCTAGGTACTGGAGAAATGAAGATACATTTGTTAAGGTGTGAGCCAGATGAGAAAAGAGAGGAGTCAGACTTGCTCCCAGCTGGGGGCTCTCATTCCAATTAACCTTTACTTGCATTCACCCCCCAAGATATAAGTGTGCGGCCACTCTGTCATCTCTCCTTACTGCTGCTACTATCCCTTGCCTGGCCTGGACATTTCCCCCCACTGTAGAATGACACAGCGGTTGTATTTTTTTTAAAGCGCTTCTTTCTTAGCATGTGAGGGATAGGAATGAAGACAAATTTTTCTGCAGAGCACAGGAACAAAGCCTGGGACTTAAGCCTAAAATCATCCTAATTAAGCATTAATAATAACATAAGCCCTGGGCTCAATAGCCCTGCCCTTCTTATCCTATTATTATTATTCCTAACATTCTTATTGTTGTTATCATCAATAACAATTGTTGTTATTCAGTCATTTCAGTCATTCTTGGCTCTTTGTGACCCTATTTGGGGTTTTCTTGGCAAAGATACTAGAGCATTTTGCCATTTCCTTCTCCAACTCATTTTACAGATGAGGAAACTGAGGCAAGTAGGGCAAAGTGATTACCCAGAGTCACACTCCTGGCCTGAGCCTCTATCTAACTGTGCCACCTAACTACCTCTCTATAACAATAACTCGTAAGTATCTGGTGCTCTAAGGTTTACAGACTGATTTATTCAGTATATTCTTGTGTACTAGGTAGTGTAAGTCTTATTATGCTCATTTTACAGATGAGGAAACTGAGGCTCAAAGGGTAAAGTGACCTGTCCATGGCCACACAGCTAGTAGAGTTCCAAATCCAGTGTTCTTTTCCCTGAGTTGCTCTGAAAGAAACGCTTTAAAAAATCTTAGAGGATTGGAGTATTGGAAGTTATCATTTGTAGTGTTTTTAGTATGATATTTGTACTGTATAGTTTATATATAATGTATACAGTATAATGTAGTATAGTATTTGTAGTATAATTGGAATTGCACCTGGCAATCAGTCCTCCTATCCTCCCAACCAATCATCTTTGTCATGTCTTAATGTTTTTCAACACTTTGAATTACCTCCCCCACATTTGCTTAATAGCGCTGGAAGAAATCACATACACCATGGACTGGGTCCTCTACAAATTTATGTCATCTGTTCTCAGCTGGGCCCTCACTGCTTCATGGCAAATCCTTTTATTATTCCCTAACAGACTCTCTTGTGATGCCCACAGTGGCTATTCCAAAGTTTCTAGTCTCTACTGAAGCCTCTCATTTCTTTCAGCAGAGGACATCATTTCAAAATATAAATCATTTTGCTGTGACCTTCCTCTGCCCACCCCTCCTCCCCATTCTAAACTTCAAAACCTCTTGCCATCCCCTTGCCAGCATTTCCTATTTTCTTCTTTGCTCTAGCCTCTGATGAAGAGGTGGCCCTTTCCACCAAGATCAAACCCTATTCTTACCCCTTTGACCTCTTCCCCTCCTATCTCCTCTAGCAAGCTGCCACCTTAATTATCTTAACTCAGTTTTTAATTTTCAATTTCTCCCTGTCTATTGACTCCTTTCCTGCTGCTCATCAACATGCCTAGGTCTTCCTCACCCTTAAGAAACTTTCACTTGAGGGGCAGCTAGGTGGCACAGTGAATAGAGCACCAAGCCTGGAATCAGAAGGACCTGAGTTCAAATCTGGCCTCAGACACTTGACACACTTACTAGCTGTGTGACCTTAGGCAAGTCACTTAACCCCAATTGCCTTGCCTTTTCCCCTCCAAAAAAAAAAGAAAGAAAGCTTCACTTAAGTCTGTCATCCCCTCAAGCTATTGTCCAATATATTTCCCTCCTTTCCTCTCCCCTCACCTACTTCTCTCTGACTGTTCTAATCTACCTCATAACATAATTGAACTACTCCCTTCATGGTCACTAAAGGTCTCTTAACTGCTTACTAAGATTAATTACTAACAGATTTCTCTCAGCCCTCATCCTTCTTGACTTTTTCTAAAGCCCCTGACCTGACCAAACAGCCCCTTCTCCTGTATACTCTCTCCTTTTTAGGTTTCTGTGACAATGCTCTCTCCTAATTCTCCTCTTACTTGGCTTCTGCTTCTCAGAATCCCTTACTGGATCATCACCCAAATTCTGTCATGATGTCCCTCAAATTTTTGCCTGGACCTTCTTCTCTCTGTACATACCCTCTCTTGCTGACCTCATTAATTTCATGGGAATCATTCCCAGCTCTATATATCCAGTCCTTGTCTCTCTCCTGAGCTTCAGGCTTGCATCACCAACCACCTGCCTCATTTCATCTCCCCAGTGGTTAGCACAGTGCTGGGTATATAGTAGGTGCTTCATAAATGTTTATTAGCTGACCTGTTAATTGATAACTCCAACTGCATATCCCAGGAGACATCTCAAAATTCATTCAACATGTCCAAAACAGAGCTTATTATCTCCCCCACCAACTCTCTTCCTATTTTCACTATTTCTAACCACTCAAACTTATAACCTCAAAGTTACCTCGTATTCTTCTCTCTCACTCCCCATATCTAATCAGGTGCCAATGCTTGCCAATTCTGTCTCAACAACATCTCTTAGATCTGTTCCTTTCTTTCTACTCACACAGACAACTCCCTAATTCAAACCCTTCTCACTTCTTGCCTGGACTATTGCAACAGCCTCCTAATCGGTCTCCTTTGGTCCAGTCTCTTCCCTTCTCTAATCCAGGCTCTCCACAACTGCCAAAGTGATAATCCTTTTAAAGCACAGGTCTGATCATGTCACTCTCCTGCTCAAAAAACGTCAATGGCTGCTTATTGCCTCCAGGATAAAATGCCCATTCCCCTGTCTGACATTTTAATGGCCTGATTCCAACCTATCTTTCCAGACTCATCTCACATTACTCCTCCTCATATACTTTATGGCCCAGTCAGACTGGTTCATCAGTTGTCCCTGTACATGACATTCCATCTCAGTCTCTGCACCCCTGTCCAGATTTCCCTGGCATTCTTCATCCTCTACCTCTTGGCATCTGTTGCCTCCTTCAAGGCTCTGCTCAAATGTTCCCTCCAAGACAAGACATTTTCTGCTCCTACCTCGTTGTTAGTACCCCCCCAAATTACTTTATAATTTCTTTGTAAGTAGTTTTCATTGACTTATCTAGTGCTTCCTTTCAGTAGAAACAAGTTGTTTCTGCCAGTAGAATGTAAGCTTCCAGAGGGCAGGCATGACCTCATTTTTGTCACTGAATTTCCAGTGCTCAGTTTCCTGACTGACATAAGAAATGCTTGTGGATTAAATGAATGAGCTCAGATTTAGAGGTGGGGGAGGGGGAGCAAATGAGCATTTTTACTTAATACCTACTCCGTACCAGGCGCTATGCTAAGTACTTCTTAGGAATATTATGCCATTTAATCATCATAACAACCCTGTAAGATAGATGCTATTATTATACCCATTTTATGATTAAGGAAACTGAGGTTAAGCGACAGGGTCACATAGCTAGTATGTGTCTAAGGTGAGATTTGAGCTCAAGACTTCCTACCTCCAGGCCCAGTGTCGATCCCCTGAACCACCAGCTGAACTTTAGAGTCTGATGCATTCGTCTTTGCCAGTGACGACAGAGGCAAGTAAAGGTAAATAACTTGTCCGGGACCACACAGATAGCGCCCCAAGCAGGTTGATAGGGGTCACCAAATCTGAATCTGTCAAACTCCATTCTCTTTCCCTCGTGCTACACTTCTTTTCTAGGAGTTCCATGATTGTCTTGGCCGTTGGGTAGGTCAGCCATCTTGTCTGGGTTGTAAGATGTCATCTGGCCAAGCACATGGCTACTCAGTCTCCTGATTCTTCTCACCACTCAAACTGGGTACCTTCTTAAACTCTTCCCACTGACTTCCCAAAGCAGTACTTTTGGACCCCTTTGGTCAGTCCACTTTGATTGTGGGGGAGCTCGCGCCCCGGGGAAATAGTCACAGGTTTGCCAGACCACATGCTGAGCTGTGCACAGGCCTAACCAGAGGTGGGATGAGCTATCTGTATGCCCTGGGCAAAGTATCTGCTGCTAGTCACCTTCTACTTAGCTTTGAGCCTTTTCAGTAAGGCACATGTCTTGACCTTTCATGTGATAAAAGCCACATGGCCACAGAAAATGGGATTTTCTGGCACTAAAATATGTACCTGTGTAGGAAGGAATATGAAAGTGTCCTTTGTTGCATCTCTTCCATGTTGCCTTCTAGGCTTCTGCTTCCCTTATGGCTCAGGGGAAAGTGGGCTAGACTTAGAAGTAAAAAAAAAAAAAAAAAAAAAAAAGGGCTCAAACCTTGTGTCACTGACTACTTGTGTGACCTTGGACAAGTCCCTTCACATCTCTGAGTTGTGATTTCCTCATCTGCAAAATGGAGATATCAATTAATATATTAAATTAATTTTAAATTAATTAATATATTTCTGGGTGGCTGTAATGAATGTATCAATCAATCATACATAGTTTGTACATTGAATGTATTAGTTAATCAATCAAAAACTATTTATTAGGTGCTTGCTCTGTGCCAGTCTCTGGAGTAAGTTCTGGAAATATAAGGAAAGGCAAAACCAATTCCTGTCCTCAGGGAGTACATGTGTGTGTGTGCATATATGTATATGTGTATGTGTATGTATATGTATATGTATTGTCAAGGCAATTGGGGTTAAGTGATTTGCCCAGGGTCACACAGCTAGTTAGTGTTGTATCTGAGGCTGGATTTGAATTTAAGTCCTCCTGACTCCAGGAGGAGGTGCTCTATCCTTTAGGGAGCTTATATTTTAATGGGGAAGACAACACGTAAATAACTAGGTATGTATAAGATCAGTGGAACGTGGCATAGATGGAAGGCGCTTTGAGAGGGGAAGGCATTAGGTGCTAAGGAGATTGGAAAGAATGTATTTTGTAAACTTTCAAGTGCCCTCTAAATGTGAGCTGTTCTTACCCCCCAGACCTGGCTCTGGTCATACTTGCTTACTATCCTGGAATCTTCCAGGAGGCAGGGTGGTTGTCTTGGTCCTCCCTTCCTCCTAGATGCTCTTTCTTTGTCTCATATGACATAGCTCTCTCTTGATTCTCTTCTTATCTTCAGGACTGCTTCTTGATCAGTCAGTCAATAAGCATTTATTAGGTGCCTACCATGAGCCAGATACTTTGCTAAGTGCCAAGGATGAGAAGAAAGGCAAAAGACAGTCCCTGTTTTGGGGCAGGCAGGTGGTGCAGTGAATAGGGCACCAGCCCTGGGGTCAGGAGGACCTGAGTTCAAATCCAACCTCAGACACTTGGCAAACTTACTGTGTGACCTTGGACAAGTCACTTAACTCCGTTTGCCTTGCCTTCCCCCCTCCAAAAAATTAAAAAAAAAAAAGACCATCTCTGTTTTCAGGAAGCTCAAAGTCTGATGAAGGAGACAACATGCAAACAACTATGTATGAACAAGTTATACAGAAGATAAATGGAAGATCATCAATAGAGGAAAGGCATCAGCATTTTAAAATTTTAATATTTTATTTTCCCCAAACTACATGTAAAAGCAATTTTTAAAATTCATTTAAAATTTTTTTGAGTTCTAAATTCTCTCCTTCCCTTCCCTCCCCCACTCATTGAGAAGGCAAGCAATCTGATACAGGTTATAATGTGCATGTTGCGAAAGAAAATACAGACAAAACTCCCAAGAAAAATAAAGACAAGGTGTCCTTCGATCTGCATTCAAACTCCAGCAGTTCTTTCTCTGGAGGTGAAAAGCATTTTTCATCATAAGTTCTTCTGAATTGTCTTGTATCGTTCAATTGTGGAAAATAGTGAAGTCATTCACAGCAGATCACCCTACAATATTACTGTTACTATACACAATGTTCTCCTGGTTCTGCTCATTTCACTTTGCATCAGTTCATGTAAGTCTTTCCAGGTTTTTCTGGGAGCATCCTGCTCGTCATTTCTTATAGCACAATAGTATTCCATTGCAATCATATACAACTTGTTCAGCCATTCCCCAAGTGATGGACATCTCCTCAATTTCCAATTCTTTGCCACCACTGAAAGAGTTGCTATAAATATTTTTGCACATATGAGTCCTTTTCCTTTTTTAAAAATCTCTTTAGGATACAGATCTATTAGTGGTATTGCTTGGTCAAAGGGTATGCCTACTTTTATAGCTGAAATTAAGAAGCATATAACTGTTATTAAGGGGGATTCTTAGGAAAAGCATTTGTGTTTACAGAAGGACTTCTTGCAGAGGTCCTTAGGACTTGAAGGAAGCCAGGAGGTGGAGATGGAGAAGGAAAAAATCCCAGAAATGGAGGATGGCCTGTGAAAATATCCACAGTCAGGAGATTAATCATCTTTTTTAAGGAACAGCAAGTAGACTGGTGTCACTGGGTCAGAGTGGTGGGGGTAAGAAGACTGGAAAAGTAGGAGGCAGCCCATTTATGAAGGGCTTTGAATGCCAAACAGAGGATTTTATATTTGATCCTAGAAATAATCGGGAACCAATGGAGCTTATGGAGTCGAGTATGGTCAGAATTGGACCTCAAGAAGATCAATTCGAGGACTGAGAGGAGAACTGATTGGAGTGGGAGAGAGATGAAGTAGGAAGAACAACCAACAGGTTGTTGGAGTAGTCTAAGTGTGATGTGTGATGAAGGGCTGTACCAGGGTGGCGACTGTGTAAGCAAAGAGAAGGGAGTGTATATGAGAGAGGAGGCAAAGGTAGAATTAATGGTACTTGTCAACAGATTGGGTCCCACAGTGAGTAAGTAGGGGTGATCAAGACTGAGGAGTCAAGGGTGATGCCTAGGTTGGGAGCATGGATGACTGCTGCCCTTGACAGTAACAGGAAAGTTAGGAAGAAGGGAAGTTTGGTGGGGGAGGGGAGAGATAAGGAGTTCTGTTTTGGACATGTTGAGTTTCAGATGTCTATGCAACATCCAGTCTGATATGTCCTATAGGCAATTGGAGATGTAAGTCTGAAGGTCCTTGGGGAGGTTAGTGCTAGATAAGTAGATCGAGAAGCAGCAGCATAGAGATTGAATCCATGGGAGCTGATGTAATCATTAAGTGCCCCTAGCATATGCTTGCAGCTAGGTGATGAAGTGGATGGACTGCCAGGGCTGAAGACTCATCTTCCTGAGTTCAAATCTAGCGTCAGACACTTTCTGTGTGACCCTGGGCAAGTCACTTAACCCTGTTTGACTCAGCTTCCTTATCTGCAAAATAAGCTGAAGAAGGAAATGTCAAAGCACTTCAGTACTTTTGCCAAGAAAACCCCAAAGGGGGTCATGGAGAGTCAGATTTGATTGAAAAAGGACTGAATAACATTGTAGGTTCTGGCTTCTCTCTGAATCCTTCTGGGCTCCCTGCTTCTGAGAGGTCTCCTTTCTCATGTTTTCTGATGGCTCTCTGTCTGAGAGAGAGCCTTTCTCACACTCTGCATTATACTTTTATATTGCATTATATTTACTTGTACATGTGTTGGATCTTCCTTTTAGACTATAAGCTCCCCAAGTACAAAGACTGTCTTGTTTTCCATTTTTGTAAGGAAAGGAAAGGGAAAAGGAAAGGAAGGAAAAAGGAAAGGAGAAAAGAAAGAAGGAGAGGAGAGAAGGGGAAAGGAGAGGAGAGAAGAGAAGAGAGAGGGGAGGGGAGGGAAGAGGAGAGAGAAGAAGGGAGAGGAGAGGGGAGGAGAAGGGGGGAGAGGAGAGGGAGGGGAGGGGAGGGGAGAAGATCTATGATTTCATTAATATGGGGAACTCCTGATGAGGAAATTCCCTCTTCCCCAGGCAGCTCTACATCTGCTCTGCAAAGTCTCACAGCAGAAATTCTTACCCTGGGGTCTACAGACCCCTCCAAAACAAGTGGTCCATGGATAGATTTCAGGGGCCCTGTGAACTTGGAAGGGAAAAAAATTACCTCTTTATTTTCCCTAATCTCTAACTGAAATTTAACATTTCCTTCAATTATGTGAAAACACTATTCTGGGAAAGGGATCCATAGGCTTGTCCGAACCACCAAAGGGGTCCGTGATACTGAAAAAAAGGTTAAGTCCTCCCGACTCAGGGAGTTGCCTGGGTCCACTGAGAAGCGAGGTGACTTGCCTGGGGTCACACAGCTAGTATGTATCAAGGATAGGATTTGAACTCTAGGCCTCTTTCCAACAAGGGCACTCTTTCTTCTCTGCCACACTGCTCTTTGCCTGAGCTGTAGCATGGCTGAATAAATGTTTGTTGAAATTGTCTAATACAAAATAATGCCATGAAAAAGATGCAGACTAGAAGTCCTGGAGCCCACATGTGTTCCGATCTCTCTGTCTCTTGCCCTGTTCTTATCCAGAGTTCCCGTCTGCTCTAGCAGTCCCTCTAACTAACCACTGAACCTGAGTCCCGCCCTGCCCTGGGCACAGAGCAGCCCCCACCTGGGCTCTGTAGCAATCTGCACGTGGGACTCTGCTCCTCCCTCACTTCCTCCATTCTCCAGGGAGGTCTTTTGCAGTTGAGAGTGAGGTGAGGCCCCCCAAAGCTGTTCTCCCATCCCTGGAGACAAGAAGCTGAGTTTCCCCCCCTCCCCCACAGACCTCAGTTTCATCCTCTTTCCCCTTCTAGTCCCCCACTCCCACTCCAGTCAGGTCTCCCAAATCCTCTGTGAGTCCCTGGTCAGCTGGGAGGCCCTTGGATTCTCACCCTCCCCACTCCCCACCCCAGGTGATCCCAGGGAGGTGCCTCTGTTCCCTGAACAATGGAGACAGGAACAAATTGCTTTGACATGGGCAGGAAAATGGCCTGATTAAGCAGGGGCAGCTGAGGCAGGTCATTGGACCCTGGGCACTGGGCCCTTGGGTCCAGGGTGTTCATTAGGAGAGCCTCATTGTACTCCTGCCGTCCCTGCCCCCATTTCCCACTCCTCCCTGCCAACCAAACTGGGTATCTAGAATGGGGATGGGAGGGAAAAGGAGGAAGGACTCCAAGCGCTCTCTCTGTCTCTGTCTCTGTCTCTGTCTCTCCCTCTCTGTCTGTCTGTCTCTGTCTGTCTCTGTCTCTCTCCCTCTCTCCATCTCTCCCTCTCTCCCTCCCCCTCTCCTTCTCTTTCTCTTTCTGTCTCTCTCTCTCTTTCTGTCTCTCTGTTTCTCTTTCTCTCTCTCTGTCTCTGTCTCTGTCTCTGTCTGTTTCTCTCTCTCTCCCTCTCCCTTTCTCCTTCTCTCTTCTTCCCTGCCTTGCAGCCAGTCTAGCTGGGCCCTGCAGTTAAATCATATATCACAGAACCTCAGAGTTGGAAGGGAGCTCGGTTTTTATCTAGTCTAACCTGTTCCCTTCTGGCACATTCTTGGCATGAGCTCCTCCAGCCCCAGGAGAGGGGAATCCCCCACCTCGTCAGGCAGCCCCTTCTACTTTCAGATGGCTTTGGTTTTGGAAGGGTTCTTCTGCATGTCCTGCTAAAATCTATCTGTACCTAAGACAGGCTCTCCCCAAAGCCATCAAGGGAGAATCAGAGAAACCTTGGTACCAGAGGAGGCAAGGGGCCCTCTGAAGAGATGCCCAGACGTGGCTGGCTCCAGGCCAGGCTCAGGTCAGCTCTTATCCTCCTGGACTGAAGGAGGCGAGAGGGGGGCTGGGGCAGAACCGAGGCCAGCCTAGGCACAGCTGTGAAATAGAGTGTTTATTTTTTGGTCCCTCTTCCTCCCCCACTGGCCCTTTTATGTAGTAATAACAGAAACTGCTCTCCTCTCAAGGGGAGGAGAGCACATGGTATCCAGCCCTTTCTACAGATGAGGGAAGTCAGGCAAACAGAAGTTCAGTGATGTGCCTCAGGCTACAAAGGTAAAGCCAAGATTCAAACCCAGGTCCTTTCACTCCAAATCCGGTGTTATTGCTACAATCCCAATTTTTCTATAGAAAACCACAATTTTAAATGTGGCTCTCAGGCACAATCTTCACTACCCTCCCCCTCCAGGTCAAGTGCACTGTCTTCACCTTACGGACCAAGGAGTGGAGAGAGGAGAGAGGCTGAAGAAGTTGGGATAGCTCAGGTCCAATTAAGCTGAAGTCAGGAAAACCTGAGTTCAACTTTGTCCACTTACTAGCTGTGTGACCCTAGGCAAGTTACTTAACCTCAGTTTGCTCATCTCTAAAATGGGAATGGTACTAGCACCCACCTTCCAAGGTTGTGAGGATCAGATGAGATATTTGTAAAACACTTGGTACACAATAGGCACTATGTGAGTATTAGCTAATATGAGTGCTGTTGTTCAAGGTCATATGCATCTCTGCTATAATACACCAGGCCAGAAAAGAGAGCAAGCAGGCTCTATTCCACTTAAGATCCCATGCTAGACCCCTTGTCCACTTTTGTGGTGGTTGTTGTTCAGTCATTGCAGTCCTGAGTGACTCTTCATGACCCCATTTTCTTGGCAAAGATACTGGACTGGTTTGCCGTTTCCTTCTCTAGCTCATTTTGCAGAGAAGGAACTGAGGCAAACAGGTTGAGATGACTTGTCCAGGATCATAGTTAGTATGTATCTGAAGCTGGATTTGAACTCAGGTCTTTCTGACTCCAGATCTGGTGCTCTAACCACTGCACCACCTAAGTGCTCCCAGCTTTGGTTGACTTCCTTTAATATACTCTTACTATCATTTATCTCACATTTACTTATTGGCATTTTACAGCTGTTGAATAGTATAAATGAAACAGAAAGATCATTGGTCTTGGAGCTGGAAGGTTCAAAACTTGGAGGGCTAAGGGCCCATGGCTTCCTCCTCTGTAAGATGGAAGGGTTGGACTAAATTATTTCCAAGTCCCCTTGCCATTCTGACATCCTGTGACCTCACAACCACAGTCTCCAGGCTGTACTTTAGGCCAGTAGGATTCACTAATTCTCCCAGATTCTCTTGGCGAGCACAGAACTCTCCTTAATGCATCTATCAACAAAGGCTGGATTGTACATAAAAGAAAGAAAGAAAAAGACTCCCAGTACCGAACTGTTGAATTATAATTTAGCCTAAAACAATCTGAATCTAGACATCAAGGCCAATTCATGCTTCTGGTATCATAGAACCATGGAATGTTTGAGCTGGAAAGAGACCTGTGAAGTTGTCCACTCCACCCCTCTCTTTTTACAGAAGAGGAAGAAATTGAGGCCTAAGGAAGGGTTATTCAAGAAGTAACTTCTCGTTCAAGGAGCTTCCCTGATGCATGGCTAACATCTGTCCTGGCTACCACTTAGCCCTACCTGTTTTCCTTGGGAGAAAACCCCAGTGTGTCCTCCCCTTAGACATAATCATACCCAGTTCTCCTGTTTAATTTCTGATCTCAAAGTGATGATCCTTCTAGATGTATAATTGGGCCAGGAGTCAGTAAGATCTGAGTTCAAATCTAACCTCAGACACTAGCTATGTGACCCTGGGTAAGATTGACTTGCCTCAGTTTCCTCACCTGTAATATGGGAATGATAATAATCATACCTACCCCTCCCCGGGTTGTTATAAGGATTAAATGAGCTATTTGTAAAGTGCTTAGCACAGTATATAACATAGTAGATCCTTAATAAACACTCCTTTCCCAGTCTTTCCCTAAGTTCAGTCCTGTACAGACATATCCTGCTCCCACTCATATAATTGATGTTGTTAATACGTTATAACCAAATTCCACTGAGAAACGTTTGGCCACCTGTCAATGGATAAAATTTTAACATTTCCTCCTATTACATTGTTTCATCTAGTAAAAATCATGCTTTCTGGAGAACCAATCAATGACCTTAAGTGGGGTAGGCCAGTATTTCCTAGGGTTATTAGTCCTCTATATCAGCCAAACTCTACTCAGATTGATATGGAAAAACCTAACCTCCTTCCACCCAGGAAATAGTCAGGAACCATTTGTTATGTGGCAAGTCCTGTGCTGAGCATTGGGGGTACCAAAAAAGGGGCAAAAAGCAGTCCCTACTCTCAATGAACTCACAATCTAATGGGAGAGGTGACAAAAAAAAATGTACAAATTTTTTTACAAAATAACTTGTACAAAAGTAAATAAAAAATTAAAATAAAAAATTTTAAAAATAAATAATTTGTACAAAAAATGTACAAACAAGAAATAGTGAACAGAGAGAAGGCACTAGAATTAAGAGTGGTTGGGAAAGGCTTCCTGTAGAAGATGAGATTTTAGTTGGGACTTGAAGGAAGCCAGGAAACAGAGATGAGGAGGGAGAGCATTCCAGGCATGAGAGACACCCAGATGGAGTTACTTGTTTGAAGAATAACAAGGAGGCCAGTGTTACTGGATCAGAGTGTGTGGTGGGAAGTAAAGTATAAGAAAACTGGAAAGGTAGGAGGGGCCCCATTTGTGAAAGGTTTTGAATGCCACACAGAGGATTTTGTATTTGATCCTGGAGGCAAGAGGGAGCTACTGGAGTTTACTGAGTAGGAGTATCACAGGAGAGAAGGGGACATATATTTGAGAGATGTTGCAAAGGTGAAATTGCCATGTGTCGGCAAATGTAGATGGTGAGAGATAGTGAGTAGTTGAGGATGATGCCTAGGTTTTATCCTGCCTGAGGAGGGTGTGGCCCTCCACAGTGATAGAGAAGTTAAGAAGGGGGAAAGACATGGCATTTCATTTTGGATACACTGAGTTTAAGGTGTCTATTGGACTTCCAATGCAGAATGTCTAAAAGACAACTGGAAATGTGGAATTAGAGGACAGCAGAGAGGTCAGAACAAGATACGTAGATTGGAGAATCATCCACATAGAGGCAGTAACCGAATCCATGGGAGCTGATGTTTATCAAGGGAAGCAGAGAGAGAGAATTGAAGAGTACTTAGGACAGAACACTTGCAGGTAAAGGGTATGATCTGGAAGAAGATCCAGCAAAGAAGACTAGCAGGTAGCAGGAGAACCAGGTAGCAGGAGAACCAGGAGAGAGTGGTGTCCTGAAAACCTAGTGAGAAGAGAATAGCAAGAAGAGGGCGGTCTAAGGGGCGGCTAAGTGGCACAATGAATAGAGCACTGGCCCTGGGGTCAGGAGGACCTGAGTTCAAATATGACCTCAGACACTTGACACACTTACTAGCCGTGTGACTTTGGGCAAGTCACTTAACCCCAATTGCCCTCCAAAAAGCAAAAAAAAAAAGAAGAAGAAGAAGAGGGTGGTCTGTGCTTGCTTCAGCAGCACATATACTAAAATTGGAACAATACAGAGAAGATTAGCATGGCCTCTGAGAAAAGATGACACTCAAATTCATGAAGCATTCCATATTTTTGACAACTTCTTTGCTAAAGATAAAAAAATCTAATGTTTTGCTGAATAAAAAGTTACATGACAAAAAAAAAAAGAAGAAGGTGGTCAACAATGTCAAAGGTGTCAGAAAGGTCAAGAAGAAGGAAGATTGAGAAAAGATCACTCCTAACTTTGGAGAGAGTAGTTTGAGGGCAATGGTAGCAATTGGAAACCAGATTGCAAGGGATTGTGTAAGAAGTGAATGAGAGTGCAGAAAGTGGAGGCATCCATCATACATGACCTTTGCAGGGAGTTGACCACAGAGGGCAGAAGGCACAGGACAATAGTGGAGATGGAAGGATCAGGTAAGGGTTTTTTGAGGGTGGAGGGAGACATGGGCATGTTCCTAAGTTGTAGGAAAGAAGCCAATAGACTGAAAAAGATTGAAGATAAGTGACAGAGTAGAGATGACAGAGGGGGCAAGCTGCCGGAGAAGAGGATAAAAAAAGTCTATTTTGTAGGTAGAAAGGTAAATAAAAAGTAAGGCCATCTTTTTGTGTAAGGTAAGAGATGGAGGAGATAGTGTCAGAAGGCATTTGAGTGATATGAGATAAGGAAGAGGAGAGAAGAGGAAGCTGACAGTGAATGGGCCTCAATTTTTCCTGCAAAATATAAGGCAAGGTTCTAAACTGAGAAAATAGGAGGAGAGGAAGCCATGAGAGGTTTGAGGAGACATGAGAAGGTGTGGAAGAGCCACCGTGGGGAGTGGGATAGTGACCTGATAAAGGAGTTGTAGAAGGATTGCCTAGTAGGAAGGAGGTCCCAATTGAAGATGTCCAGCATAAATTTGTAATGGGCTAAATCAGATGGTTGTGTGATTTTCTCCATCTATGTTAAGCAGATGTGAAGGAGCAAAGGCATTAGGGAAGATGGGAGTCGTCCAAGTCTGAAATTTAGCAGGGTCTGATCAGCAATATGCCACCTGAGCCTTTCACAAGTTTTCAATATACATCCACACCATCAGGGGACAGTGTGACTTCATGGACAAAGAGTTGGCCCCAGAGTCAGGGAGACTTGCTTCTATTACATAATAATGACTGTAGGACACTGGGCAAGTCTCTACAACTATAAGTTTCAGAGAAGGTAGAAAAAGTGTGTTCATAAGACGAATGAAATTGCAGTTCTAATACCATCTCACCTTAAGATCTTAAGGTTCATCCAGGCTGCCGTGTATACTCTCCATTTAGTCAATGTTAAATGAGCATCCAGAATTAAATACATATTCCAGAGTTGCTCTGAACAGTATTCTTTCAATAAAGTCTAAGGCTCAAGTACCTTTTGACTGCCATATGCCATGACTCTTATTAGACTTTCCAAAAAAAAAAAAAAACCAGATCTTTCCCACTCCCCGCCGCCCATGTACTACTGTTACTGTTGACTTTTTGAACCCAAGTCTAAGATTTTACATTTGCTCTTAAGAAATTTTACCTTAAACAGGACATTCTCAAAGATGCAAAAAAACCTTCAGGTCCAAAAAGAATGAATCTCTGAGGCTAGAATTTCACGTCCTCTGGCAGCCTATGGGGGAGATATCTTTGTTGGGAGCAAGGAAACTTTCTTTGAAGGAACCCTTCAAATTATGGCATTAGTATCAAGTATTTCACAGAATTGGAAGGAGTCTCAGAGGTTATCCAAGAATCCCCTCCATTGTTCATTTATTATGTGCCCAGTCCTGTGTTAGACACTGAGGGAGATAGAGGGAAGGTTAAAAATGCATACCCTGCCTTCAGGGGTCTGGTTGGGAGACATAAGGCACCTGTGTCCAGAGGAAACTAGGTGGTGCAGTCAATAGAGTGCTGGGCCTGGAGTCAGAAAGACATCTCCCTGAGTTCAAATCTGGCCTAGATACTTACTAGCTTTGTGGCCTTGGGCAAGTTGCTTAACCCAGTTTGCCTCAGTTTCATCTGTAAAATCAACTGGAAAAGGAAATGGCAAACCACTCCAGTATCTTTGCCAAGAAAACCCAAACAGGGTCATGAAGAGTCAGATACAACAAGTCCTATGAAAGGAATCAATAGAAGGCACACATGGTGGGTAGGGGGAGAGAAAGGGAACAGAGAAGTTTCACTACCCTTCCCAGAGGGCCTTCTTCCCTATGCATAGGCATTGTAGTCTCAGGAACTGAGCATGCAGCTTCTTCCCCTACAGACCCCAGTAACTGGAGTCCAGGGAACGTGCAGAAATGGCTGCTTTGGACAGAACACCAGTACCGGCTGCCTCCAGTGGGCAAAGCCTTCCAAGAGCTGGGGGGCAAGGAGCTGTGTGCTATGTCAGAGGAGCAGTTCCGCCAGCGCTCACCGCTCTGTGGAGATATTCTGCATGCCCACTTGGACATCTGGAAGTCAGGTAGGCATGGGCAGGGGCTGAGGGGAAATGGGGCAAAGGCTGGGCCCCACAAACCCGAGGGGCAACTGCTCTCCTGCTGCTCCTCACTGGCCATTGCTACCCACTGTGACATCCTACCCTATGATGACCCTTACCCTGGAACAGAATACACCAAAAAGATGCATCTGGGCTCCACCTGGGAGGTCATTTACTCTCTTCAAGGGAAAACGGATACCTTTGCCCTAAACTTAAATTGGGGCACAAGTCCTTTGATCTTGGTCTCCAAGCTCATCTCCTGCTTCATCCCCATCCCCTAAAGTCAGGAATAAGACACTGAACTTGCACTCAGAAGGCTCAGGTTCAAATCCCCCCTCAGACACAAGAAACTGGGCTAGTCCTTTAACTTCCCTGTGCCTGTGTCCTTATATGCAAAATGGATTCATTTTGCTTTAAAAGGTCCCTTCCAGCTCTAAAGACATGATTCTCTGCTCCAGCCCTGTCTGTGGTCCCATTCTCAATCCTGATTCCATTCCTGTTCCCATCCTCAGTGCCAACTCCAGTCCCGTCCTAACCCCTGTTATACTTCTGACTCTCTGGTCCCCTCAATCATTCTGGGTCACCCTCCTCTGGATGAACTCCAGCCTGCCAATGTCCTTCCCCAAATGCGACACCTAGAACTAGACATTCCAGATGTGCCCCATCTCCTCATTCCTTCTGGACACCACTCCTCTCTTATCAGGTTGTTTTTCCACACTGCTGATGCACTCACTTTGAGCTTTGAAGTCTACTCCCCTGACTCAGAGGGAAACAATGTGGTCCAAGAGAAAGAAGGCTGGCTCTGAGTCGGGAAATGGGTTCCAATCTCACCTCTAATGCTGGTTTGTCTCCGTAATCTGGGATAAATCATTTTGCTTTCCCAGCCTCAGTTTCTTCATATGTAAAACGAGAGGGTTGGATTTGATGGCCTCTGAGGTCCCTTCCAGCTCTAGGCCCAGGGTCCTAAGGTCCCTGCCTTCCTCTTCTCTGACACTCAGGCTGGTGTCTCTGTGATTCTCATCAAGCCCTTCCTTCTGCTACAGCCACCTGGATGAAAGAGAGAACCTCTGGAGCTCTGCATGTCTGTGGTGAGCTCCTTGGGAGGCTGGGTTTGGGGGAGTAAGAGGGTGGAGGGGGAACAGATAAGCCAAGGCAAACAGGGGCCCTCCAGGACTGAGCAGTGTATCTCTCCTCTCTTCTCCCCCTAGCAGTGGGGAGTGAGGAGACCTGGAATGACAGTGAAGTAGACTCTTCCTGCTCGGGCCAGCCAATCCACCTTTGGCAGTTCCTTAAAGAGCTACTGCTCAAACCACACAGCTACGGCCGCTTCATCCGATGGCTCAATAAGGAGAAAGGTGAATGGGGGGAGAGGGATGAGAAGGGCCATATTGGGAACTGAGGAGACCGGAGGCAAGGAGGACCCCTGAGCAGGAGGATGGAGGAGGAGAGGGAGGGGATGAGATGACTTTGGCATAGGAATGGGAATGGGAAAGGGATGGGCAGACAGGGTCCAGAAGAGGACTCTAGACCTTAGAGATCCCCTGGGCTCACCTTCAGAGAAGGGCCAAAGCCACACCATAAGTCAGTGCCAGAACGATTCAGATTCTTGGATTAGCATCTTGTCTACCATGTACTGTTTGTTTGTTTGTTTGTTTGAGCAGTATTTTATTTTTCCAAATTACATGTGAAGACAAATTTTAACATTCATTTTTTAAAAATTTTGAGTTCTAGATTTTCTCCCTCCCATTTTCACCTCCCCTCTCCCTAAGACACTAAGCAATTTGGTGTAGGTTATATATGTGCGATCATATAAAACATATTTTCATATTAGTCATACCATGTACTATTTGTGTGAACTTGGTCAAGTTACCTCATATTTCTCAGTTTCCTGTTCAATAAAAGGAAGGGATTGGACTAGAGAGGAAGGGGGAAAGCATTTATTAAGTACCTACTGTATGCCCACTGGAGAAGGAAATGGCAAACCAGTATCTCTGCCAAGAAAATCCCATGGACAGTATTGGCTTGCTGTGGGCCACAGGGTCATGAATAGTCAGATACAACTGAACAATTGAACAGCAACAACAACAACAACTATGTGCCTAACACTGTGCCAAGGGCTTTACAAATATGATCTTGTTTGATCCTCACAACAACCTGGGAAGTGGGTGCTATTATTATCCCCATTTTTCAAATGAGGAAGCTGAGGAAAGCAGAGATCAAATGACTCACCCAAGGTCACACAGATACTAAGACCCTGAGGCTAGATTTGAACTTAGGTCATCTTGACTCAGGGCAGCTAGGTGGCTCAGTGGATAGAGTCAGGAAGACTCATCTTCCTGAGTTCAAATCTGGTCTCAGACACCTACTAGCTATGTGACCCTGAGTAAGTCACTTAACTCTATTTGCCTCCGTTCCCTCATCTGTAAAAAGAGCTGGAGAAGGTAATGACAAACCACTCCAGTATCTTTGCCAAGAAAGCCCTAAATGGGGTTATGAGGAGACATACACGACTGAAGCAACTAAACAACAACAAAAACAAAATTTCATCTAATAAGATTTAGCCGTATGTTCTAGACTGTCAGGATTTTTTGGACACTGCTTCCATAGCTATTTATCTCAATAATGTGTCATTTGCAAATTTGATAAGCATTCCATCTGTGTTTTTATCCAAATCATTGATGAAAACGTTGAACAGAACAGGACCAAGGACAGATCCCATTAGACACCCACTATTTTGTTGACTTCTACTTCACTGTGTCTGTGTTCTCCTTGACAAAAATCCTCCCTCCAACAGCTGGGGGAGAAGTATGGGGGGAGGCAGGAAGAACCCATTCACACCTTCTCATCCTGTAATACTTACTCATATTCTACCATAATCACACCACGGAGGTTTTTTTGACTAGATCTCAGCATTATAAAGGCATAAGAGTACCACTGTAGCACTGAAGCATTCAACTGTCTGTTTTCCCTGGTCTCCCTAGATGCCCATCCCTGATCCTTTACTGATTTTCTACTTTAGAGTCCTTGTTGTACATAATTCAATAAGCATTGATTTACCTATTTCTAAAAATAAATTTTTATTGATGCCTTCTTATTGACATCATCCAATCCCTTTTTTATCCAATACCCTTTTTTATCTAATACCCTTTCCCCTCCCATGCCCAGAGAGCTATCCCAAATAACAAATAGTATTTTAAAATCCCCCCAAAAAAGAGAAAGAAAAAGAAGATTAAAAAACAACCTGACTGGTTAATACATTGAAAAAGTCTGAAATGTGCAACATTTAACACCTGTGGGCTTCCCTCCTCCATGAGGTGGAGGCATCCTCTTGTGTTGTTATTCAGTCATTTCAGTCATATCTGACTCTTCGTGATGCCATTTGGGGTTTTCTTGGCAAAGAAAATACTAGAGTGGTTTGCCGTTTCCTTCTCCAGTTCATTTTACAGATGAAGAAACTAAGGAAAACAAGGTTAAATGACTTGCCCAAGGCCACACAGCTAGTACATGTCTATTTGCTATTACAAAAAGTGCTGCTATAAATACTTAGGTGCGTGGAGGCTTGCTTCCTACTGATGGCTTCTTTGGAGTCTGAGCCCCGTTGACCAGCATTTACAAGTCACTGGCAGTGTATGCAGCATTGTGTACTTGTAATTTTCTTGCTTGAGACCAAGGAACAAGCCTTGTTTAATTATCTGTATAAACTTCAGGGACCAAGATTAATCATTACAATTAATCAGAATTTGGCTTCCTTTTAGTTTTCTTTTAATAATAATAACTAATGTTTATATAGGACCTACTACATCCCAGGCACTAAACTCTTTACAAATATTATCTCATTTAATCCCCACAGCAGCCCTGGGTTGTGAGTGCTATTATTATCCCCATTTTACAGATGAGGAAACTGAGGCAAACAAATGACTTTAGTGACTCATCCAGAGCCACCAGCTAGTAGATGTCTGATGTTGGATTTGAACTCAGAACTTTGTAACTCCAGGCCCAACACTCTATTTACTGCACTGCCTAGTTTGGGTCATTTCATGTATTATTCTTCTGGTCTTTCCTTCACTCTGCATCAGCTCATACAAGTCTTCCCATGTTTCTCAGAAACCCTCATAGTTAGCATTTCACATGCATATAATACCATTGTTCTAGTATTCCCTGGTCAATGGGTACTCACTTTTTTGTGTGTGAGGGAGTTCTTTCTACCACAAAAATTCATGCCTGTGCTCTCATTTTTATTCTTCTTTAAATTCTGGTTTTGATTTTTTGCTTTAACAAGTGAATGATTTGGCAGTCAGTTTGTAAAGGATCCCACACATCAGTAACCATCCATCTCCTGTCTGTTCAGTTATAGTCAAAGGTTTTTGGCTGTTATTTAATGTTCATCTTCTTGAATAACATATTCATGATATATGTTTTTTGTGTAAACTGCAAGCTTTCAGCCTTTTGGATTTCTTGATCCTGAGCCATATTTTCCAACATGTTTTTTACCATCCTCCTCCAAACCGACAATGGTATTGTAGCCATCACATAAATGTTAAGTTATATGTCAATTTTATTTAGAAGGACTTACAGATACTGTTATATAATTTCTCTACCCTCTGACTCTGACTCAATTGTCATCAGTACATAAGCTGCAGGAAGCTTTGCAACTTTTACTTATTTTTTAAAATAAATTTTTATTGAGGCCTTCTTAGTGACATCATCATAGTTTTATCCAATACTCTTCCTCTTCCCATGCCCAGACACTTATACTTGACATTAGCAATGTAAGGGAAGATGGCTTCATGTACCACAGAGATCCATTTCTTGTTGCCTTTGCTCCACATGACAAAATGAACATCTTCTATTTGCTTTTGCCAAGGAGGACCCATGTACCATCCTCCCATCTAGCTGCATCTTCCTGATATGTTCTCATCACCTCGGTGATGAGAATGTAAAGACTGATACAATTCATTTCCTTCACAAAAAAAATCTAATTCATTTCCTCTAGTTGTAAGCTATCCTAGTGGTCACCGGACAAGGATGTCACATTCAGAGTTGGGTTAATGTTTATAAGTGATCTAAAAACTCTGGTTCTCAGCACCCTCTACCCTCTTTTCCCAATATTCTGCTAACATCACTACAGAAGAGGAAGGGGCCCACACATGACTGAGGATCACTTTGTGCCTTCCCTTGTTTCATAGGTCCCCAGGTCATCACCAAAGTGGTCAGCTTACTGGCAATGAGCCTTTCCGCACTTAGCCAGCCTGGTCTCTGGAAAGCATATGCCCTCTACTACTGGGACCATATATTTCCAACCTGAAAAGATAGTCAGAGTTTTAGAGCTCACACTCTGCTGGCATAAGCTTTGAAATTCCAAGGCCACCTTCATGTCACAATGAGGTGCTAGAATAAAACTTTTATTAGCATTAGCCCATTAATGACTAATCTTTGAGGCAGAGATGTAGTGTAATCAATAGAGCCCTGGACCTGGAGTTAGAAAGACTTGAGTTCAAATCCAGCCTCAGACAGTCACTTGCCATGTGACCCTGGGCAAAGTTACTTTACTCTTTGTCTCAGTTTCCTCATCTGTAAAATGGATCTAATATAATAGCCCCTACATCCCAAGGTTGTTGCGGGGATCCAATGAGATATTTGTAAAGTGCTTTGCAAATCTTTAAAAAAAAAAAACAAAACTTTATGATTGGGGCAGTGAAGTGGTGCAATGAATAGAGCCCTGGCCCTGGAGTCAGGAGGGCCTGAGTTAAAATCCAGCCTTAGACACATGACATAACTAGCTGTGTGACCTTGGGCAAGTCACTTAACCCCAATTGCCCCGCCTTCCCCCCTCCAAAAAAACCCTATATGATTACATGGCAACTGTTAGCTATTATAAATGCTCTTGTTATTATTATCTGGTCATTCAGCTGGTTTTGAACACACGTAATCATGCTGTTATCTGTCCCCCAATTTATCCACAAGATTAGTAAAGTTAGAGGCTTGTCAAGTGATTCATGAAAAGCTTAAGCTGAAGTGGTCTGACCACAGTCACGCTGCCAGTCAGGGGCAGACCCCGATGCCAACACCAGTCAGATGCTCTCTCCACTACTCCAGGCTGTCGGCCTCTCAGGGGAAGGTGAGAGTTGTAAGACTATAGAGGAGAGGTCATCACGGGTTAAAGAAACTGAGAGGAGGCGGGTGGCCTTGGCCTTGAAGAAAGGAGGAGATTAAGATGGTAGGGAAAGCAGCTGTAGGTAACCATTGGAAGATGCTTCTTGGTGGAGTGGACCAAGGGGTACCAATGCTTATCTGAGAGGCAATAGAACGTCTTGTCTCGCTCCAGAAAGAGGATTTGGAGGGAAAGGGTAATCTGGGAGCCATCTTTCCTCAGTGACTTGGATACAGTGCTGCTTAAAGGCACAAAGATGGACTCATAGATTTTCCAGACTATTGGGATAGTTCTAATTTGCTTGAAGGACAGGAGAGGTTTAGAGTGAACACACACACACACACACACACACACACACACACTCCCATCAACTCCCCCTTATTTCCCTACTTCAGCCTGCTATAGAGTGAAGACTTTGAAATGAGTCTCCAAACATCCCCTTATCCCAAATTCTCCACCATCTAGGAAACTGATCTAAATTAACTTGACTTATGCCTTTCCTTGTCTCTATCCTTCACCCTGCTCTCCTATCCTGATTCCTTCCATTCACATGACAAACCTTCTCCAGGCATTTTCAAGATTGAGGACTCAGCCCAGGTGGCCCGGCTGTGGGGTATCCGCAAGAATCGTCCTGCCATGAACTATGACAAGCTGAGCCGTTCCATCCGCCAGTATTACAAGAAGGGGATCATTCGCAAACCTGACATCTCCCAGCGACTGGTTTACCAATTTGTGCATCCTGTTTGACTGGGGGGCAACCCCAGATACAGGGAGCCAGGACTAGGACTCTGGTCTCACCCCACTGGCTTACCTTTCTCTCAGCTTGCCCCCCTAGCCCAACCTAGGCCCTGTCTGCTCTACCCAGAACCCCCTGACCCTAGTCAGTGCTGCTGGGAACTGTGCTCAGGCAAGGGGACTGGGAAGGCTGAGCTCCAGATTGGCTCATTGCCCAACCCCAGAGCTGAGCCCTGTCCAAGGAACAAGGGGCCTGTGTTGGGAAGTGGAGGCCTGGTCTTCTCTTTGAACAAACACAAGTATATTCTCTGGTACTGGGGCCCTATGGGGGTGGGGGTCTTTATCTGGCCAAATTGTTGACCAGACTCTCCTTCCAAAATATTAACCTGCTCTCTTGTCCTTTTCTCTGCTCTCTCATGGGGCAGGAAACACACACACACACACACACACACACACACACACACACATACACACACAGAGTCACTGTGACTTAAGTGCACCCTGGAATGACCTCCCAAGGGAGGACTCTTTCAATTGTTTATTGCCACTCTTCCTACTCCCTGATCTGGGATCCCAACTCAACTGGAGACTCCCAGGAGCCCACTGATGCTTATTATCAGCCTTTCCACCGTCAATTCATCCCATAAAGGTTCACTGAGAACCTGATCTGTGTTTGGGGCTAGGAAGGGGTGGGTGTGGGTGTGGGATGAATGCTACAGAAATCAGAGGCTTCGTCCTTAAGTCTAGTTGGGGAGGCACCCACATACACGTAAACATGCACACAGATTTAAAATGGTCATCCAGCTCAAGTATGGGCTGGAAGGGTCCAGAGGAGGGAGGGAAGGACTGAGGAATTGTCTGCGCTGGGGTAGGGAGTTGCCAGGGAAGGCTTTTCAGAGGAAGAAAATGGGGAAGACTTGAAGGATGGGTAAGAATATGGAAAAGAATCTGGAAGAATAGTATGGAAGGGAATGTATGAGCCAAAGCAAAGATGTAGAAATGAGTATGATAGGGAGCAGCAAGGAGAATCTGTCTTTTTTAGCTCCATCCCTTGAATCCCTGGAGTTTGCCTGATCTAGAGGGGGGTGAAGGGACTCCTTCCCTAAGGCCAAGGATAACAAAGAGGAGGAAGTCAGACCTGCCCTTCTCTTACTTGTCCTTGCCAGCACAAGCCTGGGGTGATGGGCAGCGCCTCCTGGAGGGGACAGGGAGGAAGAATGAGACAAAGAGGTTTCAAAGCTTGAGCAGTCCCAAGCCCCCATACCAGGTCCGTCTGACCAGCGCCTACCACTATGACAAATGCAGGTGTCTCCCCATCTCCACCCGTCCCTGCTCTTGCCAAAGGAGGCTTTTATCATTGCAAGCCTTTGGGAATCTATCTAGAGTGGGGGGAGGGGGTATGATCCCCAATCCTTTCCCAGATCCCTTAGGGCATCATACCTTATAAATGTGTCTGTCTTGATGGAGCCTCTTAGGGGAGCTGGGAGTGAGCTCAGGTCAGGGGGATTGTTATGCCCCCACCCCTCCAGAAGTTAGTTGTTTATCTCTTTTTGTGAACAGATCTTGAGATTCCCCATCCCATCAGGAGTGTTTCTGTGAATGTGTCTATTTCCAGGCTTGTGAGGGTGGGAGAATTTGTGCCAACTGAAGAGGTGTGAGAGAAGAGAGGGGGGTGGAGGGTGCAAGTAGGTGTGAGCTTTAACGGGAAGGTCTGGGACTCAGCCTCATGGCAACTTGCTTGTTTAAGAGAAACTGTGATTCCTCCCCAGCCCCCACCCCACCAAAGAATCACAGGATCACAGATTCAGAGGAAGGAACATTGAGAGGCCATTGAATCCCACTCCCTCATTATACAGGTGAAGGAACTGAGGGCCAGAGAGACTAACCTGAGCTGACACAGCTAGTTACTGGCAGAGCCAGAATTTGAACCCAAGACCTTTGAGTCTGAAGTAGGAGATGGAGTCAGAGCCAAAGTGAGCCTCAGAGAACTGAGAGTTAACCCCGGTTTCCTGGACTGTCTTTCCCTACCCCCAGCAGTTTTATCGTCAAGGAAAAAGTTTACTTCTGCATTGAGCAAACAGCCTATTAGCCTCTTATTGTGCCATCTGAATGGCTCCAGCAAAGGGGTTGCTTCTGTCTCCCACCCCCTTGCCTCTGGCCTCTACTGATCACAGAATGGCAGAACCCAAGAACTGGAAGGGGCAGCAGCAGCGGAGGCGGCCAAGCCATCCGGACCAGGTCCCAGCTGTCCCATCCTGGGCCATCTTGATTCCTCTACTCTTTCTTCCCAGAGCGGGGAGGAGGAAGGCCTGAAGCCCAGGCCAGATCCTTAGCATGGGGTTTGCTCAACAGGTTTTCTTTGTCTCCTCCCATTCCTTCTAGGGTCCATCTCTAGCTTCCCTGGCTCTGCCCCTGACAGGAGTTCTAGGTGATTCTCTCCTCTTAACACCTCTTCCTCTCCCAGAACCTGGGACTGGGAAGTATACCTAGGTCAGACATGGGGAACCTGCAGCCTAGAGGTCCTCAGGTGTGGCCCTTTGACTGAATCCAAACCTCATAGAACAAATCCCCTTAAGAAGTCAAAAGGCAGCACCCAAGGACCTAGAAGGCCCCATGTGGCCTTGAGGCCAGAGGTTCCCCACCCCTGCTCTAGGTAGAAGAGCTATCTCAGGGACCTGAGGGAGGGAAGACTCAGCAGAAAAGGAAGGATAGTCAGATGGGCAGGAGAGGCTAGGCCTTAGGACTGGGATGGAAGCTACAGGAAGAGGAAAGAACAGGAATGGAATGGGATAAGGGTAAGAGGGAAGCTCTGTCTAGTTGTATGTACTTCAAGATCCACACAGAGGTATAAGAGACTCCATCTCACAAATTTGCTTCCCAACCTTGGTCCCCTTGGAAACCTTGATAAGTGAGGCTTACATATGCCAGCAAACTGTGCCCTGCCCCAACCACCACCCCTATCCCTGCCCCCACCCAGACCAATTCCTCCATTTGCCTAGCACCTACTTTTGAGCTCCCAAACACTGGGCCCATGCCTCAACTCTTCAAAAAGGTCCTCCCCCTCTCACCAGGTGTGACCTCCCCCAACCATTGCCAGGGTCCCACCAATAACCAAGCTCATATACATGAATAAAATAGTTTTGTCTTTATTCATAGATTTGGGAGTTGTCAAGGGGTCAGGGGGTCTGATTGGGACCTGGGGTCCTTCCCCTCTATTATATCTGTTGGACAGAGAGGGGAGAGGGGACAGGCAGGTTGGACAAAGATGTGAACTCAGACTATGATGAAACAGCAATGGGATGGCCTTGTGTCACTCTGCTGTATCTGCTCACCAGGCCCTGTTCTAGGACCTCAGAGTTGACCATGAAGAGAACCTTCCTCAGAGGTTTGGTGGGAGATGGGACAGAGGAAGAGGAGGGAAGGATGCTAATATACATCAGGTGCCCTGTTTTCTCCCCGAGCCACACTGCTTGGAACCCTGTTTGTTCCAGTGAGTTTCTAATTCAGATATAAGGACTCTCTCCCTAACCAACCACTCCTCACCAGTTTGGAGGCTGGGCTAGGATTCTTCTCAGGGTGACTAAAGCCAGGTTCTCTGAAACCCACCTCTACACATTCTGTAGCCTCCATTCATCTGTGCAAGATGACCGTGGACAACCATGAGGTGCTCCTCATGAGGAACATCACTGAATTGTAGAACCAGGGACTCTCAGAGTTAGAACTTTATCTGGGTGAAAGGACTGTATACTCTGAGTGGCCCGTTCTTCTGTGACTTACCCCAGGGAAACCATATGTCTGGATCCAATTTCCTTCTCACCCTAACCCAACCCCACACCAACCGCAAGTCTTTTTTGTTCCTGTCCCTGGGGCTGCAGCTGGGAAGAGAGGTCCTAACCAGTACAGAAACAAGCCCCCCACTATTTGGAGAACGCTTGCCATAAGAAGCAATTTCACCAAAGATAGGGACATCAGACTTCCCTGCCCACTCCGGATAGTGAGGCTTAAGATAGATAAGAAAGGCAATAAAATCTAATATAATGAGTCAACCCTTCCCCACCTCCCATTTTACAGAGGAGGAAACTGAGCCTAGAGGAGGGGAAATGACTTGTCCAAGGTCACCAAAGTAATAAATAGCAAGCTGGGATTACCACCAATCCTGACTCCAAATCTCTTGTCCCTTTATCCCTAATGCATGGTGTAGTTACAGAGTTGACCCTGGCTCTGTCCTGGGGATCGTTTTGCTTGAGTTGGGATGAGGGGAACAGGGAGTTAAGGGAAGAGCCTGTGGTACAGGTGTTGGGAACTGGGCAGTGAAGGGAGCTGGTGGAGTAAGGGGGGGGGGGTGGCCAAGAAGTCCCCACAGTCACTGCTGGTAGGATAGGGAGCTCAGAAGCCCAGAGAACAGGGTTACAGCAACACAAGGACAATAGCCAAGCCTTGGGAAGACGGCCTACCAAACTTCCACCCCACAGCCTCCATCCCTGGCCTTGTCTGCCCAGGACCAAACTTTTCTGTCCCTCTATTTTCTCCATTAACTTTTTCCAAATACCCTCAGTTTTTGGTAATCTCAGAACTAATCAGAGTTCATAGGGGCTTCAGAGGTCCTCTGGTTCTATTCCTGCATGAATAAGTGCCCCCTTCCTACCCCCTTTCCCCACCATGATAGTCTCCATAAGAGGTCATCTTAACCATCTAACACATTCAGTAGTAGGGACCTCACTACCTCCTTCAATAGTCCAATTTCTACCTGATGAGTGGTTTTTCCTTTTATTAAGCTAAAAGCAATCTCTTTTCCACTTCTATCCATTATGCTTCATTTCTCCTTTGTCCCTCTTCCAAACGACACCTCTTCAGATACTTGAGCACAGCTGTCAGGTGCCCACTAAGTCTGACCTCCTTATTGGCACTTCTTGTTTCCAATGGTCTCCTCCACGAGAGGCCATCCAGTCTGCTGGTCCTCGAGTTGATAGGATGGTAAAGCTGCAAGGGACCAACCAGACCAAGCCCCTCCTCTTCCAGGACAGGAACCTGATGTCTGGAGAAGTCACTTGTCTGAGGATAATGAGCAAGTTCTTGGCAGATAATATGACAAGAACTAGAGTTTCCTGAATTCTTGGGCCAGCATCCTTTCTACAGCACCACTTCTCTCTGTGGACTTGCCCCATAATGGTAACCAGACTCTGAAGGAAAATCTCAAGTCTCTCATACCCCAGGAGTAGAGGATATTCAAATTAAGAAAGTCCAAGAGACAGCAACAGATTTCTGGTTTTTATCCAGTCAATCACAGTATATAAAATATAAACATATGTATGTATTCATATGTATATATGTGTATTGTGGGGTGAGAGTGGGGATGAACCACAATGGAGGAATATGGTTTTGTGTGTGTGTGTGTGTGTGTGTGTGTGTATTATGAGGCCATAAGAATTCACCACTGGCCTTCTCACATTCCCTTGTAGATGCCCCCTTTAGATTGGGCAAGTTAGGGTAGAGGCCAGCCCCAAAGTTCCAGAGAAGCCAGAGAAGGCTGATGTGGAAGTTCTCCTGGGACAGTGTATAGGTATGGGAACTTCTCAGCAGTCAGAATGGATGGAGGCCCCAAAACAATTCCTTGGGCATGGCTAGGTTGGAGTCCAGTGCAGAAAGAAAAGAACGGAGACTTAGAGATTGGACAAAGCAGCATCCCCCTCCCTTCCCTAGCTACAGAGATATCTCCGGGTATATCACTAAGAGAGAGTGCCATCTGTGTCCTAAGATGCATAAGTCACAAGTCATCATTTCCATGAGGAGGGGTATAGGAAAGTGAGGAGAAGAGAAAACAAGAGGCAGAGTCCCACTGTCCTAATTGGTCTTAGGACTAATCAGGAGAGATTTGCTTCTGGAATCAGGAGCTGGATTATAACAGCTAACATTTATGTCACTTAGAGTTCCAGACGCTGTGCTAAGTGCTTTATCATCATTATTTCGTTTGATCCTCGTAACAACCCTGGGAGGCAGGTGGATTCCTGGGCCCTTTCTGCCTATTCTTGATTGGAAGTTTCCTGAAATAATGCTTTGAGTTTTACAGGGGACCATCCCAAATTAGAGTAGAAGTTTAAAGCTGTATCAATGATGGAGAGAGGGAATGGGAAGATTTGTTGGTGTGGTTAAAGGCTGGGGAGGGGCAGTACACCTAGTGGGTGGCTGCCTTTGACCTTTGATCTCTTTGGGAGAGATCAGACTCTAATTAGGCCCCTCTCAGAGCATTGCTACTGGGCATCAAGGGCTCCAAGAGTCTGGGAGTTAAAGCTTCAGGGTGGATACTAGGATAATGATAAAGTCAAGGCATCTGGAGGCAAAAAAAAAAAAATCCAAGAACTCTTTCTATGGGGGTTCTTTGTGATCCTGTCTGAGTAAGGGGTTTCTATCCATGGTCCTGAGTTTCAAATTCCACTTCCCCAGCTCCCATTGGCTCAGACTTCCTTCAGCTTTAGCAGCAATAAAGGGGCAAACAGATTAAGGAATAAAGGACCTTGATGCTGCTAGAATTGACTTCTGTTTAGCATGCTCTAGGAGGTGGAGGAGGATTGAAGATTTCCAAGGGCTGGCACTGAGAGCTGCTAAATCAAGTCTCACCTGGGGCTGCATGACTATCCATTGGCATCAGCTTCCCAGGGAGACCCAGTTGTGAGATCAAAATTGTGGGTCACCAGAACCCTTCACTACCACCACTCCCTACTACTAGACCCAGCCCCTCTCCAATAGCAAGATGGGGACAGGGAAGGCCCTATGGAGTTTTCTCATACTATTCCTGGGCTGCTGGCTTTTGACTTGAATGCAGTTTATCTCTCAAGTGCCCCTGATTGAAGGAGACCAAGATCTGAAATCCTGTCTCTAATATCTCCTGCCTCCCATTTTGTCAGGTAATTCTTTCATCCCTGTCTGTAGGGACCACCAGCCTTCTACCTCAGGCCTCTGGGACATGGTCCAAGCTTGCCCACCCTAAGGGAGTGGGGAAGGAAGGGAAGCAGAAACAAACTCACCACCTCCCTGACAAGGTGAAGATGAAGGAATCAAGGAGAAAAGAAGATTCCAGTGAAATCAGACTAGTGTGTCACCTAAGACAGTAGCCATCTTGCTAAAGTGTCAGAGCTTCCCAAAAGCTGCTCTTCCCCTGTCCATTCTTCCTCCTAAGTATATTGGGAATCATGTGGAGGCCTGTCCAGTAGAGGGCCAGGCTGTGGGAGGGGGGAGTGACCTCAGTTTCTAGGAGTAACTCTCTTGAGGATGAGGGGAGAGGGTGAAGAAGAGAGTGGCCCTAGGATTCTGAATGGAGGTAGAGAGAGCCACGAGGACTAACCGCATTACCCGTCCTGTGGCAATCCCTCCCTTTCTCCCTTGCCAGCAGCCCCACAGACCCGAGGTTTCCAAGGATGGCTCCCAACCACAAACTCACCCAGGCTTTGAGGGACAGAGTCCCTCTAGTGCCTGCCCCAGGCCAGAAAGGGGAAGGGGAAGGATAAGATACGCAGGAGTGGAGAGGGACAATGGCGTCCTCATGGTATATCTAGGAATAGGGAGTGGGAGAGGCGGGGGCCCACCTACTTGGATTCTGAATGCCAAACAGGATAAAATGTTGCCTTCCTGCATCTTCTGTTGACAAAGTAGTTGCTAGTGTTGCTGATTTTGTCCGCAATGTGCTAGACCTTTTCATAACTTTGGAGTTCTAGAAGCTATCTAGCAAGTGTCTACTTGGCGGTGAGGTATCCATGTGTGGGTATATTTAGAGGGGCAGCCTCTTCCATCCAGGTCAGCAACTATGGTTGGGGTAAGATGACTACCCTGAGGCAATTACTCTCCCTTCCCCTCCATGGAGTGATGCTAAGAGTATGAACTTCTGGGAAAGGCCATCCCCCCAAGATGGGGCTCACCCTCAGCACCCCTAACCCAGGCTTAGGGATGGGAGAAAGGGTCTTACTGCTACAACTTTGATGATCCCAGTTGAACTCTGAATCAGAATCCCATATCCTGTGACACATGTGACTAAGCCCAGCAACTCAGGAAGGAAAAGACTGTTCCCTCTGTCCCCCAAACAAAGGTCCTAGATCAGGGTGAGTCAAGATCAGGAGATGCTCAGGGCATCCTTACCTCCCCATCTCTCATTGCTGGGAGTACCTGTACCTTTAGTTCTCCAAATCTGCTCTGTGGGAGCTACTACCTCCCACCTACCCCAGTTTGGAGGGAAGGGGTCCATCCTGCCACCACCACCCCCAGCCATTTCACCTGCATCTCCTTCTTCCCCACTTTTTCCATAGCCACCAGGAGAGAGGATGGAATAGCATAAGGAAAGGACATGTGAGAATAGGAAAACCTCAGAAAGTCCAGTGGAAGACTTAGAAACTGAAAGATCTCACCCTCCCTTAGACAGCAGTCCTCAGTGGGACCCATGTGGGAGGTGGAGGAGTGGGCTGTCCTCTTGTGGAAGAATAGGAGGGAGGGAGAGAGAGACAGAGAGAGACAGAGAGACAGAGAGAGACAGAGAGACAGAGACAGAGAGAGAGAGAGAGACAGACAGACACAGACAGAGACAGTGAGACAGACGGAGAGACAGAGAGAGAGAAAGAAAGAGAGAGAGAGAAGGAGGGAGGGAGAGAGAGATCCTTGAAGGGAGAGGAGGTGGCAACAAGAGTCCTTAGAGGTCAGTGTGGTCTAGTAGAAAAAGCATTGGATTGAAGAGTCAGGAGTCTTGAGTTCTTGTCTGCTGCTACCCTGCCACGTGACCTTAGACCAGTCATTTTCCCTTTCCAGGCTTCCATTTCCTCCTCTATAAAAAGAAGGAGCTAGACTAGACAGTCTGTAAGGTCCCTTCCAGCTCTGACATTCTGTAAGCCAGCCTGAGGAGAATGGATAGGAGTCAGGGATCCTGGAGGCGGGGTCTTGGGAGACTTGTGAAGGGCACAGAGAGACAAACCTCCTTGGTGAGATCTGAAGACCAAGAGTCCTTGCCAACATTGCTGGCTGAGGCTGTGGCCCCTCACCTACAAGGGGATTATTTCCCCAACCCTACCCCTTCCCTGCCCCCACTCTATGGTGCTATTTCAAATGCTTATTTCTGGTTTTTCTTTGTTTTTCTATTTTTTTCTATTTTTTTTTCTTCCCAAGACGACTTTTAAAAAAATAAAAGCTTGATTGGAAAATATGTCTGGAACTCTATGGAGCTGGGGCAGGAGGAGGAATGGGTTGACTGTGGAAGAGGGTGGATCAGAAAGGTTAGAAGACGGAAGAGGGTCGGCAAGGGATGAAGGGTATAGATGGCAGGAGAAAGGAGATGGGGAAGGATAGAGGGGAAAGAGATGAGGTGGGCTGATGGGAGATGGGGAGAGACTGTTAGATGGACTCCACATAGTTGGCAGGATAGAGGCCAAGCTGCCCACTGTCCAGACGACCTCGGCACCAACCCTGCTCATCTTCTTCTCCCAGTTTGGTGAGTTCATCTCCTAGAGGGACATACCAGGAGATAGGGGTTAATGGTTGGAAAAGAAAAGGATGTGGTAAAAAAAAAAAAATCTAAATTTTGGGGGTGGCTAGGTGGCGCAGTGAGTAGAGTACCAGCCCTGAAGTCAGGAGGACCCTGAGTTCAAATCCAGCCTCAGACACTTAACACTTACTAGCTGTGTGACCTTGGCAAGTCACTTAACTCCAATTGCCCTGTCTTCCCCCCTCCAAAAAAAGGGGGGATGTGGTTTGACTCTTGGAATGGAGATCCTTAATTCTACCCTACATCTTGTCTGGAATTCTCTTCTGCCAGGCTCCCAACATTCCACAGTTCCATGTTCCATACTCCCCAATCTTTATCCCCTGACCCCTTGCCTTTCAGGTCCCATATACCTTCATTCTTGTAGTCTGCTACCATATCTACATCTGTCCCCCGCTTTTTGAGTCACACCCTCAATATTCCCTGCTACTCTCTCACAACTGCCCAACACTTGTTCTCTCTCAGCTGCCCCCATGTTTCCAACTTTCATGATTTTCCATGTCTTCTTATCATCTAATCCCCAGACAGAAACTCTGCTCTTTGCTCACTCATGTCCCATCCCCTGGGGCCCCCCCAGATCAAACCTGCTTTGAAGCTGAGCTCGTCCTGCTCCTGCCCATCGTAATCATAGAGTGCCCGAACACGCACCCCCTTGGCATCGTCCTCAAAAGGGTTGGCACCCCCGTTGGCCTCACCCGCCCCGAAGGGATTTCCACTCTCATCATCAGACCACTCAGCGGCATATGGCTGGTTTCGGTCATAGCTGCTGACACTGAGTGGAGGGGGACAGGGGAAGGGGGAAGAAGATCATCATTGGCTTTGTCCTCAAGGGGCTTTCTACTCCCCCCCAGCACAAATCACAGAATCACAGAATTTTAGGGCTAAAAGAGACCACAGGGTCATCTGACAATCTAGCTAACCCAGACACTAAAAGAATCTCTACTAAAATAAATCCCACAGTTAGTTGGTCATCCAGCATCAGGTGGAACAGATCCTAGAGTGAGGGAGACCTGAGTTCAAATTCTGCCTTAGATACTTATTAGCTCTGTGTTCCTGGGCAAATCATTTAGTCTCTGTTTAGCTCAATTTTCTTTATCTGTAAAATGGGAGAATAATAGAATACACCTCCCAGGATAGTTGTAAGGATCAGATGAGACAGTATCTGTAAAGCACTCAGAAAGTGCTATATAAGTGCTAGCTTAAAAAAAAAAAAATGAGGGGCAACCCATCACCACTTAAGGCAGCCCATTCTACTCTGGAGCTGCTCTATTGATTAAGAAATTTTTCCTGACATGAAGCCTAAAATCTTCCCCTTTACAACTGGCTCCCAACTTGTGCCCTCTCCAAACAAGTAAGGTGAATCCCTGTTTCACATGGCAGCCTTTCAAAGACTCTGCTCCAAACTTCTCTAAATGATGGAAGGTGCTAGAGGATGGGATCACGAAGAGGGAGAAACTCCTCTATAGTGGCCCCAGAGTCAAGAGATCTGGGTTCAAATCCCAGTTTTGCTTCTAACTAGCTGAGTCACCCTAAGCAAGCAATTCTTGGGGGGGAGGAAGTTCATGCCTCAGTTTCCCCATCTGTAAAATGGAGCTACAGTCTGGCTTCATTTTAAGCAATCCTAGCAAAGAGGGCCTCTAATTATTTGCATTACAAAAGATCTTTTACAGATTTCCTTAGTGTCCTTCTCCTGATAACATTCCAAATAAGATTTAATTTAAGCATCTTCTATCAGAATGCTATCATAGTACATAAAGTAAGGGGCACATGAAAACTTCCCTGTTCTGTCTACCAAACCAGGCTGCCAGAAATAACCAAAAAAAGCACTGGATGTGAGATGATTTGGTGAAACATTTTTAAATGCTTTAGGAATATGAGAGGTGATAACCATTTTTATTGTTAAGGTCCTAGAATTTCAATTATAAAGGCCTTTCAAGGCCATCTAATTCAACCTACACCTACTAGAATTATAATAATTTACTAATGGATCCTGCATGTCCAAAGCTTGGGCACATCTCTGGGTAACAAGGAAGCTCCAGTGGAGGACCAACTTGAGAGGTGGGAGAGAGAAGGTGTGCCCACCTGGTACTCACCTGCCACGGTCCCCAGCCTGGGCCATAGACTCTACGACCCCTGAGGCATTGGTCAGGGTCACACCCTCGTTCTTCTTGGGCACTTTCTCCTTCCTTGCGATGGTATGGGTGAGGTCTGGGTTCCACTCCTAGTGGCAGTGTGGGGTATGGGTATCTGTAAGGCTGCTCCATGTTCCCTCCACATGATTCCCTCCTCCTGGCCCTCCCTGCCTCTTCCTCACCAGCCCCAAGTCCATCTCCACACCCCAGAAAGGCAGGACACTGACCTCAAACTGGGGCCAATTCATGGGCATGCCAGGCCCACTGGTGCTTCGGAACCACTTGAGGTCTTCCTGGGCATCAGCCCCCCGGATTGTCTGCTCCAACTCGCGGTACACATTGATGTAACTGGGCAAGGGAGAAATCGGGGGAGGTCACTCATGTCTCTGCCTGAAATTCAGGGGGAGAAACACCCAGGGTCCAGCTCAGGTCACCTTCTGGAAATCATCAAGATTCTTCCTCTGAGGGCACCTCAGATCAGGGGGGTTACTCCTCCAAGTCATCTTCCCTTCAAGGGCCACTTCAAGAAGACTTTCTTGAGTTCCCCAATGTTGTTAGTACCCCCAAAATCACTCTGTATTTATTTTGCCTACACCCCATATTTACCTATCTGTCAATGTTTATCCTGATGGTAAAAGGCAAACTTCTTGAAGGCAGGGACTCTTCTGTTTTTTTGTCTCTAGCACAGTGCCTAGCCCACAGCCCCCCTAAATCAATACTTGAGGATTGATTCAGCCATAAAACAAGGGGGTTAGACCAGACAGAAGATGATCTCTTCCTGTCCTAGGATCTTAACACCTCCCCCCATGCTCAGCCTAGGTACCTGCTGCTTTCCGCCAAGTTGAGGTGGCGCTTTATATCCAAGAGCACCTCTTTCAGGAAAACCAGCCTCTTCTCCTCGAACTGCTGGCATTGTTCGAATACCTGCTCCATGCCTTCCATGTACTGGGGCGTTGACTTGCCAATCTCATCCAACACCTTCTCATATTTCTCCTGGGTCTGTTGAGGAAGGAAGGAAGAAAGGAAGGAAGGAAGGAAGGAAGGGACGAAGGAAGGAAGGAAGGAGGGAGGGAGTAGGGATAAGCTGAAGCCTGAGGACCTTTAGGATCTTCCCTTCCATCCCCACCCCCACTACCTCCATTCCAGGGGTCATGCTCCTAAATATTTAACAGCAGCTCTCAAAAAAAGAAAAAAAAGAACTCAGCACACTTTTAAGTTTAATCTGCATTATTAACATCTTCACTTTCATATTTCTGGACTTATGAAATATCAAGCCCTGATTTGTATCTTTGATGATTTCAAAATTAACAATTGGCTCTAGGGAGGCGGTGTCAGCACATGCTTAGCTCCATCTTCCCCGTGCTTGTGTTCACCACCACCCCCCAGCAGATCTCCCTCCATAATCTTCAGACCTGCCCTTCCCTTCCCCGCTCCTGCTCCCCACTGCAGACCCAGACCTTCTGCACGTCCTGCTTGCACTTGTCCACTTTGTCCTGAAGTTTCTTCTGCTGCTCCGGGGTGACTGACTGCTCTGCCTTGCTGTTGGCCTCCCGGGTCACTGCCAGCTTCTCCTCCTTGCAGGCCAAGTGGTAGGCCTTCTTTGCTGCCTCCAACTTTCAGAGATGGGGAAGTTAATAGCCAGCATTTACAAAGTGCCTTAAAGTTAGTAAAGCAGGGAGGCAGGGACTATTACTATCCCCATTTTACAGATGGAGAAACTGAGGCAAGAAGCGGTGGAGTGAGTTGTATCCCCAGTGTCTCACCCAGGGCCCTGCAGTAGTGGAAACTTAATTACTAGTTGTTGAATGACTAACTGAATAATAACAGGGCCCCTTCCTCTTTCCTCATTGACAAGGCAGTGACCCTACAGACACCCTCCTAAAAAAAAAGTATCCATTGGTCAGGAATCCCTCCCTGCTGATTCTAATATTAGACTTAGAGCAGGAAGGGAACTTAAAAGCCAAGGAGTCAAACTTCCCAATTTTATGGATAAGGAAACTGAAGCAGGAAGAGGGTAAGTGACTTGTCCAAGGTCACACAGCTAGTAGGTGTCTGAGGGAGGGTTTGAACCCCTGACTCCAGGGCCAGCACTCTAGCTGCTGCTTCTCTATAGGTTTCCTGTTGCTTTTCCCCACAAGGAATCTCACATCCTTCCTCCTATCCCCTCTCCCCCACATGGCCCCAGGTACCTCTTTCATCTTCTTGGCCCAGGGTTTCTGTGCTTTCCGGAAGCCATCCTCAGCCTCCTTGGTCTCCTTGAAGCCGCCCATGATCTGCTTGTGGTAGGCGTCCTTCTGCCAGTTCTTCACCTTCTCCAGGTCATCATTGACCAGACTGTTCTTCACATCTTGATGCAGCTCACTCACCTTGTCAGCCTCGGTCATTATGGCCCCCCATGCACGCTCCAGGCTGCCATACTGCGGGCCTGAGGGCAGAGATCCAACACTTGGGCATGAGCCAGAGGAGATGCAGCTGGTGTCCCACCCCGGTCCAGCCCTTCTGCCTTGGGACACCTGTACATGTCTGGAGGACCCTCACTCTCCCGCTCCTCCTCCCCCGCCATACCCAGTACCCACAGCTAAGCAGGCAACCTGAGCAATGCTCGCATCTGGCTCCTGCTGCATCCTGGGCTTTCCTGAGCTCCATTCAGTTCAACAAAAGCACCTTCAATGTGCCAGGCACCATACTAGGCTGAGGTGAAGGGGGCATTGAAAACCTAAATTCAATGGCTAGAGCTTTGGGTCAAATCTAATGAGATCAAATTTAGGAGGGCTAAATACGAAGCCATCAGATCATAAACTTCAGAGGCCATCTAGAGTCTAGACCAACCTTCCACCTTACAGATCGTAAACTTCAGAGGCCATCTAGAGTCTAGACCAACCTTCCACCTCACAGATCGGGGAATGGGGGGCCAGAGAGGTTGAAAGCGATTTACTCACAGTCATATAGGCTAACTGAAATATGTCTATATACACATATATGTATATATACATATATCTACATCAACAGTCACAAAGTTAGGTGTTAGAGGCAGAATTTGAACCTAGATCCTCTGAGGTTAAATTTAGTTCTCTTTCTACTGTGTTCTGCTCCAGCACATGTCTTCCTGTTTTTCTGAATCTTGCCCAGGTTATATGGTCACAGGATCTGAAGTAGAAAGGGACCGCCTTAGAAATCATCAAGGTCAAGTCCTTCATTTTATAGATGAGGAAACGAAGGCCCAGAAAGGGGATGTGACTTGTCTAAAATCCTATAGACAGTTAAGTAGCAAAACAGCAATCCCTTCATTTTACAAAAGGGAAAATTGAGGCTGTGGGGAAAATGACTTACCCAAGGTCACTTAGATTGAACACCCAGTGTTCTGTCTCCAAACACAGTATTATACAACCTTACAATTGTTACCTCAGAAGAGTTTCTCCAAATGCCTATAGTAAGACCTTCTTGTTGGCCATCCATTAAGGCCCAAGTCATAGGAATATGAGCTAGGAAGGACCTCCAGTGCCACCCCCTACCTTTATAGTGGCTCTCAGAGCTAAGAAACCTCGCCAAAGTTCACACAGAAAGAGAGTGGCAGGGGTGGGATTTGAACACAAGTCCTCTGACATCACAGTCAGCGCATGGCTTCCACAGGGCCTTGCTGCCTCCCTTAATACTGTTCCCTCTGGGAAGCCCTTCCTCACCTCTCTCTCCTCTGAACTCCAAGAGCTCTTTCTGTCTAGACTCTGATTTGTCTCACTATTCACCCATTTGTGTGTACTTACATGCACTCGTGTGTGTATGTCTGTCTGTGTATGTGTGTGAGAGACTTATCTCCTCACCTTATTGCAAGATTCTTAAAAGTAAGGATCAAGTCCTATACACTGGGCCTGGAGTCAGGAGTTCAGATCCAGCCTCAGACACTAGCTTTGTGACTCTGGGTAAATCACTTAACCTCTACCTCGGTTTCTTTATCTGTAAAAGGGGGGATAATAATAGCACCCACCTCCCAAGGCTGTTGTGAGAATCAAATGAGATAATGTTTGCAAAGTGCTGGGCTCATAGTAGCGGCTTCATAGATCACGGTTCCCCCACCAACAACCCCAGTGGTTCTGAATGGCCCACAGTGAAGGAATATTTCATATCTGGTAGCAGTTCCTTGAGCTCTTCGTTCTCCCTCTCATCCTCAGCAGAAGGTGCCTCAGCTGCCTTTATCCTCACTCAGCACGGCCAGCCTCCTCCTAATGATGTCCACAGACTTGGTGAACTGAGATACAACCTCTCCATGTCTAGCACAGGCCTGGGCACACAGCTGGTGCCAAGTAATGATAATAGTTCCAATTTCCATAGTGCTTTAATGTTGCGAAGTACTTTCCCACATATCCAGAGTACAAATGCACGGTCCCACAAAGTTGCCCATCTAAGTATGATTATCCCCATTCTACAGCTGCAGAAACTGAGGGTCAGAGAGGTGAAGGGACATGCCTAATAAATGTTTACAGAGCCATATGATCTAGAGTCGAAAGGGAACTCAGCCTTCATCTTGCCCAATCCCTTCATTTTACAAAAGGGAGAAATGAGACTGTATGGGAAATGACTTACCCAAGGTCACTTAGATGGTAGGCAGCAGAGCTAGCATTTGGACCCATATTTTCTGATTCTATACCCAGGGCTCTTTCCTCTATGCCACTTTTGTTGAATAACTAAAATGTACCTGATTTCAAGGTGGGGCCAGGATGTGGCCAGGAGGTTCCTTGGGGGTAGGCTCCCTCCCATGTTCTCCCTCTCCTCCTCAGGCACAGCCTCCTATAGCTAGAGGGACCACGATCAACCAGCTGGTTCTAATAGGACCCATTTATCTTTTGTCCCTAGAAAGGGGTGAGAGGTGAGGGGCTAAATTCCCCTGGTTATGTTCTTCCCTGGGCATGGGAGTGCAGCTGAGAGGTCCCCGGGGCTGGGGGTATGACTGCTGTTTGTCAGTTTACGGGTGGGGATGGTGCAGGGGAGAGCGCGAGGGCACCTTTCTCGAGGAGCTGGCGCCAGCGCTTGGCCCAGTCTGTGAGCTGCTGGGCATAGGCCTTCTCAATCTTCGCTCGCTCATGAAGGCAACTCATGAGATCATTGCAGAGCCGATGGCCGTCATCGATCCGCTTTACCGTCCGCTTGTAGTTTCCCACCTGGAGGAACCCCAAGGACAAATGGGCAACCCCACTCCCCGGCTACCCCAGCTACCCTGCCTCTCTGGGCCTCACCACTAACCACAGCCTGGCCATGTAGATCAAGAATGGTTTTCCTAACCATTCTCCAAGAGCAACAGCCAAACTGCCCTCCCCCAAATCATTATAATCATAACAATTTATGTGAGCCTCTGTCACAAACAACCCCCCACCCCTGTCATATCCTATTGTGTCCAACAGGCACCTATCCTGAGCAAGGAAGGACTGGGACCACTGAGGCAGATGACCCATCCTGTGTCCCACCCCATCCCACCTTCCAGCCTGGTCCACACCCGGCTTCCTTATTTCCCACCATCTACCAAACCTAGAGGGAAGGGAAGTAGATGAGTCCCAAGCAGGTTGGGGAGGGGGCAGGAGAAAAGTTGAGAAAAGAGGAGCGAGAAAAGAGAAACTGAAATGTTCTCCAATGGAGAGAAATGGAAGAGTAAAGAGGCAGAGAAACAGAGAGTCATAGAGAGGCAGGCTGAGGACAGGAGAGAGGTGAGGGGAGAGGTTAGCAGAGAAATTTAAAAAAAAAACAGAAGGATGGGTGAAAGGTAGGATAGTTCACACAAATAGAGCACCTTTAGGTTTACAAAATGTTTTCTTCACATTCACCTGGTGAGCTAAGCAATGATAGCATTAATCTCCCCATTTTACAGATATGCCAACTGAGGCTCAGAGAGGATAACTTGTCCAGAGTCAAACAGCTAGTAAGGATGCCATAAGGTACAGGAAGTAAGGGAGATGGGTAGTTAGATTAGGATGAGTGCATTAGAAACAAAGAAATAGGGGGCAGCTAGGTGGCACAGTGAATACAGCACGGGCCCTGGAGTCAGAAGGACCTGAGTTCAAATGTGACCTTAGACACTTAACACTTACTAGCCATGTGGCCTTGCACTTAACCCCAATTGCCCTGCCTTGTTCCCCCCAAAAAAGACAAAAAAAGCAAAGAAATAGAGGCCTAAAAGAGAAATCCTGAACCCCACCCCACACTAAATAAGAAAAGCTCTATTTACCTTTTATTAATTCCTCAACAATAAGGGATAGGGCTTAGACCTGTGATTTCATTTATTTAGGTAACTCCCAGGAAGGAAACTACCTCTACTTTCCTGAAACATGTACTCTTGGAGAGTGGCCTAGGGTAATATGAGGTTAAGTAATTTGCCTAGGGCCATACAGCCAGTGTACATCAGAGGCAGAACTTGAATCCTGGTCTTCTGGACCTCTGAGGCCACCTCTCTAACCACTGCACCACAGCTGCTGCCATCACCATCATGACCATCCTCCTCCTCATCTTCATCACCACCACCACCACCATCACCATCGTCATCATCACTCATTCCTAAAACGTTTGCATATTGGCAAAGCTCCTTCCTCAAAATAACCCTGTGGGCTAGTTCCCTCAAGAATTATTACTCCTTTTTTGGTCGCCACTGTCTAATTGTTTTCAGTCATGTCTGATTCTTTGTGACTCCATTTGGGATTTTTTTGGCAAAGATACTGGAGTACTTTGCCATTTCCTTCTCCAGCTCATTTTGTAGATGAGAAAGCTGAGGTAAACTGGGTTAAGTGACTCGCCCAGGGTCACATAGCTAGTAAGTGTCTGAGGTCAAATTTGAACTCAGGTCTTCCTGACTCCAGGCCTGGTGCTCTATCCACTGTGCCACCTACCTGCCCATTACTTCTTTTAGCTAGTAAATAAATAGAGACCCTGATAACCACTCCCTTAACTCCCCTACCCCTCACCCCAAATATGCTGCCCACAATGCATAGGGCTTCTAAAACAGATGGACGGGGCATTTAAAATAGTAATTAAGCTTCTAGAAGAGGAGGAAGAGAGGGTGAGAGGTATGAGAGGGACACAAAATGGCAGACAAAGGTTTGATTTGGGTTGGTGGGCCTTGAGATATCTCAGGGGAGTGGATGGAGGTTCACTGAAATGGTCGCCTTGCTCCCTCTTGTGGCTACAATATGCCAGATTAATTCTCCAGAAAGGTTGTGAAGGAGGGCCAGAAGGAAGAAGGATGGGTGGAGGGCTGGGTAGGTAGAGGAGAGAAAGAAATAATACCAAGACAGGTCAGTGAGGCCTATCTGACGTCAAGGTGGCCAGGAAGGAGCTGGGCACTATTTCCACAGGACTGGCACAGGGTACCCCCAGTCTGTGGCTCCTTCTGTGGAACACTAGGCAAAGGTAGGGCTGGAATCTGGGAGGGAGGGGTATGTGGGAGGAAGCGCTGGGAGTTGGGGGGACAACTCACCTCCCAGAAGCTGTCTGTGATCTCCTCCACGGAAGGTGCAGCCTCGTCATAGGAGCCAGACATGGTGCCCGGGGTTGGGGGTTGGGGCTGGGCACTGGGCTGCAGCCAGGGACAAACCTCTGCTCATGCACTAAAAGACAGGAGAGAAAAGAGTGGTCAGTAAAACACAGGATGGGCTGTGGAAGCCAGCTCTCCAGCCCAGCCCCAATAGCCACCTCTGCGCACAGCTTCAAAGCCCTGAACTCAGTCAAAAAAAGTCACCTTAGAAACCATCCATCCGACCTCCCCATTTTATAGAGAAAGAAACTGAAGCTCAGAGAAGTTAGATAACTCGCTCGCAATCACTAAGCTTGTCAGCAGCAAAGCAGAACCCAGGTCTCTTGACTTCCCTTCTTACATGGTGCTCTTTGCACTGTCCTCCATTAGCTCTGTAGTCTCAGCACAGGGCTGGCAGAGAATGCAAAGATGGTCCCTGCAGGGGTCGTTCTAGGTAATGTAGCACTGAACCATGTCTTGGCCAGTCCCTGGACCCTAAAAAAGCCCTGGTAGAGTAAAGCATGGAACCTCAGCCCCCTCAGTGGACAGTGGGGATCCCTTCTGGATGGCACTAGCTGTTTCAGTCATGTTCAACTCTTCACGAGCCCATTTGGGGTTTTCTTTGACAAAGATACTGTAATGGTTTGCCATTTCCTCCTCCAGCTCATTTTTACAGATGAGGAAACTGAGGCAGACAGGGTTAAGTGACTTACCCAGGGTCACTCATCTAGTAAGTGTCTGAGACCAGGTTTGAAATCGGGAAGATGAGTCTTCCTGCCTTTGGGCCTGGCACTCTATCCACTGTGCTACCAGTATTTATCCAAAAGAACACTCTGTATCTGCTCCACCCCCTGTGATCTCTCCCATGCGACCTCAGATGGCTAGGCTCTAAGCTCAAGAGCTCTACAAAGGCTATCTCTTTGCACTGCCCTCCCCTCCCCCATGCCCCCACTGCAGGCAAGGAGAATGCCAGGCAGAAAAGATGTGCGTTTCCACAACTCTCTAAGGATGAAATCTTCATTCGGAGTAATTCAGACTATGTATAACTACAAGGCAGTAGCAAAAGGTGTGATGGGGCACGGGAGGTGAGTTGAACTTGACAAGTCACAGCACATTAGAGCTGGAGGGGCTTTCTAGTCCTCCCCCTCACTTTAAATTGAGGGGGAAATTGAGGTTCACCATAGGAAAGTAAGTTGTTCAAGGTCAGACAGGTGGGTAGGAAGAAGCTGGAGCCACGCTTAAAACGTGGTTCCTCGGTTTCTTTCTGCTACGCCTCCCTCTCTCCCCCCTTTGCTACCTTCACAGTTCCAGACACGTACTATGCACTCGATAAATATTGACCAGTCTACGGATATCCTTCCTCCCCTCCCCATCCCTGTTTTCAGTCTCCCAACCCACTGACAAGGGTCTCCCTGCCCTGCCCCACCTCCCTGTGCCTCCCCACCTCCCTCCTCTGCAGTAAAGCTCCAGGACCCAGCTCAAACCTCTGCTTCTTCACCTCAGTGTCCCCAGTTTTGTGTATAAGCCTTTGCAGAACAGTCAGCTCTTCCCAGGCCCAGGTGCTACTTTCATCCTCCCCAGCTCTGCCTAACCAAATGTTTCCTTAAAAGCTTAACCTCAGGGCAGCTAGGTGGTACAAGGAAAAGAACACCAGCCCTGGAGTCAGGAGGACCTGAGTTCAAATCCAGCCTTGGACACGTGACACTTACTAGCTGCATGACCTTGGGCAAGTCACTTGTCTTGTCTTTCCCCCCCTCCAAACAAACAAACAAACAAAGCTTAACCTCTTCTTCCTCACAGTCTTTCCTGATCACCTCCACCCTCTCCGAAAGTGACTTCTCCATCTTCGCATTTCTTGCAGAACACTTTGGATCTTCCCCGCATTTCTCTTCTAATCTATCTTGTACACTACTTTATCTGTGGACATGTTATAGTCCTGTTTTAGAGTTGTGACATCTTGGAGGGTAATGATTACATCATTGTCTGTATCTGCATCCACAGTAGGAAATTAATAACTACTTGTTGAATGGAATTTGTTGGGATACCTCAGGGTACAGATGGCCCTACCTTCCTCACGCCCTCCCCTGTTAGAGACGCAATTCCTCCTTGCCCCTTTCAGCTACAACATGGTTCTGCCAATGTCTCAGTTGCCCCTGGCAAAGCCAACGAGGGGCACAGGCCCTGAACTTCCCACTCCTCCCCTCTCCCTTTAAGCAGGGACCACCTGACCTGACCCTCCTCTTACAAAATGTTCATCTGCCTTCCTCTGGCCAGCAGATCAGCCAGGATTTGCTCAGCTGTCTGTGTGCTGATCTGCCCTTGATCCAACTGTCTGCATCACTGCTGTCCAATTTAGCCTTCAAGTTTCTGCAGGGCAGAGACTGTGACTCCTCCCCCACTCCCAACAGATCCTCTGCCAGCCTCTTAATGCACAGAGAAAGCTCGTCACCATCCCTCACCCAGGAACTCCAGGGCAAACCAACTAGAAAGAGAGGAGAACTAGGCCTTAGAAAGTGAGGCCTGTGGTCCAGCCGAGGCCTGTGGTCCAGCCAAGACCTACCCTGAGCTGCAAGCCCTGGTTTATGGGACTGCCAAATTTAGAGCTAGAAGAAGCCATCTAATCCCAATCGCTTATTTTTCAGGGAAAGTGAGACTCAGAAAATAGAAATGACTTGGCCAATATCACAGAGGAAGCTGAGATCTAAAACCTGAACCTTTGACTTGAAAAAAAAATGTTTTTTCATCACACCATCATCCTGCTCTGCTCAGCTGCCAAAGTACCATTTCCCTCTGCCACAAAGCCCTGACCAATGGGCACCTTAAGAGAACTCCATTCAATCTGGGAGGTCAAGGAGATGTCCCGCCCCATCTGATTTCCCAATCTATCTGCCCCTCATAACCGAAGAGATCTCCATACATCCCAAGCAACAGAACCAAAGACAGCAAGCTCTGGATCCTTCAAAAATCTTCACAGGAAAGGACCTCGTCTGGTCAATTCAGTCACAACAAGGCATAAGTGGATCATAAGAATTTTTAAAATAATTCCATTATTAGTAGTAGTAGTACTTTCTACCTATAGCCAAGAAAGGTTCCTTCACAGCTACTGTCTCATCCGATCTTCAAAACAACTGTTCTCTGCAAAGTCACCAACCACGTTCTAATGGTGAGATATGGCGCTCTCATTTCCATTCCCAACCTTCCTGACCTCTCTGCAGCATTTGACCCTGCTGATCACCTTCTCTTCCAGGACACACCCTCCTTTCAGGTTTTCCTGACCTGGTTCTCTCCAGATTGTTCTCTTACATGCTTGACCGCTCCTCAAGTCTCCTTTGCTGGATCCCCTAATTGTACATGTAGCCCAAGGGCTCTTTCAGGAGCTTCCTTCTCTTTTCTCACTGTCTCACCTGACAATCTTACCATCCCCAATGGGTTTCATTATCTCCTCTATGCTGAAGACTACCAGACCTGTGTATCCAACTCTCCATCTCCCTCCCTAGCAGACACTTCCAACTCAATTCCTATCAGCCTCTGAAACTTCCTCAACATGTCCAAAGCAGAACTCATTATCTTCCCTCAACATTTTTCAGTTGTGCCTGACTCTTGATGACCCCAATGTGGGGTTTTCTTGGGCAGATATACTGGAGTGGGTTGCCATTTCCTTTCCCAGATAATTTTATAGATGAGGAAACTGAGGCAAACAGGGCCAAGTGACTTGTCCAGGGTCACACAGTGAGTCAGTGTCTAAAGCCAGATTTAAACTCAGGAAGATGTGTTTTCCTGAGTCCAGGCTGGGCATTTTGCCCACTGTGCCACCCAGCTTGTGGTTACTCTTATTTACCACAAATAATAATAATTACCACCTAACATTAATATACTAATTTAACATTTGTAATAATGTCTCATTTGGTCCTCTCACCAACTCTATGAGGTTTATATGATTAATATCCCCATTTTACATATGAGAAAACTGAGTCTGACAGAAGTTAGTCACTTCTCCAGGGTCACACATCTATTAAGTGTCTGTGGAGGATTCAAACCCAGGTCTTCCTGGACTCCAAGTTCACTTCTTTTATCAACTACACCCTAGTCCTTCTCTCAGTTAGTTGCTAAACCTTGTCATTTCTACCTCCACATTTGCCCCATATGTTCTCTTCTCCCCACTCCACACAGCTGACACCCTCGTTCAGTCCCTCGTCCCCTCTTCTGAACTATTCCAATAGCCTTCTAATTGGTCTCTTTGCCCCAAGTCTTTCCCCGTTCCAATCCATCTTCCACATAGTTCCCAAAATGATTTTCTTAGATCTGACCATGTCTCGCCCCAACTCAATAAAATCCCATGGTTCCCTATTACCCCTAGGACAAATATAAGTGCCACTGTTCGGCATTTAAAGCCTTTCAACCCTTGTTCTCTTCCTACCTTTCCAGCCTGAGTACACACCGACTCCACTTCCTTCACTTCATAGTCTAACAGGCCTTCCTGCTCCTCCTCGTTCCCTTCACCTCCTGTTGCCCAGCCTTTGCTCCTGTCCCCTGCCTAGAACCTGGCCCCACACACCTCACTTCTCAATATCCTTGGTTTTCTCCCAGGATCAATTTATTCACCATCTTATTACATGAAGCCTTTACTGATCCTTTCAAGACACTGATGCCTTCTCTTACCCTCAAAAAAAATCACATTTATTTTGTATCTATTTTATATACGTATATATTTGCATGTTGCTCTCACTAAGCATGTAAGGTCCTTGAGAGCTGTTTCATTTTTGTCTTTGCATTTCTGTTCCTTAATAAATGCTTGTGGCTTGACCGATTGATTGTTTAGGCAGTCCTTTGAGGAAGGGAGAGCAGGAACTGCGATTCTCATTATTCAGGTGAGACCCAGGAAAATGAAGTTTATTGTACAAGGTAACACATCCAGACTAGTGACAAAAGGAAGACTAGAACCCCAGATCTCAAGGCTTCTAGACCAATATGTTATGGAGGAAAGAGTTCAGGCTTGGGAGTCAAAGGATCTGGATTTAAATCCTGCCCCTGCTCATCACTACCTGGCTACCTCGGGCAAGTCTTATACCAACTATGTGGCCTAAGGTCAGTCATTCTCTGGGCTCAGTTTCCTCATTTGTAAAATAAAGGTATTGAACTAGATGATGTCTGAAGTCCCTCCTAGCTCTAGAAGTATCACTCTATGATCCTATTTATTCTGTCTACAGCTTGTTTATACATAGCTATTTAAATGTCATCTCATTAGACTGTGAGCTCCTTGAGAGTAGTGACTGTCTTTTGCCTTTCTTTGTAACCCCAGCACTTAACACAGGGTACAGAATTGGTGCCTAATAAATGCTTATTGACTCTCTGTCTGTTTACAATCCCTTGTCAGTCTATGATCTTGTAATGCAGGGCTCTTCCTGATGGGGTATAGGCTCTGGGAACCCCCTTGAACTCTCTTTGAATCTTCCCATTAGATCTGGCATTTATAGGAGGCCATAAACCTTCCATTATCACTATACCCAAATCTCTGTAACCCTTAACCGAGCCTAGCCCTCCATTGTTGGCTATCTCCAGGTAGCCTTCAACTACTTCCCACCCTTAATCCCATTCTCTTGGTTCCTGGAGTCTGACCTCTAGTTATCCCAGTCTACTGGCCACTGCCATCAAGATCCTCCCTGGACGCCTCCTCCAGTCACCCCAGACTACTAGACCACCCCTAGATCCCTCCCACAGTCTTCCTGTAGATAAGATCCCTCTTGCCTCCATGATGGTGCTGAGATTCAGTCGAGCACAGGCTCAGTCTGGCCCGCTGGCATTAGAAATACAAATGCCCAGATTCCTTAAGAATCTACCCAATGTGGTGCATTTTTAATAAACTTTGTTTTTCTTTGACTGAAACAAGGCTTTGGTCAAATTAATTCGAGCAGGACCTGGCATGTCTGTATTTTGGGGTCTCAAGCACCCCAAAAACCTCAACATTCCCACCATTTCACTCACCCCACAACAAAAGAATGGAAGCCTGGTTGAAAAATAACGGGCCTGTATCCAGCTGAGTTGGTGAGGTTGGGGAGGAGTTGGAACATTATAACTCTCTAATCGTACCCTGAGATAATCACCTAATCTGTCTGCGTGTGATGTCATAAACACTTAATAGAGGATGACCAGCAAAGTCTTTCTGTCTGGTCCTGGGATTCCTGAACCTTCCCCAGTAAACAGATGACAGAGCATACAAATGGGCAGAGGAGAATGAGACCCAGCAAATACAGGGTATAGTCATCAGGTGTGGTTAGAGGCAGAGACCACGAGACAGAATAAAGATCTAAAATGCAGCCTGTGGATATTCCGGAGATCAAGGGAGCTTGGATTAAAACCAAGAATCACCTACCCAGCAAAATTGAGCATAGTCTTCCAGGGGAAAATTTGGTCATTCAATGAGGTGGAGGACTTTCAAACATTCTTGCTGAAAAAACC
>CM053586.1:177965176-178005626 GCA_028646515.1 Pseudochirops corinnae
GCTTCCTCTTTCTTCTTCTCCTCAGCTGGGGCAGTGGTGCTAGCAGGAGCAGCCCCTCCAGCAGGGGCAGCACCACCAGCTGCTGGGGCAGGTCCACCAACTCCTACATTGCAGATGAGACTTGCAATGTTTACATTGGACAGGGCCTTGGCAAATAATCCAGGCCAGAATGGTTCAACATTCACACCTGCTGCTTTAACGAAGGCATTGATTTTATCCTCCATGACCGTAACCTCATCGTGGTGAAGGATGAGGGCAGAGTAGATGCAGGTGAGCTCGGAGACGGCCATTTCAGCAGACGGATGAAAAACTTGTTTGTAGTGGTGCTAGTCGCCGGCTGAAGTGAGGGTTCACCCCAATGTGGCCTTAGCTTCCGAAGAAGAACCAAGCACCTTACAGACAACTGAAGAGCTAGCCGTTATTTTTAATTTTTTAAAATTCTAAACTCAACAAACATAAAAAAAACCCCAAGCATTTCTACATAAAAAGTAAAACACAGAAGACCCATGAAACCATGGATCTCTTCCCATACCATTTGTTTTTTAAAAATATATATATAAAAAATTCAACACATAGCTTTCCAACCTATCTTCCTTAACTACTTCCTTCTGAATTTCCTTCTGTTCTCCTTTATTCATGTTTAAAGCTGTTTCAATGACCCTGCTCTTTTTTCTTCTCCTTCCTTTTCTTTGGGGGACAGGTGGGGGAGAGGCATCATTATTGCTATTCTGACATTCTTCTATTATTATTATTACTAACTCTCAAATGAGGGCATTGGGCAAATGACCTGTAAGAATCCTTCCAACTCTAAATCTATGGTGCAATGAAGTTTAGAGAGGCTCATGACCAGTCTAGACCCAGGGTAATTAATTTCTCAGTTCTAAGAGCACATTCAGACTACCATAGTGTGGGAGGGATTGGCACGGACTGAAAAGTGACCCACACTGATGAAATACTCCCTTAACTATTGAAATACAGTGTTAGGTACACTGTAGGGTCAATGCTGCCTAAAAAGCAGCTGTGTCCCTACTGGATGGATGAGTTCTTCCTTTTTTAAGGAGCCCGACTTTGGAAAGGGTTCCAGGTGAACCAAACCTGTAATGAGAAAGCTGGAATCAATGGGCTGACCCCAGGTCAGAGGCGTTTGATTATTTAGCCATCAGATGGCTTCATAGCAGTTCATCCAAAAAAGACAAAGGAGTTTTTGTTGACTCAATATGAGTCAGTAGTGTGACGCATCAGCCAAAAAGGCTGATGTGATCTTGAGCTGAATTAGCAGAAGTGCAGAGTACAGAGCAAGGGAGGTGAAAGGGAAAGAAAGAAGAAAGGAAGGAAGGAAGGAAGGAAGGAAGGAAGGAAGGAAGGAAGGAAGGAAGGAAGGAAGGAAGGAAGGAAGGAAGAAAGGAAGGAAGGAAGGGAGGAAGGAAGGAAGAAAGGAAGGAAGGAAGGGAGGGAGGAGGGAGGGAAGAGAAGGAGGGAGGAAGGGAAGGAGAGAGCGAAAGGAGGAGAAAAGGAGAGAAAGGAGGAGAGAATAACAGAAAGGTAAGGAAGGAGGCAAGAATGGACGGATAGAGAGGGGAGAGAAGGGAGGAGAAAGGGATTTGACACTGTTGATCACCTTTTGCTGGATATTCTTTCCTCTCTAGATTTTCATGACATTATTCTCTCCTGGTTCTCTTCTTATCTATCCAATTGCTCCTTGTCAGTTCTTCCTATTACCTTTTACCTATTCCTAGTCCCTATTCCCTATTCCCTTTGCTCATTCTTCATCTATCTCATACCCATTATGTTTCCCAAGGTTCTACCCTAGCCTCCTCTTTTCCCTCTGTACTGTCCCCTTGGTGTTCTCATCAGTTCCATAGGTTCAATGATCATCTTAACACAAACGATCCCCGGATCTATGCATCCAACATTAGTCTAGCTCTTGAGCCCCAATCCTGCATTACTAACGCCTCTTGGACATCTTAAACTCAACATGTCCAAAACTGGGCTCCTTATCTTTTCACAAAATCCTCCCTCCTTCCTAACTCTCTTAGTACCATCAAAGATGCCACCATGCTTTCGGGCATCCAGGCTCCCATCTCTGGAGTCATTTTCGATTCCTCATCCTCACTCACCCGACATGTCAAATTCATTGCCAAATAATCCTATCCTTGCTACCTTCATGACATCTCTCATACATGTCCTCTTTTCTCTACTCACACAGTCACAAAAACAGGCGAGGATACCATTACTTATCACCAAGCCTATAATAGCCTTCTCACTTTTTGCCTCATCTCTCCCTATTCTTATCCATTCTCCTTGCAGTTGCCAAGGTGGTTTCACTAAAATAGACCATGTTGCCCCATTGCTCCATGGGCTCCAGTGGTCCCCTATGACCTTCAGGATCCAATATAAATTTCCCTGTCTGGCATTTTAAGTTTTTCTTATCCGATTCCTTCTTTCCTTTCTAATCTTACACTTTATTCCCGACCATCCTTCAACCCAACAATACCGGCCTACTTACAGCTCTTCAAATGCAATACTCCAGCTCCTGAATCTTTGGACTGGAATTCTTTACTCCCTCAGCTCTATCTCAGTTTCCCTGGATTCTTTCAAGATTCAACTCAAATCCCACCTTCTGCAGGAGGCCTTCCCAGGTCACCCCAGCTTCTAATACTATCCTCTTCAGAATGCCTTCTATCTATTCTGAACTATCCTGTATGTACCTAATCCCTAATCAGAATGTAAGCTTCTTGAGGGCAAGAGCTAAACTCCCTTTTCTTTCTACCCCCAGCACTTAGCATAGTGCCTAACAAATAATAAATGCTGATAAATGCTGAATGCCCATTGTCAGGGATGATACAGCAGAGTGTCCTATCATGGAAGTTTAGATGAGATGGTTTTCTAAGATTCCTTATAATAATGATAATAGTAATTCACATTTTTACAATGCAGTTACTTCAAAATAGGGTAGCTAGGTGGTGCAGTGGATAGTGCTGGGCCTGGTGAGGAAGACCCAAGTTCAAATCTAACTCCAGATACTTAGTAGCTGTGTGACCCTAGACAAGTGACTTAACCCTGTTTGCTTCAATTTCATCTGTGAGATGAACTGGAGAAGGAAATGGCAAACTATTCCAGTATCTCTGCCAAGAAAACCCCAAATGGGGTCACAAAGAAATGACCAAACAGCAACAACACTTCCAAACAACCCCTTGTAAGGGGGATAATATAATTTTTTTATCTCAATCTGTGATTTTAGTCATGTATCCCATTACGAAAATTCTCTATACCAGTGCAGATCAGCAGCTTACCTGTGACATAATCTCATCATGCTTTGCAACTGACCCCTTCTCTCCCCTCATAGCTCCCACCTTGATTCAGGTCCTTATTGCCTCTTCCATAGACAATGCGAACATCTTCCTAATTGGTCTCCCTGCCTAACTTTCTCGCCATTTCAGCCCCTCCTCTATTCTGCTGCTAAAATTATTTTCCTTATGTGCAGATCTGACCATGACACTCTCCTACCCAATAAACTGCAATGGCTCCTTATTGCCTTTAGCATAAAATCTGAACTCATCTGTGTAGTTTTTTAAACCCTTTACAACCTTGCCCCAACCTACCTTTCTGACTTCAATGTACTTTCCTCCCCTTCCTCCCTCCATTGCTCCCTAGTCAAATTTGTCTTCCGTTCCTCGAATGCAGTGGTTCTCCACCTTCCTAATGCCGCGACCCTTTAATACAGTTCCTCACATTGTGGTGACCCCCAACCATAAAATTATTTTCGTTGCTACTTCATAACTGTAATTTTGCTACTGTTATGAATCTATCTGATATGCAGGATGTATTTTCATTGTTACAAATTGAACATAACCCACAGGTTGAGAATCACTGCTCAGATGAGATATTCCAACTCTCATTTCTGGGTCTTTGTCCTGGCTGTCACCCAAACCTAGAAAGAACTGCCTCCTCCCTCGTACCAGGTAAAACCTTTCTCTTCCTTAAAGACAAAGCTCAATTACTGCCTCCTACATGAAGTCTTTTCTGATTTTCCCCCCCTCCCCCCCTCATTGTTACGGCTATCTCTCCCTAACTAACATTTATTTACCTATTTACATTTTGCTCTCCTAGTATAGATTTTGTACATGCATATATATGCATATATCTCCTCCATTCCCCTTCCTCCCCTCCCCTTCTCTCCTCTCCCTTTCCCTTTCCTCTCCTCTCTTCTGCCCAAAGGAAGGTAAATTTTGATGATGCATATTTAACTTGGGTTTACTGGCTACATTTCTTTCTCAAAAACCAAGCCTTAAACCCAATTCACTCTGGATCTCATGGATTGGCCGACAATAGGTCCCTCCCCAAGCACCACTTAAATGGTTATTTTTTGGGCCCTCACTGCTCACAGTGAATGTAAATAGTAACTGTTTCTCTTTTAGGTCTTTTCCTCCCAGTTTGATTTTTTTTTAATTAAAGGGACCATCCCTTGACTTACTTCTTAAAGAGGTCTATTCACTGAATGGGTGTTTCCTCACTCAAAGTAAGAACCTAAAAAGACCTGGGCTTAAAAGGGCCGAGGTCTCCCATTGCATCCTGGGCCATCTCCAGTAGTCCAGAACAATATCTGGCCACTGGACCCAGGACGGCTCTGGAGGAAAAAATGAGGCTGGTGACCTTGCACAGCCCTTCATCACTCAAATCAAAGTCAACTGCAAATCATGCCATCATTTTCCCTGATGCCACAGTCTTCTGCGAGAACAAAGGACAAGTCACATGTGTGTATACTGAATATATAATTTACACGATACACATATACTATTATGCACATAATTATTTGTTGTCTCCCCCAGCTAGAATGTGTTTGGGGCAGCTAAGTGGTACAGTGAATAGAGTGCTGGGCCTAGAGTCAGTAAGACCTGGTTCAGATCAGATGTCTGTCAGACACTCACTGTCTGTGTGACCGTAGGAAACTCGCTGAACCCTGTGTGCCTCAGTTTCCTCATCTGTAAAATGAGTTGGAGAAGGAAATGAAACCACTCCAAGTATCTTTGGCAAGAACATCCCGAGTGGTGTCCTCAAGAATCAGACACGACCAAGCAATAAGAACAACCAGTTGGAAAGTAAGGTTTTTACTAGCAGGGGTTGTTTCATTTACTTACATCTTCAGAGCCTTGCAAAGTGTTTGGCACATTATTAATGCTTAATAAAAACTTGATTGATGGATTGATTGAAAGAGCTGCCTGGGACATGGAAAAGTTATTGCCCATCATGGCACAACATGTCAGAGGTAGGATTTGAACTTGACCCCAGAGCCAGTCTTCTCTATCTGCCATGTCATACTGCCTTTTGCCAGGATTGTTAGCCCCATTTTATAAATGAAGAAATTGAAATTCAAAGGAATAAACTGACTTGCTCAGGGTCACACAGCTAGGCAGGATGTTACCCCAGGGCTCCTGACTCCCACTCTAACGCACTTTCCTTTCCACCAAGTTTCCTTTGTCCCAACCCTAAAATCCTTTCATGGGGAATTCCTAACCTAGGTCCATGGATAGATTTCAAGGGGTCTATGAACTAGGATGGCGGAAAAAAATCTTTATTTTTACTAACTTTTATTTGAAATTTAGCATTTCCTTCAATTATTTAAAAACATGATTCTGAGAAGGGTCCATAGGCTTCCCCAGACTGCTAAAAAATGACCCACAACACAAGCAAAGTCAAGAGCCCTTGCTCTAATTCTAAAGGACTTACTGGAAGACAGTATGCTACAATGAAAAGAACATTGGCTCAAGAGTCAGAAGATCTGAGTTCAAATCCTTCCTCTGATGCTTATTGCCTGAGTGTCCTTAGATAAGTCACTTAGCCACAATCTGCCTCAGTTTCCTCAGCTGTGAAATTAGGGAGTTGCACTAGAAAGCATTTAAAGTCCCTTCTAATTCTAGAACTATGATCTTATAATAATGATTGACTGGCATTGGAGGCTTTTTCTAATCTACTGGATCTGAATTGGGTTCCTTTATAGGAGCTGTTTATATATACTTTTGTTGGGCCGCATGCAGCCTGAAACAGACGGTGGGATAGACCTTATGACCTTATCCCTCAATTTCCTTCCTCAAGCTAAGTAATCTCAAATTTCTGACTCTCCTAGGAACCTTTCATTACAGTTGTGGTTTACCTGGGAACCTCCCAAAGCTTCTCCAGGTTCTGATCTCAGCCTTCTTGTTACCTTGTTGCTAGGGCTTGACTCCAAGAAACACCTTCCATATACATATACCCCACACTATACACACTCAAAACCTTTCACCCTCCAGTCCAGGGCTGCCCCTTCTCACTATCACTGCATTCCCTGGCCAAGGTTCTCCATGAATTCTATCTCTCCAAGAAGGGCTGCTCTCAAACACAGGAGGACTGTTCTAGAGGGGTAGATACTGGGCCCTGAATATCATTCCAGAACTAGAGAGTCCTGAGGCTAAGATTAAACAGAGGCAACTTTAGGGAAATGGAGAATGGCTCTGGTTATCAAGGACTGTCCCAACTAGAAAGAAATTAAAGTATAATAGAGTTCTACTTGCTTCTTACCTGTGTAGTGAGACCAGACTGAAATTCCTTCTGTAGAAGGTTGTCAGCTGTCTTCCCTAACCAACTCTCCTCCCTTCCACTCCCAAACACTGAACTCTGATATTTCTTTCTTGGGACATGCCCATCTCTTGTCTTGGTGAATATTTCCAACACACATCTCCAGGTTTGCAGAGAGCCTTCCAACCTTCTCCATTGTCCCTTCATTCTGGTTCTCTCCTTCCATTCATTCTTATCTCTTATCTTTTTCCCCCACTGGGATTTCTCTCTCTAGGTGGAAAACAATTGGAATTAGCCTAGCTTCTAGTTTTGCTTTTCTCATCAAGAGCTAAGTGACCTTGGATAAGTCATTTCATTTCTTCAAGTCTCAGATTTCTTCTCCATAAAATAGAGATAATAAACTCAGTCTTGACTACCTCATTGGGCTCTTGCAAAAATAAAGTGAAATACTTTATTTTAAAGAGTTTTGAAAAGGCAGCTGAGTTCTAGTTCTGTCTCTGCTTTTACCTTGTGACCTTGGACAAATCATTTCCTCAGATGTTCATGGGACTGACTCTCTCTGGATCCCAGTCACCCCATTTTCCTCAGTATGGGAGCTCACAGAATCACATAATCTTAGAGCTAGAAGGCAACTTAGAAGTCACCTAGTAAATTAACAGTCAACAAACATTTATTAAATTCCTACTATATGCTAGGCATGATTGTAGGTACTGGAGATACAAAGACAAAAATGAAACTGACCCTCTCCTCAAAAGGCTTTTGTTCTATTTAGAATATTCCAACCTCTTCATTTGACAGATAAGGAAATTGAGGCCCTAGGAAGCTAACAGATTTGCTAAGGTCACACAGTTGAGAGGAAGGCTGTTGCCAAACTGACAATTTTACAAGTGGAAAAGATTGATTCAGTATTATTAGTAGTGTGCAAGCATAAAGTGGGCAGCTAGGTGGCACAGTGGATAAAACACCAGAACAAGAGCCAAGAAGATTCATCTTCCTGAGTTCAAATCTGGCCTCAGACAGTTACTAGTTGTGTGATCCTGGACCAGTTCACTTAACCCTGTTTGCCTCAGTTTCCTCATTTGTCAAATGAGCTAGAGAAGGACAATGGCAAACCACTCTAGTATCTCTGCCAAGAAAACCCCAAATCACAAAGAGTCAGACATGACTGAAATGACTCAACAACAATGGAGTGGAATGAGGGAAAGAGAAAGGGAGGTATATAGGGAAATAATCAATCAACAAATGACTGAACAAATCATGGTAAATGAATGTAATGGAATCATGCCATAAGAAATGCTGAAAAGGACAGCTTCAGAAAAACCCAGGAAGACTTTCACAAACTGATGCAAAGTAAAGTGAGCAGAACCAAGAGAACAATTTGTACTTCAACAACGTTGTAAAGACAAGTAACTTTTAAAAGACTTAAGGAACTCTGATCAATGCAGTGACCAGTTATAATTCCAGAGGACTGATAATGAAGAATACTACCCACTTCCTGATAAAAATGATGGATTTAGAGGACAGAATAGACATACAATTTTGGGACGTGGCTGATATGGGACTTTGTTTTGCTTTATGATGCGTATTTGTTACAAGAATTTTGGGTTTTTTTGTTGGTTGTTATTGTTTATAATACATAAAGAAAGGAGAGAAAACAAATGCTTGTTAATTTAAAAATAAAAGCTTAAAAATATAAAAGAGAAAGAGGTAGAGTCATCCTAGGAGATGGGGACCTGGACAAAGAGATAGTTAAAGAAAAAGAAAAAAATGACTTAAGAGAAGGACAGACTGGGGCAGCTAGGTGGTGCAGTGAATAGAGCACTGGTCCTGGAGTCAGGAGGACCTGAGTTCAAATCCGGCCTCAGACACTTGACACATTTACTAGCTGTGTGACTTTGGGCAAGTCACTAAACCCCAATTGTCCTCCAAAAAAAAAAAAAAAGAGAGAAGGACAGACAGAGATTGGAAGAAAGGGAAGAAAGATTGAAATTCAGAATGGTAGAGAAAAGCCAGATATATGGAGAGAGATAAAGACAGAGAAAGAGAAATACAGAACACAGAGAAAGAGAAGAGTGGGTAGAACGGGAGAGTAAATAGAAACAAGGGAAAGCAGAGAAACAGGGAGTATGAGACAAGAAATAGGGAAGAATTGAGAAGAGAGGAAAGGAAGAAGGCATGGCAAAGAGGAGCCAGGATTGTGCTAAAGACATCTGGGAAGTCCAGACACTTGGAGAGGGTCTGAGGAAGGGCCAAAGTGAAGTCAGTGGCTTCACTCCAGTTGCTCCCCTTAACCCTGAAAGCTCCCTCTCTCACCCACTGGGAGTGGCTGCAGCCTCCTTGTATGCCAAAAGGTATTCTCCTGACTAAAGGATGCCACACTTCAGTCCTGTGCCAGAGGGTGGTCAAAGAAGGCTGCAAAGAGATCAGGATGATGCAGGTTCCAGCCACCATACTCTGCTCGCCCAAAGTACCTATGATATGGAGCAGCAAGGTGGTGCTAGAGTTGGAGTCAGGAAGACCTGAGTTCAAATTCTGCCTCAGACATTTACTAGCTGGGTAGGCTACTTAATCTCCCTCAACCTTGGTTTCCTCATCTCTAAAACAGGGACAACAAGAAATTGTTGTCAGTGGATAGTGCTTTGTAAACCTTATAAAGCATAATATAAACGCTCCACTCTCCATTCCTCTCTCTGCTATGTTGGGCTTTTCTGTCCTTGCCTAGAACAAGGGGTCCTGCCTCTGTGGCTCCCTTAGGGCGCCCTTCTGGAGTGAGTGAATGACAGAGAGGGAACGAATGAAGAGGGAAGATCAAAGCAGCAACTTTGCTTTTTTGCTCTCATGGGAAAGAGTCAGCTCCCAGCTCTAGCCCTGGATACCTGATGTGGATGTGGAAGGACATAAGAGGGCTGGGAAGCCCACAGGAGCAGCAGAGGTGAGGGAGGAAATGATTGTGCAGTTTTCTCAAGGCTGAAAGCTCAGGAGAGACATTCCTCTCTTTAATTTCCATTCCCAGTACCACCTGAAAATAGTCATTATAATTCATATCTCTACAGCCTTCTAAAGTTTACTCACAACAACCCTGTGATGTAGTATAAGTATTATTATTCCCATTTAACAGAGGAAGAAACTGAGGCTCAGAAAGACGAAATGGCTTGGTTCTGATCACATAAGGAAAGAGAGTTCAAACCCACGGCCTCCCTACTCCAGGTTCACTTTCAGTGACACCACATCTCTAGCCCTCTCAGTCTGAATCTCACATCAGCCTCTTCTGCCCTGAAGAAGCCTCCAGGACAAGAAAGATCATAGAATAGAGAATCCTAGAACATCAGAGCTAAAAGGGACATTAGAGGTTCCATTTCACAGATAGAAAAACTGAGGCCTAGGTAGAGGGACTGACTTGTCCATGGTCATATAGCCAATGAGAGGCGGAACCAGGACAAGGATCCAGGTCGCATGGTTATTGGTCCTGTGCCCTTCATCCAGGGAAGGTAGGAATCAGTGCTGAGTTTCTCTCCCTAAATATGACCCCAGAGAGATGGGCAGCATCTACACGATGTCAGCATCAGCAGTATCCATGGAGGGGCCAGATAGAGCAGGGGAAGCAGATTAAGAAGAGAGATAAAAAATCCTTTGGCACCTACATACACACATGTACATTCCGTGTGCACATGTATGCACATATGTATACGTGGCCCAGCACACATGCTTATCCATTCTCTGCCTTAGATAATGATTTCTCATGCACTAGGCTGAACTGGGAAGACAACCAGCTTGTGAAGGGCCCAGAAATCTATCTCTGTTATCTCTGCCATTCTAATCCAGGAAAAAAAAAATTCAATCTTCCCCACCCAACTCCTCTAGTCTCTGAGTCAGATAGACACAAAGTACCTTCCCCATTCTTCTACCCTAAAGGCCTCTGCTACTCCAGAGGCCCCCCACACTCCCACCAGACATTCTCAGTGCAAAAGTATGAATCTGACTGTCCCTCTGGAGTGCCTCACCCCCTCCAGTGGCTAGACTGCCTCCCTCCCTCGGCAATGCACATCCCTCTCTCTCCACTTCCCCCCCCCCAATCATCTTTCAGAGCAATGCAGCAAGCAGGAAGGAGTCCTAGGCTATGAGGCTCAGGCTGTGTGGCTGGAGGAATTAGCAAGGGCTGTGGCACCTTGACTTTGACCCCAGGGGTCCATCTCACTTATTTCAGACTTGCCCACCTGGTCAACCCTGGATCATAAGATGGAAATGTCAGGCAAGGAGGCAGGGCTACAGGAGGGGGTGGGGATGGCAGCTTTGGTGGAGGGGGTGGGCTGGGCTAGGGGGTGGCACAGGACAGGAAAGGGTTCTGAGGTAAAGGGCCTTCAAGTTGGAAGGGACTTCATGTATCTTTTAATTTGATCCAACTGAAACTAGAAAAGAGAAGTCCCCTGCTTTCTGTGCCTTTGCTCAGACGGGTGGTAGAGGACTAGGGGGAGGGGATGGCTCACAAGGCTTCAGAAGGGACAGGGAGTGGGGGATGTCCCGTGGTAGATGCTGAATTCCTAGAGCAGAGAGGAAGAATGAGGAGATCCCCGGCTGCGAACCACTCCCCTTTAAGATCTGGCAATAAATAATTGCAAGAAGATCAAAGCCCTCCTCAGATAGGGGGAGGAAGGGGGAAGAGGCTGGAGGAAGGTATGGGGACCAGGGAGAAGAAGAACCCTAACTTAGAAAACTCTTTCAGTCTTAACAGTGACCAAGAGCCCTTCGCTTCAGCCCTCTCCTCTCTTCACCCATGCCGGGTACCTTTTGGCCTCTGACTAGGAAGGGCAGCAGGGATGAGGTGAGGTGAGAGGTGAGAGCGTGACTATTCCCAACACACACACACACACACACACACACACACACACACACGCACATGCACACGCGCACACACACACACACACACACACACACACACACACACACACTCCAGCCTCCCAGCCCCAGGAGCATTTGCATCTCAACACTGACATGGGCATGGAGGAACAGGGGACATGTAAGGAGTTGGGGGTGGGGGAGATGGAAGTGGGGAGGCAAGCAAGCATCTGTACCCTCACCTGTAAAATCAGGGGGCTGAGCCTGGGGGTCCTTCAAGTCCTCTCCCACTGTAGCAGGATGGGTTTTCCTGGGATAGTTAGTGAAGCAGTGGGAGTGCTAGCCCTTGGACCTGGCCAGAGGGTCCTTGGTAGAGCACTGTTCAGATTCAGCCCCATGCCCTTCTTGCCGGTGCTAGCTAATAAGGACTGTCCTGCATTGGAGCCCTCTCAGGCACACATAGATGCCCCCCTTCTCTTGGGGAGAGGGGGAAAGCTGAGTGGAGAGGGTAGAGGGTAAATGGAGGAAGGACTAGAAAAGCTATGGGGATTCTCTCAGCATGTCTCCTTAGAGACTCTGCCCCTCGCCCTTCCAACCCCTGCAGCCTCATTATGCCCACACATCCTGTAGTCTTTCACCTATGTCTGTCCTCTGCCCAGCTGGGTGCCTACCTGGGCCTAGCCAGGGCGCAGGAGCCAACCTCCCTTCCGAATCCCGGCAGAGACTAGAGGTGGACTGGTTGGTCAAGTTTGTTCTTGTCTTCCTCCTGCCCTTCCTCTGGCAGAGACAGGGGAAGGGAGCCTGGCGTCCAGGCAGGCAGCCCCGGCTGCTCCAATTGACTCCACTCTGCTTGAGATGAGACAGTCGTTCCAGGGCTACAGGCAGCCAGATTTTCTCCTTCTCTCCTTCTCTCCCTCCCTCCCTCCTTCCCTTCGCCCTCCTCCTTCTCCTTCTGTGCCCGCCTCCCTCTCTGCCTCTCCCTCCTTCTCCAGCCACCCACCTCCTTCTGCTGGTTTCCATGGCAACTAGGCAATGCTCTGCATATCCAGCTTCCCTCCAGTGTAGACTGGGGACATACACACACAAACACACACACACACACACACACACACACACACCTTCTACACGGGAACACACCTGTCCCTCACACGTCACAGATGGCTAAGCGCCCCACCACAGGCTTGCTATTCCCTGACACATAGGCACACATGTATAGATCATATACAAACACATACACAAGTATGTGAAGACACACATGTTCAACAACGGCTCCCATATCTTTCCTCCAAACTCTTAGCTAGCCTTCTACACCTGTGTTCAGCACACAGGAGAATATACCTCAAGTCAACTGCCAGACATGGTCATATGCAAATGTACACACACATCCCTGAGCATGCTCGTGTGTGTGTGTACATACACACATATATGTGTGTATATGTATATCTGTATATCCATGCTTGGATATGCAACCATGCACAGCTCTTTCTACATAGACATATACAGTCACCAATAAAAACCCAACTGTTTCAAACTGCACTAAGACTTCTGGGACTGGATAGCATTAAAATTTATGTATTCACAAAATACAGCAACAGCACATATCTGTAGATATATAGCCATGTACAGTATTATACAATATGCCTATAAATGCATTCATAGAATGCCTGTGGGTATGCACATGCCACATGACTGTGAAATGTGTTACACGCAGCCACACAGCACATGTGTGTAATCCATCCACAAGACACACTTGTATCTGTAAATACATAAATACCATGCTATATACATATAGTACTTGTGTGTATGGCATGTGCCTACACATAGTAGGTCTGTGTGTGTGTGTGAGAGAGAGAGACAGAGAGAGAGACACAGAGAGAGAGAGAGAGAGAGAGAGAGGGAGATGGAGGGAGGGAGGGAAAGGGAGAGGGAGAAGGGGAAAGAGAGCTTCCCAGGGGTTTGGCTATGAATTCCATCTCTCTTCTTTACAACCTTCATTATAGATACATACATACATGCATATACACATACGCATATATATTTATATATACACATACATACTTATTTCCAGAGCACTTGTATGTTGATGTACATATGGAAATACAATTTACTTCTATTGAGGGACTTGCCTCAATTAAACAAATTTAATCACATCTCTAGACCAAAAAAAAAAATCACTTAAAAGTTTGAATTAACTACATACACAGGAAAAACCAAGTGGATGAAGAACGTCTATTAATCAGAACGTTTAATCCTTTGCAGTTCGATGGATCTGATCCAAGAGTAGACAGACAAATATATCTTGGACAGATGCTATAGTGAATATACACACATAACATCCATGATATGTAGATATCCACATTATATGAGTAATAGAAATAAATGGCACCCTTTTGTGCAGAAGCAGTGCACACATCCAGGATTTCCATGTTTATCTACATGAACCTATAATATAAATGTAATTCCTAACCAGGCATATAGATGCACAAAAATGTCCTAGGCTTAGGGATGTGGGTCAGCAATGTGAGGAAAGTATATTGGGCAGAGGATTGGGGTGAGAGAGACTTCTCTGGAAAGGCTCCCACTGCCTTTCTCAGCTACCCTGGGGATTCAAGCTGAGCTTTGTTCATTATCTTTGCTGCTAATGGAGGAGATGATAGGAGTTCATGTACTACTTCCCTTCCCCCAAAGTTCCAGAGTAGTGGGATATCTGATCTAGAAAGGACTTTGGAGACAATCTAATCCAACTCTCTCATTTTACTGAGGTTCACTACGAGGAAATGACCCTGCTCAATGTCAGTGGCAATGCTATGACTAAGAACACAGGTTTCCTGACTCCCAGCCCTGGGCTTTTCCCATGTACTACAGTCATCAACATGCTTCTCTTCTAGCGGGGCCTGGTCTTGGCCTGGGGGGATGGAAGGAGAGGGGCTGTATGGGCTGGAGTCAGGCAAAAGACCACAAGCTACAGTGGCCTTCAAGACTGATTTTCCACAGGCAATGGGCAATATCAATCAATCAACATTTATTAAGTACCTACTACATAGGCATTGTGCTAAGCACTGGGGATACAAAGAGACAAAAAGTCCCTGACCTCAAAGAGCTTACAGTCTAATGGGAGAGACAACATGCAAACAAATCTATACAGGATAAATGGGAAATAGCAGAGAGAAGGCACTGGAATTAAGAGGGACGGGGAAAGGCTTCCTGTGGGAGGTGGAAAGGAAGCCCAGAAGTCAGTAGTCGGAGCAGAGGAGGGAGAGCATTCCAAGTCTGGAGGACAATCAGAGAGGACACTCTGCCCCCTTCACCAAGTACCATGAATGTGTCTAATGATCTGAGTGTCACCCCTATTCTCCCCAGGCAAATGAGTCAACAAATGTTTAGCACATGGCTCAGTGGAATGAGACCTGGAGTCAGTTCTGACCCTTACTAGCTGTGTGACCTTGGACAAGTCTCTTGACTGTTTCATCCATAAAATGGGGATAATAACACTATAAAGAACTAACCTCCAATTACTATGAGTAAAGTACCTTGTAAACCACGATGTGCTGTAGAAATGTTAGTGATTATTGCTAGGCTGTGTCCCCTAAAGAAAAGTTGGGGACACAAGGAGTGCTCAGAAATCAACTCAGTAAGTTCCTGGCTCTCAATCGATGGCCCACCTAGCTGCCTCCAAATAAATGGTAGCTATTATAATTAGAATCTAAATGGTAGCTGTTATTAATGGTGAGATAGTGGATTAACAGTTTAGGAGCTGAAGCCAAGAAGACCAGAGTTCAAAGACAGCCTCAGACACTCACTAGCTGTGAGACTCTGGGCAAGTCTTTGACCTTTGCCTCATTCTCTTCATCTGTAAAATGGGGATAATAGCACCCACCTCCAAAGATTGTTGTGAGGATCAGATGAGATACTTTGCAAGTCTTAAAGTGCTGTTTAAATGCTAACTATCATTATTAAACTCCAGAGCCTTAATTGTCTATGAAGTACAAAATCTTCAGTAGTATAATAATATTAAGCTTTGTTTCTTTTCATTCCTAAATTAAAAAAAAAACACAAAAAAACAAGAATGAGGGTATCCCATCTGTTTAAAATGTCAGCCAGATGGGACAAAAGCAGACTATATTCTCTTTCAGTCGGAAGTCTGGCAATCCTACCTAAGGGGAAGTCAGACTTCAGGCTGGCCCTGGGAGTCCCAGAGCAGGAGTCAGGACCCTGGCCAGCCCCTGGCAGCTCAGAGGACAAGGTGAAGAGAGCATGAGGGGGAAAAGGGAAGAATTCTCAGCTCTGAAGCAGGGTCTCCCTAGGGAATGAGGAAGTTGGATGCTGAGGGGCTGAGACTGGGTATTGAGTTCCCTGGTCATGAAAGCAGACCCCCCCCCCCCCCCCCAGTCCTCACTACCTGGCCCCCTGGTCTGGCTCATCTTTCTCCTAAAGAGCCTGGCTGCCTCCATATCAGACCCCAGGGACAGATGCTCTGTCTCTTTGGCTCTTCAGCTGCCCCTCTGCCTGTCTGCCCTTTCTCTTCCCCATCTGTCCTCTATCCCCCACCTCTGCTGCCTCTGTCTTCAAGCTGGCACACACACACACACACACACACACACACACACACACACACACACACACACACACACACACACACACACCAGTTCAGATCTCCTACCTATTACTTCTTATTGGGATAGCTCTTTGGCTGCCTGCCCCTACTCCCTATCTCCTTAACTACCATCACCAGAACCTACTATCCTGTAAACCAGTGGGGGAAGTCTTCCTGACCTTGAATTTTGATTTGGAGAAGCTCATAGGCTTGAAGATCCAGAACTAGAAGAGACCTCAGAAGCCATCTAGTCTGGACCCCTCCTTTTACAGATGAGGAAACTGAGGCCCCAGGAGGTTCCACATGTAGTGAGTTTCAAAGATAAGATTGGAACCAAAGTCTAGCCCTCTTTTCACAGTACCATGTGCTATTTCACTCTTCACTCATTTTCCTCATTCCCTAGATCTGGGGAAAGCTGAGACTCTCTCAGGGACAGAGCAGGTGCCTTCTTGATGCCAGTCCCCCATCTTGGGGGGGAAGCAGAAGAGTGGAAGATAGTGAAGATTCAATCAAGGGACCTGCCTGTTGAGTCACTGACTTACCCACCCCTTCTCCACCCCTTGAAACCCAGAGTGCTCTGTACTCTGACAAAGGTCAGGGGCTAAACTAAAGTATTTCTATCCCTAGATCAGCTCTAATCAGCACTCATTTGCTGTAATTAAGGCTCTCCATTTGCATTATGCTCCCTGAATGAAAAAATGTCTGAAAATCCCTCCAGTTGCCACCTTGGTTGTGATCATTTAGATTGAACTAGTTTAGAGAAGTAAAATAAGTTAGGTATCTCATCTCGATGACCTGTAATAGGAACTAGGGGGAAGCATGGGGGCTGAGGGTTGGGCTAAAGCCACTGGGATAGAGGATGGAGGAGGGGATCAGGGAGAAAGTTGTTGTTAGGTCTTCGTTTTGGAAGAGGACCAATGATGTCAGCAGGCTGATGTCTTGACTTGCAAGTGAATAGAATTTAAGTGAGGCAGGACTGTGCAAAGTCATTAGCCTCACTCTCTCCTCCAGAGTCATCAGAGTCCAGTGGCAAGACATAAGTTGGGATGACTGGCAATGGCCTCCAGGGACAAAGTTAAGAGTTTCTTGAAGCACCAAGAGGTTTTGACCACACTACTCCCCTGCTCCAAAGCATCAGTGGCTCCCTATTACCTCTAAGACAAAATACAAATTCCTTAGCCTGACATTCAAGATCTCCACAAGCTATTCTCCATGGTACATTCTACATTGCAGTCAAGTGGGACTGGAGAATTCCCTAATTTCTTCTTGCCCTCTCCTGTCTTTGTATATTTTCAAAGGCTATTTCCTGACATTGAAATGCATTCCCTTCACAAGTGTATCTATTGAAATCCTCCAAATTTAGCATCCGTCCCACTATATGTATGGTGCTGCTGCTGAGGCTTACACAGGAGTCCACTTGTGTGGGTTTTCCTCATGGAATCTATCACCACCACCCACTAAAGAATGTGTTCAACTTCCCCAACTGTGCTGGGCATCTTAAAAAGAATAGAAAATGCACTTGGTCCTTCCTTGCTCTGGGAGCTGAAGATCTAAAATTAAAACAAACAAAACAAAACAAAAACAACCATAGGCAGACTTATGGTAGTACTGGCTGTAACACAGATAGCTATAGAAACCCTCAACTCAATTTAACATTTATCTTGTATTTACCAAGGAAAGAAGGAAAAACATATTTAGTTTATTTACCAACTGTTATTATATACACACACAGCATTCAAAGGAAAAAGGAAATAAGCATTTATTAAGTGCCTACTATGTGCCAGGCATTGCTCTGAATGCTTTAGAAATATCTTCTCATTTGATTCTCACAACAACCCTGGGAGGTTATTATCCCCATTTTACAGAAGAAGTAACAGAGGCAGATAAAGCTTAAAAGTGACTTGTCCAGGGTCTCACAGCTAGTAAGTGTTTGAACCCAGATATGAATTTGGGTTTTCCTGACTCCAGGCCTAGCACTCTACCCACTATGCCACTAGGTACCCATTATCTCATTTGAACCTTAAAACACTTTTGATATCACGGGTCCTCTTTAAGAATGAAGGACCACCGGGGCAGCTAGGTGGTGCAGTGAATACAGCACTGACTCTGGAGTCAGGAGGACCTGAGTTCAAATACAGCCTCAGATACTTAACACTTACTAGCTGTGAGATCTTGGGCAAGTCACTTAACCCCAATTGTCCTGCCTTCCCCCCTGCAAAAAGACAAAAAAAAAAAGAGAATGAAGGACCAACAACAACAACAGCAACCCTGGGAGATAGATGTTATTATTATCCCCAGTTTATAGTTAAGGAAACTAAGGCACAGAAGTTAAGTGACTTGCCCGAGGTTTCGCAGCTAAAGTGTCCTATTTATTTAGTAACTAAAAGAAATAACAGGCAGCTGGAGTAGCACAGTAGATAGAGCACTGCGTCTAGAGTCAAGAAGACAGTTCAAATCTGGCCTCACACATTTACTAGCTGTGTGACCCTGGGCAAATCACTTCACCCTGTTTGCCTCAGTTTCCTCATCAGTAAAAAATAGCTGGAGAAGGAAATGGCAAACCACTCTAGTATCTTTGCCAAGAAACCCCAAACAGGGTCACTAAGAGTGGGACACGACTGGACAAAAACCTACCATAGACTCTCCAATACTATTTGATTTTAATCATATTTTAATGTTTCTTAATGTTATAACAACAGAGTTGTTGTAAGGATCAAGCTGTTGAGGTTCAGGGGCACCCCCCAAATATTGGGGTGCAAGGTCATCTCAAAAGAATTCGCTCAAGCTGTCTCTAAATCAAGTAAAGGCATTTATTGTAGATAACACAACATACTAAGCAAGCTCCTCCACCCTTTAAGGGAAACAAAGCTTAAGGAGATCCTAGTTTAAGGCAAGGCAGATGGCCCCCCAAGGGAGGAAGTTCCCCAAAGGGGAGGGTGACTCCAGGAAGATGGCTCCTTAAGAGAGACACCCAATTAAGGGGAATACCCACTAAAGAGAGTCACCCCTAAAGGGGGATACCCACTAATCAGGAAAGGCTAGGGAATCTTACAAAGAAAAGCTTGCTTTTGGGCAGGGGGATGCGGTAACCAAGGACACATAAGCAGGGGGTGGTGCATCCATCTTCTTTACAAAAGGCAGCTCCTGACTTGCAAACATTGGACTTTCGTTATGAATATCCCATACGTATGAACTATAAGATTAGAGCTCAAATATTTCCTTTAGCTGTGTCCTCAGTAGAACCAAGAGGTGGATAGGTGGATTCTAGGGACAGTAGTTCAAAGTTTCAGGCATAATCATTATTCCACTGTTCAGCCCAGGGTAGAGGGGCAGAGGGGCCCCGGTCAGTATTTCCTTGACTAGCCTACTTGATTCTCTTTGTGTCCTAAGTGGCTTTAGGTGGCCTTCTCATTGACTATTCTATTTGAATCTCAACATCTCCCCCCTCAAGAAGTAGGCACCTAAATTCATTTGGGAAAAAGAATTTGAGGGTCATGCGTTCCTCATCAAAATAAAATAATAATTTCAGTGTCAGAAACTGCCTAATAAGTTGGTACCTAATTGGTAGATAGTTGATACCTATTAAGTGCTCATTCCTCCTCCCCCTTGATCTTAGAGATTTATGTCAATTCCTTATAGATTTTAGAAATCTGATATCTATCCAAGACATTTTATGTAAAGACTCTTTCTCCATTCCATATCTATTCATCTTATTCTATTTTTTATGCAAAGGCTTTTTATTTTGATATCATTGAAGTACTAGACTCTTGGGGTTTTATTTTTACAATATTCTCTATGTCGTGGCTATTTATAAATTCTGCCCTTATGCACAGTTGCTTTCAATGGGCATCCTTGCTTCCTTCTTGATCTGGTTGGGAAAGCTTTTTGTGTTTTTCCATTACAAATAATGCTAGCCCATGGCTTTAAATAAGTGCTTTTGATCATATAAAGAAAGGAGTTTTAATTCCTGAGCTTTTTATTGTAGTTCCAAATTGTTTTCCAGAATGGTTAGACCGATTCACTGTGTATTAGCATTCCTGTCTTCACACACCCTAAGGAAAGACAAAAGACTATTTCTGTCTTTTGTCATCTTTGCCAATTTGCTAGGTGTGAGGTGAAACTTCAGTGCTCCTTTAATCTGCATCTCTTATTATTAGTAATTTGAAACAATCTTTCATATGATTGTTAATGGCTGGCAACTCTTAAGAACTGGTTGCTTATACCGTTTTACCACTTCTTACTGGGAAATGTGTCTCAGTCTTATAAATTTGATAAAGTGGTTCTTTGCAATCACTACTTTCTTTTCTAAGACTTCACTTGATTAGCACTAAAACCATAATGTTTTTTTTCTTACCAGGAATTGAAGTAAAGCTCACTGACCTGTAGTCTACAGACTCTCTTCTCTTCTTTTTTTTGAAAATCAGAAGCATATTTGCCCTTTTCCAGATCGGTTGTCCCTCTCTCGTTCTGCCTGATCTTCCAAAGAAAGGGGCTCGCCAATCACATCCATGAGCTCTTTCAGATGTGGGACCTCCATACTCCTCTGGACTCGGGACCTTGCATTGGTCAATGATGACTAGGTACTATCTTCCCATCTTATTTTATTTTTGTAGTTGGTTGGTCATTTCAGTCATGTCCAACTCTTTGTGACCCCATTGGGGTTTTCTTGGCAGAGATTCTGGAGTAGCTTGCCATTTCCTTCTCCAAATCATTTGACAGATGAAGAAATTGAGGCAAACAGGGGTAAGTGACTTGCCCAGGGTCATACAGCTAATAAGTGTCTGAGGCCAGATTTGAACTCAGGAAGATGAGTCTTCCTGACTCTAGGCCCAGCATTCTATCCACTATGCCACCTAGCTTCCCCATTCCTATTTATTTTGGGTACCAGTTCTATATTAGCCATTTTTGTTCTTTCCTTTCCAGTTCAAAGATAATTTTCCTGGACAGAAAAAAAAAAACCCAGAAGCAAAATATGTATTAAGCTGCTCTGTCTTCTCTGTGGTCAGCTTTCATTGTCCCATCCACCTGGAGTTTCATTCTTATCCCTTATTCCAACCTCTTTTCCTCAATATAGCTTTAAAAAAAACCCAAATCTCTTTTATTGTTCTTAGTATTCCTGACCAGCCTCAGCCCATGCTAAATTATAGTAGGTCACAGGCTTTTTTTTTTTAAGGTTGCTCCAAATTTATTGGGTGGAGTACAAAGTAAACGAAGTTACTGAGTCTGCCAGAAAGAGCATAGGTGACTTGAAAAGTTTTTGGGGGTTTAAAAGTATGGTTCCTGTCTTCATTCTTGGTGTTTTGCTTTGGTTTTCCTTTTTTTAAAAGAAACACAACTCTACTACTTCTATCCTTAAGCAACCTTCCTAATCTAAGGGTCTAGGTAGGAAGGGTAAGAGAAGGGAAGCGAAAAGCATAGAGAGGCAGGAAATGGGCTCTGATGTCCAGCAAGCTTCAGAAGTGAGGAGCAGCTGGGAGGGTTCTGATGCTCATTCAGAAGACCCAACCCTGATTTTGCTGGACTCACTGACATGCTGATTTCTCATGGCTTCCTGAGGCAGGTCGTGAATGAGCTTGCCAAGTAAAGCCTAGAAGGCTCCTGAATGCTCTCTAGAGATTCCATTGTGATTGTCATGTACAGATGAATCAGCTTCCCAAGGAACCTTACCCACCAATGACCCATGTCTGATTTTAAGACCAAGATAGCAGGGAATTGCTTCCTCAGAGTAATCCCCCAGCATGGGAGCTACTGTTGTAATGAGAACTCAGGCTCCTTCTGTAGCTCTCATGGGTTGCTACAAGTTTACTGCCTGAATGGGATTGCTACCATGTTGCTTATTCTTGTGATGATGCAAAACTTAGCAGAGGCTCCTAACCAGCCTTGGTCAGGATATGTCCTGTGGCAGATAGTCATCAACAACTTAGCTGGGGAGGCGGGGTGGGGGTGGGGGGGAAGAGGGGAGTTCTAGTCGCCGAAATCCCTTTGTTCAGGAGATCATGGGAAGATACTCCACAATCATAAAATGGAATAGATTTCTTTGGGTTTGGACCACAGGTTTTTGGGTTTTTTTTAATTAATCCCCAATTACCTAATCTTGCATCCATCTTCTTTACAAAAGGCAGCTCCTGACTTGCAAACATTGGACTTTCGTTATGAATATCCCATACGTATGAACTGTAAGATTAGAGCTCAAATATTTTCTTTAGCTGTGTCCTCAGTAGAACCAAGAGGTGGATAGGTGGATTCTAGAGAATGCAGCAACAGCTGTGGGCAGGCATCCTTCTATAGAGGACTCCTTTGTTGAGGTTAGGGTTGAAGGAAAGGCAGTGAGTATAGAATTGAAATAGAAAGAAAGAAGAGAAGGGAGTAGTTTGCTAACGCCAGCAGAAATATGACTTGACACAAGTCAGTCAGTCAGTCAATGAGCATTTATTAAGTACCTATTATGTGCCCAACACTGTGCCAAGTACTGGAAATACAAAGAAAAGCAAAAGGTAGTCTCTGTTCTTGAGGAGGTCATTCTATACGGAGGAGACAACATGCAAACAAATATATAGAAAACAAGCTAGATACAGGAAAATAGGAAGCAAGTAATGGAGGGAAGGCACTAGAATTAAGAGGGGTTGAGAAAGGCTTTCTGTAGAAGGTAGGATATTAGTTGGGACTGAAAGGAAGCCAGAGAAACCAGTAGGTGGAGATAAGGAGAGAGACCATATTCAAGGCATGGGGGGACAGCTCAAGAAAATGTCCAGAGCCAAGAGATGGAGTGTCTTGCTCAAGAAAGAGCAAAGAGGCCATTGTCATTGGATAGAAGAGTATGTGAAGGAAGAAGAGTATGTAAAGAATACCAAAAGATGAGTAAGGAAAGATTCAGAGCCCAAGGGAGACTTGGGAAGGAAAGGGAGAAATAGAGTTTAAGAGGATGAATGAGCAGATCATTTTAGCTCTAGAACTCAGTTAAATTTGACTAATTTCTAAATCTGGCTCCATTAGAAACTCGCCATGTGACCTCAGGCAAGTCATTGTCCCAACATGAGTTTCAGGAATTGGATTAGATCTTTGAAGGCCCCTTCCAGTTAATAATAATAGCTGACGTTTTATCACCAAGAGGCAGTGCGGCTTAATAATAATAAAAATAGCTGGTATTTATATAACTTTAAAGTTTGCAAAATATCAGAATAGAAAGAACTGAGCCTCTGAAACATACTGGCTGTGTGACCATGGGCAAACACTTCCAGTAAATCTCTCTGCAGAGCAGGTGCTGATCTGAATTGGTAGAGGGAATCTTTTCATTGGAAATTCCCTACACCAATGAAATCATTGATCCAGTCTAAAAAAAAGTTGACATTTAAATGATGGCTTATGGTTACAAAATACATGGAGACCAGGAATGAGCTATGGCTCACTTACATGAACAATGTAGCCTGTGGGCATGGTGTCCAACATGACACTTGTAACCCCTTTCTCTCCTTCTGGGTTTGCTTGCTCACTCAAGTTGGAGGTCTAGAGGTTTTTCCCAAACATGGGGCCATCCATGTCCATGATCATGTGTCTACAACTCAACATCTCTTTGAGGGTCCTGGGATAACTGTCCTGGGGGAGGAGGGATGAGCAGAGATACACTTCTGCTACTCACCACTGTAACTCCTGAGCACCCATACCATGCTTTCCATTTACACAAATCAGTCACAATGACACTATTGATTTTTTTTTAATTTTTTTTATTATTTTATTTTAGTTTACATCATTCATTTCCACGAAATTTTGAGTTACAAATTTTCTCCCCATCTTTCCCCTACCTACCGCCCCAAAACAGCCATCCCATTGTATCACCCCTCCCCCAATCTATTCTCTCCTATGTCTTCCCCCCTCACCCCTCTGACTTTTCGGTAGGGCAGGATGGATCTCCCAACCACAGTGCCTATGTATCTACACTATTGATTTTTAAACATGAAACATTGACTTAGCAATAAGGCAAAAGGCAACAAAAGAGAAGAACAAAAAAATAAAGAAAATAAAATAGTTCACCTATAATCCTACAACTCACTCTCCCACTAATGCATATAGAATCTGTGGGTGAGAGTTGGAACAACTTACAAAAAACTATCAGAGAGCCACATGAATATTGAAACCCATATGCCCAGGGCAACTCCTACTACAGACTCAGACATCTAGGTCTTTAGGGATAACTGACTGCACCAGGCCAAGCAAAACCATTTCTCTGATATCTGCTCTCATTCTGGGCAAAGCCTCTTTTCTGCCACTCTCAGGCTGTTAAAGCCTGCAGCTTTCCTGCTCACAAGTTTCCTTGAATTCAGGATTGTTGTAGGGGAAGGAGCATTTGACCTAGGAGTCTAGTGATCTGCGGTCTAATGCTAGCTCTGTTACCAATTAGCTGTATGAACATAGGTACACTACTATGTGGTATAATGGATAGTACTGGACCTGGAGCCAGGAAGATCTGAGTTCAAATCCAGCCTCAAAAGCTTACTTGCTATGTTTCTCTGGGCAACCTCTGTCTACCTCAGTTTCTTCAACTATAAGATGAGAATAATAATAACACTTCCTCTCAAGGTTGTTCTGAGGAGCAAAGGAGGTAGCATTTACAAAGTGCTTAACACAATACCTGGTACATAGTAAGTGTTTATTAAATACTTGTTTTCTTCCTACCTTCCTTCCTTCCTTCCACTAAACTTCTCTGACCCTCAGATGGTTTCTAAGGTTTCCTTCCATCTCTGACATCCTGTGATAAAACACAAGATGTGACTATAAGGCAAACAGAATGATTCCAGAGGCCATACACAGGATTCAGTCTCTTTCCCTTAGTCATTTGGGTTTTTTAACTGGATGGAGGAGAGAGAACACAAATGAGAAGCAGCTCCCAAGAAGAAACTCCCCCAGGCACTAGAACTTGACCTAACAGAACCCCTCTTGACATAGCTCACTGAATAACTATTAAGCCCTGTTAAGTTTAATTGACTGTGTCCTTAACACTGTAAGTTCATGTTTCCTTACCTTCGCTTGAGAACAATGAAAACCTTGAGTTTCTTTCTCCTTTAGGTATTTCTGAATGTGCTGGTTTTCTTACATTGCTATAGATAATAATTTCAGCTGGTATAGTCTCTACTAACATGACCCACTGGAATGGCCAGTCATGGCCTTGGTCAATAATTCTTTGCCCACTTAAAAAGTTCAAGGATGTTTATCTCTGTTTCCTTCCCACAAGTCTTTGTTTGTGCCCAGGGCCCTTGGAAATACCATTGTGAAAGAGAGAAAGTTAGTTTCTGAAGCCTTTCTGTCCCCTTTCAGAGACTGATAGAATTTCAGTCAGAAAGGACGTCAGAGATCACCCTAATACACAAGGAGTATTCCAAGGTTAGTATGGAATGATTTACTACTATTACTACTACTAGCACTACTCCTACTAGTATTTATATAGCACTTTAAGGTTTGCAAAGCACTTTACAAATATTATCTCATTCAGTCCTCACAACCCTGAGATATAGGTGTTATTATTATCCCCATTTTACAGGTGACAAAACTGAGGCAGACAATGGTTAAATAATTTGCCAAGGATCACACAGGTAGTTAGTGTCTGAGATTGGATTTGAGTTCAGGTCTTCCTGACTCCAGGTCCAGCCCTCTATCTTCTTTGCCACATAGTTGTCTAATAAACTAAAATACTTTGTAAGATGTTAATAGAGATGTCAGCTATCATTGACATTATACTTAGATATGAATGAGGCCAGTGAATATAGGGGATAGAGGGTTGGAGTCAGGATAAAAGACCTGGGTTCAGTGCAGCATAATGGAAAGAATACTGGATCTGAAGCCAAAAGATGTGGGTTCAAATACTGTCTCTGATGGTTACTACTAGTATGACCTTGATAGCCAATACATAGAATCAATAAATATTTATTAAGCTCCTACTATGCATTGGACAGTGTGCTAAGCTCTAGGGATGCACATAAGAAATAGAGTGCCTGCCTTCAAAGAGCTTGCAATCTAATGGGGGGAAGATAAAACACAAAAGGAAGCTCAAAGTGGGGAGCACCAGAAGGCCTTGGGGGCATGATGTCCATGGAGTCGAAATCAAGCAGAGCTGCCCTTCTGGGCAGTGAGGTGGAACAGTGGAAAGAGCACCCATCCCAGAGTCAGGAAGACTCCTCTTCATGAGTTCAAATCCAGCCTCAGACACTTACTAACTGTGTGACCCTGGGCAAGTCCCTTAAACCTATTTGCCTCAGTTTCCTCATCTGGAAAATGAGCTGGAGAAAAAAATGGCAAACCACTCCAGTGTTGCCAAGAAAATCCCAAATGGGGCCATGACTGGGCGTGACTAAACAATAACTCTAGTTTGTCGATCTATCCATATCTTACCTGTGGCATTTACTAGTTAAGTGACCATAGACTCAATCCTTCTGAACCTCTGGAAGCCCTCACTTAGCTAAAGTTTTACAAAAGACTTGTAGGGAGTTTCTGCAGCTAAGACCTGGAGGGTGCTTGATATGTTGATATATTGATGAGAGATCACCCTTCCTAAGTAATTTAGGGCTCTAAACAGCAGGATTTCAGACCAGGGCTAGCCCAGGAGGCCTTTTTTGGAACTTGGGAAATTTTAGGATTATAGATTTAGAGCTGGAAGTGAGTCTAGAATCCATCTAGTCCAATACTTCATTTTATAGATGAGGAAACTGAGACACCCTCCCTTCCCAGAGACTGTGACTTTTAAAAATCATCATTTATTTATTTTAATGCTTTTTAAAAAACATTTTGAGTTCCAAGCTCTTACACACACGCACACACACACACACACACACACACTCACACACACACTCACACACACACACACACACACACACACACACCTGCCTGCCCATGGAGAAGGCAAGAAATGCAACATCAGTTACACATTTGAAATCATGCCACATGGCCATATTAGCTGTGTTGCAAAAAACAAAACAAGAAAAATAAAGAAAATGAAAAAAGTGTGCTTCAATCTGCACTCAGACTCCAGTCAGTTCTCTCTGGAGGTGGGTGAGTTTCACCATAAGACCTTTGGAACTGTCTTAGATCAGAATAGCTAAAAGTGACTTGTTCAAGGTCACACAGGTAGTGGGATTTGGACCCAGGCTCTCTGACGCCAAACCTGGGGCTTCTTCTTGAGGAGTCCCTGAGAGTAGGGACCATCTTGTTTTCCGGTATCTGTATCCCCGGCTCTGAGCATAGTGCCTGGCAGAGAGCTGAGTGCTTAATAAAAGCTCTACCTACCTATCTGCGTTCAGGAGTGTGTTAGTAAATATTTAACAACTGATTCACCAAAACACACTTTCAATTATTAACATTTTTTCCATTACTTTCTTAAATCTAGACATTCATTCAAACAATAAATCAAGCCCTGATCTATAGCATTTTTCTATTTCCAAGGTGTAAAGGCTCACACTGAAAATTGAATAATTGTCTATCCTATATATATATATATATATTCTCCCAATCCTTCAGACTTACCACCAAGGAGCTACCCTTGACTCCTTCCTATCTGTAATTTTCCAGACAGGATCTGCTTGTAGATTTTGCTTTTGTAACATCTCTTGTACATAGCCCCCTTCTCTCCTCTGACACAGCCATCATTTTAGGGCAGGTCCTCATCACCTCATGCCTTGGTTATTGCTATAACCTCTTAGTGGGTCTATCTGCCTCAAGTCTCTCCCCACTCCATTTCATCCTCCCCTCAGTCACTAACATGGATTTTCCTAAAGTGCAGTTCTGATCATATCATCCCCTGCTCGTTAAACTCCCCTGGCTCCCTATTGTCTCTATGATTAAATACAAAAATTTCTGTTTGGTGTTCAAAACCCTTCATAACCTAGCCCCCTCTTACCTCTCCAGTCTTCTTACCTTAATGTCCAAAACGTACTCTCTGATCCAGCGACACTGGCCTCCAGGCTGTTCCATAAACAACACACTCCATATCTCAGCTCTGGTCATTTTCTCTGGCTTTCTCTTATGGCTGGAAGGCTCTCCCTCCTCCACTCTGACTACTGATGTCCCTGGCTTCCTTTTTGTCCCAACCAAAATCCTACCTTCTACAGGAAGCTTCCTCAACCCTTCTTAATTACAGTGTCTTCCCTCTAATAATTATTTCCCTGCATGGAGTTTTCTTTGTCTGTATTTGTTTGTATATTGTTTGTTTTATTCGATTGTGAGCTCCTTGAGGACAGGAACTGCCTTTTGACTCTTTTTATATGCCTAGCACTTAGCTCAGTGCCTGACTGAACAAGTCACTTAATCCTGTTTGCCTCAGTTTTCTCATCTGTAAAATGAGCTGATGAAAGAAATAGCAAACTACTCCAATATCTTTGCCAAGAAAACCCCAAATGAGGTCACAAACAGTCCATCACAGATGAAAAGAACTGAAAAAAAAGTTGATGTGTGTGTATATATATATATATATATATATAAAATCTCTCTCTATCTCTCCTTTTCCATTGCATATCATGTGACCATGGGAATAGCCCTCAATAGACCACTTGACCACTTGACCATTCCCAGGTGTATATTGGACCCCAGCTACCCCAGAAGATGGAAATATAGAGGTCTCCTCCCTTTCTCTTCTCTCCCCTCTCATTTCCTCTTCACTTCCCTCCTCTCCTTTCTCTTCACCTTCTCTCTCCCTTCTACTTCTCTCCCCTCCTGTCTTTTCTCCTCTCTTCCTCTTCTCTCCCCTTTCCTTTCTTCCCTTCTCTTACCCTTATTTTCTCCCCTCCCCTTTTCCTTCCCACTCTCCTTTCCCTCTTTATATCCCTCTCAATGAATAAATGAATAAAGAAAGCATTAGTCATTATAATTATACAGAGCTCATTTCTCCCTCATTTTAATTCCAAGCCTTTCATTTTACACAGAGAAGAGAAAAAGAGAAAAAAAATTGCTCAAGGTCACCGAGGTAGAACTCTACAGAGATGAGGCTTGAATCAGGTCCCTGGCTTTGCCCCACACTCTTCTACAGAATCACCCTGGGGGCCCTGGGTATTCGCCAGATAGGGAGGAAGAAGCAAAAGAGAGGACAGAGTTACTGAGTTGTCCTCATGTCCTCGACCCGGCCAATGGAAGCTGGCAGATCTGTACTATATCATCCAGGGTGGAGTCATCAATGAGATGAAGGAAGGGCTGTCAGAATGATCTGTCAGTTTCCTTTCACTTCCCAAGCTATGATCCTATGACTCTGAGCCCTAGTGTTGAATGTATGAGGCCATATATAGGTCTCTAGTGTAAGATTCAGTCCAGCTTCAACAGACATTCCTTAAATCTATTATATCTTGGACACTGAGGGAGATAAGAATCAGGTTTATGAAGTGCTTTCCATGTATTTTGTGTCACTTCATCCTTACAACAACCCTGCAAAGTAAGTGGTATTATCATCATTCCCATTTTACAGATGGAGAAATGGAGGCTGAGAGAGGTTAAATGTCTTTCCTGTTGCTCATAGCACTGGTAAGTGACAAAGACGGGATTTGAACTCAGGTCTTCCTGACTTCAAGCCCAGTGCTCCTAGCTGCCTAGATACAGAGGTCAAAAAGACCTCATTACTCCCTCAACCTGCTTATAATCTGAGAGGGAAGATGACGGAGCCCTCTCCTGGATTCTCTCTCTTCTCTGGACTTTCACCATTCTGCTCACTCCTGATTCTCCTCCTCCTCATTAAACATTCTCAGTCATCATCCGTGACAAACCCACTAATTGTGGATTTAGCTCAAGGTTCTGTGCTGGGACCTCATCTCTTTTCTATATTCTCTCTCGCTTGGTGACCTCATCAGCTCTCCTAGATTTAATTATCATTTGTATTCCAAAGATTCTCAACTCTGTATAACCAGACCCAGCCTCTCTCGTGAGCTCTTGGCCCAAATCACCAACTGCCTTCTGGAAACGTTAAACTGTGTGTCCTATAAGGAGTTCAGCTCAAGAGGTACAAATCAGAACTTACTGTCTCCCCCACTTTCCTTCTACCATAACCCAGCTCTCTTCCAAACTCTTCTCTTTCTGGGTAGGGCACCACCATTCTCCCAGTCACCCAGATTTACAATATGGGCATTATTCTCTGCTACCTCTTTCTCTTACCTCATTTATCCAATAAGGCAGCTAGGTGGTGCAGTGGATAGAGTGCTAGGTCTGCAGTGAGGAAGAGCTGAGTTCAAATATGGTCTCAGACATTTACTAGCTGTGTGATCCTGGGCAAGTCACTTAACCCTAATTGCCTCAGTTTCCTTATCTGTAAAAATGAATTGGAGAAGGAAATGGCAAAACCACTCCAGTATCTTTGCCAAGAAAACACCACATGGGATCATGAAGAATGAGGCATGACTGAATGCTTATCTGATCAGTTGCAAAATTTTATCCTTGGTCTAAGTCCCCTCCTTACTATGGAAATAGTCACCACTCAAGTTAAGGCCCATCCCCTTTTTCTTGGACTATTACAATATCCTTCAAATTGGTTCCCCGTTCTCAAACCTTTCTCCAGTCCAAGCCATCTCCCACATAGCTCTACTCAAGAAATCTTCCTGAAGCACATTTCAGACCTTCCCTCACTGACTCAATAAACCCCAGTGATTCCCTATTAACTCTAGGATAAAATATAAATTACTCTGCCTAGACTTTAAAACTATTTACAACCTGGCCTCTTCCTCCCTTTCTGGTTTTCTTATACATAATGCTTGTCCATGCATTCTGTGATGCTGCCATATTGGCCTATTTGCTCTTCCACATCTCCCATCTTTGGGCCTTTGCCCCATTGCCTGGAATGCCCTTCCTTCTTACTTCCACCCCTCAGAATCCCTGATTTTCTTTCAAAATTAATCTTAAGCCAACTTCTCCGTGAAGTCTCTCCTGATCCCCTAGCTGCTAGCACCCTTTGTTTTTTCAATATTTAACACAGTATCTGGTAGACAATAGGAGCTTAATAAATCCTAGTTAATTAATTTATGCTTTATAGATGCCTTTTGTCTTTACATTATGGTCATTAGTATCTGTTCCCGAATGAACTCTTCTTCATTTGACAAATTAAGCAAAAACATCAGTTATAAACACTGTGTCTAACAATGTAGATGATATTCTGTCCTATTAGCTCTCTACCTCTTCTTTGTGAAGGAAATAGGCATTTACTAAGGACCTCCTATTTGTGGAGAGAGCACCAGGCCTGTAGTCAGGAGGACCTGAGTTCAAATCTGACCTCAGATACTAGCTGTATGACCCCGGGCAAGTCACTTAACCTTGTTTGCCTTAGTTTCCTCATCTGTCAAATGAGTTGGAGAAGAAAATGACAAACCACTCCAGAATCTCTGCCAAGGAAACCCCAAATGGAGTCATGGAGATTTGGACCAGGCTGAATAACAACGAAACCACTATCTGCCAAGGGCTTTACAAACATCATCTCTCTTGACGGGAAGTATAGACACTATTATTATCGTTTTACAGCTGAGTCTGACTTAGAGTCATACAGCAAGCCAGTGTCCGATGTCATGTTTGGACTCCAGACTCTGTGCCCTCTCTGGGCCACCTCCACGCCTCTAGGCTTTTCCTTTACTCAGAGCTCACCTTCTCTCAGTGATCTTTCCAACGATATTAATATAGCCCTGCTTATAAGTATGTTTATAGTGTTGTCTAATTCAGTTTCACTTCACGAAAATATTCAAAGGTGAATGAAGGAAAAAAACAATTATTACTCTTTCACTAGTAGATAGAGTTCCAGGCCTGTAGTCAGAAGATCTGAGTTTTTTGATGATTAAAACGGTTCAAGAGACATAGTTTCTGGGTAATTTAATCATTTTATTAATAAGGCAAGCAGGTTATTAATAAAAGGATGGTCATTTGGTCATCTCTCTTAGACCAGCATGGCGACAGGGCTCACAGTCCATACACCCTTTGAAGAGCAGGTGTTTCTGAGGAATGGCAGTCCACTCTGATTGGATAACACAATGGAAGGGGAGCAATATTAAAATGAAGAGCTGAGAGTGACATTATGTCACCCTTGGACAGAGAAACTACCTCTATACCAGATCCCTCCAGGTCTTGGGCTATCTGGACCTGAGTTCAAATCTGTCTCTATCCAAGCCTGAGTAGAACACAAAGGGATTCTGCACCTTAGATTAAATCCCTTGTAAGGTTGGATGGGGTCTGACCAAGATCATGAGCGTTCATTCAATCTCATTATCAGTAATCTCCTTCAAGAGCCTGAACGTTTTAAAATAAGGAATTTGGAAGAAGGGGAGAGCAATGAATCTCCCCAAGATAACTGGTTAATAAGCATTTCTCTTTATTTTAATCTGGTCTTGGGCACTTGTTAGCTGTGTGACCCTGTTAATTTTTACCTCAGTCTCTTCAACTATAAAATGGGGATGAAAATAATAACACCTACCTTCCAGGGTTATTGTGAGGATCAAATGAGATAATTGTGAAATGCTTAGTCTAGCACATAGTAGGTGATATATAAATGTTGTTGCAAATAAATAAATCAATAGATAGATAGATAAACAAATAAATAAAGGGATAAATAAATTAATTGATTAATTAGTTAATTAATTAATTTTGTTGTTATTTCTACTTGCCCAGCACTGGGCCTAGCCCTGAAGATACAAATGCAAAAGGAAAGACAATCCCAGCCCTCAAAAATTATAATTATACCTATCTATATCTATTTCTAAATCTATATATCACATAGAAGCACATCAGGGAGTGGTGGGGCACCGCCCCCTCCCGTTTCCCTGTGCACGCTGATTTGGTCCAGAAGCATACAGGACTGTTTGGGGAGCAGAATGACACACCCCTTCCCAGTACTACTAAGTGGAGTTGATCTCATGGTTCTGTGACTGGAGGTAAATGGGAGAAGGTTATGACCGCTGGTGAGTTCAAGAAGAAAATGGCCCCGGGGAATCGGAAATGAAGCACGGCTGAGGTCTTCCTAAAACCGAGGAGCCTGTAAGGCAGCCGTCCGCTCAGAATTCCTCCTATTCCTCATTTCTGGCTTCACAGTAATAACTCATCACATTCACATGCATCCATAGGCACTTGCTTTGTGCTCAGCTCTTGGCTACCACAAGGAAAGGTGTCATGGACATTTTGCTCCATTTCCAGTTCTAATATTCTGTGATGGCCAATTCCCAGGATGCAGGCTGGTCAACGGCACGGCACTGATGGCCTAGGAGCGTGTGCCTTGGATATTCTATGTATCATTGCAAGAAGGGTAGGAGGATGAATCATAGACCAATGAGCTGCCAGTTATTAAGCGTCTACTGTGAACCATCTATTCATATATGTACTTGGTATTTCCAACAGCTAGCACAGTGCCCTGGCATATAGTTGATGCTTAATAAATGCTGGGGGCAGCTAGGTGGCACAGCGGATAGAACCTGGAGTCAGGAAGACCTGAGTTCAAATCTGACCTCAGACACTAGCTGTATGACTCAGGGCAAGTCACTTACCCTGTCTGTCTCAGTTTCCTCATCTGTCAGATGAGCCAGAGAAGGAAATGGCAAACTACTCCAGTATCTCTGCCAAGAAAACCCCAAACGGGGTCACAAAGAGTTGGACATGACTGAAAAATTACTCAGTAGCCACAAAAAATGCTGATTGATTGATTGCCAGGCACTGTGGTAAATCCTAGGGATACAAAGAAAGGCAAAAACCATCTTTGCCCTCAAGGAACTTACATTCTACTGGAGAAGACAATACAATACACACATTCATCATACACAGCAGTAAAAGGTCATCTCAGAGGCCAGCTGGTAGCAGCTATGGAGACCGGGAGAGGCCTATTGAAGAAGGTGACATTTGAATTAGAGGGAGCTAATGATGTAGTAGGTAGGGCGCTGAACCTAGGTTCAAATCCAGCCTCAGACACCGACAAGGGACTCTTTGCTTCTTTGGAAGAAGGGGAGAGCTCTGACTCTCCCCAAGGCATTGGTTACTAATAATCATTTCTCTCAGTTTGAATCTGGTCTTGGGCATTTCTTAACTGGGTGACCCTGAGCAAGTCACTTAACTTTCGCCTCGGTTTCCTCATCTGTAAAATTTACTTCAATTTCCTCAATTATAAAATGGGGATAATAGTAGCACCCACCTCCCAGGGTGGTTATAAGGATCAAATGTGCTGTGTAAATGCTAGCTTTAATATTGTTATGAACTGAGCCTTGAAGAAAGAAAGGTGAGGCTTCTAGGGGCAGAAGTGAGTAGGGAAGAGAATTCCAGGCATAGCGGAGAGTCGGTGGAAAGACACCAAGCTTGAAGGGACCTTCAGAAGCTATTGAGTCCAAACCCCACTACCTCCAGCCAGCTGTCAGAAGAGAAACTGAGAAATGGAGAGGGCAAGGGACTTGCTCAGGGTCACACAGCTAGTAATTATCCGAAGCCAGATTTGAACCCAGACCTTCTGAACTCCCAGCTCAGCATTCTTATCCAGTACACTCAAACTGTGATTGTATATAAAAACTCTACTTACAAGGTGTCACTGCATGCCTAGTTTGTTTTATTTCTTTTTTTTTAATAGGGAGGTCATTACTTTATTGCGCATTGGTTTATTCTCTTTAGTCACAAGGAGAATGAGTCCCAAACAAAAGACCTTTAATTTTCTATAACATAAAATAATATATGATATCAATACATAATCACATACATGCTTAACTCTATAGTCCACATGACATAATGACTATCAGCACGTTTATAAACAAGATCTACTTTGCATTTATTTCTCCCCACTAGTTTTTCAGGGTTTTTTTGATGACTTATTGCCGTGTATTTGTCCCAAATATTGTTAACTGGCCCACACTAATTCTAACCTTTCAGAATCCTCCAAAGCACTAGATATATCAATAATCTTGGGAGAAGTGTGAAATGATGCTTTGTGACAGTTACAGGGAGACCAAAGTGTCAATTACAGGTACCTGCTTTTCCTTCTTCCTTCTCATATCTCATCTTTATATCTGATGTTTTTCTACCCAGTTGTGTAATTGAAACAAAACAGGAAAAGAGAGTCAGTGGAGTACACTACATAAGCATTATCACCGACAAAATGTGTTATTATTATAATATGGATAATGGATTCCTCAAATTCCTCAGTTTCTGTCCAAGTCATTTAAATTGCATGCCCCTTTTAGACTCATGCCTTTGGGACACAGGGGAATTTGCTGCTCTAAGACTTCTGGGTGGGTGCTTTGTAGAGTGGCTACCCCCTAGGACTTTAAGACTAAAAAAGTTATTTTCTTTTAATAGCCTTGTGAGGTGGGTCGTGCAAGTGGTATTATCCCCATTTTAGACATAAGGAAACTAAGGCTCATGTTGGTGTCACTTGACTTAGGGTCCTCCATCTTAGCCCAATCCCCTCACTTTAGGGATGAGGAAATCTAAGACTCAGTAGGATCCAGTGTCTTGCCCGGAGTTATATAGGTAATAAGTAATAGAACAAGGACTCAAATCCAGGTCTTTTGACAACAGGCCCCATTTTTCTTTTCCTTTTTTTTCTAAGCCCCCAATGTTTTCCCCACTGTATCCTGCTGCCCTCTCTGTTCTTGTGTTACGTTAGTCACTTTTATAGGCCAGGGAGCTGCAAGGCTAATTATTTTCTCCTAGAGATAAGGCCAACAATTCTGGTAGCTTCTACCAGAACAGAGATGCCTTGGATTCAGACTTTCTAGGTCAGCCGACAGCTGGGCTTTCCTCTGGCATGAAGGTGACTGAGAGGGTCGGGTTGCACAATGGTTCCTCCCCAGCTACCTTGACTAAGCAGCGATAAGGAGATCAGCCTGGGAAAGGAGGGACACCCAAGAATCACTGCACTGCACCTCTTAGAGATCACCCCCTGCCTGTGTCCAGATCCCTGGCTCCATCCTTTCCACAGGCTTTCTAGAGGCAAGGCCTGGAAACAATTGTACAGAAGGAGAAGTTGTTAGGCTTTGTGGTCACGAGACCATGGTGACAATTTTCCCTGAAGCTGTAAGCTGTAGCTTATAGAATCTATGCGTAGGAAACATTATTATAAGGTTAGGCACGATGGTTTTGAAGCCATCATGACAGTTTCCCCTTAAGGGAGACGATAAGCTTATAGAGCAAACTCATGGAAAAATACTGACAATAATGTTTTTCAAATGTTAGTACAACTGTGTCCCCCTCAAATAATATTTTGCCTACCATCTCCCTGATATTTTTTTTTTCCCTGATAATAAACCTCCCAAAATGTTTTGTCCTGACCTCTAACATACAACTCAAGCAGCTATAGGGGTTACCCAAAATCAGAGTATAAGAACCCCACCCTCAGAAGGGCACTTTGGAGCACCCCCTTTCTTTGAATGGGCCCATATCTCTGTGCTCCCCAAAACAGTAGTGACTTGACATGAATTACATTCTATACTAGTGGTTATGCCTGAGCTTTAGGGACCAGTCCCTTTTTCCTCACTCCCTTTTCCCTCTTCCCCATTGCCCGCAATCAAGGTTTGTTTTGAACCAATTTTTGTTGTTTTATGTGTTATTCTCAGCACTCAAACTCATTAAGAAGTGGTCCTTTCCTTAGACGTAAGGTGAATACTCAGACAAGGACTTAACCTATCGTCAGCCACACCTGCACTGGGGGAATAAGGGGACTATAAGCAAGATTCAAAAGGGGAACCCCACATCTTCCCAGGAGGGATGTCCTCATGCCAGAGGACTGGCTCCAAATGGAAGGCATGGACGTCTTATCATTTTCTTCATTCAATTCAGTTTAGTTCAGTTCAATTCAATTCAGCAAATATTTGAGGCAGCACCTACTATGTGCAGGCACTGTGACAGGTGCTGAGAATACAAAGACAAAAATGAAAGTCTTTTCCTCTCCTCGAGTAGTTTATATTCTTCTGGGATGGGTGGGGGGAGAACTGTGGTTTATAAATGGATGGTGATGATGATGGTGATGACAGCTGGCATTTATGGAGCACTTGAGTTTTACAAGACACCTGCCATACTATTTCACTGGATCCTCACCTCAGCCTCAAGAAGCTGTGTTATTATTATCCCTACTTTACAGAGGCGCCGAATGAGATTGAGTGATTTGGCCAGGATCACACAGTGAGCACATGCCGAAGCCAGATGCGAACTGGTGGCCATGAAGCTTCGGGCATAGGAGGCTGTTCACCTCACTATCTAGCCACTGAAGAAAATGAGAGTCCTTGCTCTCCAGACTGAGGATGGAAAGAGAGAATAACGTGTGATTTCAGGGAAACAGAGAAATACATACATATATACTCCATAGAGTATGCAGAGATAGATAAACAGGTAGCTGATAGGTAGGCAGATTAGAGAGAGATAAGTGGATGGATAGATGGAGAGAGAGAAGTAAATATAGATAAATAGGTAGATAAATATATATTATATGATATATATATTTTATATATAATTTATATTTCATATACATAAATATATAGATAGGTAAATAGACAGATGAAGACAGAGAGGTAGATATGGATAAGTAGGAAGATAGGTAGATAGATAGACATACAGACAGATGGATGAATGAATGTAGGAAGATAGAGATAGATGTGGTTGAATATAGATAGGTAGATAGATACATAGATTGATGATAGATTAATGGATAGATGTATAGAAGATAGATGATAAATAAGCAATAGAGAGAGATGACAGAAAAATTACATATGTGTACATATATAGGGGGAGAGAGAGACAGAGAGAGAGAAAGAGAGAGAAAGGAGAGAGGTGTGATTTCATTGCATCTCAGATGCAGGTCAGTAATTTCTCTGAAACTTATAGTCTTAGAGAGTTGCCCAGGGCACAGAGAAGTTCTATGTGATTTACCCAGTGCCCCACCGCCACAGCTTGAATGCAAACCGTCGAGGCTTCAAGACTAGCTCTCTGTCACCTACAAGACACTCACTGCCTCTCCTGGATACACACAGTAGAAGCAGAGTTAATGAAGGGGTGGGGTGAGCACTACATGGTAGGGAAAAGAGGGACGTGTAAAAACAAAAAGGCCTCCCATAGGAGACTGAACTTGGAACCTGTCTGGAACAGAGTTAAGAATGTCAAGGGGCAGAGGTGAGGAGGGAGATCGTAACAGGTGTGAAAACCCCCTCCAAAGGCACAAAGGTGAAAGACAGCATGTCATGTGCAGGGCATAGCAAACAGACCAGCTTGGCTGGAATGTAGAATTCTTGGTGGATAGTTAAGTGGAGACAGTTGACAGAGAGGTTCCACCAAACTGTAAATTCACTGTATATATCAGAGACATTTTATTTTAGAGACAATAGGGTGACATTGAAACCTGCTAAACTAGAGATACTTTGCTTAAAGGTTTAATGGTTGTTGGTGGGAGAGTAGAGGAAGGAATAGATGAGTTTTTCATTTAATTCATTTCAATTAATACTCCAGTCCTTTTTAAAAATTCAAATATCCCTGGTAGTTTATTAAACTATTATTGCGTTACTCTAGCATTCTTCAATGGATTTATTTTTTTTTTGGAGGGGGGAAGGCAAGGCAATTGGGATTAAGTGACTTGCCCAAGGTCACACAGCTAGTGGGTATGTCAAGTGTCTGAGGTCATATTTGAACTCAGATCCTCCTGACTCCAGGGCTGGTGGTCTATTCTCCAATCAATTTTAAGACAGACTACAAGCATGTATCAAGTGCTTTCTATGTGCCAGGTACTTTGCTAAGCTCTAGGGATACACACAGAAGCAAAAAGACAGTCCCTGCCTGCAAGGAGCTTCCATTCTAATGACACATCATGTACCCTTCAACTGAGTGACAACGTTCTCCAGTTGTTCAGCAAATGAGACATTCTGTCTCTCAGTTCCAGGCATTTTCTGTGACTGGCATTTCTTCGTGCCTGGAACACTCTCCCTCCTCCACTCCCACTACTGACCTCTACGACTTCCTTTATGACCCTACTAAGATCTCGCATCTTACTGGCAGCCTTTCTCAGCCCCTCAATCGCAGTGCCTTACCTCTGCTCATTATTTCCTATTTGTCCTAAATACAGCCTGTTTGTAAATATTTGTTTATTATCTTCCCCATTAAATAGCGAGTTCCTTGAGGGTGGAAACTTTCTGCCTCTTTTTGTATCCCCAGCCCTTATCACGATGCCTGGCACAAAATAGGGGCTTAATAAATGTTTGATTGCTTGACCAATGGACAAAGATAATACAGAAAAGGAAACTGAAAAGGAGCAGGGAAGAAGGGAGAGGAATGTATGGTGTCCAGAAAGTCAGAAGCAAAACCAGGAGCACAATAAAGGTTGACAAGCCTGTACACTGACCCAGAAATACATACAGCATCAGTGGGACAAGCGGACATATACAGTGAAGACACTGTAGTGAACCCGCATGTCTGGCCAAAGCACCTCATGGGGCACTTCATGGCCTCATATGCTTTCTCCTTTCTACTGAGCAGCTCTCTGAGTGGGGTACCCGGGGCCTACTCCACTGGAAAGCTCCAGTGGCCAAGCCTAATTCTTTCTTGAATCCATAGCTGGCTCTCTTCTCTGCTGTCAGACAGAGGTCTCCCTCCCTGGAACATCTTCCACTGACTGCATCCGTTCTCTCCTGGTTATGGTGTCTCCTACTGAATAAGTACTTCTATAGCAAGTCATGGTGGCTGATAAGTGGAGAGGAAGAAAGAAATCCCTTCTTCCTCTGATGGTAGCATTCTATGAAGTTGCTTACTATTTTAAATGTCTTTATAGAACAGGAACTCTTAGCTTATTTTGTGTCAAGAACCCCTTTGGTGGACTGGTAAAGCTCCTCTCAAAATAATGTTTTTAAAAGCATAAAATAGAAGATGGTGGCGTAGCAGCAGCAACATATCGCAGCTCTCGCATAGCCACCCCAAAGTGCCCATGGAATGGGACTCTTAACCAATCCTAGAACTCCAAGGCGCACACAAAGATACTTCCCACTGGGGTCAGTTCGGCTGCGAGGAACCATATCAGCACTGCGAAACCAGCCTGGCCTGAAGCCGCTGCTGGGCCCCAGGGGCGGCCAGACGAGAGTAGCGGTGAGCGGATTAGTGGCAGCTGCGAGCAGCGTTCAGAGCTAGGTCACTGGGGCTTGCAAAGTTGGGAGGGAGGAGCAGTCCAGCCAAAGGGCCTCCAGGGTGGAAAAGCGAAGGGCAGAGGTTTTGCACCTGCCTCCATGTTGCAGCTTCCTGCCCGCGGCCTGCAGATGGCAGGGGGACTAAGCGATTGTTCTGAGGCCAGTGCTCTTGCGTTGAGTGGCCTGGATATGGATCGCCGACTTGGGCCTCGGTCTTGGGGTCTTCGTTATCCAGCGAGCCAGAAGTAAGTAGGAAGGGTCCCAGCACTTTCCTGACAGCTATGGCAGCTGGGAGGACCCCAGCGATTTGGGACAGAGCTTTTCCTTCTGGAAGCAGAGCCCCACAGAGATTTAAAAAAAAAAAAATCATGGACTGAACAACCATGAGTAAGAATAAGCATAAGAAGCAAAG
>CM053586.1:178006126-178056985 GCA_028646515.1 Pseudochirops corinnae
GGGTGGGGGAAAGAGGGGGAGAAAATATGTAACTCAAAATCTTGTGGAAATGAGTGATGCAAACTATAATAAAATTAAAAAAAAAAAAGATCTCTCTGAAGAACTTTGGAACTGATTGTGAGACATGGAAGATTCTGGCATAGGACCACCCAACATTGCATGCCTGCATCAAAGAAGGTGCTATGCTCTATTGAACAAAGCAGAATTGCAATACCTCCAAAAAAATGTGATTTAGAGACATCTCCACTCCAAATGTTCATGTGAACTATTTGTGCCCAACCTGTGGTAGAACCTTCTGAGTTCATATTGGTCTGATCAGCCACAGTTGGACACACTGTACCTTGTCCCTGACATAGAGATATTATTTTGATCCTCTTCAAACACAGAGGACAACAATCAGTACCTTTACTGTAGGATAAAAAATAAACTCCTTAGTCTGACATTTAAGATGTTCCACATTCTGGTTCAATCTTCTTTCCAACCTTCTTTTACACTGTGTTCTCCATATGCCAGTTAAGTGAGTCTACTAGCCATTTCCCAATCCTGTCCTGCCATGTCCTGCCCGATATCTTTTCCCAGGTTTCTATTGTGGTTCAGTGTTGGATTTGAAATGTAAAATAATTATTAGAGAATATTTTATAAATGTATCATAACAGGCTCATATTTACTGCTATTTCACATGAAAATTTTTATCTTTTTCTCAATTCCCCATCACCCAAAAGGAAAACACAGTTGTATCATAGTTTAGAATACAATAGAATGATTATTGTAGCTAGGTGGCACAGTGTATAGAGTGCTGGACCTGGAGTCAGGAAGACCTGAGTTCAAATGCAACCTCAGACACTTACTAGCTGTGTGATACTTAACTTCTAATTAACTCAGTTTCCTCATCTGTTTACTGGAGGTAATAATAGCAACTACTGCCTGGGATTGTTGTGAGGATCAAGTGAGATAATATCTGTAAAGCATTTGGCAGAGTGCCTGGCACATAGTAGGTGCTGTATAAATGTTAGTTATCATCGTCATCATCATCTTTAAAAGGATACAGTATTAAAAAAAAAAGGATACCATATTAAAAACTCTAAAAGATCTGGCTAACCGTTGCTTCAGCCCTGGCGTCCCAGCTCCCAGCCCACCCCCAAACTTTGTATTGGCAAGGGAATGAATACTCATTGGGGCTATTTGTAGAGGAGAACTTCAACATCCCTACCCCAATAGTAATAAAATAGGACAATAATGTGTTCTTACTACATGGCAAAAGGTGACCTTAGTCTACTTCCTCAGTCCACTCCTCCTCCTCCTTATCCTTTTCTTCCTCTTTTCTCTCCTCCTCTTCCTTATTATTATTAATACTTACTATTGAGGCATGTGCTGTTTCCTGGCCAAATGGTGGAAGAATTCTGGAACTCAGAGACTCCAACATCAGAAGTCTCCAAGGGGCCGCTAGGTGGCGCAGTGAATAGAGCCCTGGCCCTGGAGTCAGGAGGACCTGAGTTCAAATTCAGCCTCGGACACTTAACACTTACTAGCCATATGACCTTTGGGAAGTCACTTAACCCTAATTGCCCTACCTTCCCCGCTCCAAAAAGCATCCAAAAAAAAAAAAAAAAAAGAAGTCTCTAACATCTTCTTATCTCTTTGTACTAACCTATGATCCAGAGTCCCTCAAATTCATATTGCTGGTTCATTGTTTACCTTCGTGTTAGGTTTTTTACTTACTCATCTTGACAGAAGTAATCTCTCTGGCAGCTCAGTCATCAATAACCCTTGACTCCAGACACCCAAAGTTGGAGAGACTGTTTCTATGCCACAGGCTGAGTGACCCTATCCTGAAATTTCTTTGTGACTGGCTCACTGACACATGGCTTCTCTCTGACTGGTTTCTCTGACTTGGATGCAGCATGGTGCCCTAAAATATCCTTCTGGGGCATGGTGCCAAAGCATAGTTCATTTTTAAAAAAATTTGATTTGTTTATTTACTTTTAGTTTACAAGATTCAGTTCCAGAGTCTCTTGAGTTTCAAGTTTTCTCCCCTCCTTCTCCGCCTCCCCAATCCCCCCATGGTGGCATGAAGTCAAGTATAGAATCTGCAAATACTTTCACATTGGACATTAGTCTGGTTGTACAGAAGGATTGTAACCAATGGAGTGAACAATGGAAAAAAGGAAACAAAACCAAACATGGAAAAGAGCGATAGCATATAGATTGCTTCAGTCTCCACTTAAACTCTGTTCTTTCTAGATCTTTCTCTGAATGTAGGTATCTCCTTCCATGCTGAGGCTTGTAGAGTTGTCTTATAGCTTTGTGTTGCTGAGAGGAATACAGTTCATCAAAGTTGGTCATCACACATACGATGTGTCTGTGATCGTGTACAAATTTTTCCTGGTTCTGCTCTTCTCACTTAGCATCAATTTGTATAAGCCTCTCCAGGTACATATGAAGACCTTCTCCTCCCCATTTCTTATAGCACAATAGTATTCCGTTACATTTATATTCCACAACTTGTTTAGCCATTCCCCAATTGATGGGCATCCCCTTAATTTCCAGTTTTTTGCCACCACAAAGAGAGCTGCAATAAATATTTTTGTACATATGGGTCTTCCTCCCACTTCTATGATCTCTTTGGGATACAACCCCAGAAGTGGTGTTACATAGTTCATTTTCTTGACTGTAAATGCCCCACTCAGCATAATAGTTATCAGTAAACATTTATTAAGTGACTACTATATTCCAGACACTGTGGTAAAGGCTGGGCTTAAAAAAAAGCATAAAACAAGTCCTGCCTTTGAGGAGCTCACAATCTAACAGGCAAGATGACAGATATGTATGAACAAGCTATATACAGTATAAATTGTTCAGTCATATCCAACTCTTTGTGATCCCATTTTGGGGTTTTCTTGGCAAAAACACTGGAGTGATTTTGCCATTTCCTTCTCCAGCTCATTTTATAGATGAGGAAACTGAGGCAAGCAACGGATAAACGACTTACCCAGGATCATGCAGCTAGTAGTAAGTGGCCCTATTTGAACTCATGAAGATGTGTCTTCCTGATTCTAAGCCCAGGGCTCTATCCATTCTGCCAATTAGCAACCTACAGGATAAACAGAAAATGATTAAAAGAGGGAAGGCACTATAATTAAGAGGATTTGGGAAAGGTTCCTATAGAATATGGGATTTTGGAGGGGGACTTAAAAGAAACCAGGGCAGCCTGTAGGAAGAGATGTGGAAGGAGAGCAAACAGTGAGGACGACACTATCACTTTCCTTAAAGCTGTAGGATATTAGCAACAGAAATGTGGAGGTTAGAACTCAGGAATCCTGATTCTCAACCTAAGGAATTCTCATGTTTATGAGAGTTTATTCAGATGAAATCTGGTTTAGAATATATGTCAAGAGCAGACCTGAAACAAAAAAAAGAAAGAAAGAAAGAGAGGAGATGCTGGTGAGAAAAGAGAGAGAAGGAATGAGATGCTGGTGAGAGGAGAGAGTGGAGGATAAGTGTCTCTCTAACTCCAATCTCTATCTCCTCACAAAGACTTGACTAAGTAGAGAGTCTAGAGCTAGAAGTCCTAGACCTGAAAGGGTCTAGATTTAGATCTAAATTCAGAACTGCAAGGGATCTCAGCTAGTCCAATCTGCTCCTTTCCTCCAGGAGGAAACAGACCCAAGGAGGTCAAGTGATTTTCCCAAGGTCACACAGGTTAAATCCAGCTTTATTGATTCTAGAGCCAGGGCCCTTTCCACTGTGCATTGACCAGTATAGATTAATAATAGTTCATCCAGTTTCTCTACCATCTAGGAGTTTTCTTTCCTTCCTGAAATTCCAAGTTCTAGACTAGGAAATAGGAGTGGAGAGAGGTTAAAGCACGGGGAGCTTAAGCTATTAGTTCCTGCCACTATTACTCTGTCTTTGGACCCGTTGTTTCTCCTCCTGTTATTAAGTGGTGTGGTGGATAGAGTGGAAGCCCTGAGTTCAAATCCCAACCTACCCGATAGTTATATGACTGGGTATTTAAGGTCTGGGGCAGCAAGGTGGTACAGTGGATAGAGTGCTGGGCCTGTAGTCATCTTGCTGAGCTCAAATCTTACTAGCTGTGTGACCTTGGGCAAGTCACTTAATCCAGTTTATCTCAGTTCCTCATCTGTCAAATGAGCTGGAGAAGGAAATGGCACACCACTTCAATATCTTTGCCAAGGAAACCCTAAATGAGGTCACAGAGTGTCTATCACACCCAAACAACAACAACTTAACTTCTGTCTGCCTCAGTTTCCTCAACTATAAAATAACACATACCTTCCAGGTCTGTTGTGAGGATCAAAGAAGATGATATTTGTAAAGCACTTAGTATGTTGCCTTGCACATAGTAGGTGTTCAGTAAATGCTTATTCCGTTCCTACCTACCTCCATGTAATTTCCTTCTCTGTAAAATTAAAGGGTCAATACAGATGGCCTTCTAGTTCTGCAATTATACTATTTTATAATTCTAAGTTGGCACGATCCCCACTGTACATTTCGCTCCTAAGATATATGTTTATACGGACATATTTCTCCTTTCTGAGGGCAGGCATTATTTCATTTTGTTTCTAGTGTCTGACGTATTGTAAGAACTTAATAAATACTTGTTGACTGATTAATTTAATCCAGAATACTAGGGTTTGAATCCTAATTCTTAGGCAAATCATTATCCTTTTTGGGCTCCAGGGTCCTTACCTGTCAAATGACGGATTGCACTAACTGACCTCAAAGGTTCCTTTTTGCTTTAAACACACCCACAACATACATATGTACACACATGTGTGTATATGTGTGTATGTATAGATTTTATGCATCCTACGAGGCTTGGTGAGAAAGAATTGATTACCTACCTTACCCTGCCCCACCCAGCTGCTCTCCCAGCCCACCTCCATTCTGCACTGTCTATTGGGACATATGGTCAGCCTCATAGTAAGCCAAGCTAAGAGCCCTGCTGACTGAGATCCAAACGGAACAGAAGGCCGGCACAAAGCAGCCGCCCATGCTAGCATTATAAATAACGAACTCCCCGGCACAGGCAGCTCTCCATAGTCTATTTAATTTGCCTCCAAGTGTTATGGGAGTGGCCTCGCTCATTGGGATGGAAAGTGTCTTCCATGAGCTTTCTTCTAGCTGGTTGCTGGACTTAGCCCGGGGAAAGTGGAAGGTCTGGAGATTGGTGGTCATAGAATGGCCCCAGGAAATCAGGATTTCACTTGTCCTTCCTCCTATCCCTTCATCTTGGTGGGCTCCATTTTCCTGGGCTCTTCCCTTGCCTTTCTTCTCTTGGCAGTGGCCATGGGTGAGGATTAATCATTATTCCCAAGGACTGACTTCTCTTCTTTCAGGCATTTTCTTCTCTTTCTGATCCCTCCCTCTGGTGGGTTTGAAAATGAGAGTTTAATCCCAGTGGTTGTTTCATCTGTTCTATGGTATAAAGCAGTGGTTCTTAACCAGTGGGTCGCGACCCCTTTGGGGGTCGAACGATCCTTTCACAGGGGTCGCCTGAGACCATTGGAAAACACGTATTTGTGATAGTCTTAGGAACCGAGACACTGCTCCTCTATCCGTCTCCAGGCAGGTCCAACCACATGCAGATACGCCCACATACGAGTATTAAAGGGTCACGGCATTAGGAAGGTTGAGAACCACTGGTATAAAGGCATTTCTTTGCAACATTGGGAAGGAGGGACATTCTAAATGTCTCCCTAGGCTGGTTCTCCCCTTTCAGGTTTTGGGTAAAGATATTCATGCCCTTGAATCCTCTTCCACCCCCCACCCCCCACCAAAAAATTACATGATCAGCCTTACCTCCTCCCACCCTCCCTCAAAAAAAAAAACTGCTAAGGTTCAAGGTAACACTAATACTTCAGATGACCAGAATTAAGATACGGAAAGACTTGGGTGGGCCAGGAGTCTAGACAGAAGCCAAGACAATATTTAATAGGCATAAATATAAGATCCTGAATTTAGGCTCAAAACTCCCAAATCTGATGATTAATCAATCAATCCACAAATATTTAAGAGCCTGCTATATGGTAGGTCCTGCTAGGCTGGAAATACAAAAACAAAAATAAAACAGATTCTGTCCTCAAGGAGTTTCTATTCTGTTGGGGAAGACAACACGCATACACGTATGTGTCTATATGTACAATACTAAATGCAGGGTAATTTTGAGGGAGAAGGCACCAGCTGCTGAGGAGCTGAGGAGGGATCAGGTAAAGTTGCTGGCTCAGGTGCATGAGGGCAGCCTTGGAGAAATGAGCTTGATAGCAGGTCATTGGAAGAAGATTTAGGGACCTCGATGAGCTGCATTGCAATGAAATACAGTGACTTGTCCGACGCAGATAAACTAGTTAGCCCAAGGTGGTTGATTAAATTGGGTAATTAATTTGATACTTCACTCATCCTTGGAGCTCTAGCTCCAGGACCCCATTCAAGTGACTGATGTCTAAGCATGTGCGAATGAACCCATTTAGCCAACTGTACCTATCGACTAGCCCTAGGCACCAGACAATGCCATAGCTCCACATCTCATCCCTGCAGGAGCAGTGCCTGGAGTCCGGAAGGCCTGAGTTCAAATGCAGCGTTAGACACTTAATTGTGTGGCCCTGGGCGAATCACTTAATTTCTGCCTGACTCACTTACCTCAATTATGAAATGGAAATGAAAATAGCACCTAGCTCCCAGAATTGCTGTGAGGATCAAATGAGGTAATATTTGTAAGGGAGGCACCTTAGGCACATAGTAAATACCTGTTTCCTTCCAGCTCTCCATCCAGCTATCCACTTGGCATCTGGTCATCTCTAGCCTACATGTATTGTCCTAGCCTATTAGCATATAAGCTCTCTGAGGCAGACAGGATTTCTTTTTAAACTTCGCATCTGTGACACTTAGAATAATGTCTGGGACATAGTAAGTTCCTAATAAATGCTTTTTGATTCATTCATTCACTATTTCATTTTATAATATATAATTGACTATATATTCAAATATAATGGAACTTAATTGATGCTAAGGCATGAGATAGTGTGCAAATATATTGCTCATTCCAGAAAAATACTTCCATGTTGAGAAGAACCTTCAATGCCTTAATCTAAACCCCTTGGCAAATAGGGATGTTGAGGAACTAACACAGACATATGTGTGTGCATATGTATATATATTATATATACACATATATGATATAGAATATATATGCACATACATATATACACACATATGTATTTATGTCTCTGTGCATATGTGGCAATAGATAGAAGCAATGTAGAGTGACTTGGGTTTGGGAAAATGTCCCCTTTCTAACATCTTTCCCTCAGATTACAAGAGGAGGCCACAATGAGGAGGAAAGAAGCAGACAACTCACAGGAGCTTTGGTTGCAACTGTGCCCTTTCCTAGGTTCAGCAGGAAAAGTCAGATCCCTTCTGAGTCATGGGACACATCAAGGTGACTGCCTCAGGCTCCCTCCCCTCCCTTACAGAGCAAACTATTGGTTGGAGCTGCAGGGGTAGAAGAATTGGTTGGTGAAAGAAGAAAAAGAAGGGATTCCCACTGGTTCTACGCTATACATAGAATCACCAGTCAAGGCTGAGAGGGGCAGTTGGGGATTGGGAGAGCTTGTCTGGGACTGTCTTCCCAGATCCACCAATCAGACTGCATGCTGACCTCCCCTGGCCTCTCCTCCACATCTGCCCTTGCTACCTACTTCTCAGCTCTCTCCACAGTTGCCATCTATGTTATAGAGGATGGGTGGAAAGAGGACATCAAGATTATCTCCTTGTTTGTCATGTTAACAATGTTAAAGGCTGAGCACTTTGTCTCACATTGACAGTATCTCCTTGATGGGGTGTGAACACTCCTTGTTCTGGGTACTGGTTGGTCTATTGACAGCTCATTAAGGATGATTTATTTATTCAGGGCCAGTTAATATACCTTGGGCTGCATCCTTGGATTTGGCTTTTTAAAAAAAGCCAGGTTTTCCCCCCTTTTAAAACTAGTTATTGATGCTCTTTTTAAACAACATCATTGCTTCTCAATGATTCCCTTTTTTCCCCCTCCCCATACCTTCTCCTATAACAAGTTAGTATGATCAAGCAAAACATATTAGTGAACTATCTGTGTCTGGAAATTACGTGCATGTACACAGATCATTTATATTTGTATATCTATCGATCAATCGATCTGTTTATCTATCTGTCTATCTAATTCTGTGTCTATATTTCTACTTCTCTGCTGAGAGGTAGAATCTTTGGGATCTTGGAGTCAGAATTCTGAAGCCTTTCAATATTCTATTCCTTTAACAAACTGTAATATATGTATTAAATAAGCTATTCAATGTAAAGATGGCTCAATTTGCATGTGATATGGAGAGAAAGATGATATAGGATCTGGCTCATCCCTCTCCAAGGGAAAAGGCAATTTTTGCCTTTGTGGGGCACAGGATGAAAGTTGTGGCTGAGTGTTTGCTTTTTCCTTTGTCTTTCTCCAAGAGGGGATATTAGACTAGAAAATTTTCTGTTTACTACACTTCAAGTGTTGGTAGTTTAGGGGTAAAATAGTTTGGGGTCCATGATAAACCCCACTTCCCTTGAATATGTAGCTTATTATTGAATCTTTTAAAAAATGTTTTATTGTTGCCCTTTGTTTATATATCATGGTGATTTTGGGATATATAACCCTTGCCCACCTCTGAAATGGACTATGCATTATAAAGCAGAAAAAATATTGCATTAAAAAAATCTGATACGGAGACTGAATCTGACAAGATAAGCAACATTCTGTCCTTATGATTCCCCAGCAGAGGCTGGGATGAGAATGGTGTGTTTTCATAACTCTTCTTTGTTGTTGTTGTTGGGTTTTTCTCAGTTGTGTCTGACTCTTCGGTTTTTTTCCTTTTTGGGAGGAGGAGGATGGGGCAATTGGGGTTAAGTGACTTGCCCAAGGTCACATGGCTAGTAAGTGTCTGAGGCTGGATTTAAGCTTACTTTCTTGACTTCAGGCATGGTGCTCCGTATCACCTGGCTGCCCCATATATTTCTTCTGTACAACAATTGTCAGTTTGTTGTTGTTGTTTTTTCAGTTGCTCAGAGTTGGGCTTTCATTTAGTTATCTTTTCATGAACAATGATAGCATTTATATAGAATCTACTGTGTGTCAGGCTCTGTGACAAACACTTTACAAATATTATCTCATTTGATCCTCACAACAACCCTGGGAGGTAGGTATTGTTATTTTCTCTATTTTCCAGATGAGAAAACTGAGGCAAATAGGTTAAATGACTTACCCATGGGGTCACAGAACTGCTAAGTGTCTGAGGCTGGATTTGAACTTAGGTCTTTCTGACCCCAGGCTCATTCTATTCACTATACCCTCTTTTCGCTCTGCTGGGCCTCTGCAGTCATCCTGATCTGCATCTGTCCTGATCTGCAGTCGTCCTGATCTGCATCCTGCCGCTGCCCCCAGATGGCTCTGGGGGAGAGAGTGAGGCGGGTGCCCTTGCACAGCCCTCCCTCACCTAAATCCGATTCACTTGCAACTCTTGGCATTTGTGCCAAGGTCATCTTTGACAATGAAGGACAGACAACAACAATTTTACTTTGTATCATGGGCCCTTCCTTCTTTAGGTTTCCCAACAGGGCTAAAGAAGGAGCGCTCATCTGAATGAGGCCAAAATATCATAATGGAAAGTGCCTCCCTGGAATGGAAATCAGAGAGCTGGGTTCTAGTCCTGACCCTGGCATTAGCAAGCTGGTATCTCAGGCAAGACTCTTTCCCTTTCTAGGCCTTCATTTCCTCATCTTTGAAATGGGGGGCTTCAGAGCAGATGACCTCTAAGGTCCCTTCCAATCTAGCGTTCTGTCATAACTGCCCGATGCAAATGTTTTGTGTTGAAAAACAGCGCATTTATGAATTCAATGCCTCCATGATCTCATTGTACAGTTTCTCTCTTCACCTGAAAATATAGCAGCCCCTCCTTGCCCTCTTATCAGGGGTTCTTCTTATCTACAAATAATCCATGGAGAATCTACTTAACAATCTGGTGCCTTTTGGTTTCTTCTAATTTACAAATCAGTAACAAAAAATATAAATTAAACAATTTCTAATAACCTTTTTGGGCAGTTTGGGTGGCTCAATGGATAGAAAGCAGGACCTGGAGTCAGGAAGTCTCATCTTTCTGAGATAAAATCTGACCTCAGACACTTACTAGCTGCTGTGTCACCCTGGGCAAGTCACTTAATCCTGATTGCCTTGGTTTCCTCATCTGTAAAATGAGGTGGAGAAGGAAATGGCAAATCACTCCAGTATCTCTGCAAAGAAATGACCCGAAGGGGGTCATGAAGAGTTGGATACAACTGAACAACGACAATATATACCTAACCTTTTGAGACACCTTAGCCTCCCTTGAGACTATACTATTTGAAGGCAGAAACTATCTTTTGCCTTTTTTTGCACCCCCTGTGCTTAGCATAGTAACTGGCACATGGTAGATGTTTATTTATTAATTGATTCTTGAAGGCTAGGAGATAACCCTGGGTGCCTAAAGACTGTAACCAATAGAGTGCAACCTCAGATAGGTCTTACCAGATCAGTTGGTGGTGATGTCTAAGGATTAGATTCCTATATAAACGAATCTAGAGTCAGAAATTCAGAGGTCCCGGGTTCAAATCTCACCTCTGTTGTTGCTTGCTGTATGACCTTGGGCAAGTCTCTTTATTTCTCTAAGTCTCAGTGTCCTCATCTATGAAATGGGAGGGTTGGAGTGGCTCTAAAACTGGGCAGCTGGCTGGCACAGTAGGCAGAGTGCTCATATCCGGCTTCAGACACTTAATCAGCTAGATGGCTCTGGGCAAGTTCTTTAACCTGTTTCAGTCTCAGTTTCTTCATCTGTAAAACAGGGATAATGATGGCACCTGCCTCCCAGAGCTGGGGTGAGAACAAAATCAGATGACATGAGTAAAATAGTTTGCAAACCATGAAGCATTATATAGTACTGGCTATTATTGTTAAATCTATGATCCTGATGGAATCCTAATTAAGCTGCCTTCAGCCCCAGTATGCTAACTTCATTCCAGGCTCTGCTGTACCTACCTAGTGCCCCCCACTCCCCCGCCAAAGTCCTAACTTCTCCATATATACCTCACTGCGCACTAGAACAACAGGTGTGAGCCTGAACTCTTAGTTACCACAGAAACAGCAGGTGTGTCCATGTGATGGGAACCCAGCTACTGTCTCTACTTGGTCACTGTCCCTAGACCCATTCCCACAGAAACAGGTGTGTCCTTGTATGCAATCACAATCACATCATCTGTCTAACCCAAGAGAGGACTGCAACACCTAACTGTTTATCTTGACCAGACAGGACCACAATAGTTAGCCAATTGGAGGGCAGTGTGACCAGAATGTTTAATCACTGAACCATTGACGGGACCCCTCCTCCATTACCTAATCCCTTAACAAACTCCTCCTGCCTTTTTAACATTAATCATATTCCTACAGTCTACATAAATTTTGATTGTGTAATCAGCTTCTTTACCCTATAAAAATTCATCTTGCTCTCTCTGAAGTTGCTGGTTCCTCTTGGAACTTAGCCTGCTTCATGAGAGGCATCAATCTCAATAAATGCCTATACTTGGATTAGAGAATTTTTTGAGAAGGTTCCCCCACAACACATCATGAAAACTCAACAGTTTTTGGGTCCACTGCAAGTTTTTGGTGTCCTTGGGTGGGCTTGAGTCTCTTACTCTGATCTCCCCTCCATGTGGAGCAGAGTCTCTGATTCAGACACCCTCTAATCCAAAGGTAAGTCTATCTTTTTCCCTTCTCTTATCTGGGAGGTCCTCTAAGCACCTAGGAAGGCTTGGCTAGATCACTTGGATTGTAGTGCCCAAGGCCCTCTGGGTGGCAAATTCCCTCTAGACAGAGGATGCTCTGCTTGGGAATTTTGCAGGGAGTTCTTTATCAACTCAATTCTTCATCCTTCTAGTACACCACTGAAGAGATGAATGTGGCTATATAGAGGATTTCCTTAGGCTTATTGGCATTCAATCCCAACTCCAGTCCCATGGGACTATTAAACTATGTCTAGAAGGCTGGCCTCCAGGTGAGAATTTTCTTGGTCCAAAAAGGAATTTGTAATTCGGATATACATGGAGAATATCCCTACCTGAATGAGCTAGAGGCTGCTCGAAGCATTATAAAGTCCTATAACTAATCCCAGAAGTTTGAGGTGCTTGATCAGTCAATAAAATACATTCACTTTCTTTTGTCCTTCCGAGTCTTCCTGTGACATTCAACTTGTCACTCACAGAAAAACTATCAATTAAAATTGGAAATTTTTTTCTTTAAGAGCTAACCTCAAATCCCATCTGATCTAGTTCTCCTAGATCTGTCTGCATTCCTTCCTTGGATTAACGAGGATCAAGTCATTCTTTTATTCAACATTTTCTAATCTGCTCTGTTCAATAATGGGTCACAGCCTGCACTGAAATGAGGATTCACATGGATGATATCATAGGCTTCTTGGAGCATTGACATAGATATTAGAAGGGTTCTGTGCTGGGAGCTGAAGGAGACACAAGGATGAGTTAGACCCAGTCCTTGCCCTCATGGAGTTTACAATCTAGTAGTAGAGAGAAGATAAGTATACCAATAATTGTTACAAGGTGTAATGTGATAGATGCACAAGAAAGGTATGAATAAAGGGCTCCAGTGGAGAAGGGCCATAGTAGGGCAATAGGAGTAGGGGAGGAATCACAGAAGGCTTCATAGAGTAGGTGCCCTTGAATTGGACCTTGAAGAATAAGAAGGATTTTAATCTTCTTGATCAGCTGAGCTAATGTTTTTCTCTTCTTTTTATCTTAAAAAATTATTTGTTATGAGGGATGGCTTGATGTGAGAGGGAAGGGAAGAAATCAAACACAGACAAGTAAAAGAATTTGCCTTACTGCAAAAGTACTGGATGATATTTCAAGAACAGAAAGGAAAATTTGCTTCAGTGCAAAATGAAGCTTTGGAGTTGGGGGAAGAGAATATAGTGACCCCTTCCACATTGCAGGGGTTTAGGGGTGCAGCGCCCCTGTGATCTCAAAAATCTGTGGAAAAATTTTTTGGCCCTCCCTTCGTACCAAAGAAGAAGTCTGAATTATTATAGTATTAAAAGATACAATATGTTGCTATTATACAATACTTATACATACATTTTATGTATTTCTGAATTTCTAAACTTTTTCTGGCCTTTGCTGGCCTTTGCCTGTCGTCTGGGGCTTTGGCAAAACTCCCTCATGCACCTTAAAGCCAGCTCCTTTAGGCATAAATGGAAGGAGGACGAAGACAAGAAATATGCATGTATGCATGCATGCACGCACACATATGTGTACACATACGTACACCTGTATATTGCAGACACACACATGTACACATGTATATTTGTGCTTATATTGATATACATATGAATGTATACATGTATATATTCGTATGTGAACACATACATGTATATGTGTTGTATATATGCATATGTACACACACATGCGTGTCCAGGGAAGACTGTACCATGTCCTTTCCAGGGCATTTCCAAATGCCAGCTTATATCCTAGGCTGATGCAAGTGGAGCAGATGGGTTCAGACTTCCAACTCTTGTCCAGATGCCTTCAGGGCAGGGAACACCGCTACTGAGTCATAGAGCTGCCTAGAAATTGAATCTGAAGCCAAGAAGATATGCAAACGGGCACGCATACAAATTCCCTTTTGATTCACTGCACTCAAGTTCAAGGAGAAACTTAAACTCAGCATCAAAAATTAACCAGGCTAATTTGTTCTTATTTCTCAAAAGATCTATGACCTGGGAAATAGATAGATACTTAAAAAAACTCAAGCAAACATCACTCACTGCTCTTCCCACATCATCTCATACTCTTGTGGCAAGACAGTCCTTCAACTCTTCCTTGGTTGATTTCTATTTTTTTTTAGGAAATAAGTTTTTACTGATGTCTTTTGTTTTTACATCATGATAATTTTCTCTAGTATCCCTTCCCTCCCTGTCCCAGAGAGCCGTTTCTTATAACAAATAATATATTTTAAAGAAAATGAAGAGGAAAAATCAACACAATTGATCAAAACATTGAAACAGTCCAAACACTTGTAATGTGCAACATGTATGGACCTCTTGCTTCTGTGAAGAGATGAGTTGGGAGGGTTTCCTTGTCTCTTCTTTCAAGTTGTGCTTATGGCGTCTCTCAATTGTTCTTCACAATTTTGCAACATTCACTTTGGGTATGGTTGGTTTTTCCATTTACTTTGTTGTAGTCACTGTGTATATTGTTTTCTTGTCTCTGCTTACAACATTCTGAATCAGTTTACCTAGCTTCCTATGCTTTCTCTGTATTCATCTCATTCATTATTTCTTATAGTACAGGTGAGGGTAACCAACAAGTCTCAAACCCATCATCGAATAAGGTAGGTGTCTACACCAAGCGTGTGAATACTTCCTGTGGCAGAATGGGAAGATAAGAACAATTTTTTCCAATGGACCATGAAGGTAGCTGAACCAGGCACTGGGGAGAACATCGAGCTTGGTCAGACATCAAAGATGCCAAGATCATCCACTACATCTGAGTCATCGCCAGTCATCTTGATTTTTGTCCTGTCACTTGATGACTCTGGAAGAGTGAGTGAGGCTGATGACTTTGTGCAGCTCTGCCTCACTTAAATCCAATTCACTCAAAAGGCAAGATATTACTCCATGATGTCACTGGTCCCCTTTGAAAATGAAGGACAAACAACAGAGTATGGTAATATTCCATTACATGCATGTAACACAATTTGTTTAGCCATTCCCCAATCCATGGATGTCTAGCTTGTTTTCAATTCTTTGCTATCATAAAAAGTACTGCCAGCTTTTAAAGTTCTGATTACACAGTATAGTGAACGCTCCATTTATTCCATAACAAAGCAAGGCAAACATTCACAACAAATCACAATATAATATTCACAACATCACATCTTATCACAGAAAATCACAATATAGTGTTCACAACAGCTTAACATTAGAATGGCCACATAGTTTTCACCAAAGTGGTCATAGTATTAAGAACAAAGAACAAAAGAATAATCATCTGATATCCCTAAGGAGGTTTGCCTCCTCACTTAGTCATTCAGTCATCTCACAATACAATAGTCAGTCTTCCACTCATGGGGCAATCATAGGTTAACTCAATCAGTCACTTATCTAGCAATCAGTCACTAAGTATAGTTACTCAAGAAATACAATCATTAGAAAATTACACAAACCCCCTACCCCTAGGTCTCCAGTAAACTTCAATTTCATCATGCATTCAATATCCAAGGAGAGGCTTTTTCTTCATTTTGACTCAGGGTGGTCTCCCAGATTCCTTGGATCCCCTTCCATGGTCCCAGCTCCTACCTGAATCCACCAAACAGTCACCTGGATTCAGAGGCAGACAGCTCCCAGGTTCTCGTCTAGTTCTCCGGGCAGTTCTTGCTACACACTGAAGTTCACAGGGTCCAGAACATCTCAAAACCTTCTCCACTTCTGTTGCCAGAAACTCAAGGATCAACCAAGCCATAAACAAAGTCTTATCCTGGTCATGCTTCTTCAGTCCTCTAGTAGTTCAGCTGGCCGTAGGACCCACAAAAAATCTCAGCCTTCCAGGCGGCCTTCTTGGCAGCAACTTCAACCTTCATCAGATTCTGGTCTCATAGCAAACTCCAACTCAGTTCTCAGTCCAGCAAGTAGCTTCCAGATGCTATGAAAATTTTGCTTCCTCCACCAGGAGCCCGCAAGAAGAAAAAATTATTGATTCCGACAGTCTCTTCTCTAGAGTTCTTCTTAAATACATGCATACATACATACACACACACACACACACACACACACACACATTGGCTTCCTGTCTCAGCCAACCCCTTCCTGTTATGTCAGCAACAGGAGACAGAGTTCACACCTTCTGTTTCTTTCACAGAAGTACTTAGCCCTTAGTTACTAAGGGTTAAGTACCTGCTTACTTGACATAACAAAAAAGGGGTCTTCAAATTTAAATTATTTCCATTATACTTCCTTCCTTCCTCCTCCTTCTCCTCCTTCCTCTTCTCTCTCTCTTATTTTCTCTCTTTCTGTCTCCCTGTCTGTTTCTGTCTCTCTCATCTTCAGTTTTTCCCTAGCTACTGATTCTTTCCCTACTGCCTTCAAACACTCTCAGATCTCCTCTAACCCAAAACTTTATTAGACCCTAGCATCCTCTACAGTTACTATCCTCTGTCCCTTCTTTTTCTCAGCCAAAATCCCAGGAAAAACTATCTATACACATTGTCTTCACTTACTCACTGCTCATGCATTTCTCAAACCTTTGCTATCTTATTTTTTGCCTCATCGCTCAACTGAAACGACTCTCTCCAAAGTTACCAAGGATCTCTCCAGTGCCAAATCTAATGGCCTTTTTTTTCAGTCTTCAAGTTATTCTTGACCTTTCTGCTGCAGTTGACCTTGTTGACCACCACCGTCTCCTACTAGAGACTCTCCTGTCTAGGTTTTTGTGACACAGTTCTCAATAGACTCTCCTCCCACCTGTGTCTGCTCCTTCTCATTCTCCTTTATGGATCATAATCCATATCATCCCCTCCTAACTGTGGATGTTCCCCAAAGCTCTCTTCTGGGCTTTCTTCTCTCTGCACTGTCTCTCTTGGTGATCTTCTTATCTCCCATGAGTATAAAGATTTTCCTCTCTATACAGATGATGTACAAATTTGTATATGCAGCTTTAGTATTTCCCCTGAACCTCAGCATTAGTCTTAGCTATAGGACATTTCAAACTGGAAACATCTCAAATTCAACATGTCTAAAACAGAACTTATTATCTATCCCCTTCCCCACCTCCTTTCTACCTATTTCCTATTTTTTGTCTAGGGCATCACCATTTTTCAAGTTTCTGAGATACATAACATTGGTATTAATGTCACTTTCCTGCTCCTATTTATTTGAGCCATTATTAAATCCACAATCTTTCAAATCCAACTCCTTTCGTCTACTCAACTAGGTACCACCTTGGTTCAAGTCCTTATCACTTTTTGCTTGGATTATTGCAATGGTCTCCTAATTGATCTCCCTGTTTCATCTTTCCCTTTTCCAATTTACCCTTTCCACAGCTGCCAAAATGACCCTCCTCAACCACAGGTATGACCAAATCATTCCTCTACTCAGTAAACTCCAGCAGCTCTATATTGTTTCTAAGATCAAATATAACTTTGAGGTAATTGGGGTTAAGTGATTTGCCCAGGGTCACACAGCTAGTAAATGTCTGAAGCCAGTTTTGAACTCAGGTCCTCCAGGACTGGGGCTCTTATCCACTGCCCCACCTAGCTGCCCTAAAACTATCTTTTAAAGCCCTTTATAAACTGGACCCAATCTCTCTTTACAGGCTCCTTATATACATCCCTCCCACATTATTTAATTCAGTCAGACTGACCTCTCCATTCCTCACACTCCATTTCCTATCTCTGGGTTTTCACACTGGCTGACCCCCATGCCTAGAATGTACTCCTTTTTCATCCTTCCATTGCTAGCACTTTCCCTCTGAGAATATCTCCCATTTGCACTGTATCTTTTGTGTGTGCTTGATTGTTTGAATCTTGTCTCTCCATTAAAACATGAGTTTCTTGAAGCCAGAGAGTTTGTTGGGGTTGTTGTTGGTTGGGTTTTTTTTTTTCTTGGGGGGGGAAGGCAAGGCAATTGAGGTTAAGTGACTTGCCCAAGGTCACATAGCTAGTAAGTGTCATGTGTCTGACATCAAATTTGAACTCAGGTCCTATTGACTCCAGTGCTCTATTCACTGAGCCACTTAGCTGTCCTTCCCTTTTTTTTTTTTTCCTTTCTTTGTATCACCAGGTCCTCAGTACAGTGCTAAGCCAGGCACATAGTATGTTGTGTTGACTGTTGGCTGGCTTTCCCCCATAGAGTTCTGTAGCAGCAACCACACTGGCATACCCAGGATAGCTGCTAGCACAGGTTCTTAGATCTGCTTCACTAGGAAAGATAGCTGTTTAAGGAGTCAACAATCTTTTTAAATTACATTCACTAGTTCAGGGGAAAAGTCAGCACCCTGAACTTCAGAGAAGTATAAACAGAGAAAATACAAGTAGAGAAATAAAGACCAATAGACAGGGCTTTGATTTCCTGAATCAACTATACACTTTACATCTATCCCTGGATCCAGAGAGCCTTTACATCTGAGCAGTCAGGGAGCTCTGAACATACAGCCACTCAGAATCTCCACCAGGGAATCACAAGATCCTTCTCATAAGCAAACCCCCAAAGCAAAATACCAACTCAGAGTATATGTACACTTCTCAGAGCCAGAAGGCATCAAAACCCTCTTGACTCAATGCCTAATTAGAAACTACTAAAAGATGTGAAAGCCTTCGAACAAGCAAGCCTCCACTAAGCAAGGTTCCCTTAATGTGCTCCGGGAAGATTTGAAATTCCATTAACGTTACAAATTCCTCTTTCTTTACATAGAATTCAAGCATCACTTTCCTCATGAAGCTTTTCCTGACTATACCCTCACACTCTCAACTCCTAGAACCCTCCTTCCCAAACTACATTGTATTTAACTATTTTCTATTGATCTGTTATGCATATATTTATCCTATACTTACTTATATATGTATGTATGATCTCTGCAATATAATATAAACTCCTTTTCCCTTGTGTCAAGCAAAGTACACGGCACGACTTAGTAGGTGCTTAATAAATGTTAGCCGAGTGACTGATTCGAGGTTCAAGCCTAAGCCCCAGCTCTTTCAGAAAACTTTTCCTGACCAGTACTCCCACGATGTTTTTTACACTTTCACACCTTTTTACAAATCTTCCAACAATAATTAACTGCCTCATACATTCATCAGTTATTTTTCATTTAATTTTATTTTTAATTAGCTCATCTGGCCTAGCTTTGGCATTGGGGAATCAATTCTCAATCTGAAAGGGGGAAGTATACCAAAAGCTTGGAAGAAAATCTGGGGCCTTACCTGACTGAAAAAATGATTTACTAATATTACAAATAACTTTTCTATCCCCACATTAAAAATAATGAGAATCATCACTGTAGAAAGAAGAAACATGGTACAGTAGATATACAGTTGGAGATAGGAAGAGCTGGTTTTAAGTCCTACCTGTCTCTGATACACACAGCCTGTGTGATCTTGGGCAAATTCACTTCCCTGCGAGACAGGCAACTCTATAAGACCATAAGTTATAGATTAGTTGATGAATTGTATTGATAGAGAGAATTTCCATAGTTTCCCTATACTAATGAACTCTCAGACCTGAACAGAAAAAATCCTGCATACCCTTAAGGAAATCCTTCATGAAAATTTGAGAAGACAACAGATAGGATTTCACAAACTGCCTTCTATAGTAGACCACATCTTCCCAGTCACACAAATGACTGAAAGGTGTAGAGAGCATAAGACTTGCTTATTATTCATTAACTATAAAAAGATATTTTATTCTGTAAAGCAAAAAAAAACCCACTGTCACCAAGGCTATCTTCCAATGTCTCCCATTCATTTGTCAAAATAATAGGATCCATTAAAAGTTATAACAACAGAGATAACTATTTGATGACTCTCTGGTGATTAATATCAAGCAAGGAAGAAACCCAGAAGACGCTCCCTGAAGGTATTTCCCACCATCATGGGTAATATCCAAGTGAAAGAGGGATTTTCTGTAGATGGTAATTTCCTCCAGATGCTCTTCTTTCTGAAGGATGTTGTGCTGGTAACACTGAGCTACAGGACAGAGCTCTTGAATAAGATTTATAATCAGGAGCTAAGAAAAACAAAGTAGATGAAGTGACTATTGTCCAGGCTATGATATGAATTAAAATGGACAACTATAGATTGTCCAATAGTACATATGTCTTGAATAGATGCTGCAATGTTAGCTGAGCATAGAGTTGAACAGAAGAAAAAGTTAAATTGTGTTTGGAAAAAGATAAAGTCCTTCCAATGAGACCCAAACAAAGGTCCATCTTTTTTAATGACAATATTCTTCCAATGATGTTATAAGGTTGCAAACCACAAAATGCCATAGTCTACAAAAAATTAAAGTGGGGGGGGGGGTCACCAAAAAGATTTATGGCAGAAAAAAGCAGGCTGTACTGTATCATATTTCAAGAATTGTGCGGGAAAATAAGCACAAAGCATCATCAGAGGGATATATCACTGGAAAAAAAAGGACGGACTGGTCATTTATTTAGAATGAGGGATAAATTGATGATAAACTATGTGCTCCACTGTTATCTCTGTAATATCAAGACAATTAGGAGAAATCCTTTCTCCTCACCATATTGGGTGGGCTAGCTGTGAAGAATTCATGGGAGGTCATGTTTAATAGTCAAATATGATGGACAGACATAGATGGGTTACTACTATTTGCATCACTAAATGAGTTACCTACAGTGAAATCACAGATTCACAAAAATATGCTTATCTCTCTTTTTCTTTTTTGTAAACACAAATATTTGGGGACATAAAATTTCCTTTAAAGATTGCTTTAGCTGATTCCATCTATTTTTGGCATGTTGTTTCACCACTGTCAGTCACATTCATATGATTTTTAAAATCCTTTCCATTTATTCAGAATATGGCTTCTCAGTCTCCACTTATGACTGCATATTTTGTTCATATTTCCTTTATTCACTGCAATTTTTATCGCATTTTGTTCTATGTATGAGGTTTGCCTTTCTACGTTTGTTTGAGTTCTTTCTGTCCTAATATTTGATCAGTGTCAATATAAGACACAAGAACCTGTGAAACATATTATTTTCTCTAAGATTCCCATTCAGAAGTCTTTATTTACCACATCCAGTTCTGACATCTAATTTATTTCTTGTTTGTCTGCCTACTGGATTTGTCAAATTCTGACAACGGAAATGTTAAGGTCATGTAGAGCTATTATCATGTTATCCATACTAGAATTAGTGTTTCTTCTCAATCTGTGGTTACATAAAACATTAATGATGACTCATTGGGTCACATCATTTGACAAGTTCTACATTTTGTTCAACTATGTACTAATTATTTAGCTCACATCTTTTTATCTTTTCACAGGAAAAACACATTAGACTTTGTTCAATTCTCTGCTGAAACAGGAAATCTATAGCTATAGCTGCATTCCCCTAATGAAGGTCTAAAACTCTGTAAAAAAAAAGAAAGGAAATGAAGTCAGTCTGTCAGGCTCTATTCTTTTCTTTGGTCTAGATCTATAATTTCATTGGTACAGAGAACTCCATGCCATTGTGATGTGTATCAGTAGCTGTTCTGCAATTTATAAGAGGTAAGCTCTCTAGGAGAGAGCTGTATCAGAGGTTGGACTTGTATCAAGTATGTATCAGAGGTTGGACTTGAACCAGGGGTATACTAGAGTCAAATCAGACCAGCTCATTAGAGGCCATTGTTAAATTTTCAGTGTAAGCATTTACATCTCAGAAATCATCAGGGCTTACAAATCAGGATTTTATTTATTTTTTGTTGACTACCTAGTCTTAAGGAAGTGTTGATAATGAAGATTAAGTTTAAGTGTGTTTGCATAATTCTCCTCATCTCCCCCCCCATCCAGTTGTTTTGTTTAACATTTATCACCACACTCTCCTATTGCTCTATAAAAATTATTTGAGTTTGGCCCAAGTGCGTCAGAAGAGAGGGAATGAAGTCATCATCAGGTTGGAGGACTGGGTATTGTAAAGGTAACAACAACAGACGTTTTTACATAGAGCTTTAAGGTTTGTGAAATGCTCTAATCCATTATCTCATTTGAGCCTCAGAATACCTGTTTTCAGTCTAGATTTTCCTGCCTGAGAGACTCTGCTTCACTAGTCTAACATACAGCCTGTTTTTGATGAGGTCACACTTGCTATTTGGGAACACTGCTTCCATTTCTAGATGTTGTTCAGTTGTTTCAGTCATATTCATGACCCCATTTGAGGTTTTCTTGGCAAAGATCCTGAAGCAGTTTGCCATTTCCTTCTCCAGCTCATTTTACAGATAAGGAAACTGAGGCAAACTAGATTAAGTGACCTGCCCAGAGTCACACAGCTAGTAAGTGTCTGAGGCTACATTAGAATCCAGGAAGATGAATCTTCTTGCTCCAGGTCTGGTACTCTTTCCACTGTGTCATCCGGCTGCCCCAGATGTACACTAACCATCCTTTAATTATGTAGTCTAGAATTGTCCATACCTTGATCTTAAGTCAGTGCTTGGAACGTAGTAGGTGCTCAATAAATGCTTATTGTCTGAGAAGTTTGCTTGCATTTTAGTAAGAGCTTTTGGGGGAGAAGTTGTCTTGACCTAAAATGATAACTGTGTAAAAAAAGTGGGGGAAGATGCTTTGAAGCAACACGATTCAGCTTGGCATATCACCTGGCATCAATGACCCATCTCCTTTGCAGAGACTGCCTCAGATTGGTCCACACTCTGAACCAGGAGCTTGCTGTGAATTAGTGTGAACTTCATGGGCTTCCACTGTGGTGTTAGCTGATAACTTGAGGCTGTTCATTACATTGAAAAGAGCACTGGATGCTATAGCAGTCAGAAGACCTGGGCTATCCTCTGGTCACTGCCAATCTATTCACCTTTCCCCAGGCACAGGTTTCACCTCTGTGCTTCTAATGGGTTTCTCATGCCAGGACTTCCTCTGCATTTCCATTTATCCTAATTCTGCATGCTTCTTCAAGGATAATAATAATAATAGCTAATATTTATATAACACTTACTAGGTAAAGTCAGGCACTTAACTTTACAATTATTATCTCATTAGATCCTCACAACAACCCTGGGAGGTTAGGTGCTATTATTATTCCCATATTACAGATGAGGAAACTGAGGTTAAGTGAATTTCACAGTGTTACCCAGCTAGTAAGTGTCTGAGGCTAGATTTGAACTGAGCTCTAATTCCAAGTCCAGCACTTTATCTACTGCAATACCTAGTTTAAATATTATTATCTCCTAGATTTCCCTGATGTCTTCCAGTCCTTAGCGATGTCTTCCCTGCTCAGAATTTACAGAGCATTTGGCACCATTCATATGGTACTCATTATTTATTGCCTTATATTGCTACATGCATACATGGCTACCTCCTCCACCATTAGACATGGAAGTCCTTGAGAGTATAAATGCCTGTCTTATACAATACATCTCTTGATCTCCCACAGCACCTAGCAAGTACCTTTTGCATTATTAAGTCATGGAATGAATGAAATTCACATATCCCACATCTACCTCCCCCCCCCCCCCCAACTCCTCTTAATTCCCTAGAGGACTAATTGTCCTTCCTCCCCAATTTTCTAATCCCTCAGAGTCTCCAGGGTGAGGGGAAACCCCATAAGTTAAAAATAGAAGTGTAGGAGAGGCCAGGGCTGTTGTTTTAGATTTAGTGGTTTTTATACATCCCAGAATGAAGGAGAAGGCTAGGGATGCTTGGGGGATAGCTGATGGAGGCCAATGGATTAGCAGAATCCTCTCTGGTGGGGTCCTGGGAGCAGACTGCTAGACCAAAAGGTTGTGTAACAGACTCGTGAGATTTAAAGCTAGAAGAGACCTTAAAAAACATTAATTTAACTCCTTCATTTTACAGATGAGAAAACTGGGGCCCAGAGAGGGAAAGAGACCAAGGTCACACAGACGGTAAACCCTAGAGCTGGAATTCAAACCCAAGTCCTGTGACTCCAAGTGTAGGGATTCTTTCTGAATCTGGATGGCTGCCAACCAGCAGTCTGCTTGTTAGCAGACTGCCCTCCTGGGACAGAAGACAGGGTAGATGGTATTTCCTTTACAGTTTGCCCTTCCCAACAACTATATTCTCCTGCCCTAGCCCAGGAGATTGTCATATGTTAGTCCTTCCAAGAAGCCTTCCCTGATTTCCCCAGTCAATGATCACTCTCCCACCTCAAAAGGTAGGTAAGTTTTAGAGCTGGGGGGAGCCTTACAAGTCATCTCTTCATTGTAAGAAGGAAGAAACTGAAGCTCAGAGAGATGAGATGACTTACCCAGGGTCACACAAAAGAAAAAAAGAGCAGAGTACAGATTCGAACCCGGTTATCTGGTTACAAATCTGCTGTCCTTTCCACTGTACTACAGCTGACCCCGAGAAGACCCCCAAGAGAAGAGTAAAATGCAGTGCCTCAGACTATGACCTTAACATTTAGTAATGACTCACAGATATAATAAAGACGTAAAATTTAGCTATTACTTTTTTTTTTTAGACCAGCGCTTAACACAGCACCTGGCGCATATTGGGCACTTTGTAAATGTTTATGTACTATTGATTGATTGAGTTACACCTCTCTCATTGTGTGTGTGTGTGTGTGTGTGTGTGTGTGTGTGTGTGTGAGTGAGAGCCCCTACTAGGCGGTAAACTTCCTGAGGCCAGGAAATGTTTTACCTAAAGTTAAATCTTCCCCAGTCCCTGGAACTGCGCTTTTGCCGCTAGTATTAATTTGCAAGGAGGGCAGAAGTGAGTAATAAAAAGAGGGCGGTGGGGGTAGGAGGTGGGAGCGGGGGAGTGATGGTAGCGGAGAGGGATGATAAAGGTAAATGGAGGCGTGTCGGGGGAGGGGAGAAAATCCCCGAAGAGAACAAGTGTAAGAGGAAGCAATGAGCCTGGGAGACAGATACCCAGGAAACTCAGTAGGGAAATTAGGAAGGAGAAGGGAATGTAGGCGAGAGGAGAAAGGCAAAGAGAGATGTCCTCTCACGCAGTCGCACACTCCTCCCCCAGTCCCCCAGAGGCCTGGCCGGATCCAGGGGACCGCTCTCCCTGGGCGGTCGGGGCGGCGCACAGCCCTAAGCCTATTTACTGCTTTTTCAGCAATCATGTTTTCACCTTGTGCTGTCCCGGAGCCCGTTGTCCCTGCAGCCTGGTCTCCTATTGGCTTGCTAAAAATGCTTCTCTAATCTGCAGGCTGATCTTTTACACTGTTCCCCCCTCCCCTTTTCCTCCTCCTCCTCCTCCTCATCTGCTCTGACCTTCCTCTTTCTAATAGACCCAGCTGAAAGAGGGAGAGAGGAATAGAGAGAGGGAGGGAGGGGGGAGGGGGAGGGGACAGAGAAAGAGAGAGAGAGAGAGAGAGAGAGAGAGACTCTAGGCAGACGGGGAGCCATCCTGCCCCCTGGAAGCCATCTGGGCTTGAAGGACTGGCCTGTGCACGTCTGGGATCTCCCTCTCTCCTCGCTGTCCCCACCATTCTTTCTGGAACCTCCAATGGTGACTGGTTCACTGACTGCTCCTGTCCCAAGGTAGGTCCTTGGCCCTTTACTCTTGATGACTTGGTTCTGGGGGTATTGTATTTGAATACACAACAGCTTTTACCGTTGCTCTATTCCCCGGGGGTAGGTGGGGGTGGGGAAAGGGTTAACCAGGGACCTTCCGCTTGTCTGGGCTGCCGGCCAAAAATGGTGATGACTTTAGGGACTTCACAATTCTACTGCTAACACCCCCCTCCCCCCAATGTCTACCCCTGGTAAAGGCTTACAGGGCATACCTGGTCTGGAATGGAGAGGGGTCAGAGGGGTCCCAGGTATCGCCACAGTGGAGGAGGGGCAGAGTTGCTGAATATATTACTTCCAATCTGATGGAGATATACATCTTTGCTCCCAAGGGAAAGGACAGGAAATGGATGCTTTGGAAAGCTTTGACACCTGATTATGAGTGGGGAGTGGGGGAAGGAAAGGGGGCAGGGGAAAGGAGGAGGTAACCGTGGTTCTGAGGGATTTTCCTGCTCTTTTTGCAAGGTTTTCAGTGTTTGCTTAGGATCTGTTTTGGATGAGTAGGTGGCAGGAAGTCGGAGATGCTTGTTATATTTATGGATGCAGATGTAGGAGAGAAACACCGCGTCCTATGTCATCAGCTCGGTGCTTTTATCATACAGAGTGTGTCAGAACCCTCCTAGGTATGCAGGTCAGGGTGACTGGTGGATCAGGTCCCTCCCTACTAGAGGACTAGTTAAATGCAAGAAAAAGAGTAGGGAGGAGGTGATGAATTGTATATATGATTAAGGCAACTGATTGCCTAGCAACAATATCTCCACATATCCCTCAATCTGCCCTTTGGTGACTTTTTTTTGCTCCATTGAAGGCAACCAACGGTATTTATTTTAGCTTGATTTCATCTGTATAGAAATGTCAGGGGAGGAGGATCCATGAAGAACTACTTACCCTCAGACTTAGCATCCTTCCCCTTCTTCCTCCTCCCCAACAGAACCCAGGGATGGTTCTGGTGTGTCTGGAACATGTGTCATGCAATTGTAACTACATGTGACATGTCATAGGGGCCCTGAGGAAATAACATCCTTCGTGATTGAAAGAACTGGTCATATTTAGCCTGAAGGAAAGAAAATGGGAGGAGGGGGGCATCATCTGCTGTCTTACAAGATTTGAAGGACTGTCATACAGATAAGGAATTAGAATTGTTTCTGCTTGGCCTTAGAGGGCAGAACTAGATTCACTGGTTACTTAAGGAAGTAGTGGACACTGTCCAGAGGATGAGAATACATCTGGGATATTGGATACTCCTGTTTACACATAAAGTTGAGCCACGTGACCCATACCGTTCCTTTTGATTCAGATTCTATGATTTTGTGTGGATTGGAAGCATATAGGATTTAGAGCTAAAAGGGCCTTCAGAAATCATCTGCAGAGGCCCAGAGAAGGAAATTGACTTGCCCAAGGTCACACAGATAATAAATCCCAGAGCCAGGATTTGAACTCAGGTCTTCTGACTCCAAATCCAGGGCTCTTTTCCTGACAGCTCTGTGAGGTCTCCTTCTCAGACACCTTCTTCTGATAGAATTCCCTCTCTTCCCTTGGCTGGCAGGGAGAAGCCTCTGAGACCAAGAGACAGTTCATTTTAGACCCTAGCTTGTGCCCAGAAATAAGGAAGGTATGCCCGGCATGTATGGGTCAGAACAAATCACAGATGAGCAACCCCAGCGCACTGAACGTCATTTGTCATGGCTCTTTCGATCGTTAATGAGAGCGCTGCTGCCCAGGGAGAATGCCCGAGGGCTACTCTGTGCCTGAATCTCTCAGACAAGAAAGACAGTAGATGCCCTGGAAAGGGAACCAAATCTAAGTCGGGAACTTTAGTTCAAACCCTAGTTCTGACAATCGCTGTTGCTCTCTTGCGCAAATCCCTCAATGTCTCAGATCCCAGGATGTGGATGCTAATAATATTTGTGTTTACTCCCTTAATAGCACCTTGAAGTGAGTTATTACTTACTGACCCTTGTAGTATCCCTATGAGAGGGCAGGTGTCTTTGCCCCCATTTCATAGGTGAGCAAATAGACATGGAGAAATGAGTCACTTGCCCAGGGTTAGAGATCTAGTTAGCTACAGAACTACACAGAGTTTGAGGCCAAGTCTTCTGGTTCCTAAATATTCTTTTCTTTAGGAAAATCCTTTCTCTGTGTCTTTATTTTTGTAACTCTGTCTGTCTGTCTCTCCATCTTTCTGTCTCTGTCTCAGTTTCTCTGTCTCTGTCTCTCATTTGCACTTTAGCCTTTTAATCATGGAAGTATAGATTCTGAGATCTGCTGGGATTTAAGGTAAGGGAGAGACCAGGGTGGGATGAAAGATCACAGGTCAATTAAGAGGCAGCGTAGGACAGTGAATGGAGTGCTGACCCTCAAGTCAGAGTTCAAATCCTATCTCTGACATACCTGCCTGTGTGACCTTGGACAAATCACAGTAATTCTCTGGATCAAAGTTTCACCTGTAAAAATGAGGGGGCCAGACTAGATGAGTTCTAAGGCCACTTCTAGCTCTCAACCTATGATCCCGTGAGACTCAGGTTGATTCTTGAAAGATGGAGGGGAGGGGGAAAAGTATGTGACTTGAGAAGTGAGGCTGCATGGGTTAGATAGGACTGGATGGTGGAGGCAGCACCTTGGACAGGGCATTGTACACCTTGGAAATTTTGAGAGCAGTTCTCACAGCAACCCCCCTTATGCCTTTATTGTACCACATGGGACTTGACCCAGTAGGATTGTAGATTTCCTACTTGAAGGGACCTTAGGGTCCAGCTAAACTAAGCCATTTATTTTATAGATAAGGAAACTGAGGCTTGGAGAGTTGAAGGAACTTGCCAAAGGTCATATACATAGAAGAGGCAGAGTCAGAATTTGAATGACCTCTGACTGAATTCAGCATTCTATTTGTTACATCATACACATTCTTAAACACCTCCAGGCCAGAGAGGGAAATTTTCTGACAATATAGATAAATGCATTTATGAAAAGAATAATTAAATAATATCTCTGGATGTTCTTCCTTGTGTGTTTTTGTGCCCTAGGCAACTGTCTACCTTGCTTACCCTTCGTCTTGGTTCTGAACGGAGGACTTTGAATGTCAGGTTGAGACATTTGGGTTTGGTCTGACAATGACTAGGGGCTCTTGAGGTGGGGAGTGACACTAGAAGAGTAGGATTTTTAGAATGGTCATCTGGCAGAGTGTTCAGAATAGATTTTTCATGGGGTAGAAGAGCCTGGAAATGAAAGGAAGAAGGTCTTGGGTAAGGTGGTAACAGTAGTAATGGGAAAGAAGGGAAGAATTTGCGACATTGTAAAGGAAGAATTCCAAGTCCCAAGACTTTAATGGGGGGTAGGAGTGGAGAAGGATTCAAAGTGGACTCTAAGGTGCCAAAAACTCTGATGCTGCTGACAGGAACAGGGCCATGGGGAAGGGCAGGCAGGTAAAGATGAGCTCACATTCAAACCTGGTGAGTTGTGATAAGAGGGCAGCCAGGTGGTACAGTGGATGGAGTGGCTGACCCTGGAGTCAGGAAGACTCATCTTCCTGAATTCATATCTGACCTCAGATGCTTACTAGTTGTGTGACCCTGGACAAGTCATTAAATCCTGTTTGCCTCAATTTCCTCATCTGGAAAATGAGCTAGAAAGGAAATGGCAGATCCCTCCATTAAAGCAAAATCCAAATGGGGTCATGAAGAGTCAGAAGTGACTGAAACAACTGAACAACGACAGGACATTTAAGCGGACAGAAAAGATGGGGAAGGCAGCAAAAAGGAATTGAGAAGGTGTGGGATAAGTGCTTAGGGAGGCTGCCTGAGGTTACCACACATCCCTCTGAGTCCTTCATTTTAAGCACATTTGATATTATTTTAAGGATTTTTTTTTAAACCTGGGAATGAAAAGAAATCCAATATTGTTGTTTGAACCTGTGGTTTCATTTGTGTGTGGGAACTCCAAGTATGGAAACTACCTCCACGGATACAGATCAGCACTTGCTCTGTAATTTATAGTTTTAGAGATTGTTTTGGGGCACTAAGAGGTTAAAGTCCAACATCATACTGTTAGTATTAGAGGCAGGACATGAATTCAGGCTCTCCCAACTCCAAGACCAGTCTTCTAGCTACTATACCATGTTGTCTTTCAGACATTTTTAAAAATTACATAGTGTCTTCCCTCTGTGCCTTGCAGAGGTGAGGGTCTATAGGTATGGATTGTTGCATATTCTGGCAGACTCAGTTGTCATAGGCCTGAAGGGGTGGGTAATCTACAGCCTCAAGGCCAATGTGGCCCTCCAGATCCTCAAGTGTAGCCCTTTGACTGAATCCAAACATCACCAAACAAATCTGTACTTGAGGGCCGCATTGGAGGACCTAAAGGGCTCCCTGTGGCCTGGAGACCAAAGATTCCCCACTCCTGATACAGGGGCTAGTTTTAATGAAATGGCTTTTTTTCCCCTTTCTTTTTTATTCCTTGTGACCAAGGGTGGCTTTTTGAGAGGGGTTGAAAATGAAGGTGCTAATAAATAAATAAATAAAAAGGGAAAATGAAATATGTCTAATTTAAGTTCAGAAATTTGAATTCTCAAACAATTTAATGAACTCAAATTTTTCTGCAAGTCTGAAGTTATTCATACTAGTATCTAATATCATATGTCTATATTAATGAACCTTTGAAAATGGACTGTAACAAACAATAGAAATTAAACAAAATGGCTCATTTCTAATACATAAAAAAAGAAAATGAAGGTGATAGTAAAAAGAAAAGCTCAATAAAAACCACAAAGCAACAACAACAGTTTGTGGTGCCCTATTCTACTGGTTCTGTATAATACACAAGTAGGGTTCTTGCATGTTCAGTTATGCCTCTTGATATCGTTCACTGGCCAACCTAAATTGTTCTGTGACCTCCCCTTCTTCCTTCAGTATTCTCTAAAGCCCTGGTGTCTAATAACCACAGGGCTTAATTGAGGGGGGAAACAAGTGAGGAGGGTGAGATAAGGAGAGGGTAAATACGCAGACCCCTTTACAGGGAACTGCAACATGCATTTCTTGGGCCCCTGCTGTGTGCAGCCCCCGGTGAAGTCCTCTGACGCTCCTTGCTGTGTGGTGGTGGTAACCTTGGCTGTCAAAGGCTCGTACCAGCAGAATGTCAGAGCCTACGAGGTCTTCACAAAGTCGGAAAGGTTTGAGTTTGGGCCTTGAAATAGACTTTACCAGTGAATGGAGAACAAGCCAGGCTCATTCCAGAAAGTTCCTTAACTTTGGTCAATTACCAAGTGATTAATTTTGGGACAAAGGAAGGAAAGGGCCGTAACATGCAGGATGTCTACTAAGGCATGACCAGGAGCGTCAAGGAAGACAAGTGCCTTTAGACACAATGAGGGCTCACTCTATACTAGGGGCTCTCGGTCAGTCCATAAGCATTTAATAATAATCACTAGTATTTATATAGTACCTACTAGATGCTGAACACTATCTTAAGTGTTTTTCAAATATTATCTCATTTGGTCCTTGGAGCAAACCTGGGGAAGTAGGTGCTATTACTATTCCCATTTTACAGCTGAGGAAATCAAGGCAAATAGCAGTTAAGTAACTTGCCCAGGGTCCCACTGCTAATAAATGTTTGAGGTCAAATTTGAACTCAGGTCTTCCAGATTCCTAACCCAGCATTCCATCTGCTGTACCACCCAGCTGCCTCTAAATTGATTTAGTGCTTTAATGAATTTATTAAGAGCTTACTATGTGTCAAGCACTGTGCTAAGTGATGGGAATACAAGAAAAGACAAAAAACATGGTGGAAATGAGGCAGCGAGGTGGTGCAGTACATAGAGTGCTGAGCTGAAGACTTGAATTCAAATTTGGTTTCACATGCCAAATGATAGATGGCAAAGTGGCCTGAGCACTGGGGCTGGGAAATCAGGAAGATTCATCTTCCTGAGTGAAAGTCCAGCCTTAGGTACTTACTAGCTGTGTGACCCTGGGCAAGTCACTTAACCCTGTTTGCCTCAGTTTCCTCATCTGTAAGGAAATGGCAAACCACTCCAGTGTATTTGCCAAGAAAACCCTAACTGTGGTCATGAAGGGTTGGGCATGACTGAAACTACCTTATGAAGATTGCTCATAAAGTGCTCAAAAAACAGATGAATGCTCTCAAGGAGTTTGCAGTCTGGTTGGAGAGATAAACTGTAGACATCACAGCCCAGTAGGTGTTATAGGAGTCCAGAGGAGGGAAAGATCATCCAAGAACGGAGTAGCCTGGGGAGGCTTCCTGGCCCTGATGATCTCCAAGGCTCTTTCCAGTTTCATGATCCTATGATCTCCTGGCTCTTGCCTCTGTCACTTCCTACTCCAACCCTAGTCAAATCATATTATTCTGTGAGTCTCCATTTCCTAAAATGAGGGAGAAGTGGGAATAGCATTTGCATCACTTAATTTACAGAACTGTTGCAAGATCATGCCGTAAACCCTTAAAACTGAATAGAAATGTGAACTTGTTATTGCTGGACAATGTAATTGGGGAACCCAAAGCCCAAGGCAGTGAGTACCAACTGCCCTCTCCCCCACGGGACAACAGCTACATTAAGATTTCTTTCCTATCTTCCCGTCCCAAGGGCTGAGGGCCAGTGGGGACTGTAGATTGTTTTCTTTTTCTTCTCCACGCTGCCCACCCTCCCTCCCTCCAAGGTAACACTGTACCAGGGATAGAGCAATGGCCCAATACATATCTCATAGAATTAGAGAATAGAATTGATTACCTGGAGCAATTTCTCCTCCTGCCCTCTCCCCATTACTACAGGTTGTCCCAAAAGTCATTGTGCAGTTTTAGGTTTAAAACAAAACAAAACCTTAAAGTGCACTGAGGAACAACTTGTAGAGATATGGAAACAGAGATAAAGGCGATAAAAAGCGTCCTCTCTCTTTACATTTTATAGTTTTGAAGGTGCTTTTACATCCATGACTATCTTATTTTATCCTTAGGATGACCTTCTGAGGTAAGTAGGGCAATTCTTTTTCTTGTAGAGGAGACTGATATCCATAGCAATGAGGTGGCAAGGACTAAGGACTAGGACCCAGGTGCAGTGGGAAGAGCAGTGGACCTGGAGGTGGAAAATCTGGTTTTACCACTTAATAGTTAGCCTCTCTGAACTTTAGTTTCCTCATCCATAAAATGGGTATAATAATACCTGTACTACTTCTCAGGGTTATTAGGAGCATCTCAAAAGGGATGACATATGTCAAGTGCCACGTAACTGTCAATTATTCTCATTATTATTACATTGAACTACTATTTTTTGGTTGATTCTATATTTTTTTCCACTCAGGTTAGTCCCAGGTTTGGAAGCCTGAACCTCATGCCCTGACCTCTCATCCCTGCTCAGCCCTTCTACCTCAGCAATTCCCACTTCCATAGGGTGTGTTCTTCGTAGTGCTTGGCTTCATAGCAGATGACCATTCTCCTCCTTATCCTCCCCAGGGCTCCCCCCACCCAACCATACTACCTAGTCCCAAGCCACCTCTGGTGTCCAGTGTCTCTTCTATCAGAGACTCCATCAGACACCAAGGCTGCCTGCTGCTTGCAGGGCGTTGGGTATCCAGCCTCAGCAGTATCAGCTGACCCACTTGGCCCAGCCCCAGAGTCGGTTGCTTCTCAAGTAAGGTACCTGCCCCCTCCTCCCATTTGGTACAGTCTCTGCCACTGGCCCATTTCCAGTTGCCACTCCTTCCCTCCTCTCCTAGCTATTGTCACTGGCTCCCTGGGGCAGACACCTCAGGCAAATCCAAAACTAACTCTGGGCATCAGTTTCCCTACAGATATAGTAGGAACTTGAAAGTCTCTTTGTCAACAATCTCTCTCCCTCAGCCCTCCGTGTTCCACAATCAAGCTGGTTCCATTCATTCTGTGGCCTGGATTCCCTAGAAAGGGCTCATGAGATGGTACAGGGTAGGGCTGATCACAATGGGTGCCTCTTTCTCCTCACCTGCATCCCTTCCCAGGTTTTTTACAGAGATGAAGTCTGTTTACAAAGTATCATAATACTAGAGCATCTCACAGCTGGAACGACCATCAGAGGCCATATCAGTCCTGACACCTACCCCAGACATTAACCCCCTCTTCGAAATTGCATGTAAATAGTCACCCAGTTTCCTTTTGAGCACTTCCAGAAAGAACTTGCTACTTTCTGAGACAGTTTGGTCCACTGTTGGATGGGCTCTAATCATTAGAATGTTTGGATAACTACAATCACCTTTCACTTTCTATTCAACAAGAAGATTCAGGACAGCTTTAAAAGGGAGAAAATTCACTAAAGGGCAGACTTGGTGGGTGTATATAGAGGGAAAAGGACAGCTCCCTTTCTTTCTCTTAATGATGGAAGGGGGGAATTTATGGCCTTGATTATATGCATATGAGGCTCAGATGTTTTATCAGCCCCAGGGGATGGAACTGCTTCCTTCATCTCTGTTCAACCAACTGCAAGAAGGGTGAAGATGAAGGGAGGAGCAGAGATTGGGGGGAGGCAGAGTGGAAAAGATGTAAAGCTAGTCAGCCATGTTTCTATCCAATACAATAAACATTTATTCTGAGCCCATTGAATGCACAGTTGGTTGTGGGGGAGAGAGAGAAGATAAAAGTTAAGACTGGGTCCCATCCCTCATTGAGTTTACTTAGCTTATAAAGGGATAAGACAAAAGCAGAGATAAATATAATATTATTGGTGTTCATATTTTTGTTCTGAAAGAGGACCAATGACATCAGGAAGGTGATTTCTTGACTTGCAAGTGAATTTGGATTTAAGTGAAGGAGGGCTGCACAAAGACATCAGCCTCATTCTCTCCTCTAGAGTCATCAGACTGGAGATGGCCCATGATGCAGTGGGAGACCTTGCCTTTTTTAAGCTAAGGTTTTTCCCTGGTCTCAGTTTGTCTGAGGCAACATCCATTCAGTAATAAAAGACAAGGTAAGAATTGAGGCAAGTTGACCTTCTCCAAAGAATCAATCTAGGAGGGGAAGACCCTTAGACCTTCGGTCCAGAATAGAAACAATTGCTATTTGCACTCATTCTGAGCTATCACAAGCCTAGCAATGAGCAAATGAGGCTTGGGCTGGGACCTATTATTGTATTGGCCAATCAGTGAGAGCCAGAGTGATTTGGGTTCCAAAGCATAGTCAAATAGTTCTATCTGAATTCCAATGGGTTTTATCAAAGCTAGTTTTCCAGAGCTATATTTCAGAAATCATAAATGAAAACTACATGAGAGTTAATTGCCCATGACTTATGAGAGACGTATAAAATAAAGTACTCTCTAAGGGTGGGGTCAGCACAGTCATCATAGGCAGAGGTTATCTACTAAGACTTGAAGACTTCATGGAGGAGATGACATCACAGTTGGTTTTTAAAGTATGGGTAGATAAGTCTAAAGGACTTCCTGATTGAGAGGTGATAGTTTCAGGATATAGAGTGAGATAGAAATTTTTTGGATTTGGCCTATGAGGAAATTCACAACATATTGTTACAAAGGGTTTGTTTTTGTTTCTTGTTTCTTTTTTCTCAGTAGAGTGGGTTGGGAGGGAGAGAAAATAGATTTTTGTTCATTAGAAAAATTAAATTAAGAAGGAAAGTTAAAGAACGGGCAGAGATTCTATAGAGAGGGAGGAAATGCATTCCAAATATAGAACAGCTTGAGTAAAATCCCAGAAGGAGAATGCTATACATGTTCGAGGGAGCAAAGGCTTAGGGATCACTCTTGTGGGCTGCTCAAAACTTTTAGACCAACCCTTTCCCCTCACTATCTTGCCTAGAAAGGATTTACTGACTTCATGGGAAATATTTACTGACTTCAATCTCACTTTGTCAGTCCTCTCATGGAATGTTAATTGGTGATTTTCCACTGAGGTACTTGTCAGATTCAACTTGCAGAGGCTTTAACCATACACCCCCTCCCAGCTTAGAGGTCCAATGACATTGCTCCCCATTTCCAAGGAAGGACTCGCCTAGAGCCAGCAGAGATAGAGGGGATGGAGGACTCCAGGTCCCTCAATTCTACTGCCCATTGTCTTGTTGTCTCTGAGCTAGGGGCAGGCTTGTCTAGGTTGTTCGTCCCTCCTACTTCTGAGGATTAAGGTTCAGGGTCCAGTTCAGGGAGATGAAGCCTAACCAAGAGGTGGTCCAGCCTGGGTCAGCTCATCCTGATGCAGTAGTGCTTTGTGGGGAATCTTTCTGTGCATTTGGTGCCAAATGATTAGAATGCAAAGCATATGCAAAATGCATGCAAATAAGTCAGTCGTATGATTGCAGCTGCCAGTTTGAGCATTACGCTGCTTCATACAGGGCAGTAAATAGGAACTGCAGAGTTATGATCTGTTAGAAATAATTTCCAGAGCCTAGGATTCTCCTCTGAAGAGTTAGAATTTTGGACTGGGGATGGGGTGGAAGGGGAGAGAGGAAAGGTAGTGGATACTCATGCCCAGAATAAGATTATTGGACCCAAGGGGATCACTATGATGTCAGTGAGAATCCTGCTTTTCAGCCCCTTGAGTGTACTTTAGCTGACTAATGCTTTTGGAAGGCAAAGCAAATTGTGTCATTTAAATACCTAAAAGAATCTTCCATATGCCGAGAGAGACAATTAAACCTTCTAAATTAAAGCCATTTAAAGAATTAACCAATGAAAGATCCAAGGATTTTAGAGTCAAGTGGGATCTTCAAGACAATTTAGGCCACCACCTTCCTTTTGCAGATGAAGAAACTGAGACCTAGAGAGGTTTATGGGGCCCCTGGGTGGTGCAGAGGTTAGAGCACTGAGCTCAGAAACATGGAGACTCCTCTTCATGAGTTCAAATCCAGCCTCAGATGCTGAATAGCTGTGTGACCCTGGGCAAGTCACTTCACCCTGTTGCTACAGTTTCCTCATCCATAAAATGAGCTGGAGAAGGAAATGGCAAACCATCCCAGGATCTTTGCCAAGAAAACCCTAAATGGGGTCACAGACAGTCAGAAATGATTAAGCAACAACAGAGAGAGGTTTATGATTTGCCCAAGACTTTTTTTCAGTATTTTCTGACTCAAAAGACAGGATTTGTTCTAACAGGCCACACTGCACCTTTTTGAGACCTTCTATAACCTGACTACTGTTTATCTCTCTAGACTTATCTCTACCATTTCTCTAGGGCTCCCTCTTTTTTTTTTTTTGTTCCTTTACATGAAACCATAAATTTTTATTATTTATAGCTTGGGTTTTTATTTTTTTAAGTGTATGTTAGATTTAACACAGTAGTAACAACGTTGTCCTCCTTGTCTGTGCCCCCTTCTGATCTTCTGCTTTTTTCTATGTATTTTACAAAATGTTTCATTGACGTATTCCTCTCTCTCTGTCTCTCACTCTCTCTCTCTCTCTGTCTCTCTCTGTCTCTCTGTCTCTCTCTCCCCCCTCCGTTTCTCTGTCTCTGTCTTTCCTTCTGTCTCTCTCTGTTTCTCTGTCTCTTTCTGTTTCTCTGTCTCTCTGTCTGTCTGTCTGTCTCTCCCTCTGTCTCTCTCTGTTTCTCTGTCTCTCTGTTTCTTTCTGTTTCTTTGTCTCTCTCTGTTTCTCTGTCTCTGTCTCTGCCTCTCTCTGTCTCTTTCTCTCTCATCACTGCAATGTTCTCCCTCCTTATTGCCACCTATTCCTTGGCTTGCTTCAAGAAAAGCTTCTTATGAGGCTTGAGAAGGAAGGGAACCTCAGGAGTATTACTCATCCTTGCTGGGGAAAAGTACGGCTGTTTACAAAGGGTACTCCTAAAAAGGAGAGAAGGAAAGGGAAGTCCTGTGTAGGGAAGTGGGTGTGGTAGAGTGAAGTGAGACTCTTTATGGAAAGAAAGGAGAGATGGAAGGTAAAGGCAATTGTCCCCATAGTTACTTAGAGGGCTAATCTCTTCTTCCCAGTTCCTCAGTCAGCATTGGACCACAATCTCCCATCACATCTTTCTACTTTGCAGAAGGAATACATGTTTAATTCTTTTTTCCCCCACACTTTAAATTTCCTATCCTGGTCCTAAGCCCCAGTAGCCCTGGGCTAATTATGCCTCACGTTTTATCTTTTCCCTTTAAGAAGTCTTCAGCAAGAGAGTATAAAAACCAGCTCTAAAATTATGTAATTTGTAGGGTCTGGCTTGTCAAATGGAAATATGGCACCTGACCAGAGAAAGACTATCAAGTGGAAATCATGCTGAAATGCTGCAAGCAATGTGATGTGCATCCATTTAGAGCCAAGAGGCAGATAGCACACTGAAGCTGAGAACTCAGAATAGCAGTCCAAGTATAGCCTTTGCTAGGAGAAATGAAAAGTGGCTCATTCTCATCTGACAGTGATATTTAGAGGAGGACTGTGAGGAGGTGTCTGTGCCTAGAGTCTAACCAATTCAGAATGGACAGTGGAAGAAGGATAGCAGCCAAGAGCTGAGAATCAGTTGTGGAGAAACCTGGGAAGGGAGAGGTTTATTTAAACCAGGGATTCTTAACCTGGGGTCTGTGAATATTTTTTAAAATGAACATTTTGATAATCATATTTTGATATAATTGATTTCCTCTGTTTTTATTTATTCCTATGTCTTTTATTTTATGTATTTAAAAATGTGATTCTATTTATTTCCTATATCAGATTGCTTATTGTCTGGGGAGGAGACAGAAGGAGGGATAGAATTTGGAACTCAATGTTAAACAAATGTTAAAATTTATATATAATTGAGGAAAAATAAATATTATTATTTTAAAGTATTTCATTTTACCCCAATTACATGTGAAAACAATTTTAACATTTTTTTTTCAAATTTTGAGTTCCAAATTCCTTCCCTCCTTCTCTCTCTCCCCTCCCCCCACTGAGAAGGTAAGCAATTTGACATAGGTTGTACATGTGTAGTCATGCAAAAAAAATTTTACATTGTAAAAGAAAACACAGACTAAAGAACTCCCAAGAAAATAAAGAAAAAGTATCTTTGATCTACATTCAGGCTTCAACAGTTCTTTCTCCAGAGATGGACAGCATTACTTATTGTACTTCCTTCAGAATTGTCTTGAACCATTGTATTGCTGAGAGTAGCTAAGTTATTCACAGTAGGTCATCATATAATATTGCTTGTTACTATGCACAATGTTCTCCTGGTTCTGCTCATTTCACTTTGTATCAGATCATATAAGTCTTTCAGGTTTTTCTTTTTTTCCTCACTTATTTATTTATTCATTCGTTCACTCTTTTGTTTGTTCATTTATTCATTTATGTATTTATTTGTTTACTCATTCATCCATCTATCTATCTGTCTGTCTGTCTGTCTGTCTATCCATCCATCCATCCATCCATTCATTTATTTATTTATGTCTGTTTACTTTTAGTTTACAACATTCAGTTCCAGTCTCTTAAATTTAAAATTTTCTCCCCATCTCTTTCTCCCCCCCCCCCCCAGTGGAATGTAATCAAATATAGGTTCTACAAATACCTTCATGTTGAACATTAGTCATGTTGTAAAAGATTATAACCAGTGGGCTGAACAATGAAAAAGAAGGGATAAAACAAAACAAAACATAAACGAGAGAGAGCAAATAGTTCGCTTCAATCTGCAGACTCTGTGGTTCTTTCTCTGGTTGTGGATATCTCTTTCCATCATGAGTCTTTTGTAGTTGTCTTTTAACCTTGTATTGCTGAGAGGAGTCCAGTTTATCAAAGTTTGTCGTCACACATGTGATGTGTCTGTAATTGCGTACAAAGTTCTCCTGGTTCTGCTCTCCTCACTCAGCATCAGTTTATATAAGTCTCTCCAAGTTATTATGAAGTCTGTCTGCTCCTCCTTTCTTATAGCACAGTAATATTCCATTACATTCATATACCACAACTTGTTTAGCCATTCCTCAATTGATGGGCATCCCCTTGACTTCCAGTTCTTTGCCACCACAAAAAGAACTGCTATAAATATTTTTGTATATATGGGTCTTTTTCCCACTTCTTGATTTCTTTGGAATATAGCCCCAGAAGTGATATTGCTGGGTCAAAGGTTATTTATAGCCCTTTGGGCATGGTTCCAAATTGCTCTCCAGAATAGTTGGATTAGTTCACAACTCCACCAGCAATGCATTAGTGTTACAATTTTTCCACATCCTCTCCAGCATTTTCCTGTTTTGTCATCTTAGCCAATCTGACTGGGGAGATGTGGTACCTCATCCAGGTTTTTCTGAGAGCATTCTGCTCATCATTTCTTATAGCACAATAGTATTCCATCACAACCATACACAACAACTTATTCAGCCATTCCCCAATTGATGGACATCCCTTCAATTTCCAATTATTTGCCACTTCTAAGAGAGTTTCTATAAATATTTTTGTACATGTAGAGAAAAATATTATTAAAACAAAATAAGATTCTAAGACTTAGACCAAAGGGGCCTAAGATGTGAAAAAAAGCTTAAGAGTTCTTGACTCACTTTCGGTTATAGTGAAGTTTAGTAACAAAGGTATGTATTTTGTATGAAGGTATATAATATTTTGTAACTTGTTTTTACTTTAATTTAATTACACAATTGTTTAATAAGTGCCTACTCTGTACAAATCACCATTAAAGTACTAACTCATCAATCCATACTGAGCACCTATTGACTGTAAGAATTGCTGTTGATACTGCGGGAAATATAAAATATTATAAGATGTGGTATTTTCTGATTTATTCTATGTATTTAAAAATGTTTCATTTATTATCTGCACTTATTATCTAGAAGATGAGACAAGGCATAAATATATTGAAAGTTAAATGATATAAGATTTTTAAAACTATACGAGACATTAATAGAAGGAATGTCACAAAGCTGACATGATTAATTGTTGAAGGTCATGTATGAGTCAAGTAGATACATAGAAGGTCAGTAAATCTGGGATTTGAACCCAGGTGATCTAACTCCACAACCAGGTTTTTCAGTTAAGATCATATTTTCAGTATATGTAGTTGTCCAAAATATGTGATATTAATTTAGATTTTCTCTCCACCCCCCCTTCCCAAGTTACTTTCCTAACTCCAACTTGCGTGGGCAGGCTGAATTGATAATACTGTATTTGGAATTCTAGGGATAACCCTGAGGGGATAGGTTTCTAGAACTGTTACCCACAAGCCCTGACCAATGTATTTTGAATGAACTGTCAGTCCATAGCCTCAGTTTGCACCAGCCCAGAGGTCAGGAGGACCTGAGTTTAAATTTGACCTCAGTCATTTGCCCAGGGTCACATAGCTAGTAAGTGGCTGAGTCTGGATTTGAACTCAGGTCTTCCTGACTCCAGGCCTAGTGCTCTATTCACTATGCCACCTAGCCATCTCAAGCTGAAAAGTGGGGGTGAGGTAGAATGTGTATTTAGAGTAGGGGTAATGTGTCAGGAGGTAGAATTCCTAGAATGCCAAGATGAAAATCAGGCAAGACATGGCTTGGGTTCTTCCTAAAATGGTGGTTCTGGGAGGGAGTCACCAATGGTAAGAGGTCAGGGGTTTCCAAGAGGAACAATGAGTCAGGTTAGCAGGAGGTCGAGCCTTTGCTCTTCAAAACTCTCAGGACTATTAGCTTGTTTGACTGTTAGTTGATCATGATTTTTCCATTCTTCACCCAAAGAAATTTCCACCTCAGGGTTCAGACAATCTTATTTTATTGTTGTGGTTGTATAGTTGTTCTCAGTTGTGTCTGACTCTTTGTGACCCTATTTGGGGTTTTCTTGGCAAAGATACTGGAGTAGCTTGCCATTTTCTTCTCCAGCTCATTTTACAGATGAGGAAACTGAGGTAGACAGGGCTAAGTGGCTTACCCAGAGTCACACAGCTAGTAAGTGTCTGAGGCCAGATTGGAACTGGTGAAGAGTCTTCTTGATTCCAAACCCAGTGCTCTATCCATGGTATCACCTAGCTGCCCCCAGTCTTATTTTATACAGGTTGTCAGTTGATTGATTGTTCCTGTAACTCAAGGAGGCAGGCTTACCTGATGAAGATATCACAGCACTGAGGAACTATTTAACTGAAGTGGGAGGCTAGGTCTCCACCCATCATAAATTTAATAAAGAGTTATATTTTAGTATATAACATCAATGAGTGAGTTCTTATTTCTCTACTTTCACAAGAGATCTCAGCCTACACACAGGTTATCCAATGGGTGAGAACAATGACAACTGAGGCAGAATGTCTAGAGGGAATTAATCAGTCTCCATGATACTTCCTTACAACTCTAGACCTAATGAGTGACAATGAATGTCACTGTTTTAGAGGATAAAAATAAGCTGTTGCTGCAGGTCTGGGCTATAGGTTTAAAATGCTCAGGTACCACTCAGAATCTAAGAGCAGGAAGAGGTTTCCAGTAGTGGTTGACTAGTCAATTTTTGGAGATATAAAATGGAGATAAAAAATAAAATCCAATAAGCTTCTTGAAGGGAGGGACTGTTTGTGGGTTGAAACTTGTCCAGAAGGGGGAGATGAGGAGACCAGAGATCTTGGGATATGAATACTGGGACATGAAAAACTGGAGGAGTTTAATCTGGGGAAGAGAAGATTTGGGCACAGCATGATAGATACCTTCAAATAATTGGAAGTCTGCCCTGTGGAAGAAAAATTAAATTTGTTCTGCTTGGCCCTAGGGAGGAGGACTAGGAGCAATGGGCAGAAATTGCAGACACAAATTACAGCTCCACATAAGGAAAAACTTTCTAATAATTAGAGCTGTGTAAAAATGGAATGGAAAACCTTTAGATGTGTTATTTAGCATTTATATAGCACTTTAAGGGTTTGCAAACACCTTACATATATTATCTCATTTGATTCTCACAATAATTCTAGGAGGTAGATGCGATTATTGTCCCTATTTTGCGTATGAGGAAAGTGAGGCAAACACAGGGTAAGTGATTTACCCAGGGTCACACAGCTAGCAAGTGTCTGAGGTCTAATTTGAATGCAAGTCTTTCGGACTCCAGGCCCAGCCCTATCACCACTGCAACATGCTACAGAGGGGATTCCTAATCAGGTATGGGTTTCATGGTGGAGAAGTTCAAAGGAATACAGCCAGATGGAAAAAAGAAGAGGTGGCTGCCCTGGCCACCATAAGCAATCTCTGCATCCTGAAAGATCGCACACCTCACCAGTACCCTCAGCCTCTGGGCCCCTCTGACTAGCGGGTGCACTGGACAGCTCCTCCCAGAGCCTTCATTTAGCCATCTCATCATTTCCCAACCACTGCTCTGCTTGGATCCGACTTTCTTTTGTGAGCTGTCTCCCACTATTAGATTGTAAACTCCCTGAGGACAAAACCTACATTTCTTTCCCCCCGGAACTTAGCTCAGTGCCTAGCACACAGTAGACACTTAATTTTTATTGATTGACTGGGTGACTAAATGGCTGCTGAAGTCACATCCCTTCGAAGGTCTTCTGAGATTGTATGATTCTGTGGCTAATTAGTTTTGTGCCTTAGGACAAGTCATTTTGCCTGTGTGAGCCTTTTCAACAGTAAAATGAGAGTAGCAATACCTGCACTACCCTACTTCACAGGGTTTTCGTGAGGAAGATATTTTTTGGTAAACCTGAAAGTGCTATGGGAATGGGAGTTGTTTGTATGAGTTCATACTTCGAACAGCACCTGGGATTTCATTATTACAGGGAATCCCTGGTCAGGAAATTCCTTTTTTACTCTGTGATTTATGTCTTAAAGAACTACCTGGTGTGCTACTGCACACCAGGTGTAAGTAGCTACTGTGCTACTTACTAGGGTAAGTGCCCTGCCTAGGATGACTCAGTCCGTACATGCCAGAGGCAGATTTCATCTGTAACTATGTCTAGCCTGCATATTTTTATGAAACCAGATCTGTGGTTTCATCAGTTTAGGAATAGGAAGGACCTGGTGAGGAACTTCCTCTACCAAATTTCTAATATAGATGATATATCTTATGATAGATGTATGCATATATATATGTATATATATATGCATATATATTTACATATACACACACATACATACACACAGGGTACTCTAAGATGCAATTTTAAGCTATAGCTTAGAACTACACCTAGATTTTGAGAGTACACCATGCATGTATATATATTTATATATATATGTATACAAGTATGTAATATATACACACACATATACACAAGCATATAGGTATACATATACAGATATATGCATACACACACATACACACATGTTATTATTGTTGTTCGGTTGTTTTTCAATCATGTCTAACTCTCTGTGACCCCATTTTGTGTTTTTCTTAACAAAGATACTGGAGTAGTTTTGTCATTTACTTCTCTAGCTCATTTTATGGATGAGGAACTAAGGCAAAGAGGATTAAGTGACTTGGCCAGGGTGACACAGCTAGTAAGTGTCCAAGGCTGGATTTGAAATCATGAAGATGAGTTGTCCTGATTCCAAGCCCAGTGCTCAATCCGTTGCACCACCTAACTGCCTGTATACATGTAAATGCAAATGTGTATGCACATATACGATGCATATGTGCATATATATTTTTATATATATATATGTGTGTGTATGCATATATATTCCTTGTAAAATAGTTTGTGCTCATCTGAACTTTCTATCTCCTTCAGGTTTAGCTTAGTGCTCTATAAAGTAGGAACTTTAAAAAAGTTATTTTGTTTTTCAATTAATAAGCATTTATTTTCTCTTCCTCCCGTCATTTTACCCCAATTGAAAAGAAAAACAAATCCTAGTCATATATATGCATAGTCAAAACAAATTTTCATGTTTGCCATATCCAAAAATGTATAACCATTTTGTATCTTTAATCAATGACAACTCTGTCAGGATGTGGGTGCCTCATTTCATCATTGGTCTTATGTAATGGTGGTGGTTACTGCATTGATCAGAGTTCTTGAGAGTTCTTTATCTTTGATATGATTGTGATTCTTCTTCTGGTTTTACTCACTTTTACTTTGCATCAGTTCGTAAGATTCTATGAAACTGTCCCTTTTGTCATTTCTAATGGCACAAATGTTCCCATACATTCATATATCATAATTTATTCAGCAAATCCCTACTTGATGGGCATCTCCCTTAACTTCCAATTTTTTTGCCAACAGCAAAAGAGTTGCTATAAATATTTTTATGCATATGTCCTTTCTCTTTTTTTTGATGCTGTTGGGTTATAGGTTTAGTATAGACAATAGGAGCTTAATAAATATTTGGTGAATGGATGATGTCGATGGACAGAGATATAGAATATATGGTAGAAACATGGTATTTTTGTTGTAGGTATGAAATTTAGAACACATTCTGTTGAGGAAATTTCTACTCCTTATTGCCTTGCTTTAGGGACAGCAGTACTCCTTGGGTAATAATTCTTTCCCAATCAACAGCTTAAAAATGTTGCATTGTCTCAGGTGATCTTTCTTTCCCCTTCAGTTATACCCCAGGTGAGTCTCCCACCATTCTCACCCCTACTTTACCATTCCCATTTGGCCCAGTGGAAAAATTGCGAATTTTCCTACACCACAGGGAACTGCCAAGTTCTTCAGATCTACCCTGGGTTATGAGGCATTTTACCCTCTCAACAAGGACGGACAGTGATAGGGCTATGCAGTCTTTCTGTTTTGTTCAATCAAATCTTCTCATAGCAAAGCAGATGTAGATTCTGTCTTTCTCCCTTTGTTTCTCCTTTTTGAATGAGAGAAGGCAGTAGAAGATGACAAGACACCCCTGAAGGACCACCCCTCAGCTAGCTCTTCACAAGTAGCAGGATCTAGTTTTCTTCTAGCAGTTTCAGTCCCTGTCAGGGTTCAGTCAGCTCTCCCAGTTGACTCAATCCCTGTCACTTTGCTATATTCTGTCTTCTGTAAGCAGCTTTTCTCATGACCTCTTTCCTTCTGCTCCTGACTCCTCATACTTTTGGTTTCTCCCTCTTCTTTTCCTTTTCTTCTCTTTTTCTGCTAGTTTCTTCCTAGACCTTCTTCTCTGACCTTTCATGCTTCAAAGCAGTACCTCAAAAACCAGTGATCCGTCTGTAACTAACAATCAGCAATTCAACAATTCTTTCCATCAAATATGACCCCAGTAGTCCTTATATAATCTCCCCATAATCTCTAGTCAGTTATTTGATTGAAATTCTTTAGTTACAACTTTTAAAACTCTAAAAAGAGTCCTAGATTCGAATGAGTTGCTGGACCACAACACTCTTCAGTCATGATTACTTCAGTCACTAATCCACCATCCAACAGAACTTCTCAGTACGTTCATCTCTATGTCATCCTCAGAATGTGTCTCTACTTAATATTCTATCTGAGAAGCTGTGTTTTTTCTCAAGTGGACTTTAATCAGATTTCTTCATACAAATGTTCTTTTTCTGACCCATTCAGCAACTACAATGTCTCTACACAAAAGACACATTTGGGTGCAGATATTATTATGCCCATTTTACAGAAAAGAAAAGTGAGACTCATGGAGATTAATCAACTTGCTCCAAGCCGTGCAGATATTAAATCCACCCAGAGGATGCTGAGTTTGGCTGTTGCTACTGGCATGATGTTGACATCCACAGAGTCACATAATGTAGATTTCCTGGTTCTTCAGGAAATGTCAGCATAGGGCAACAGAAAGAATGTTGGTTTTGGAGTCAGAAGACTTGAACCCTACCTCTGATGCTTACTAACTGATTAATCTTGGGTAAGATGAGTCATTTCTGTAGATCTAAGTCTCCTTATATGTAAAATGTGGAGGTTTGATTAAATAGTCCCTTCTGGCTCTGTTCCTCTATGCCTGTGCCTCAGACTCGAGTCTTCTGATGCAAAACTAATGACCCTTCTTGCCATTACACCGAGCTGCGCTACCTTTGTATTTACAAAAATAAGTCAATACATAATTAGAACATGAGCTCCTTGAGAACAGGGATTGTTTTTGCCTTTCTTTGTATCCCCAGGGCTTAGCTCAGTGTTGGCACATAGTAAGCCCTTTATAAATTGTTCTTGACCTGAATTATTGAGAATTTTTTAATGCACCCAATATTGTACGAGATTGGTGGGGGAGGTGATAAATTCAAAGGTTGATAAAACCCAGTTTTTGCCTCCAAAGAACTTAACACTTTGGTTAATCAGATGAATATTTAGAAGGTATTTAAATACCAGATAATATCTAAGAGGAGTCAAAGCTAATACCCATGAACTAATCAGAGTACAGTACATTTGTCATGCTCACTAGCAGTACACAAGGTAGATATCAAGAGAAGGAAAGATTATATGAATACTATGAGTCAGCTGGTCAAGAAAAGTCTCATGGAAAAGATGGTAAGGGAGGCTGAGTAGGACTTGGCTGGGGTAGGGGTGGGGGGATGGAAAGAGGGAAGATCTCTTTGAGCAAAGGCCCTAAGGAATAAAGAAGCCTTATGTGTTTATGTGGGGGTAAAAGGGGTGAACAACTGCATGAGAATTGTGGGTATCTTCATCTGGCTACAATGATTGTGTTCTAACATGTCAGTTCTGGAAGGGGCCTTAGAATAGAGGGAGTAGCAAGAGATAAGCCTGATCTCACCATGGACTCTGGGCCAGCACCATCACAATCTCCATCCAAAGAAGGAGTCTGGTTAACAGACATAAAAGTCTAAAAGTAGTGCTAAGGAGAGGTAAAGAAACCTCTTAAAGTGACAGGAACTGTCATAGGAAAAAAAAATGCTTTGTCTTCACTATTGGCAAGGTGGAGCCGTGGATTTGTCCACCCGTTCTGGAAAGCAATTTCCAACCTACATCCTAAAAGTCACTAAGCTTGGCATAGACTTTGAACTAGAAATATCTCTATTAGGCCTCTGCCCCAAAGGAAGAAGAAAAGGACCCACTGGACATAAATATTAATAGGAGCCCTTTTTGTAGTGGCAAAGAACTGGAAACTGCAATCGAAGGGGGTGCTCATCAGGTGGGGAATGGCTGAACAAATTATGGCATATGAATGTAATAGAATATTATTGTATGTAATGCCATGCATGAGCAGCTTTCCAGAAGAATGCTCCTGTGAACCGCTTTTAAAGTTCTGATTACACAGTATAGTGAACACTATTTATTCTATAGCAAATCAAATCAAAACATTCACAGTAAATCAAAGTATTACAACTTATCACAGAAAATGGCCACATAGTTTCCACTGCAGTGGTCACAAGGTTTTGAACAAAGAACAATTATTTAGTAACTCAAGCATTCACAAAATCCTTAATTCAATCACAAAGTACAATAGTCAAAGTTTTCTACTCATGGGGCATATTAGGTTACAAATCAATTACTTATTCAATCATCAATCACTAAGTACAATCATTTAGTCAATCAATCATCCTTCATTATTCACTATTCAGTCATCAGAAAATACACAGACCCTCTACCCCTAGGTCACCAGTAAACTTACAATTTTTCAGTCAGTACAGAATATCCAAGTAAAGTCTTCTTTCAGCTTGACTTGGGTGGTTTCTCAGATTCCCTGGATCCCCTTCCATGGTCCCAGATCTGACCTGGATTCACCAAAGGTCACCTGGGTTCAAAGGCAGACCACTCCCAGGTCCTTGCCCAGTTCTCCCAGCAGTTCCTGCTCCTTATTGGAGCTCACAGCGTTCAGTCCATCTCAAATCCCTCACAATCTCTGCTCCCAGGAAGTTAAGGCCCAACAAAGCCACAAACAGACAAAATCTCAGTATCACAGTCATGCTTCCTCAGTTCCTTGGCAGCTCCAGCTGGCCCTCAGACCCAGAAGAAGTCTCAGCTGGCTCCCAGAATCAAAAATCACTCCATCCAGGTTTTGAAAATCAAAACCATTCTCTTCAGCCTGGGGAGGGGGGGCAGGGAGAGGGCTTTCCTCTTCAGCCTCCATGGAGCCTGCTCCAAGAAGCTCTCCCTCAGTTCTCAATTCTCAATTCTCTTCAGCAGCTGCTCTGCCTTCAGATGCTGGTCCCAAGAAATTCTGACTGTCCCTCTCTGGGGCTTTTCCTTATATACATATGGCATCAGCTGCTTCTTGTTTCAGCCAACCCCTTCCTGTTACATCAGCAACTTCCTCCCAAGGTGTTAACTACTTCTGTGTTAATTAAATACTTTAAACAAAGTGTTAACTTGAAACGAGGTGCTAAGTACCTGCTTACTTGCCAATACAAAGGGGTCTTCAAATTCAAATTACATTACCATTACATTGTACTGTAAAAAATTATAAAGGGAATGGTTTCAGAGAAACCAGGGAAGACCTGTATGAACTGAGGTAGACTGAAGTGAGCAGAACCAGGAGCACAATTTATACAGTAACAATGACATTGTAAAGACAATCAACTTTGAAAGACTTAAGAACTCATAGAGTAATAACCAACTATGATTCTGGAAGACCCATAATGAGGCATGCCACCCACTTCCTGGCAGAGAAGTGATGGAGTCATTTTGCAGAATGACACATACATTTTTGGATATAGCCATTGTGGAAATTTGTTTTGTTTGACTATGCACATTTCTTACAAAGTTTTTCTTTTTCTTTTGTGTGTGTGTGTGTGTGTGTGTGTGTGTGTGTGTGTGTGTGTAGGAATTGGGAGGAAAGGACAGGTAGGGATAGAGTTCCCAAACAAAAAGAAATGAGAAGAGAACAAAAAGATGGTCAGAAGGAATCACAACCAATCAGGACAGCATTACAAATACATGTTATATTTGTTATACACTTTAAAAGAAAAACAAGAGCTACAAAATAGAGATTTCACAGTTTTATATAAAAACCTTTCCTTTCCTACAACATTTATTGGAATGATTATTTTACTTGATGCTTGTGAAATTCAGAATTCTTTAAAAAAGAAAAGTGCTTTGTCAACTTAAAAGCAATAAATAAATTTGAGTTATTATTAGTGTCGACTGTAATGGATCAAAGACTCAAAGCGTTGGGGGAATAGTAATAATATATAGACAGTGAAATTGTCAAATCTTGTCTCAGTCTTGTCAGGGTGTTGCTTAGGAATCTAATATTAAGCTACCCCTGTATTCTTGGTTTCAATCCAGCCTAATCATAGTGCGTAATCTTTATAATATGTGTTTTAGCCTCTTTCCTAACATGCTATTTAAAATATTTTCATCAGTATTCATTAGGGATAATGGGAAAGTTTCCTTTGTCTGTTTTGACTCTTTCTGGTTTATGTCTCAAAACCATTTTTATGTCATAGTTTGGTAGGATACCTTCTATTTTTGCAAACAATTTATGCAGTATTGGAATTAATTGTTCTTTGAATGTTTAATAGAAGCCACTTATGAATCCATCTGGTCCTGGAGTTGTTTTTCTTGTTCTTGGAAATTCATATGACTTGATAAAATTCTTCCTCCAAAATTGGGTTCTTTAAATGCTCTGCTTCTAATTCTGTTAATTCTGGCATTTTATAATTTTGGTAAGTATTCATAGATTTCATTCAAAGTTGTCAGCTTTATTATCATATAGTTGGGTAAAATAGTTTCTAATGATAATCTTTATTTCTTCTTCCTCTGCTGTGTGTTCTCTTTTTTCATTTTTTATATTGGCAATTTGGTTTTCCTCTTTCTTCCTTTCAATCAAATCAGTGTTGACCACTAGAAAAAGTTTTGGTTAAAGAGACAAACAAATATTAATATAAAATTTACATTATTTATTCCTTGTTCCCTTAAGGCTAGCATTACTTGTGCAAGGAGTGCAGGACTTTAGTCCTGACTGATGAACAGAGAAATCATAAGACTCTTCATACATTTTTAGAACCATCCCAATTCAGGATGATCATGTCACAAAACTTTATGACTTCTATTTGTTACCATTTGTATGTGGAACAGAGTTCCTTGGTTGTAAATGCAAATCGACAACAACCAGAGCAGGGTCTACTTACATTTTACAGTCTCAGGATGTCTGTTTTGCTCTCATGTGGAGTAAGTCCCAAGATAAGGGGAATCTCCCCTCTGGTCTTTGAAGCTGCAGACTCAGGGAAAGGCATTTTTAGATATTAAATCAGACTTTGGATAAAATATGATATGAAATGATTATAACCAGCTAATTGGTTAAATTCACTAGAGCTAATCCCTACCTGTACACATGATACTATCTCTTACTATTTTTAAAAAAATTTCAATTAATTAATTAATTAATTTTCTTGTTTACATCATTTATTTCCACGAGATTTTAAGTTACAAATTTTCTCCCCATCTTTCCCCTACCTAACACCTCAAAACAGCCATCCTACTGTATAACCCCTCCCCCAATCTGCTCTCTCCTATGTCCTCTCTCTCGCCCCTCTGACTTTCCGGTAGGGTAGGATGGATTTCCTTACCACAGTGCCTGTGTATCTTGATTCCCAGTTGGATGTAGTTAATAATAATAATAATAATTATATATATATATATATATACATATGCATATATTTTTAACATTCAATTATAGAACTTTAAATTCTAGATTCTTTCCCTTCCTCCCTCATCACCCACCCCCACTGGAAGGACAAGCAATTAAATACAGGCTGTAAATGTGTAATTATGCAGAACCTCTCCACTGTGGGCATATTGTGAGAGACTGATTATATGTCCCTCCTTCCTAT
>CM053586.1:178057485-178088008 GCA_028646515.1 Pseudochirops corinnae
CATATTTCTGTAATTGTCCCTTTTGCCTGTGGAGAAGAGAGAATTTCTATAGCTTTTAGCCATTTCATTCTTTGTGCTCTGCTTTCAATTCTGTGTAGCCCAGCAGGGAACCTGGCAGATTAGAAAAGAAAACGTTTCATTTAGAAACCAACTTTATATTTTAACTTGGACAAGGAAAATATTTCCCACACAAATTCAGTAATGCCTATGGCAATGTTTCATCAGGTTGTGGAGATGAGGAGGAAAAGAACTGCAACCTCCAAAAGCTGATCAGTTGCCACATTTTGCCAATTCTAACACTGTTGCATCCCATTCACATGGCACTACCACAGCTCAGACCCTCCTCACCCAGCCTATAGCAACAGTATCCTAATTGGTCTTCCAATCTCTGTTGTTTTCCACTCTGTAATCTATCTAGCACATAGCTCCTAGAGTGATATTCTGAAGACATAGGACACCCTTGCTCATAAAGCTTCAATGCTTCCTTCTTATTGCCTCTAAGATCAAATACAAATTCTTCCATTTGGTGTTTTGAACTATTCTCAATCTGACTTCAACCTATCTTTTTAAGTTGCTTTTATATTATTCCCTTTTGTGCCATTGTGTTCCCTATACAGTACATATCATCTCTGGCTTCCTGATGTTTACATGGCATTCATTCCATAACATTCTTTTCTCATCTCCACCTCTTAGAATCCCTAACTCCTTTCAAAGCTCAAATGTTCGCTCTTCCAAAAGACCTTTCCTATACCACAAGCTGTTAATTTTCCATGCCTTTTATTACCTCGTATTTACCTTGAGTAAATTTGTATTTACTTATCTGAGTACTGTTTCTTCAGGTAGAAGGTAAACTCCTTGAGGGAGCTTGTTTTCATTTTAGTCTTTGTATCTTCAGTATCTTATCTAGTACCCAGAACAAAGTAGGTTCTTAATAAGTGCTTTTTTTTAATTAAATTGAATTACCTGCAAGGAAATTACCACAAGGAAAAGATTACTGGGCATAGGAGAATCATAGGGAAGATGTCACTTCCCTGTTTCTTTTCCTATCACATTCCTCATCTCATTCCCCCCCCCCCAGGAAATGGGGGTTAAATGACTTGCCCAGGGTCACACAACTAGTATCTGAGGCTGGATTTGAACTCAGGTCATCCTAATTCCAGGGCCTGTGCTCTATTCACCCCACCACCTAGCTGCACATATCATTTCCTCACTTTTGACCATTTCTTGTCCCTCTTCAAAATCCTGCTCCTTCCCTCTTCCATCCCACCCTTTTCCCTCACACTCCATACTTGAGCTCCTGGTATGCGAACAAGTTTGAACAAGCCTAACAACTCTCCCTTTTCTCCATCCACCAAACCACTGTCTTCAGTTCACCTTATTCAAAACTTACTTCAAAGCCTCTCTCCTCAGAGGAAAAAGATTTCAGAAATGAGAGGCAGGGAAAAATCTTTTACTTCCATAAAGTACAATTTATAGAACAACTACAAGCTACCAAAAATAAAATCAGTCAAGACCTGTTAACATATATAGTTAGAAATACTTTTTCTCCCCTCCTCTTTTTTTATTCTTTGTCACAAAGCATGCATACCTGGGCAGGGGGAGACAGAAGGGTATGTTCCAAGAATGTAAGTACTGAAGAAATAAAAGATATATATTAAATGTAAGGTAGTTGGTTTAAAAATCTGGTCAAAAAAAGGTGCAGACTGTGGATTTCATTTGTTCCATCCCTTCAAACATAAGGAATAGTTGAGAGGTGATTATTTTTGTAACCTTCAATTTCAAAGCAGGTTCAGAACCTGTGCTGGTTCTACCATCCACTCCACCCCTCATTTGGTAGGCAGGTAGAGTACTGCACATATTCCCAGATCTGGGCCCTCACTGGCCAATGTCTTCCCTCTTCTCCTCAAGCCCTTCTCTCCATATCATTAGCTTGGGCTTAAGTTGAGGGGAGACAAAAGAAGGTATGATTTATATTTTTTTAATAAAAGGTTTTTTTATGGAAGAAAGGTATGTCGGTGCCCGCTCAAACAATTCCCAAGAGCTGATCATTAAATTTTCAATGTGAACATTTATACCTCAGCACATGCTACAAATCAGCACTTGATATATTGTTTGATTGACTTAAGAAAGTGATAGAGAAAATGTTAATAATGTAGTTTAAACTCTTATTTTAAAGTAATGGGGTTTAAGTGACTTGCCCAGGGTCACATGACTCTTAGTAAGTATCTGAGGCCAAATTTGAACTCAAATCCTCCTGACTCTAGAGCACGCTAGAGCCGGTGCTCTAACCATTGTGCCACTCAGCTGCCCAAACTTAAAAGTGTGTCATGAGTACATTTTCACCCCAGGAGAGCTGGTTGTTAAATTTCCCAAACATTTATCAGCACACCACTAAGGATGAGCCATGTTACTCCTACCCCTACCCTATCCTCTTATTTTTCTAATTTTTCTCAGCCATCATTTGCTATCTGAGTTAGTGTCAGGCAACCATAGTGGCAGCAGTTCTGATGAGGGTCAATGCTGGAGGAGTAAATTTGGGAATCCTACGTATAGAAGTAAACTGTGAAACCAAGTTCCTGCACGTAGTATAGCTAGGCCTGAGGAAAAACATGGGATAAAGTAAAAAACCTGGATTTCGTCCTTCACCGGTACTGTGAATTATGCGGACTGTGCAGGGCGTGTGGATGGGGGGGGGTTGGAGGAATGGAGTTCTCTCTTGATCTGAAACACTTTCCTCTCATGGAAGAGGGGAGGGGAGTGGCCCTTGCAGATTAGTCTAGACTCCATAGCATGGTAGATGTACCTGTGGAGGTAGGGCTAATAGAGGGGAAGATTGTTTGAGAATCTCTAGCAGGAATATGGAAATATGCTCTGCATGATTTCATATGTATAATTGATATCATACTGCTTGCCGTCTGGATGAGTGAGGGAAGGAGAGAATTCAGAACTCAAAGCTGTAAAAAAAAAAAAAAGTCTTAAAAAAGAAATAATATGGGGTGGCTAGGTAGTTCAGAGAATAGAGCACCAGTGCTGGAGTTAGGAAGACCTGAGTTCACATCTGGCCTCAGACATTTACTAGCTGTGTGACCTTGAGCAAGTCACTTAACCCCAATTGCCCTGCCTTCCCCCTTCCAAAAAGAAAAATACTTAATTGATTGATTGATTAATTAGAAAATTTTAATACAAATAAAAGGAGAAAGGGATTCAAAGCGCAGAAGATGAGTAGGAAGAGGAGAAAAGGAGGAGGAAGGAGGAAGAGGAGGAGGAGGAGGAAGAAGAAGAAGAAGAAGAATCTCTAACAGAAGTGCTGTGAGACTCAAATGAGATCATGGATGTAAAACACTTTTCACTTAAAGCAGCATATAAATGACAGCCACCAGGCCTCCAGACTGGTGATGACTTCATTCTAGGAGCTTTCTATTGAACTCCTGGAAGTTCAAGCAATGTTTACAGAGCCAAACTGGAGTTGGCTGGCAAATATTTAATAATCAGGCTAGGATTTGGGGGGTGAGAAATGTACCAGCACATGCTCTTAAATTTAATAGGCATTATTAACACTTTCTTAATTGATAATTAAAAAATGATGAATCAAGCCCTGATTTGCAGCAACTTGGGATTTTTGAGGGGAAAGTGCTCACCTAAAAATTTTAAAATGTCTCTCCCAAGGCAGTTAGAGCTGGCTCTGACACATCCCAGCTAAAAACCCTAAATCTTTTCACCTGCTGAGGGTAGGGATTTGGGGAGATTAATTTACTGATTTTAATCAGGTGTTGGCTAAGAAATAGAGTGGTGGAATAGCTTAAGTATATGATATGCAGTAGGAATTTACTATCATAATCCAGTGTTCAAAAACCTAAAGATCCAAGCTTTCAAAGAAAGAACTCACTAATCAAAAAAAAAAATTGCTGGGGAAAACTGGAAAACAATTTGACAGAAACTAGGCAAAGATCAACATTTCACACTGCATACCTAAGGTATATAAGGTCAAAATGAGTACATGATTTAGACATAAAGGATGATACCATAAGCAAATTAGGGGAGCTTTATGGATAAGGAAGGAATTTATGACCAACAAGAAATAGAGAGGATCAAATGAAATAAAATAGATATTTTTAAAGTAATTTATTTATTTTTAGTTTTCAACATTCACTTCTATAAGTTTTAAATTTTCTTCCCCTCTCCAAGATGGCATGCACTCTGATATAGGCTCTACATATACATTCCTACTAAACATATTTTAACATTCGTTGTGTTGTATGTAAAAAAGAATTAGAACAAATGAGAGGAGCCAGGAGAAAGAAAAAACAACAAAAAAAGAAAATAGTCTGCTTCGTTCTGCATTCAGACTCCATTGTTGTTTCTCTGGATGTGGCTGGCATTTTCCATCACTAGTCCCTTGGAATTGTTTTAGGTCCTTGCATTGTTGAGAAGGGGTAAGTCTATCAAAGTTATTTATCATACAATGTTGCTGTTACTGTGTACAATGTTGTCCTGGTTCTACTCACTTCACTCAGCATCAGTTCATATAAGTCTTTCCAGGTTTTTCTGAAGTCTGCCTGTTCTAGATAATTGTAATTACATGAAATTTAAAAGGATTTTTGCATGTATGGGTGCGCGCGCGTGTGTGCGCACATGCACACACACACACATCACTGGTTTTATAGTCCAAGTAGGACACCGAAAAGGAACAAAGGGAACAATCCTTTCTTCTCTTGAGACAGCCCCACTGGATCTGGAATCAGGAAGACCTGAGCTCCAATCTATCTCCAGACACTCACTGGTTGTGTGATCTTGAGCAAGTAGCTTAATAACATCTGTCAGCCTCAATTTCTTCAACTATAAAAATATAATATTATAATATTCCTATAATACAGGAAGGGGATAACAAAATACTTCTCGAAAGGCTGTTACAGTGATCAAATGAGATAATATCTTTAAACACAGTATAGTGTCTGGCACATAGCAAGCACTTATGTTGAATCAGAAAATCACTTTCTCTCCCCAGTAGGTCTTGAACTCTCAAACTTGGGATTACCCACAAAGCAAGGCCCAAAATTGATGCTGGCCAAGAAATCTCCAGGCCACTTGGGCCAAATACATGCAGTTCACTGTGCGGTTCCGCCAAGAGTTGACATATGCACAAGCTTCTCCACCCTTTCCCAAACCCCTCAATCCCCCCATCACATATACCCAAGTATGTAAGTGCACTCCATTGAAAGTTGATCTGTCTTCTTTAAGTTTGAGAGCAAGAGACAGAAAAAGGGACTGAAATGGTCTCACAGTTCATACCTCCTGAGTGGCTCCTCTAATGAGAAGCCTTCCTTGTGTCTCAGTCAATCAATCATCTTGGCATAGATACTGGAGTGGTTTGTCATTTCCTTCTCCAGCTCATTTTACAGATGAGGAAACTGAGGTAAAGTGACTTGCCCAGGGTCACACAGTTACTAAGTGTCTCAGGCTGGATTAAAACTCAAGAAGATGAATCTTCTTGACTTCAGGTCATTGTACCACCTAGCTGTCCAGCCCATAACATTAGGTGCTTAATAAATGTTGTTTCCTGACTTTTAAGGAGTAGAGTTACAATTTGTGTCAGTGAGAAAGTATCCCCACTGATGAAATCATGGATCTCTGAAATACTGAAATAAAAGAAGTACAATATTCTCTTGGCTTGACCAATGCCACAGTGGATATAACTTTGAACTTGGAGTCAATGTTCCAATCCTGCCACACACTAACTAGATGAGTGTGGGTAGTCTCTGTGCCTCAGATTCCTCATTTGTAAAATGAGAGGGTTGGACTTGATGGCCTCTAAGATTCCTTCCAGCTCTAAATTCCTGTAAGTCCAACTTGCACTTGGATGGCTTCTAGGATTATGTTGTAGTTCATATCATTGTTTTTGCTACTATATAGATGAATCTGATGACAAATTAAAATAGAAACAGGACCACCAAACCATATATAAGGATACTAGCAGCCCACGTATGAATTTAGAAAACCACATGTTAATATTGCCTATGTCTTATTGCATTTTTATTTATTTTCTTAAATATTTCCCAATTACATTTTAATCTAGTTCAGGCCACACTCAGGGCCCACACTTATTTAATATTTCTGCTGCAGAGCATAAACTGAGAGAATTTTTTTTCTTAACAAATAGGCTTCTCCTCTTCCCTGTTGAGTTCAAACCCAGTCTCAGGTATTTACTAGCTATATGATACTGGGCAAAGTACTTCCCCTTTATCTGCCTTAGTCTCCCCATATGTAAAACAGGGATAATAGCACCTATCTCCTAGAGTTAATGTGAAATGTGCTTAGTTAAATGCTTAGTTAGCTGTTACTCAGAAGAGAGACTCTCCCCTTCCCCTCTTGTTGCTGGGGTATCTAGCTGGGCAAAAAACTGGGCAGAGGTCAGAATCCCATCAAAATGACTTGCCCAGGGTCACACAGCTAATGTCTGAAGCCAGATTTAAATTTATGAAGAAGGCTCTTCCTGACTCCAGGCCCAGCACTCTTATTATGCCTCTGAGTGTGTGTATGTATGTGTGTGTATGTATAAAGTATGAAATGGAAATAATTAACAGAGGGAAGGCACTGGAATGAAAAGATACTAAGTAAGATATGTGTTAAGTTAGATATTAAATAAGATACGTAAAGTGATTTGCAAACCTTAAAGGGCTATATAAATGTCAGTGGCTATTATTATTACCATTATTTTGAATCACTCTCTTGGGTTACAGCCCCTTAAAAACACCCAGTGCCACAATTTCTAAAGAATCAAGACTGTTGATGGCCAAAAGGGCAATGGAAAGATATTTGGAGGGTGTAAATGATCTGTAGAATATGAACAGCAAATGCCTTGAGTGAGAGAAGAGGATAGAAGAGTAGTGGTGGCATAAGAAGGATTGTCTACGAAGTGTCTGATCAGAAAAGGAAGTGTCATATATCAAGAGTGAGAGCTAACAGATGGATTGTCCACCTGCTACACTGTTTGCAGGTTGCTTTACCTGAGCAGCTCAGAAAAGACCTGCTGAAATTCTAGCACTGACTCTGAATGCCACATGAGAACACTGAATGTGACCCAGGTAGATATGCATAGCAGCAGAAGGAAGGATTGTAGAACCAGGCCCCCAAAGGTGGTGGATGAACTTTTCTGAAAACTCCAATGTTTTTCTTTTCTGCCCACAGGTTCCTCTTCAACCAGGCTGACCACAGTCCTGAATATTTTACTCATTGGTTAGTATAAGGACATATTGTAAGAATTAACAACTGTAAGGATATTTTATCCGGAATTAAATCAGTATTAAAAGAAACTAGGTTGAGGGTGGGATGGTGGAGAGGGGAAGACTATTCCAGGTTAATCTGTAATTTCCAAACCCAAATTTGGCAGAGCACAGTCTATAGTAGGTTACTGCAAGGTGGTCCTCTCCCCCTATTAACACTTCACAGAATTAGTATGGTCCTTGAAGAAGATACCTAAGTGCTCCTGAATATTCTTTAAACATGTGTGAGAAGTAACAAATGTTTCCAAGTCTAGGTCAACTGAAATGGAGCTAAGACAAAGAACAATCCTATCCACATTCTTGCCATGGGGAAGTAATGATGACAACGCTCTCTCTGTATTTTGCATTTGGAAAACAAAAAACAACAACCAAACAAAAAAAATCTATACTGGGGGGGCTCTACTCCTTTGTTGAGGCTTCTTGTTGAGAATATTATGTTAGTGGTAATTTTTTTTTCCTCCTTTTCTCTCTGGCTACTATTTGAAAAGGGTGATTTTATCCTAGATTTTTTTTCTTCTTCTCTCCCTATGCCTTGGAAGGGAAATCTGAGACATAGTCTCAACAGCTCCATGATCTTACAACTGAGCTAGAATCTTTTTTTTTGAGGGTTCTGCATTTTCAGTTTAGCCAGGATCCTTAATGTAACCCATCAAAAAAGATGCATCAGGACCTTGGGGAAAGGTTTCTTTATGGCCCCGTCTTAAACAGTCACTGTAAACTGCAGCCTCCATTTCTGTCCCCAGTATGCTCTGTTTGGATGTCTTCTCCTTCATATCTCCTGTGTGTGATTTGTCAATCAAACAAGTATTTATTAAAAACAATGAGGGGCAGTTAGTGAATAGCGCACAAGCTCCGGAGCCAGGAGGAACTGAGTTCAAATATGACCTCAGACACTTGACATACTTACTAGCTTTGTGACCTTGGACAAGTCACTTAACCCTAATTGCCTTGCCTTACCCCCTCAAAAAAAAAATGATGTGCTACACACTGAACTAAGTGCTTAGGATACAAAGAAAGTATAGTTCCTGCCCACAAGGGGTTTACTGGAGACCTAATTCTAATGGAGACCACATACCAATAACTGTACATACAAGATGTATACAGTGTAGATGAAGGAAATCTAAGCTGGGAAGACATTATTTGGTTACTCCCCTTTTCAATAAATTCCAGTGGCTCCCTATCACCTCCAGGATAAAATACAAAGTACTGTTTGACTTTCAAACCCTTTATAACCTTCTCCTCCCCTATCTTTCTGATCTTCTAATACCTTAATCCCTGCCAAGTAGTCTTTGTTCCAGCCACCGGGGCCTCCTAGCTATTCCAGGAAAGAAACACTCCACCTTTCCTACCCCAGGCATTTTCTCCAGCTATCCCCGAGTCTCTGGAATGCTCTCCGTCCTCAATTCTGCCTGTTGACTTCTCTGGCTTCCTTTAAGTCCCAACTAAAATTCAAACCCAAATCTTTTACAAGAAGCCTTTCCCAAACCCTTTTCATTCCAGCGCCTTCCCTCAGTTAATTATTTCCAATTCATACTGTGTGAGCTCGCGGGTGCGCGCACACACACAAATCTAGCCTCAGACATTAGTTGTGTGACTGGGCAAGTCATTTTAATGAGGTTCTGACTTTTGTCCAGTCTTTTGACCAGCTACAGTAGATACCCCAGCAACAAGAGGGGAGGGGGTGTGCCTCTTCTCCGAGTAACAGTTAATTAAGCACTAACCTTGTGGTTTCACATATATAATAATTAGATCTTGTGATAATTCCTAGAAATATTTTTCTTGCCTAAAGACTCATTCTTGGAATTGTTTTTCTTGCTAAAAGACCCTTCCCCCAACCATGTGTAAGACCCACATCCCCGCTCACGCCCCCAACGCTTCCTCCCATCAGGAAATTGTGCAAGAACCCGCATAATCTGCACCATCAGGTTGTGGCAAACTGCCTAGAAATCATGTATAAATATGCCTCTTCTAGTTCTGTATGCTGCTGGTTTCTTATGAATCAAGCCCGCCCTGCTGTCTGTAATAAATCTTACTCTGACAGAGACGAACGTACTCTGAAATTCTTTTCTAAGCGACCCCAACGCAACCAATCTACCGTCATTTCCACACCATTTGCCTCAGTTTCCTGATCTGAAAAATGAGCTGGAGAAGGAAATGGCAAAGCACTCCCGTATCTTTGCCCAAAATATTCCAAATGGGATCACGAAGAATCAGACACTAAAGAACAATAATAACCTTTTGTTCCTTTCAAATATATCTGTGTATATATATATATATATATATGCATATACATATATACATTAATGCATATGATGTGTATGCATGTGGTTTGTATGCACACACAGTATATTATATGCGTTCATGCATGTGGATGTGTACGTGGATGCACACACGTATACAGGCACATATGTGCATATGTATATATACATGCCTGTGTGCACATATGCACATATCTGAATTTGAAAAAAAGAGCAAAAGGATATTTACAAATCACCCATCCTCTAAGAAGCTTCCAATTAGACTTTTTTTATTGAAGAGATGGCAGATGACCCCGATGCTTTTTCTTGGAGAGCGCTACGTCATCTAAAGGAAACTAACCACAGAAGGCCATCGAAGGGTGCCCTTAAGATTCCCTGGGAGCTTTCAATCAGGCGTTGGCGAAGACATCCAAGGCCCTCCTGATCCTGACGTCATTGACAGGGTCCTTAGCAAAGCCCGGAAGAGGTGCCGCGATGCGCATGCTCTTTCCTTTCTATCCCGGGCTCCGTCTAGAGCAGCTGCTACTGCCGCCGAGGTGAGCCAGCAATGGGCCGCTTTTTTTCATCCGCACCGCATCGGGCCCATCCCGCCTCCGAGACCCCCAGCCGTACGTGGCCTTGAGCGAGGGGGCTTTCTTACCCCGCGAGTGCCCTTATTTTTAGGCAGCAAGAAAGCCTGCTCTTGGAAGGAGGGGGAGAGTCGCGGGCCAGGCAGGTCCCAGGCCGCGGCCCGCATCTGGGACTCCGCAGGCCCTAAAGGGGGGTGGGAGGCACGTTGACCCGTCTCTTTTTCCCCCGGGAAAGGGTACTTGCACCTAGACCCTGTCCCAGAGCCTTCACCTCCTGCCTTGGAGTGCGGCCTGGCCCAGGGCAGGAGGCTGCAGAAGTTGAGGCTCTTGGGTTTGGGGGTAGCGGGCTGGGTGGTTAGGTTAAAGAACTACCATAAAAGTGTAGATTGAAACCTAGAAAGAAGCACATAAGTATGTGTATCATGTTCCACGTGAATAAACTAAAGTCTAGAGAGGTTGAGACCTGTCTAAAGTTCACCCATGTAAGAACACCTGGGTTTTGAACCCGAATTCCTTGACTTCAAGGTGTAGTTTCTCATTCACTTTACATGACATAGATGGATTTATTCTCTATTAAAATACTTGGGCAATCTTTGAATATATAGGAATTTGTTGGTTCCCAACAATCGTGTTGTTTATATTCCAGCTTCCTGTTACGCCTTTTCAAGTGTCTGGTCTTACCTTGATAGGTTTATGGGGTTTGGAAGTAAAAGAAGAACTTGGAATTATCTGCTCCAATTTCCTCAGTTTACGAGTTACACTGAAAGGTTGAAGTCACCGTGAGGTGACAGAACCAGGATTTGCGTCCAGATAGTCTGATATCAAACCTAGGGCCAATACAGCATTTCTGTGTTAATTTGATTGTCTTACTCTTGATTTTTCCATCTTCTGTTTGAGATTACACGGATATTATCAAGAAAGACACAGAAGCTGGGGTAAATAGAAGTAAATTTGTTGATTCTTCAGAGTGGCGTTTCTGCCTTGGGTTTTTCTTGGTTGTCATTTTCACTCACTGCTTTTGCCTGATGTGAGTGGACAATAGGAGTCTATTGCTATTAGACAGTGATTCTGTCTTTCCAGCACTTTATTCTGTAAATAAATTAGTCAGTTGTATACAGGAATTTTTTTATTCACTAAAGGTTGAACTGCATTGAGTGTGAAGAATAGCTACTCTACAACTATATTTTCAAGTTTAGAACCTGGTCCGAACACAATCTTAGACTGCCTGGGTGACAGAATTGTCTAGAGATGATTGTTGAAGTGTTCTCCAATAAATGACTGCATTCCTCAAACTCACTCTTTATTATTACTTTTGTCTTTCAGATGTTGATGCCCAAGAAGAACCGAATTGCCATCTATGAACTCCTTTTTAAGGAGGGCGTGATGGTAGCCAAGAAGGATGTTCACATGCCAAAGCACCCTGAGCTGGCAGACAAGAATGTGCCCAATCTCCACGTCATGAAGGCCATGCAGGTACTGAGGACAGTGGAAGAAGGGTAGGGAGTGGTAAGGTTTAAAAATTCTGTCCAAAAAAAATTCTTGCTAAATTTTGGGATTGTTTTGAGGTAATTCAAGAAATTTAACCTGCGCCTGTTGCTCATTGAAGGGTAATAATAAGTCATAGCTAACGTTGTAGAGTGCTTACTGTGTCCCAGGCACTGGGCCAAATACTTTACATTTACTGTTCTATTTGATCCTCACAACCACCTTGGGAATTAGGTGCTGTTATTATTCTCATTTTACAAATCAGGAAACTGAGGCAAACAAGTTAAGTGATTTACCCAGGATCACACAGCTTAGTAAGTTAGTGTTTGTGGCACAAATTGAATTCAGGTCTTGCTGAGTTCCTTATGATTACAGGCCTGGTGCTTCTATCTATTGCACCGTCTAGCTGCCCACTTATTACTAAAGGTTACTGGAACAATAAGGACTCAAAAAAATTTCCTTCTCTCCACTCACACAGCAACCAGCTTGGCACAAACCCTCATCCTTTGCAACTGGGCTATTGGAATATCATTTTTAATCTGTCCCTTTCCTACCTTTCCACTCTTCTTAAACTTTACTCTCTTCACATATTCTTGCGATCCAGGGACACAGACCTCTTTGCTGATGACACTTGGGGACACTCCATCTCCAAACACCATGTCTTTTCACTGGCTATCCCCCATTCCTGGAATGTTGTACCTCCTCACCTCTGCCTCCTAATTTCAGGGCTCAGCTCAGTTATCACCTTCTGCAGGAGTCTTTACCACCCCAGTTTACATTGTTTTTATCTCCTACAAGCATGCTTGTGTCTCTGCCCAATTGTCATGTGAGTTCTTTGAGAGCAGGGACCAAATGTTTGCCTTTCTTAATTTCTTTGGTTAACATAATGCCTGGTTCATAGAAAAAATTTAATGCTGGTTCAAAATATATGTTCTAATTCTGCCTTGACCAGTAACTAGTTGTGTTACTTTAAGTCACTTAAGTGCTTTAGTTTTCTCCTTTGTGAAATGAAGATTATATCTAAACAGACTTTATAGCATCAAGCATCAAATAAGACTGATTTGAATGAACTTAAAATTGTAAGGCTTAAAACTAATATGTTCTCCTCTGTAACCATTTCTAATTTCAAGGTATTTGAGTTTTTTCCTCTAGTGGTCCTTAGAAGCATTCGAGTCAATTTCAGTATGAAGTATTGGCTTTTAAGTGGTTCACAGATTCATTCTTAACTGAAAACCATTATCTTTGGCTAGGAGTCAGTTTGGTATAGTTCTTCCTGGCTTTGGAATCCCACCTCTACACTTAGTCCTGGGCAATCAAACACTGATTGAGTCTCCTTTGTAAGATGGGGAAAATACCAGCACTGCCTGTCTCTTGGGGTTGTTTTAAGAGGGAAATTTTTTTTGTTGTTCCCCATCCCATTCCCTTAAAAGCCTTAAGGAGGTAATTAAAGAAAAGTTTTACAATTTCTTCTTCAGATCATTTGGTAATGAGAAACCAAGTGATAGACTAATTATTTTCTTCTTTCAGTCTCTAAAGTCTCGTGGCTATGTTAAGGAGCAGTTTGCGTGGAGGCATTTCTACTGGTACCTCACCAATGAGGGCATTCAGTACCTCCGGGATTACCTTCACCTTCCCCCAGAGATTGTGCCTGCCACACTTCGAAGAAGTCGTCCGGAGACAGGAAGGCCAAGGCCCAAAGGTATTGTGCTTTAAAATTATGTGGTTATGCCACCATGGGCTTCTTTCAAGCTCAGACATATCAAGACAAAAAGGTCATTGGAACCAGATATTTCTTAGTAGTAGAATGCTGTTTGCATTGGGAGTAAAATCATTTTATTCTTGAGGCGAAACAATAAAGTGCACATGATAGAGGTATGGTCATAACACGCTTTTAAAGTCTATTTTTAAAAACTGGCTCATGGCATTAACCTTGCTCAAGTCCTTTCAATCTTTTATCTGCTCTAATGTGGGATTTAGTAAGGGAACTCCACTATCTTGGACTTTTTAAGATCTATATGCTCATTCATTTTTTGAACTTTATATAGAGATTATTTATCAAGCTATGTCCTCCAAAGCACAGGTGTAGGTTTTCTCCATTGCTTACTTCTCTCAGTATATTCCTACGGTCAACTTAATTGGTGAAATGCTGAACTGGCTATTTTCAATGTTTTTGCTTATGATTTTTGGAAGTTTTAGCTCGTTTCTATATGAGGAAATATGCTGAGAGTCAGAAGGATTAAAGAACCTTTCTTTTTGCTTCTTCCCAAAGCCCAGAAAAATGTTGATCATCTATATGTTTCATTTACCTTTTAACAATCTCTACCACTGTTGCTCCTGATGTATGCCAAACCACATAACTAGGTCTTTTCCCCCCATTTGTAAAGCCCCTGTAAATTTGTCTGTCCTATAGTTTTGTTTTTGTTTTGTCTCTCAAAAAGATTGTCTGTTCAGAATACCATTGTAATAATATTGTGTTGGCCTTTTAAAAAATTCTCCTGAAACTAGTAACAACTCATTTTGCACTAACTCCATGAAATTTCAGGATTGAGATAGTAGGACAGAGTGAGAGAGGTCCTAATAGAGAAGGTTCCTGTGTGAGTTGCCACCAAATATCTGGGACACTTCTGAAAGTATAGAACGAGTTCACCACTTTCTCAGGGTTCTAGAATTTTTTTCTTGTATCCCCTTAGCTCCTGGTATTATAAATCTGTTATCAGCTTGTTTGCACTGATGTGCCCTAATGAATAAATATAAGGGAAACAAACCTCACTGAAAGAGTTGTAGAAGCTTCCTAGGCTTTTTGAAACTCCATTTTTGAAATGTTGATAGAATAATATGAGAGTCTTTGGGTTGGTGATTTTTTTTTTCCAGTTCATACAAAAAGTCTTCAGTTTTAGAAATGGACTGTTTTAAAGGTTCAAGTCATTTGGCATATACTGTCTACTGGTTTTGTTTTAAGCATACAGTGTTTTAGATTAAATAGATTAACCTTTCATAAGTGATTTGGGGGGGTCCTGATAATATTTTGACTTTTGTTTCAATGCACCTGTTTGTTCCACGTTAAGAGTTTGGGATTCTGGGAACACAGCTTCCCCCTCTGCGGCTACTCCAAAGTCAGGAATGTCTACGTACACAATTTAGTTAACTGCGTTTCCCGGTATTAATGCTGTTCTTGATTTGTATAGGTCTAGAGGGTGAGCGACCTGCCCGACTTACTCGGGGTGAAGCTGACAGAGACACATACAGACGAAGTGCTGCTCCTCGTAAGTTATCTTCCTGCTCAGGAAGTTTGTCAGTTTATTTGAGCAAACGTTTATTAAGCACTTATTATGTTTGGCATTGGACATATAAAAGAAAAAGGAAATCCTCCCTTTGAGCAGCTTGTATTCTGCTGAGGGTTGGAGGAAACACATACAATATGTCTTCTAGTAAGTATGTGCAAAAGATGTTTTGGGAGGAGCAAAGTACTAACAGCTAAGGATCAGGGCCTCAGGCAGGAGGTATCTCTTTGAGCTGAGCCTTGGAGGGAGTTAGGGATTTCAACCAAAGGAAGAGAGAGCACATTCTAGGCATGAGAAACAGCAAGCTGACCACTGTGGCTGGAACATTGGTATGTGAGATGGGTGATAATCTGAAATAGAGAATGGTCAGACTGGAGGGCTCCAGATGCCAAGTAGAGCAGTTTGTCTTTTGTCCTAGGGGCATTTAGAAGTCAGTGGAGTTTTTTGTGCCCGAGAGTGACATGGTCTTAACAGTACTTTAGGAATTTGGCAACAGTGTGGAGGTTATGTATTTATTGGGGACCCAAGGAGACCAGTTAGGAGGGCCTAATACAGGGGCTCAGGAGTGGGAGATGATGGATGACCCTCTGAATAGAAAGAAGCTGACAGTTGAGAGTTTGTCAGACAGAATCAACAAGATTTATTATTTGTTTGGATATGGGGAATGGAGTTGGAGATGACTTCTGGTTTGTGAGCCTGGGTGATTTGAAAGAAGGGTGGGTTATTGTAACAGTTGTTGAGTTTGAGGTGTTTTGATTCAGTCAGAGCGCCACACCTGAGAACCTAGAAGGCCATATGCGGCCTAGGCCGCAAGTTCCCCACCCCTGGTTTAGGGGAAAGGCAGGTTTATTTTGAGGTGTTTTGGGGATGCAGCTCAAGAAAGAAGTGAAAGTTGAATATGTAGTTCTGTGAGTCAGCCTGCATACAATTAAAACCTTGGGAACTGGTAAGATCACAAAGAGAATGAATATAAAGGAGCATGTGTACAGGTCAAGTAGGTAAGAGGAGAACCAAAGGGCTAAGTTATGAAATTCAACAAGCCTCAGCTATACAAAGAGGATGATGAGAATGAAAACTGGGAGTTGAATTTAAAAATATAAAGGTAATTTTTAAAAGAGTGGTAGTTAGGATTAATGAGTAAGAAATAGGGGGATGGGGGCAGCTAAGTGGCACCGGGAATAGAACGCCAGCCCTGGAGTCAGGAGGACCTGAGTTCAAATCCAGTCTCAGACACTTAACCTTTACTGGCCATGTGACCTTGGGCAAGTCACTTAACCCCAATTGCTCTGCCTTCCCCCTCCAAAAAGAAAAGAAATAGGGGGATGAAGGAAACGAGTGTGCTCAGCCCTTTCTAGGAGTTTGGTTACAAAGGGAGAAAAACCCAAAATAACAACTTTGAGGGGGAAGGCAAGATAAGGTCAAGAGAAGGGTTTTTAATATTTTTAAAGAATGAGAATGAACCTGGGGGTGTTTGGCTGGAAAGAAGCCTGTAGATGAGGAAAGGTTACAGGGAAAGAGGGGACAGTCCAGAAGATAAATAAACTTCCACAGCACATGGAATTAACCGCACATTTCAGCCTTGGCTGGGAAGGCCTGCTTCTGCCCAGCTGAGACTTGGAGCAAAGGTGGTGGTAATCATTTTGTTGTTATTACTCTTAACAGCTAGTGTCTATGTAATTATTATCTGCTATGTGCCAGCCACAATGCTGTGGGCTTTGCAGATATTATCTCATTTGATCCTCACAATCACTGTGGAGGGTAGGTGTGAGCTGTCACTACCACCCCCATTTTACAGTTGGGGAAACTGATACAGACACAGGTGAAGTAACTTTGTAAGCTAACACAGCTAGTAAATGTCTGGGACTAGGGTGGAACTCGGGTCTCTGAGGCTGAGCCCAGCACTCCGTCCCTGTCCCCCAGCTGCCTAGGAGAGAATTGGGGGAGGGGGAGGTGTGGAGTCCAGAGAAGGAGACCGGAAGGACAGAGGGAGGTGGTATGAGATCTGAGGAGGTTTGGGAGACTGCCGAGATATATAATGAAACTGGGAAGAATTAGAGAATTGCCTGTGGCAGTGAGTGGCCGTTTGAGGTAGTAAATTAGTAAGGTCGGGTGGCCTGCCCTAAGTAGGTGGTTTGCCTGCTCCACAAGCCTGGGGCTGGGACTTTGTAAATACTGTGGGGACAGTTAATCCTGGCTTGAAGGTTTGCAAGGTGGGTGTTAGGCATATTCTTTGTATTTTATATAGGACAGCATTTTAGACTTCTGCAGTCCATCAGCTTGAGCTTGTATAAGAACTTTTACCTTCCTGGTCTTTGATTCTGCATTGAGCTTTAAGGGTTCCCCAGATTTGTTTTAATATTAAGTGCTGGTTTAATTTAAGTCACTGTTGGTGCACTGGAGATGTAAAAATAAAAGATGAAAAACACTTTTTAAGAAACCAAATCTAAGAGGGAGAACAATACACATTCACAAAAAATATGGTTTATGTGGGCCAAGTCGGTTTACTATGTGCAGAGAATGATTTTTACGTGTTTAAATACAATAAAACTTCATTCTTAGCTCACATCAATACAAAAACAGGCAGTAGGCTGAATTTGACCTTTTGCCAGCTGTGTTAAATGGTAGTAAAATGCTAGAAAGGCTGAGTTGGCAAGCATTACTTTCTACATTCCTGTCCGCTTTTTTAAAAAAAACCAAAAACTTGAGGGGGAGAAAGGTTATTTCATCAAAGATGTGGAGAATGTTCCAGGCCTTTGGAAATGCACATAGGTAGAAGAAAACCAGTCACAGACACCCACTAGCTGTGTGGCCCTGGGCAAATCACATCATCCTGTTTGCCTCAGTTTCCTCATCTGTAAAATGAACTAGAGAAGGAAATGGCAAACCACTCTAGTATCTTTTGCCAAAAAGACCTCAAATGGGGTCATGAAGAGTCAGACACAACTGAAACCTCTGAACAACAACAAAAAAGTTGGTAAGCTTAGTCAGATTGCAAGGTGATTTGTAGAGTAACTGCTGGGTAGCTTCTCCTGTCTTCTCTGCTGGCAGAATGGGAGTGCATCAGTTAGCAGGTTTAGGTCTCAGTAGTCTGGTGCTATTAAGAATTTTTTATGAGAACTTGTACTAGGCAGGTGTTTTGGGGGTTGAAGCTAGGGAGGCCTAAGTGACACCTTTGAAGATAGAGACAAAATCTCAGGATTCACTGATTAGTGGTAGACGTTTAGAGGCTATTGGGGATCTTGAACCACCTTTATTTGGTTAGTCTTTCAAAGGGCAGTGGGGGAAGCTAGGAGTTGTGTAACCCTGAGGGTCTCTTCCCCTCCTAGCCAAATTTTTTTCCCTTTTTTCTAATTATAGGGGCTATCCCTTGACTCACTTCTTAAAGAGACCTATTCCCCAATGGGCATTACCTCACTCTTAAGTGAGTACATGAAAAGGCCTTGGCCTAAAAGGGCCAGGGTCTCCCATTGCAGCCTGGGCCATCTCCTATCATCCTGATGAATATCTGGTCACTGGATCTAGATGGCTCTGTAGGAGAAAGTGAAACTAGTGTCCTTGCACCGCCCTCCCTCACTCAAATCAAAGTCAACTGCAAGTCATGTCATCATTTCCCTGATGCCATGTTCCTCTTCAAAAAAGGAAGGACAAACATAAGTTGACTAAGTACGGGAGCCAATGACCCCTCCGACTGCTCCTAACTTAATATGTCTCAGACGTCTCATTTTTCCCATTAATTTTTCAAATTTTGGTAAATTTAGCCTTATTAAATTCCTTTATCTGATCTTTATTTTCTTTTATCATTCCATCTTTCCCTGTGCCTTAGGACCCCTTCAGTCTGTCCTCAAGGTAAGGATTGAGGATCTTCACCTTGATTTCTTTTTCTGCCACCCCAAGGCTATCATTATCTGTACCAGCTATACTTTTCCCTTCCCAATTTTAAACCCCTGGTAAACCAATTCAACTCTGTACCATTTTCTACTTAAAATCCCTGCCCCCCTGTTCTGTTGCCTATCACTCTTTGCGAAACACCAACCCTGGATTACTCCAAGCATTGACCTCCTTTGCCTACTATTCAGGTAGGAAGTTGAAGAAAAAGTAGAATTGTGCTGATTGGGTTTCTCTAGCAAAATTGCCCTTAATATTATATATTTTTTTATCATTCTTTTCCCTGTTTATTGGTTCCATTCTTACTGTCTATAGATGTGTTCATATTTCTCCCATCCTTAAAAAACTCACTTGTTCTGACCATCCCCACTATTTCTTACATTTCCCCTAATGGCTTTTTCATGCTCCTTATTCTTGACTTCTATGCAGTTTTTGACCCTGTTGGTTCCTTGTCCTTCTGGATCATCTCTCCTTTCTAGGTGTTGGTGGTACTGCTCTTTGTCATGCCTCTCTAACTTGTTGTATTCCTCTTCTCTTTTTTCCCCTTTATTTGCTTCTTTTTTTTTTTTTTTGGAAGGGCGAGGGCCGGGCAATTGGAGTTAAGTGACTTCCCCAAGGTCACATTTGAACTCAGGTATCCTCACTCCAGGGCCTGTGCTCTATTCACTGCACCACCTGGCTGCCCCTCCTTTATTTCCTTATTTGGTCATCTCAATCAGTTTTCATCTCTGTGCACATGATTCCCAGATCTACATGTCCAGCCCTAGTCTCTTGAGCTTGTGGTCCTGAATTACCAACTACTTGTTGAACATCTGGAAGTGAATGTCCTATAGCAGAAGTGGGGAACCTTCGACCTTGAGGCCACATGTGGCCTTCTAGGTTCTTGGGTACAGCCTTTTGACTGAGTCCAAGCTTTACACAACAAATCCTTTTATTAAGGGGATTTGTTTTGGGAAGTTTGGGTTCAAAGGGCTGCACTTGAGGACCTAGAGGGCCAATGTGACATTGAGGCCATGGGTTCCCCACCCCTGGCCTAGAGGCATCTCAGATTCAACATACCAAAAATTAAACTCATTAGCTCCCCTTCCCTTTTCTTAACTTTTCCGTGCATTACTTTTGTGGGTACCACAATTCTCCCAATTCTCTCTATCTCCAACTTCTTTCCCTCTCTCATATGCAATCTGTTGCTTTCTACTTTAACAACTCTCTTCTGTCCTCTTCTCTATCCTTTGACACCCACATTCTCAGTTCAGGCCCTAATCTCTATTTTTCCTGGATTGTTTGTAATTGCCTTCTGATTACTCTCCTTACCACATCCCCCCTCTAATCCCTCTTTTGTTCAGCTGACTTTTTAAAAATAACCATCATACACACACCCTCTGTAGAGTACAGTGGCTCCCTAGTACCTCTGGGATCAAATAAAATCTTCTGTTTGGCTTTTAATCTTTTCACAACTGGGCTCTTTACATCTTCTAGGCTTTATATGCTTTTCCTGTTAACATTATATGATCAAAACGAGCTGTGCGACCTTGGGCAAGTCACTTAACCCTAATTGCCCTACCTTCCCCTCTCAAAAAAAAAAGCCTAAAAAATACCAAACACTGTATGATCCATCCACCCTGACCTCTTTGATGGCTCTCACATGGATCTCCATCTCTCTCTCTTTGCACTGGTTGTCCCTGTTCTTAGAACGATCTCCCTCATTACCTCTTTCCCTAACTTCCAAAGCTCAACTCAGATCCAACCTTCTGCATGAGCTTTTTCTCTGTACCCCAGCTGCTTCCTCTTGACACTCCTTCCTTCTACTCTGTATAGATCTTGCATTCAAGTGTGTGTGTTCATGAGTGAGTGTGTTCCATGGCGCACCTTCCCTAATGACAATAAGAGCTCCTTGAGGGCAAGGACTATTGTTACTTTTGTATAGCCAGAGCATAGTTCTCAGGACCTGGTGCATATTAAGTGCTTAATAAATGTTTGTAAGGGTGTGGGGCATGACACTAAATGGCTTTTTCACCCTCCATTTCCTTCTGTGGTCTTCATCTAAAACTTAGACCAATTGATCATTCTAACTTACTGCTTTTTTTCTTAGCTGGTGCTGACAAGAAGGCTGAGGCTGGGGCTGGGTCAGCAACAGAATTCCAATTTGTAAGTAATTTTATTTTGGACTTTGATGTATAAGTAGAAACTATTTGTACTAAGTGAATTTGCATTGTCTTTGTCCCTTTGCTGGAGAGCATATAAAATTCCACATTTTTACGTAGGCAAACAGCGTTGGGGCTTTTTGGGGTGCCATCCATGTTCATTGCAGCAAGAGTTGGCTGGAAGTATTTCTTCATAGACCATTTGGACCTTTTGGGAAAAGCTTTTTGAGAATTCCTTTGAGGGAGAAGCGAATTTAAATAATGATGATGAGGTTCAGCAAAGCCCAAAGGAATTTTTGGAAGAAGAGTGGAGATGAAATTATGTGACATGAATGTAACTCTTTTCTTTTCTCTTACAGAGAGGTGGATTTGGTCGTGGACGTGGTCAACCTCCTCAATAAAAACTGTAGAGATATGTTTGATATTGAATAAAATTTGGGAAAAAATATTATTGGTCTTATGTCTGTTTCATTGACATTTGTACTATCTCTGTGCCTTAGGTCCTTCCCAGGAAAGACTGATTTGCGTATTAGGATTTAAACTGAAAAGCCATAAATCTTTTTATCTGCATTATCTAAACTTGGGGTGGTGGGCTGTTAGGGAAAGAGATCTAAAGTCTTAACTTCCTTGCCCTCTTTTTCAAGGTGACAAAAGTTATATCTGTGAGAGCTGCTTTGAAATCGAATCTATCTCTAGTCCAGCATGCCTTTAATTGCTTCTGTGCCAGTTGCTTTGAAACGGGAGCTCTCTGTTCTGCCTGACTAAAAATGTTCCTGAGGTCTCTTGAATTTTCCTCCCAATAAAATCTACTTGTCACTGGCAAGAATGAACATAGTTCCTTAGTGGAGAGGAGGGTAGGTATTTTCACCAGTGAAAAGTTTAAATTTGAAAGTCAGGGATACGGTGTGATGAGTGGAATTTTCTTTTTTTAACTGACCATGGGATGAAAACCCCGGGAAGCTGAAGAAATACTCGGAGCTTTTGAGCAAGATCTAGTAAAGCAACTATTTGCAGACTAACCTAGTTCAGCTGTTAAGTAGCTCTCTCTGAGTCACTGAAAGCTGATTTGGAGGGAACTGGTTGCTCCTACAAATATATCAAGTTCATTTAGTTATCCCTTGGTTGGAAATGGACTTTTTGCTAGTAGTATAATAGTTAAGCTGTTTCCACCATTCTTAGAAGCAGAGATTTGGGACAGGGACTGTAGCAGTTGGCTGCTGTTTGTAAAGATGCCTAAATGGAGAGTTGGAATAGCTCCTTGGAACTGTTAAGGAGTATTTGGAAATGTACATCATTAGTTTTCTTTATTAAGTTTTCATCTTAAGCATCATAACTAGTAAATTTTTTTTTTCTCCCAGTGTAGCAGACATTTTCTAGAGATTCTATCAGTAGTTTCCTTTGCAATCCTGTGTATATTATGCATTTAAAAATACTGTGAGAAGTCCACAAGGCTTCCCCAGGCCTCTTAAGAAGTACCCATGACAGAAGATTAAGAAACCTTACTGTAGAAGGTTTTGGGGGGAAGGGTGAAGTATAGAACTTAGGAGAGAACATGGGAGAAGGAGGAGTAAATTATGGATTTTCTGTCCCTTCATTTTACCTTCATTGTAAATGTGTTTCAAGATTAAACTGTGAGATGTTTATTTCACAGGTTGATTTCTGATACTTGGTATGGGATTGAGGGTGTGATTACAATCTAAAAATTGAACTGGAAACAAAGCTTATTTTTCCCTCTCAAGAACTTGCTTTTCTTGATTTAGGCTGTCATAATTGTGTTAAGAATAGTCTTTTATGTATTCCCTGTTAAGTGAGATCTAGTATTTACGGTAAAGGGAGATCTGAATAGGTAAGTAGGAAGAGGATTCCTGGCAGCTTCCCTGGACAAGGAATACCTTAGATTTGCAGGAGCATGCTATAAAAACTTATTTAAAGGCATTCCAGGAGCTGTCATAAATTGTAAACTCTCGATTAGAAAGGATAGCTCACAAGTCTGACTAAATTATTGTTGAATGAATTGAAGGTTTTCAGAACCCTTCCCAGTAAATGAGGATTTTTTTTTTTTTTAAGAAGGTAGCCAAAGGTGGTGGTTTAGCATGTTTTCAAGAGTTGTTGAAAAACCAGTATTTTCTTGTTCATGCAATCTGAGTGGAAACCAGTAGATGTCAGGATACTGCAACACAAAAATCTTGTGCTGGCTTGCATTTATCAACAGCTAATTTGGAACCTTCACTGCCAGTAGGGGAAGCTTTCTTTGGCAGAAAGGGCTAGTGTTTGGGAAAACTTTCAGTGCCCCATTGGCTGCCTTTGCATGGCCTGGCTTTTTATCCAATTTTCCAGCTGGCTTGAATGATGTCAAGTGGTTTGCCCGTGTTCACACGCTGAGGCGATTGTTTAACCTGGATTAAACTCTGAGATGTTGCTGGCTCCCAGTCTTCCCTTTTCCTTGTCACCAAAACAGAATGTGAGTGGATTTGTACTTTCTAGCCCAAATGGCCTAGCGCCCTAAATCTTTATAACTTTTCAGCTAGAGCTCTCGGCTTTGTTTCTTTCAGTGATATGAATTACCCTAGCCCTTAAAAGGAAGCTCTGGGACTTGCCTTCTATATTCTTGATAATCTTATACTGCTAAGTGTGGGAAGGTTGTGAAACTATTAAGCCTATATTATCAGTAAAAGTCCAGATCTACAAGTAAATTTTCATAGTTGTGAGAATTTAAGTGAGGTTAAATTTTGGTAGAGGGAGTTGACCCAGATAGTGAAGAGCAGTGTGGCATAAGATAGGAAAACATGGGTTCAAGTCTTGACTGACAGGCCAAGTGACCATGGAAGTCACTTAACACTTAAGTTCCTCAAGCAGTTAAGACTAAGCTGCCTCTGGTAGAGGGAAAAGTTCCTAGGAAATCACAGATTGGCACTACCTTACCCCTCCACCCCCCCCAAAAAAACCAGTCACAATAACAAATTGAATTTTGTAACATTAGTATTAATCAAAATGCTGTCAAATCATCAGACTTAGAGATGGAAAAGACCTTGGAGTAGAATCTAGTCCAAGGGAACTTGACCTGGGTTCCAAGAACTAATTTTTTAACTTTCAGTATAATTGTTTTTATTTGCCATCCTACATACTTAATGTATTTTAAAACATTCTAAGAAGGGATCTCCAAGAAAAAAAAGGTTGAACCTCTACCTAGTCCAAACCCCTCATTTTGCAACTGAGGCCCAGAGAAGGTAAGTGAATTTGCGAAAGGGAATTAGTGACTGAATAAGGCCTAGAACCTGAAACCCCTGATTCCTGGTCCAAGGTTCTTTCAAGATCCCATGCTTCATAAAGCTTACAAATTAGTTTGCAAGAAAAAAATAATTAGCCTGCAATGGTAATTGACTTATAGTGCCACTACTAAATCTGTATCCCAAAGGGATTTTTTTTTTCTTTTTGGAGGGGGGAATGCAGGGCAATTGGGGTTAAGTGACTTGCCCAAGGTCATGACATGCTCAAAGGGATTTTTTTTTTAATGGGCAAAGGACCTATATAGCAGCTCTTCTCGTGAAGGCAAAGAATTGGAATTTGAAGAGATCCATCAATTGGGGAATGGCTAACAAGTCGTGGCATATAATTATAAGGGAATATTATGCTAGAAATGATGAGCCCACAGATTTCACAAAAATCTGAAAAGAATTATACGAATTCATGCAAAGTGAAGTGAGCAGAACCAGGACATTGTGTACACTAACACCAATATTGTACAGTGATCAACTGTGAATGCTTTAGCTATTCTCAGCAATAGTGATCCAAGATAATTCCAAAGGAATCATGATAAAAAATGCTATCTACCTCCAGAGAAAGAACTGATTGGAGTCAATGCAGACTGAAGCATACTATTCATTTTTTTTAATGTTTTTTTTCTTTTGATCTGACTTCTTTCACAACATGAGTAATATGTTTTGCATGATTCCACATATATAACCTATGTCAAATTGCTTACCATGGTGGGGGGGAGGTGAGGAAAGGAGGGAGAAAATATGGAACTCATTTTTTAAAAAAATGTTAAATTTTGAACTAAAAATTTAAAAGAAAATGTTTGAAACTATCTTTATGTGTAATTGGGAGAAATATAAAATACATATTTTTTAAAGTTTGGGAAGTATTTTATATCGTCTTTCATTTGGCCCTTCACAGGAATGAGGTGTTTGTGGTATTTATTCTCTCTTTTTTACAGATGAGAAAAAAGGTTCACAAGGGACTTGCCTGTGACTACAGAACAGTTAAGGGTCAGAAGTAGGATTTGAACTTGTCTTTTTTGACTCTAGTTCTCCATCCATTAGAGTCAGAAGCTTAGAAAACAGGAGTTGAGATCCAAATGTAGGTTTCCCTGGCTCCCAAATCTAGTCTCTCCCTCCCTCCCCATCTCACTACCTCTTCCACTAAGACAAAAAATAGATTTGAGAAATGATGGGAAAGTCAAATAAGACTATATAGATGGTTCTGTACAAATGTTTCAAAATGAATAGGTAAATCTGAATGCTACCAACATTCATATGGTGGCTTTGATGTATCTGGTATGTTGGTGACTTGGGAGGACTATCAAGAGGCTATTTTTTTTCTAGATTATCGAGATGAGGAGCAGGTAAGCGAAGCTGGTAAGGGATAGCAACTAGAATGCATTATTTCTGTTGTTACAAATTCCATACTTTATATTTGAAAAAGAACTTGCCTAAGGTGATAAAACAACCAGGATTGTTAAAAGAGTTGAGGAAAAAGAAAGAGTTGAGGAAGTTACAGAAGAAAGTACTTAAATAATCCACATTTTTTAGCAAATTACCTCAAAGTGTGCATCTCAGCTTTCTGAGTAGAAGAAATTTACCTTTTAAAGAAAATACCCTTTTTGGTAGGTTTTAAAATTATGCTTAACTTGTACTAGGGCTTCCTTCAGCAAAAACTGGAGTGTGTTGATGAGGTACTACGCTTGATACTGACCTTGCTTCTGAGTAGTCGCTAGGAACTGGTGCAGGAAGCAATTGGGATGGTGACAACGATATCATTGAATTCAACATTCTGCTGGGCAAGGAGAAACCAAAATAAACCTATCACTTGGTTACTCATTTTTAGAAAAGGAAACTGGGACACAGTAAAGGGCAGCTGGGGAAAAAAATGTTAGGAACAGCTTTAAAATGCTATACCCTACCAGGAAGCCTTGGGACTTTCTATTTTAAAGCACATTATTGGAAGCCCAGGGTAAATGTATGGCACAAACCCAAAAGAAGAGACAACTTGAAAAATAATTCCTGTACAGTTAGTCGACAAAGAGACTATTGTAGGGAAAAGGGCATCTTTTTAATAAGGGACACATTCATACTAAGAGAACAGGGACAAAGTGGGGCAGTCTGAGTTCAAGCTAGAATTTGAAGAGCACCTCACAAGGTTAATAAGAAATGGCTTCAATATATGTCAAAATCTAGAAGTAATTTAAGAATCAGTAGAGGCCTTTAAACCCAGTGCAAAAGGGATGCAGAAGCATGACAAAGAAGCTACAGAGACAGAGACTTCTTTGCCTGAGTCTAAGGCAAATTGTATCCCTCAATTTGTTGTGGTTTTTTTGAAGCAGAAATGTCAGAAGGACTCGATTAAATTGGAGTTGTAAAGCAGGTAAGCTATTCTAGACCAAGTGAAACACTAGATTTAGGTAAGTTAGCTAGAGCTGATCCTTCCAACATTCAAGAATTTTGAAGAAACTTGAGAATGAAATTATTACATAACAAGGTTATGTCCTGGGCCCACTTCTCTACTCCTATACTACTTCACTTGGTGATCTCAACAGCTCCCATGGACATAATTACCATCTCTATGCTAATAATTTTCAAATCTGCCTATCTTGCCCTAACCTCTCCTGGCCTCCAATCTCACATTTCCAACTGCTTTTCATACCTCTCAAACCAGATGTCCAGTAGACATCTTAAACTCAACATATCCAAAATTCATTCTTTCCCCCTAAACCCTCCCCTCATCCTACCTTCCCAGTTACTGTAGAGGGCAAGCAATACCATCCTCCTAGTCCCCCAGGCTCACAACCTTGGAATCATCCTGGATTCTTCACCCCTTTTCATCCCGCTTATCCAAGCTGTTGCCAAGACCTGTCAACTTCACCTTTGCAGCATCTCTCTAATATATTCCCTTCTCTCCTCTGACATTGCCACCACTTTGGACTACTGTAATAGCCTGCTGGTATGTCTGCCTGGGTGTCATAGCTAGTAAGTAATGGGACCTAGATATTAGTATTCTGGGGCACTTTCTTCTGGTCTAGGTTTTTCCATAGTGAGCCATATGATCAAAGCCCTGCCTATTTGCAGGCAGGCCAAATTAATTTTTTTTAAATTACTAATGCAAACCTAATGTGACATGGTGGCTAATTTTTGTATGACTGTAATTGCTAAATTACAATTTACATTTAGCAATTGCTAAATTTCAGTAATTGGTAAATTTTTTTGCTTAAGATCTAAGGTGGTTTGGATTTGTCCTGCAAACTATATACCCTTTGTAGGATTCCATGCACCATGACTTATGCTATTGCTCCCCAAAGAATTTTTGTTTTTTTAACTGACAACACAATGTAGTGGAAAACACTGGATTAGAGTCTTACAACTTGGGTTCAAGTCTTGGGCAATTCATCTTACCTCCATGAGCCTTAGTCTCATTTGTAAAAGAGGAATAGTAATACTTCTATTACACACCTCTCATAGTTGTGAAGATAAAATAATTATGTATAGCATCCTTACATTCTCCCTTGCAGAGAAGTTGGGGGATTTTTGAGTAGGAGGAATAGGGCTATGGGTATAGAATAACTTATATAATGTCATCAAATTTCTGTTAGTTTTGCTGAACTTTTTTTCTTTAAAAATTTTTTTATTATTATTATAAAGGATGGCTATCTGTAAGATGTAAGGGGTGAGATATTTGGTCACTCAGTCAGCAAGCATTTATTTAGTGTATATATTTAGCATTGCTAAATTTAGGGGATAAAAAGAAAGAGGGAAAAAGTATCCCTAGCCTCAAGTAGCTCACATTCTAATGAAGAAAATAACATACAAACAACCATGTGCTTATAAAATATGCACAATCTGCTTGGGAGACAGAAGCATAAGCAAGGTATTGGGTGGGAAGACACTGGGAAAGCCCTCTTGTAGAAAGTTGGATATCAGCCAAGTCTCAAACAAAGCTGGGGAAGCCAGAAGAGACAGATGAGTAGGGAGAGCATCCCAGGCATGCAGCATAGCCAATGAAATGCACAGTTGAGATATTTAATGTGTACAGAGCAGCAAAATCAGTGTTGTTGGATTTTATTTTTCTTTTAAAGTCACCATCTCCCCCTGGTACTTCCTAAATCCAAGATTTACATGACTTTTAAAGGAGTAAAATGTAAGAAGAATGGAAAGGTAGGAAGAACCCAGGTTGTGAAAGACTTTTTATGAAATATACAAAGTTTATATGTATATCTAACTGGGTACAGGTTCTGGAAGCCCCCTTGAACTCTCCTCGAATTTCCCCAGTTGATCTGACATTCACCTGAGGCTATAATCTTCTCAACTGGTCTTTCATTCTAGCTATGCCCTATTCTCTGTTACCCTTAACCTAGCCCAGGCCATAAGTCTGTTACCTCCAGATTGCCTTTATTTCCCACCCTTGATCTTATCTAGACCTCGGGTTCTCTGTTACCTCACAGTTACTCCAGCCTATTGGCCATCCCCATCAAGACCCCTCCTCCAATCACCCCAGACTACTCGGACAACTCTAGATCCCTCTCACAGTCTTTCTGTATATAAGATCCATCTTGGCCTTCATTAGGGTACCCTTATTCAATCTGGCCCATTTATATTAGCATTGTTCAGATTCCTTGAGTCTAGCCAATATAGCAGATCTTTAATAAACTTTGTTTTCCTATGGCTAAAAGAAGGCTTGGGTCCAATTCATTCATGCAGGACCTGTGTTGCTATTTTGAGGTCCCAGCACTCCTAAACCTCAATATATCTATATGAAAACTTTAAGGAATTATCATTTTTTGTTTCTGTTCTTAAATTTTATTACTATTTTAATAGTTGTACTGATTCCATTTTATCATTTCATATAAATCTTTCCATTATGCATTATATTAATATTTGTCACTTTTCTAGAATAGTATGCAATATATATATATATATATGTATATATATATATAATTCATGAATGTAAGTAGGTTGGGCTCAAGTACAGGTTGCAACATATAACAAAACAAAAAGAAACAGGAATAAATCATATCATTAAAGAAATGTATGACTGAAAGATATGATGAGCTGATCATGTGTCAAGAGTGAGAAAGAGCTGATGGAGAGATGGCCCACACTCATGCTATCATAAGAAACCAAGAAAGACACATCCAGTGTCCCCAGCATATTGGGTAGAGATACCATGGTGAAGTCAGAGGACACTAACAAGTGTCATTCAATACAGTCAGGCATGAATAAAGTACATTGTCAGAAGGGAAGATCCACATTTGTGAGATCATAGGTTCCTTTGATTAATATTTCATTACCTTTGTGTATGATGAAGTGTGGTCTCTCATTTGCTAAAGTATATAGAGCCTTTGGTCTTAGGGCCATAAGGAAAATGAATAAATAAGAGAACTGGCTCTAAGCTGTGATTAATGGGACTTGCTGTTTAAGGAAAAGGCATTTGGGACCATAACTAAATTTTGTTTGGAGTTTGAATTCGGGTATGGTTGTCTGCATAAGTCAGTGCCTGCATCAAATGCCCCACAAGCTACTCGGAGGGAGAGTGATCCTATACTATTAACAGGTGGAAGAAGTCTACATTTGGTAAAGGCCGAAGGGGCGATCGTAGTCTCAACTAGGATAGGACCCCTCTGGCAAACTGCCCATCAAATTCCTCTGAAAAGGGAATGTGTCCACCTATTCCTGAGTCTAGCAACAAGGTGGCACTAACGCCGTATGGATGGATATCTGTGACTTTACCTGAGTTTAAACAGAGCCACGGATGTTTTATCCTGTCATATTTGGAATGTCATATGTCCCTGCTTATCCTTTCTATAGCAAGTTCCTATGATCAGAGCAAGCAGTCAGTAAAAGATTTCAACCATCTTGTTTTGTGGCTAACAAATGTAAGGAATTGCTGAATAAACAGGATAATGGTTTTGAGGGATTTGAAAAGGTAGATATAGGTTTGATTGGGAAATGTGAAAGACAGATAGGAAGGTTTGGGGACAAATGTAGGTTTATCCAAGCCCCTCCTGTCTCGAGAGTTGATATCAGTTTCAGGAAGGTTTAAGTATGTTGAGAGGGTGTGAGGAAGTATTTTTAGAAAGCAGAAAGATTTGTAAGTTGATTCTAAAATTCTGAGGAAAGCAACAGGATCAGATGGATTCTTCTAAGAACTATATATAGGTATATAGGGTTGGCTGTCAAGAATTTCTCTATCATGGAAACTCAAACCTTGAGCATGTTTGGTAATAAGATTAAAAGTTTGGATTTTTTTGATGCAGTGTGGTAACTGTTTGTGAAACTTTATTGTAATGTGCCTAGCTTTGTGTGGCTAAGAAAACTGAACTTTTTGTGATACTAGTCTTGCAGGGCTAGGAAA
>CM053586.1:178088508-178111286 GCA_028646515.1 Pseudochirops corinnae
AAGATTAAAAGTTTGGATTTTTTTGATGCAGTGTGGTAACTGTTTGTGAAACTTTATTGTAATGTGCCTAGCTTTGTGTGGCTAAGAAAACTGAACTTTTTGTGATACTAGTCTTGCAGGGCTAGGAAACTGAACTATTTCTATGTGCCTTTGGTGTTAAATCATTTTTCTGTGAGCCCCGTCGGGCCTGACTGAGTGTCCCTCCCTCTGCTCGAACATCTGACCTTGGGGACCTGGCAAAGACGACATCAGATGCAGATGGCATCTCCAGCTTCTCCAAGAATCCAGGCCTGCACAGGAACTGTTACAGCTTCAGATTATTGCTTTGTGTTGTTCTCTTTGTGTTACTTTGATCTCCCTTACTGTTAGAAAATCTTTATGTGACAATTTCTGAAGGTTTACAAAGTTTTCAATTGAGTATTGCTAAATTGATGTAATAGGTTGTAAAGCAGAACAGTGTTTGCTGCTCCAATATGGATTTGTGGCTATTCCATGAACTAAGCAAAAGTTAACATTTGTAACTAAGTGTATTTGTAAAAGATTCAGTTTCTGAAGTATCTCTTTCTTCCAATTCTTCCAATTAGAGGATAGACAAGCTTTGTGAAATAAGGATATATGTTTGCTATTCAGTTGTGAAGTTTACGTCAGAAACCTCTTTTGTTTAAGGTTTACGATTATGTTAGTAAAAAATATTTTATGGGGCATCTAGTCTATGTAGCAGGTAGAGATATTAAGGACAGTTAAATAGTCTGAGTAATGGATTATACTAGCCCATACTCACTCTACTTCTGGTCATTTCCCTACTTCTTCTGGGCTCTTGTTTGTTTACTCACTTTGCTAGATTTGTATCTTTTAGGCCCAACACCTTTGGATCTGGTGTCTGCTGAGTTCCGGACAGTGGCTGCAGTCCCCTGCCACTTGACCGATGAAGCCCCCCCCCTCCCCCTTGTTTGGACAGGAACAGCACTACAACCTTTTTTCAGCATGAAGCTGCTTGGGAAGCTGAGACCTTCGTCCCTTGTCCCCAAATGAATTTGTGTCTTATCTGTTAAGGAGGAATGGTAAGATCTGGGATGCTTTATCATAAGCTGTTTGTAAAATCTCACTTGTGTTTGGGCACCTATGTCAATTTGTAATAAGCTTGTCCAATTGAGCTGTAAAAGTCACACTTTCCTTCAGCCATAAAAGCAGTAACTTTAACTCAGCCCTCCCCCACTCCCAGCCTCAAAGCCTCTTCCCTGAGCCAGCAGCTTCTCATGAACACATTGTCCAAGCATTTAATCAACAAATGCTTAGTTTAGAGACCCCTTTGTGCTTAGTGGCCAGCTGCAGTTAGAAATATTGAAAAACACTATCAGAAAGATGACTCCCTCCCAAGAGAGGAACTTCCTGAAATCCCTAATCAGTCTAGCTTCCAGGCTCGGCGCCTCTTGAAACAACCAAACCTATACTCCCAATAAGCCATATTGGACTTAGGTCACACATCCTTGACCAAAAGTTACCTAGTGATGTGTCAAGGCAAAAACCACACCTCCTCTCTAGCCCCCCTCCCGATTTCTCCCAGAGAATTATGGGCAAAGCACATGCGCAGTTGGTGTGAAGGGTTCATATTCCTTTAAGTATTAGCCACTCCTTGGCTCCTCCCAGACTCCTCCCTAAGCCCTCCAAAACTCCAGCCCTCCCCACCTGGCTAGCATAAATTAATTTTGCCCTGGGGCTTCGTCCTCCCCCCCTGAAATTTTTTGTTCAGGGGTTGGACTGCCCACTCTTCACAAGATTCTAATAAAGAAACCTTCTCTATTTTCACCTTGAGCCCTCTCCGAGTGATTTAGAGATATTTTTATCCCACACACCTTGATACGCCACAATTTTTTCTCATTTTAAAATTTATTCAGTATTTTATTTTTCCCCAGTTACATGTAAAAACAATTTTTAACATCCATTTCAAAATTTTGAACTCCAAATTCTCTCACTCCTTCCCCTCCTCCCCCCATTGAGAAGGAAAGCAATTTGGATATGGGACAATTTATTCAGCCATCTCCCAACTGTTGGGCTTACTGGCTATTTACAGGCTGTTGTTGGTTGTTTTTTTTTCTGTAATGTTATGACAAACCCACTGTTAATGCTTTCGTGCGATTTTTTTTTTCCTTTTAATACCATCCTTGGGACCTAGTAAGGAGATCTCTGGGGCAAAAGGTATGATCAGTTTGGCAATGCTTATTTTATTTCACCAAATATGATTTTCTAACAGATAAGTGATTTTGTTTTCTTTATAAAAATATAGATATAGTCAGTACATATGCTGTTCTAATCATATCACCTTATTTCATGCTTTCAGATTTTCCTGTGTTCTTTGTAGTTAACACTATTACAATACTTTGTAACATTCAAATATACCATAATTTAGGCTTTTTCCATTCATTGGACTTAATTTGATGGATACATTAATGAATCTCAGATTTTCTCAGTTCCTTCCAACATTGCAAATCACACCCAATCCATACCTTCTCATTCTCTGCTACCCTCATCCATGTCCTCCATGCCTGACAAGTGGTACAGCTGACATGCCAGTAGGCAGCTAGATAGTACTGGACCTGGCATTGGGAATACCCAAGTTCAAATCTGACCTGAGACACTTATTAGCTGTGTGACCCCGGACAACTCATTTAAATACTTTCTGCTTGTTTCCACTCCAGTAAATTGGGGGTAATAATAGCACTTACCTCTTAGGGTGGTTGTGATGATAAATTGAGACTTTTGTAAAGCTCTTTGAAAACCTTAAAGTGTTATGTGAATGTTAGCTATCACTATTATTATTACCCTAGATCTTTTTGTTATGGATAATAAAAGGGAGCTATGGTTGGTTGAGTGTGGAGGGGGATGGTGTAAGTGACCAGGTCAGATGTGCCTTTTGAGATGGTCACTCTGGCAGCTGAGTAGAGGAATAGAATAAGGCTGGGGAGACACAAAGTAAATACAAAATAATTCCAGGGTGAGAAATAATTAGTTCCCTCTCACATTAATAACCAATTATTGAATTAGGAGGAGGATTTTTTCAGAAGCCTGTAGGTTGTTCTGTCTCTGAAGGACACTGCAGATAATAAGATTGAATTAATTTCTCCTTCATCTTACTCAGACCCCACCCAAGTGGGGAAGTTCATTGTGCTCTACACGGATTTGGGTAGGGATAAATTCTTTGATTTGATTGCCTGAGGCTGGTCAATTTATAAGTAAAAGACAGGTTCAAAGTTACGTTTCCTCCTCCCTCTCCCCCCCACCCCCTACCTCTCATTGGAATAATCATTTTCTCTCAATTGCTAACCAATCAGAATTGACTGCCATTCTCAGGAATACCCACTGTGAAGCCCACAGACATTATTTGTCCATATGGCATTCAAGAGTGTTACTGACCCATTTTATTAGTAATATGCTAGCATTATTAATAAAATGATGAATTATCCAGAAACTATTGTCTCTTGAACTTGATAAATATCACAACAGGCTGGGGGAAGAGCATCAACAATTAGCAGGAATCAAGAAAGGTTTCTCTCTGGTAAGCCTTTTGTGGTGGTCAACTCATTAGTTTAACAGCATCGATGCCTTGGACAAATATCGTGGTGGGAAAATGAGCTGGGTTCAGAAATGAACAGAAGAGTAGACTGGAAACCTGTAGTCCTTTTTAATAACTCCAAGAGTTTCCCTAATAGGTCTATTTTTAAAAAGCAATCATTTTCTTTTTTTTTTTTTTTGCTTGTTTTTGCTAAAGCAGCTATGACAATTGTACAGGACAGTGTAAACAGGAAGTACCTAAAGCACTGGCATTAGGCCTAGTTTTAAAGTTCTTATAAGTTATTTAAAAAATTTAGGGAATATGCAGATTGACAATAATTTTTTTTTCCAAGTAGCGAAATGCTAAATTAAGAGGAGTAAGTTTCAGGAAGAGCTCTTGAATTATATGAGCTGGCAAACAATTGATTCAACAAGTATTTCCTGATACATATTCCTAATATGTGGAGAGTACTTTGGCCAATTGTCAAAGTAATTTAGTCTTGGAATTATTACTCAGGGTGTCTAGGAGTCACTGTCGATTGTTCCTTGAAAACATGAGCTTTGTGTGGCGTTTGAAACTAAAAATTCTAAAATCCTGGGCAACATAGGAAGTTATTGGAATTTAGAAGGCACTTTAGAAATCCCTTTGTCCAACCTACCCACTTTACAGATGAGCAGAGTGAGTCACAGAGAAGTTGATTTGTCCAAGGTCACAAAGGTAATAAGCAGCAATGCTGGGATTAAATGTAGGTCTTTTTACTCCAAATCTTGGTTTCTTTTATTTTTTGGACACCAGGTCTCTACCTTGCCTAGTCTGAAAGTAGAGTACACACAGGTCAAACTAGTAAGTTTTGTTTGAACTCCCTTTCTGAGTTGGACCAGTTTCCTCCTCCTTAGTAATTCTGTGACTCCTTGCTTCTAGAGTTTGACCATACTGGTGTCAGATTCAATGAGGATAACTAGTAAAATCAGCTTTTGCCCTAATTTAGCTTGGAACTCCTAAACTCAAGCAATCCATCAGCCTCAGTCTTTCCAGTTGCAGTGTGCCACCATGCCTGGCTCCAGATCTTGTGTTTTCAACCATACAGGGATCGTTGAAAAAGTTTTGGAAATAAGTAGACAACATCTCATTTGTATATTTGTTCTTGGGATTCCCCCTCAAATGGGGGGAAAAATCCGGAAATATACAATAAAAATCAAGGGGAGGGAGAAGACTGTCATATGCCAACAAAAAAGGTTAATGAGAACATTGGAAGGACATAGGTATAAAGTATGATATAACTACAGTTGATAAAAGTCAGCGTCATATATATGAAGCAAACACATGTTGAAACTTTAAATAAATTTAGGACACATGAAAATACAGCTGTAAGCAATGGCTTGTAAGTACCTGAAGCTGATTGCCTTAAGAAGTGATTTAAAATGAAAATGCAAGTAAGTTGATGGAATAAGGTAAATTCATCTTTACTAAACTTGTATTCTGAAGCTCACCATAGTGCGAAGGTGGCCCAGGGCTCTTAAAGGCTATGCTACTGGAAACTAAGCCTTGGCAGGCCCTAACACCAAATTGGAGGTGCTTTAAGTATCAGCCTGGTGGTAACAGCCAGTCATCCAAAAACCAGCCTAAGTAAAGGGGAGGTTTGCCATCGGCTGATCAATTTCTTTGGCTACTACAGCTCACAAACTTAACTACAAGGGCATGGAGAGATTTTAATTTGTATTGGTGGAGACCATACCCACAATGATGATAAGATCATAGATTTAAAATCTATGGAAGGTACCTTAGAGATCAACACATCCAACCTCATTTTTTCAGGTGAGGACACTAAGGCCACTTCACCAAACTGCCAAGATTGAATCGTATACTTTTTGAAATACTTAAATAAGATGAATTAATAGCTCATGAAGTCGTAATAAGTTATTAAAAGAAGTTATGGGATGTTTTGTGACCCATTTCTAATCTTTTAAGTTTGACACTAAAGGCAACCACACCCTCCCAAGGAGCTTCTAGTAGTTCAGTCCCGACTGACTCTTCCTAACCTCACTTGGGGTTTTCTTGGCAAAAAGACTTAAGTGGTTTGCCACTCCCTTCTCCAGCTTATTTTCCAGATGAGGAAACTAAGGCAAACAGGCTTAAGTGATTTGTCCAAGGTCACACAGCTAGTAAATGTCTAGCAGATTTGACATCAGGAAGAGGAGTCTCTGTGACTCTAGGCTTGGCACTCTATCCACTTCACCACCTAGCTGCCCCAGTCCAAGGAACTTACCGTCAAGCTAAAACCAGGACCCTCTTCTGGGTCGGGCTAGGGACAGGACACATCAATAACAAGTCTTAGTTGACTGAAATAGGTTCAGTGTGGGAAGGATAACAAGTGACTGACTCCAGATTCCCTCCCTCTTCCCACAACCTGCCAATGCAACCACACAACCACCAGGGATGAAGGATGGGGATGACAAGTTGCTAAAAGCCACTGTAAATACACCAAAAGTGGGAGCAGATGGTTCAAGGGCCAAGGAACAAGGTGATGTTCTCTTACATTTCTTGGGAGTATTTTGTCACAATTTTTTCTTTATGACTGGAGGGAATAGATGTTTGGGGGATGGAGATCATGGTGAGAGGGTGGAATGTTGTCCTAAACTCCTTCGTTGCTGCCAGCGGTATTGCTGTTTTAGACTCCTTATAGCACATACCCTGTTCTTGCACATACACACACACACACACACACATCCATTTATGTGAAGCAAAAGCAATTTCCTTGGATTTTACAAGACTAGGGAGATAAATATTTGTTTTTTTGAATGGACGGCCCCTTCCCGACTCATCCCATTCCCGAAGTCCCAAGCTAGCAGGAACGGAACGGCCCCCACCTACCCAGCGCGCAACAGCACAGCTCTTTAGCCCCGTCGATGACGTAGCGCCGAACTCAAGCCCCAGCGTTTTGCCCAGTCTTCCTTTATTCTTCTAGCGCGCTTTGCACAGCCACACCCGCCGAATACCAGTGGCTCAGCTACGCTACTAGCGTAGCGGCCTCTGCCAGACTCCCCGCCCCCAGCCCCTCTGACCGGGCCGGCCCCATCCCTGACGCCCGTTTACGCCCGCGCGGTTGGCGCAAGGGCTAGAGCCGCGCTCGCTGGGGTGGGAGCAATTCCCGAAAGCCACTTGCGCCGAGAGCGCGGGGGCTCCACGCGGCCTTACGTCGCTGACGCAGCTCGCCCCAAGATGGCGGCCTGGTCGTCGTCGGTGGCGGCGGCGCTGGCGGAGGGGGCGGCGGCAGCGGCGGCCGTGAAGCGAGCAGCGGCGGCGGTGGCGGAGGAGGCGGCAGCGGCCGTGACGGCGGCAGTGGCGACGACGACCACGACGACGGCCAAGACGGGTCTGGGGCAGGAGGAATGAGGTGGACGAGAAGGGACAGCGGCAGAGCCGTGTAGCGGAGACAGCGGCTCCTTCCCCTCCTCCCTCCTGGCGCGCGCGCGCCTGGGACCGGCCCCGGAGCGGCCTCCAGACCCCGACCAGGACCCGACCCGGACCCTTCCCTTGGCGGCCTCACCCCTCTGCGCCCCACCCCCCTTCTGCCCTGACCCCGCGACCCCGGACCCGGACGATGATGAAGCTCAAGTCGAACCAGACCCGGACCTACGATGGTGACGGCTACAAGAAGCGGGCCGCGTGTTTGTGCTTCCGCAACGAGAGCGAGGAGGAGGTGAGCGGGCACCGGGTAGTGGAGGGCGGGGGACGGCAGGGCGCGCGTGGGGATGGACCAAACCGGGGCAACGTGCGAGACAATAGGGACGCCCCCGATCCGGGTGGGTAGGCGGAAATAGAGGCGAAAGGGGGCGTCCCCCCTCCCCCCCCCCCCCGCGACTCCTCTGGAGCAAGGGGAACGAGAAGGGGGATGAGATGGTTTTCCCTCTCCTCCTCCAATAGACTGGGAGGAGGGGACCCGAGGAGGGAGGTTGTCATTCTGGAAGAGACATGGGGTGGGGTGGGGCAACCCTGAAAACTGGGGGATGGAGGAGAAGGGTCTGCGTGGGGGGTGGTAAGAGGAGGAGGAGGAGGAGGCTGCTGGGGGGCTGCGGGCCCTGTCGACTTTTCCGGGGCTGGGTCCTTTTTTAAAGCTCTGGGATTTGCTCTGGGTGGAAGAAGTCTAGCCTGTGCAATTCCCTGAGGTGATGAATAAGGAAAAGATTATGGAGAGGAAACGAGCCAGAAGCTGTTTGAAGAAATTATGGAGCCCCAAAGGAGGGGAAAGGGGAAATAAAGGATGTGGGAAAGTAATTTCGGAGCTGGTGGTGGAGGCTCGAATTCTCTTTTGATTAGAATGACTGAGGTCAAATGGCGGTGGCTTAATGAATGGTTTGTAGTTAGAGAGATCTTCCTACAACCCGAGTTTTTGAGTCATCGGATACAGAAATATATTTGTCAGACACGTCTCGTTGAGTGACCGCTGTGTCACTGAACAAGGCTAGGCTAGTAATTCCGCTTCATTTAGCATTTGTGCAGTTTGCCTGGGGTTGCTGTTGATCTTACTTCCTGTGCAAGGAAAGATTTGCAAATAGCTGAGTGTTTAGGTGCCCATTGGAAGCAATTTTACTACAACCATTATACCTAGTGCAATCTCAGAAAAGAGAAAGTTGGTGAAATAATCTTTGTGGGCTGGAAAATTTTCAGCATTATAATTAATCTTCTAGACTGAAACCTGTAATTACGGTGCTTGGACTAATTCTTTGCACTGCCCAAAAGTAAGGGTCTTAGGGTAAGAATTCCTTGGGAGGGGGAATGTGAAGAAGACAGGAATGCTTTGAATTCTTCATTTATTTTTGGTAGTTATGGAAAAATCGATACGTCTGAAGTATCTGTAGTGATTCAGTAAATGTAATGCTTCAGAAATAAAGAATAGAGGTTTTGGAAATCTAAAATTGTGCTTTTGCAAAAGTATACATAATAGAATCATAAAGTAAAAATGGAAACAGTAAAGGCTATTTAAATTCAGTATGTCATATTATGGAAAAGTGTTCATCAGTGTGTTAATGGTGGCAGACCTATAGCACATCATATTGAAAGGAGGAAAAAAATCTGAGCCAACACTTCCTGAGAAGAAGCTGTGATGAAATGGGCTGTCTGTAGGTGCTGTCCAGAGAGATTTTAGAGGAATTAGAAATTAAAATTAATGTCTAAAAAAGTGAATTCCTGTGACAATGTATGTATTGCTGAGGTATTGTTTACTTACAGTAGAATCTGAGGAGCTATGTACAGGCACTTGTTTTAAAGGTTTCTAAAGCAGATATATTTTGAGAGAGATAAGTCATATTCTCTTTTAGGACATAAAGTGTCTGTCTTAGTTTCACAGAAGCTTTGTTTACTATCATATTTTTAGCTTTAGGATATCGGATGGGATCCCAGGCTTCAGGAAAAAGTTATTTAAATAATCATAGCAGATTTTGCTGTGATCTTTCCAAGTATAAGTTTGTAATTCTGTTATGAATGATGTAAAATCTTGTATGTTATAAAGATATATATGCATTGTATTTGTAAACTGATTTCTTTTAAACCGGAAATCCATTATGGACAAGTTAATTGAGGTTCTTTTTTCTAATTTTTTTGCTTAAAAATTATGCCACTTATTAATAACACCATCAGTATCAATACTTCTATCATCTGAAATTTCTAGAATGTAGGCCTTTTCAGTAGCAACAATAATTTTTAAATGTTTCAGAGCATCCTAACAATAAAAGTCACAGGCATTGTCACTCTTCTTGAGGATTTTAATCTAAAACTTTTCAAAGAAATACCTATAAATGTATCAAAAAAACCATTTTAAAAACCTGACCGAATATTGCATTACTTATACTGAATTAACTTTTGAGAATTGGGTAACGAAACTATTTGTGAATCATGGTCATGGAATATTAAAGCTGTAAATGATCTAATTAGCTTAACTTTCTTAATTTTGTAATTTTACAGAAGAGGAATCTTAGGCCCGGGGAGGCTACAATATAAGTTTGTATTGATCAATGACAGTATGATGAAGAGTTGTCAGAGTTTCTCAGTCAATAAACATTTATTAAGCACCTATTATGTGCCAGGCACTGTGCTAAGCTCTAGGGATTCAAAAAGAGGCAAAAGATTATTCCTTGCCCTTAAGGAGCTCACTTTTTTGGGAGGGGGGACAGTAGGGCAATTAAGGTTAAGTGACTTGCCCAAGGTCATATGGCTAGTAAGTGTTAAGTGTCTGAGGCTGTGTTTGAACTCATGTTCTCCCCACTCCACAGCTGGTGCTCTATTCACTGTGCCACCTAGCCGCCCCATTGAGCTCACATTCTAATGGGGGAGCAAACAAACATGTACAAATAGGATAAATAATTAAGAGAGGGACCACACTAGAGTACAGAGGAGTTGGAAAAAGCTTCCTGAAGAAAATGGACTTTTAGTTGACACTCAGAGGAAATCAGGGAAAGCAGTAGACAAGAGATTCCAGGCATGGGGACAACCCAGAGCTGAGATATGAGTGTCTTGTTCCTGAAACAGCCAGGAGGTCACCATTACAGGATCAAAGAGTATGTGGCAGGGAATAAGGTACCAGAAGATTGAAAAGTTAGGATGGGCTATGGAAGGATTTTGAATGCCAAACAGGATTTTGTATTTTATCCTGAAGAAGGTAGGGAGCCACTGGAATTTATTAAGTAGGGGTTGGTGATGTGATCAGACCTATACTTTCGAAAAATCATTTTGGTGGCTGAATGGAGGATGGATTGGAGTGGGGAGAGACTTGAGGCTAGCAGATTCAGCAGCAGGCTATTCCAGTGTTCCAGGTGTGAGGTGTTAAGGATCTGAACCAGAGTGGTGGCAGTTTGGAAGGAGAGAAAAGAGTGTTTTGGAGAAATGTGGTAAATGTGAAATAGATAGTCCTTGCAACAGTTTGGATATGTGGGTGAAAGATAGGAGCTGGGGATGACTTCCAGGTTAGAAATCTGAGGGACTAAGAGAATGATGTTGCCCTCAACAGTACTTGAGAAGTTAGAGGGTAATGATTTAGGCATCAGTTCCCAAAGTGGTCAACACTGCTCTCTGGAGGGGGAATGGAATGAGTGGGGGTGGGGGTGGGGGTGGGCCTCGGTCGTAGTTTGAAATGATTCAGATTTTTTAAAAAATAATTAAAAGGTTAAAGAAAGTAGATTGGGGGGGGGCACTGAGTAATTTATTTTTTAAATTTTTTTGAGAAGGGGGACGTAGACCAAATAAGTTTGGAAACCTCTGATTTAGGGAGAAAGGTAATGACGTCAGTTTTGGACATGTTGGGTTTAAGATGTCTGCTAGATATCAAGTTTAAGATGTCTGAAAGGCAGTTGGAGATTCAAGTTTGGAGGTCAGGGGAGAGTTTAGGGCAAGATAGGTAGATTTTAGAATCATCAGCATAGAAATAGAGATCACCCAGTGAAGTAGTTTAGACCAAGAAGAGAATCGAGCCCAGAACTGAACTGGCTGGGACATCTATAATTAGACAGTGCTACCTGGATGAGGATCTAGCAAAAAAGACAGAAAGAGCAGCCTCATGGGTAGGAGGAAAACCAAGAGAACGTGGTTTCCTGAAAACCTAGAGAGAAAATGGTGGGGAGGGTGATCAACAGTGTCAAAGGTAGCAGAGAAGTCAAGGAGAAAGAGGATTAAGAAGAAATGATTGGATTTGGCCACCAAGAGATTGTTGGTAATTTTGGAGAGAGCAGTTTTTGGTGGAATGATAATGTCAGAAGCCAGGGTTAAGAAGAAGGTAAGAGGAGAGAAAGTGGAGGCACTTCTAGGAATTTAGTTACCAAGAGTGAAAGAGATATAGGACAATAGTGAGGATGGAAAGGATCAAGTGAGGGTTTTTTGAGAATGGAAGAGACATATTCCTGTTTGAAGGTCATAGGGAAGGAGCCAGTAGACAGGGAGAAATTGAAAATAAGTAAGAGAGTTGGGATGACTGGAAGCAATCTGTTGGGAGGAGACATAATGGAATGAGATTGCTTATGAAGGAAGAGGGATTAGTCTTGATAAGGAGTAAGACCACTTCATTATGTAAGACAGGAATGAAGGGGAATAAAATGACAGATTGCATCTGAGTGACAGGAGATGAGGAAGAGGGGAGAAGGAGTTTATAGCAAATAACCTCAATTATTTCTATAAAATATGGGGCAAGTTTCAGCTGAGAGAGTTGGGGGAAGGGAAACCATTGGAGGTTTGAGGAGAGATGAAAAGAGCAGCTATAGAGAGTAGGATAATGGGTTGATGAGGGAGGTATAGTATGATTGCCTAGCAGCAATGAGGATCCAGGTGAAGTTGTGTCACATAATTTTCTTCAATTCAGTCAGGATGGTTTTGTGATTTTTGTGTCCACCTTCGTTCAGTACCATGTGTATAGGAGAAAAGGTAGCTGGATTGTGGGAGTGATCCAAGGCAGTGTGCAATTGGTAATAAAATAAGGATCTGGGGATTTAAGAGAAAATGACAGTGTACAGTTGAACTAATTTACCAAGGGTATTGGATGGGGAAACGAGGAGATGGTAGCAAGTGCAGGAGAGATGTCTTGGGAAAGAACTGGGGGTTGAGGGATTGAAGGTCACTGTGTCAAAAAAAAAAAAGAGTAAAATATGGTAATAGGGTATAGTAAGGAAAGGCAGAGGGAGAGCTAAAAAGCCAATAGCTTATGGTCAGATAAGGATATTTTGAATTCTTGAACATGAAGGTGGTGCATTTGTGAGTAATGGCAACTCAAGAGTATGATCATCTTTGTGTGTGGTGGAGGTTGGCCAGGGGAGTAGGTCATGAGAAGTGGGTAGGTTGAAGAACTGGGTGGTTAGGCCTGGGGTGGGGAACCTTCCAGGTCCTTTGGTGTGGCCTTTTGACTGAATCTAAGTTTTACCAAACAAATTCTTTATTAACCATTAGGTTTTTGTGGAAAAGTCAGTATGTATATTGTGAGTTGGGTACCTAATTCATTTCTGTTATTATTAGTGATTTGGAACATTCTTTTATTAATAGTTTGCAGTTCTTCTGTTGTAAATTTTGTTCATATCCTTTGGCCTCTTATCTTTTAGAAAATGGCTTTTTAAAAAAGTCATATTTCCTGTTAGTTGTCTGTATATTTTGTCTATCAAGCTCTTCACTGAGAAATTTGATAGTTGTTTTTTTTTTTTCCATATTAACCTCTTCCCTTCTTAGCCTAGATACCTCATTTTTGTTTTGGCAGGAACTTTTCAATTTCATGTAATCAAAGTTCTTATGTTTTGTATTTGCTTCTGTCATTTGTATGGTTAAGAATGTATTTCCTAAACCAAGGCATAGTGGCACACATCTGTAATCACTGTGATTTATGAGGCAAAGGTTGGTGAATCAATCCCTTGAGCTCAAGAGATTTTAGTTACAATAAGGCTAAAGCCAATCAGGTATCCATACTAAATCCAACACCAGTATGTTGAGCCCCAGAATGCAGGAGGTGCTGCCACACTGCCTTCTGAGGAGGAGTGGATCAGCCAAGGTTGGAAATAGAGCAGGTCAAGCTTCTGTGTTGATCATGAATGAGATTGGTCCCATGAATAGCCACTCCACTTCTAGCCTGGGTGAGATGGGGAATCCCAGTCTCGAAGACAGAAAGAAAATATTCCCAACGTTTGATATGATCTTCAATATTAAGGTCACTTATTCATTGTGAATTTATTGTGGAATATTATATAGTACATTGGCAGTTCTCTGAATTGCCATATCTGGACTTTTCACAGTCCTCCTCTTTATTGACTATCCTTTCTTAGAAAATTTTCTTTGGTCTGATTTTCATCATACTACTGTTATTTCTCTGACTTGTGACTAGGCTCTCTTCTCTCTGTACACTTTCACGTTTGTTGAGATCATCAACTCCGATGGGTTTAATTATTGTCTTTATGCATATGATTTCAAGATCTCTCTACAAAGCACTTTACATGTATTAATTAGTTGAAGCGCCATAACCCAATTACATAAGTTGTACAGGTATTTCTATCTTTCACAGGTGAGAAAACTTAAGACTCAGAGAATTTATGTGATTTACCCATAGTTGCACAGCTCCTGTCAGAAGTGGAATATGGGGCGGCTAGGTGGAGCAGTGAATAGAGCACTGGCCTTGGAGTCAGGAGGACCTGGGTTCAAATCTGGCCTCAGACACTTAACACTAGCCATGTAACCTTGGGCAAGTCACTTAACCCCAATTGCCCTACCTTTCCCCCTCCAAAAAGCCAAAAAGAAAAAAAAAAGAAAAGAACCTATAGGATGTATGTTCTCTGAGGGCAGGTACTCTGTATCTGTTTCCTAACACAGGCCACATAGTAGATGCTTAATAAATTCTTGTTAACTACTTAACTGATCACTAATCATTGTGTCTTGGATGTACAAAAGAAGATCATAGTGCATTTTGTATAATTAGTAAGGTTCTACTAACTGATAAGTTCAAAAAAGACTAATATGAGGACCTGCAATGGAGAGACCATCATTTATTTAAAATGGGTTCCCCCTCAATTACATGTAAAGACAATTTTTAACGTTCTTTTTTTAAAAAAATTTGAGTTTCAAATTTTCTCCCTTCCTTTCTCTTTCACCTCTCTCCCTCCCTAAGACAGTAAGCAATTTGATATAGGTTGTATATGTGCAGTCATATAAAACATTTCCATATTAGTCATGTTGTGAAAGAAGAAACAGACTAAAAGAAAAAAAAAACTATGAAAAAATGATCTACATTCAGACTCCGTCAGTTTTTTCTCTGGATATGTATGGATATCCTTTTTTCATCCTGAGTTCTTTGGACTTGTCCTGGATCCTTGTATTGCTGAAAATAGCTAAGTCATTTTGCAGTTGATCATCTTATATGCAATGGAGAAATCATGTGTACAATTAAGAACTTTCATTATAGAGAAATGAAAGTAATTTAATTTTACTGTTCAGGCATATAGTTCTTAATAATGTCCTTATGTACCCCTAATTGCCTCCGAAAACCAAGCAAACAGCCATGTACTAAGGAAGTAAAAATCACGAATCAAGACTTTTCACCTACTTTTCATGAGATTGGTGAGTGAAGTATGGAATGAACATAACATGAAGCTACATATAGAATGAAAGTTCTGTGGAATGATAGTGATATCCAACCTTCTACATTGCTGTTAGCTGTGGGCTTGTTACAGACATTGTCATTATCAGAAGTGCCATATTTAACATAAAACACATGATTTCCAACAACAGTAATTGTTGGAATTCTAGTATTTATAAAAACACTTCACAAAAAGAATAAAAAGTTGAAGGTTCATTTAAGTTTTTGGGTAGTTTAATGGGTTATGCTGGTAGAAAATAGAGAATAGAGATAATTGGAACAAAATTGAATTTGAGAGAGAAATAAGAAGAAACTTCTATAAATGCTGAAACATTATAAATGATGGTGGTTAAATCTTTGTTTGAAAATAGGTGACATGCACTTACATATAGTCCTTCTTTGAGATAGGGAGATAGAAAGGTAACCTGTAATTTTTATCAGTTGCTAAAGTATTCTTTTCTGCCCAGAGTAAAAATCTGAGGTATTTTCTACAAACTGTGGGACTTCAGAGGCCATCTGGTCCAACTCATGGCTGAACGCTTACCTTCAACAAGATAAACCTAAATAGTCATTCAACCTTTGCTGAAAGAGGATCCAGTGCAGTAAAACCTGTTCTCTCCTGAGGCAGAATGTACTTTTGAATAATTTTGATTGTTAGGAAGGTTTTCCTTCTGTCAGACCTAAATTTGCCTCTTAGTAACTTCCATCTATCAGTTATTCTTCTGTCATCCAGGGACAAACAGAAAGTCTCTTGCTTCTTGCAGATGACAGCTCTCTTTTCTAGCTCTAGATTTCCAAGTTTCTGAACCTGTTACATCTCTCCTTCAGAATCCTCATGATCTGCATGTGGCACAATTGCCAAATCCCTTCATCATCCTGGTACCCTCTTTTGTGTAGTCAGTACTTCATCAATGTCTTAACTAAAATGTGGCACTTAAAACCATATTCTAAATGTGGTTTAATCAGGGCAGAGAATCATTATCACCTCCCTAGTTGTGGATCCTAAGAACACAAAGGATACCATATTACATTTTTGATTTATATGTAGCTTGTAGTCCAGCTCATTTTGAGTTTACTGATAAACTACTGTATAGCTATGCCTCTCCCCTTTTATACTTGTGAGGTTGATTTTTTTAAACTGAAATGTAAGAGTTTGCATCTTTCTTTTATTAAATTTTCTCCTATTAGTTTAGCCCAATGTTTTCACCTGTCAGGATCATTTTGGATCCTATTAGCTATGTCTTCCAACTTTGTGTCATTTGTAAATAGGAATACCGTACATGTCTTTCTTTATCTTTGTCTTTGATGAATGTTAAGCAACATAAGGCTAAGCACAGGACTCTGGAGCATACTCCATTGGAGACTTCCATGTAGTGATATCAAACCATCGGTGGCCAATATCTTTTTTTGGACCTTCCCATTTAACCAGTTCTGAATTTGCCTAATCATTCTGTCATCTAGACAAAATGTTTCTAAGAACACAAATATACTTTTAACATATTTTTTGTAGATATAGAATAGTCTTATTGTTTTAAAAAATTGATATTTTAAAGTGCACATATACAGTCATTTGAAAGGGGTTTTTTCCCCCTAACTTTGCCCACTAGATATTCTGTAATGTTGAAAAGCTGGTTCTGCACTCCTGTACTTAAATATTAAGTACATTAAAACTTAGTTGATTTCGACTAAATTAGGGAAAGGCCAACAAACAATCTGAATTATAGACTCAAAAATTTTCTTCCTTTTAAGTATGTATAGTAATTTATAGGGCTAATAAATTATTACTTGATAAAGATCATTATGAATAGATAAGGATTGTTTGCATAGTTTGCATATGAACAGATTCTTGGGAGTAATTTTAAAAGCTTTTCAGATTATTTAAATATTTCCCTATAAATCTTTTTTTATACTTAGCATATCCTTTCTTCGCAAAAATGCAAATCTTTGCCCAACCCTTGTCTGAATTATGAATTTTAAATTAGTCAAGTGTGAATTAATGAGTCTACATTCATAATATAGCTCTTTGTCTAAAGGGAGCTAGTTTTGATGAAAGAAAAAAATCTGGCAGATAAATTCAATCTTGCTTATTTTTAGCACTTTATAGCACTGTATTTTGTAGGTATATTGAAATCCATGTTCACAATGGCACTAATTAAATATGTAATTCTAATTTGAGAATTAATGTGTTTGAATAACCCCAAATAATTAGTCACTTAATTTCTAAATAATAAATTTCAAAGTATTTGCAGATCCTATACAGGATTGCACACCACCATGGGGGGGGGGCAGGAAGGGAGGGAAGAAAATCTGAAACTCAGGGGATTGTGGAACTGAATCTTGTAAACTAAAAGTAAATAAACAAGTCATTGAAAAAAAATAATAAATTTCAAAAAATAAAATTTAATATTATAATACTGGATATAAATTGTTGTAGGAATATTCCTAGTGGTTTCAGTCAGGGATTAGGAAACAGACCAGCTTGGTGCCCTGGAGTGGGTCTCTTTTGAAGCATTCCTAATGAAAACCTGTTTGCTTTACCATCTGTGGTAGGAGCTGAAGGAAAGTTTCCACTGTCTTATCCCGATTCCATCTTTTGTGGCAGTCAACCCTTTTATGATGTTAGTTTTGGGGAGGAAGAAGGAAAATGATTATAAAAACAATGAGAAGAAACTTATGAATAGGATCTTTGTTCTTAGCCTTATCACCTTCATAAGAACATTGAGCCTTTAGTTTTGTGGAAGAAAAATTCTCAAAATTGAAGGTGTCATTGTTTCTTGATCGTACTAAGACCAAGCGATCAAGATGGAAGATAATTCAAAAATCATTTTTATTTGTGTTTAGAATGTATTGATTATTGACATTTGAATAAAGAGGATACTCTGTATTTGGGGAATACCTCTTTAAATAAAGCCACACTGTGAATATATGGGGAAAAAATAATAGGAATTTGGCCAGTTTTCCCATCCTGAAACCTTTCTTAGCGTCTCCCTGTACGTTGCTCCATGCTGTGAATTGACAGGCTAATTTCATAGGCTGAGGTAAAGCACCACAGGAAGCTGAATTATTCTGCCCCTTAAACATTACCTAGAGCAGGGATAGCTTTCTGGAAAATTGCTTGTAAACTAAGTAGAGTGGTATTGGCATGTCAGCAAAACTAATTAGTGGAAGGGAATATTGTCAAATTTGGAAGTTAAATTTTCTGTGAATACTTGTACGATGATTTGTAATACCTATTATACTTTCTGTCACTTCATTAAATCTTCTAAATTCAGCCAAGATATGCCCTTCTCCAGTGATAATGTTCTGAGAACGTTACTAAAGTGTTTTATATGTACTTTTTTACTGTCACTAGAACTATATAAGCTGCTTTTAGTAAATCTAGGATTTTCCTGTACATTGAAGATTATTAAGCCTAAGCCCAATACAGTGTCATGCTTCCTGATATATATCTGTAAATATTTTGATTTATGATTCTAAAGTAGTGAGAACCTTCCTGATAATTTATAATAGATATTCTGCATAATTTCCCCAGTTTCTTATTCTTATCAGGATAGTAAAATTAGTTAGGACTTAATTTTTTAAAAATATATGGAAGATTTAAATGTACAGTTACTAAAAATATGTTGTTCATCAGATTCTCATCTAGTTATGCTTAATACTTCAATTTTGGTCCCCCCATGCCAAGGCTTCCTAATCTCAATATAACTGCTGACTGGTCCACTTTAACTAGAAGCCTCTGTTTTCTTCACCTTTCCCCTTTAATAAGCTTTAATAAAGCACAGTTTTTTAACATCAGCTATTGTTTATAAAAGCTAAAGGAAACTGGAGGGGAAGGTGAAGTCTATACTGTTGATAGACCATTATCTCTCAGTCACTTGTCCCTTTAGCCCACCTCATTCACATTAACTGTTATTCTGACTGTGAAATGACCGAATATCATTTGACTGACTTGGACAGTGACATTCTTCGTTTGCATATCCCTGCATCTTCTGACTCACAATATGTTGAATATTAGTGCGATTGGTTGCTCCCTCACTGTTGTTGTTTGTCCTTTGTTCTTGAAGAAGACCATGATATCAGGAAAGTAATGTTATGACTTGCAAGTGAAATTGCAAGTAAATGAGGGACAGCTGTACAAAGTTACCAGCTTCACTCTTCTCCTAAGCCATCTGGGTCCAGTGGCAAGATATAGATCAGGACAACTGGAGATGGCCCCAGAAGCAGTGGGAGACCTTGACATTTTTAAACTAAGGTCTTTCCTAGTTCTCAGTTTGTCTGAGGCAACCCCCATTTAGTGATTAAGGCTAGGTAAGAAATAGGGCAAAGAATGATCTCTTTTACCTAATTAAAAAAAAATCTATTTAAGAGAGAAAGACCCTCATGTTGCCACTGCTTTGTAGGGATCAGTGTGAGTCTAAAAGCACCTGTGGTGCTGAGGGTCACACTGATCCCTACATCCTTAAGGTTTCAGGTCAGCTTTCCTTATTTCAGAGTAGTTGGGAAGTGGGGTATCCTGGTATCATATATGCATTACTTATTTTCAGTTAATTAGAATAGTCATTTTGATGTATGAAGTCACTATCCACTAAAGCTGTACATCTTTCTTTGCTTCATAAGGCTCTTAAATTTTTGCAACGTTTTGGGGTTATTAGGACTGACAGTTTTAATGGTGGGTTACCGTAGATGTTAGTGAGGTTAAATCTGTACCGACCCTGTGATATATCCTAGAAATATCTCTCTCTTTGCTCCTCTGATTTCATCAGCGTAGGGAGCTCCATGTGCAACAATGCAGATAGGTATCTACTTAGTAATTTTTAGAACAGAAGTTGCTGGGACTCCTAATCCTGTTGCCCTCCCTTCCATTTAGTTCAACTGTCGTTTAATGCTGGAACTACAAAGACAAATAACATCCTTCTCTCAGCAGCTTTACACAGAAATCTAGCAACTGTTAATAGACTTTCTCAGAAAGAGAAGGCAGCATGGTGTAGTGCTGGCTTTGGAATCAAGAAGGTTCAAATCCTGTTCCTTACACAAGCTGTGTGGTCATAAACATAAACTCCCAGTTTCCATATTTGTAAAGTGGAAATAAGAGTAACTATGGTATCTTTTTCACAGGGTAGGTGTAAGACTCCAGTAAGAAAATATATATACAATATATAAACTTTAAAGCTTTTTAAGCAAAATTTTGGGAAAATTACAAAAATGATTAAAAATGAGATCGAATAGTATATTTCTAAGATGAAGTTAAAGCTAATAGAGTGTTTGTTATCTCTGAGCCTTAGAGGTATATCTTATCTTTTAATACAAAAAAAAATAGGCCAAAGATTCTTAGCATTTATAGAGTTACATCATTGACTTTTGTTTTGGTGACAACTTCCCTACCTTTTTTCTCTTAAATAGAAGCAAATTTTAACGTGAAACATTTTTAAAGCCACTTTTACTTCAATCATACATTTAGAATTAGAAGGAACCTTAAAGGCTATTGATGGCCCTTCATTTTACAGATGAGGCAATTGAGTATCAGAGCGATTGAATTGACTTATCCCTGATCTCATAGCCAGGAAGTCCCTGAAATGGGATTTGAACCCAGGTTTTCCTTAACACTAAGTCCCATGCTCTATCCAGTATACCATATTGACTCATACTTAGGGACATTCAATTATTTTTACATTTAAAATTATGTAAAATAAATTTTAGCTTGGAATTTGACCATATTTAAATATTTCTTTAATGTTAGTCTATATAAACTTTCCCTGCCTACTACTCTTCTTTTTTTCATCTTTGACAGATTACTTATTTATTAATTTTTTTTTTTTACCAGTTCAGTGCACAGCCCATTCATGATTTTTTTATCCTGTTATTTTTGCTAGTATCTTTCTACAAATCTTCCAGATAAAGTCTCAGCTTTAGAAAGGAAAGAAGTGTCAATTGATGCAGAAATATTTATTATAGTTTTACTATGAAAAAATTTTTTTATCCTATATCTGTTTTCTTTGACTTGTGGATTTTTAAAAATATTGATACAGTTTGGTCCTTGAGGATGTTTTTAAATTCCTATCCTTTTGGGGTTAATATTTAATGAACACTAAGGCTGTTTTTAAGATATTACCTATTTCACATTGTGATTCTTCTCTCCCTCCCATCCCTAACTTATCCCCTACTTTCCTCTCCTCCTCCTCGTTCCCCATTGCTGGTATACTTATCCCTAATGATACATTCTATACTATGTCTTGTCTACAAGCTATCATTGTTAATATTATATAGTTTACTTATTTCCGTTGTGTTTTCTCCATTCACTTTTGGATTACTTTAAATTCTGATTCTCTTAATATAGCTGTGTTCTATGTTTCATGACAATATAGCATCATTAAGAGAATATTAGTTTTAAAAAGGTGAACCATTGCATCAAGCAGCAAGTTGTGATCATTTAATGGATACCACAGCTTCCCAAATGGAATACAGTTCTTTCTGCTCCTGTTCATTTATGGGCCCAGATAATTGTCCATCTGAAGTACTGTAATGAGAATGGGAATTTGAAGATCTTCTCTGCCCTTTAATAGACTTTGGGGGGAGTTTGAAGACCTCTCCTGCATTGAAAGTAAACTGTGCCCCCTAATAGGCAGACTGTAATCACATGGAGCGTGTGAGAGAGGGAATTTGCTGAAGGGTGGAACAGAGCCCACAGGAAGCTGATCAGAGGTAGTGAGATGGTAGGAGAGAGAGGACGTTCAGGCAAGGAGTCAGATAGGCTCGTGATATTGATCTTGTATTGGTTAGTGGGAAAGCTGAAGGGTGCTGTGGCTTTCAGTGTTATTATGGCTTCTGAATATCTTTGGTACTATGGATGGAATTGGCTTACTGGTTTTGGGATTCAGTTTTCTGGTGTCTAAATAAATGCTTCAGTTCTGTCCTCTATCTGGAGAGTTTGATGTATTTTGTGATTGAATGTCACACAGTCTTTATCATGATCATGGGCGCTGTAAATATTGCATTAGTGCTACATTTGGCAGTGAGGATCACGAAATATCAGACCTCTAGTTGGGGATAGAAGGGATTTAGAAGAAGAAATGGCTATCCCAGGGTGGGAGGATTTGCCTTATGCCTCCTTAGGAAGGGAGTGGCCTAAAAGTACAGGGCTCTGTGAAAACTGGGAACAGAGGCTACAGCAGGGAAAACCTAGAGATTTAGAAACATATTTGCAAAGAATACCAATAAAACCTGGGAGAGAGCTGGAGGCAGTGAGTAGAAAAGGCTGGGTTTTTTGCTAACAGGCTATACCATATTGTGTATAAAAGCAGAGACAAGCTGTTACAAGAGTTGACTACGCGCCAGAATTCAAGCAACCTGGAAAGTCTCAGGTGGAAGAAGAGAGTACTGAAGAGTCTCTGGAAGCAGAGAGGGCTGTTGTAAATTTGACTCAGAAAAAGAAGCAAAAAAGTAATAGGAGGAAAGTTCATACAGCTTTGGTAGAGTCTGAGCCTAGTTGTTATGTCAACAACTCTCAAGAGAGTGCATTGGGAACAAGTGATACAATACAGAATGATACACTGTTTCATAGTAAAGCTACAGAGGCAGAAGCTAGCCTAATACTGGGAAGAACACAGGAGAGTCAGGGAAGGCAAGCAGTGTTTAAGGAGATATTTGAGGATTTAACTCAGCTGGAGATTACTGATATTTTGAGCAGATTCACCCACAGGATGGGGGAATCCCTTAATGTCTTGGATGGTATGAATCAGTGATGAAGAAGCTGTTGGGGTAATGATAAATAGAATGGACTGCTTGAAATTTCTAAGTATTTGCCAGAATCCTTTTGTCCAGCAAATTTTTAGAAATTTTCATTTGGCAGGAGGTAACAATATGACCAATCTGTTAGCTTTAGCTGCTGCTGGATGCAATAGAATGTATCCCGCTGATTCTATGTGGCCTAGTGGAGACAGACCCTGGTAATCACTTAGAGACTGTATTAGAAAGTTGAAAGAAGTGGCAATGAAAACTGCTATCAGGGCTGGAGATTGTAACAGTAAGCACCCTAGCATGCCTAGGGCGGCTACTAGCACAGGTTCTTAGATCTGCTTTTCTAAAGGAAAGCAACTCAAAATGGGTTAACAATCTTACTTTAATCAAACATATCATTTACCT
>CM053586.1:178111786-178136423 GCA_028646515.1 Pseudochirops corinnae
GCCTGGCGCCACAGGCTCCATGTGACCACATTCAGCCTATTAAGGAACAGAGTATACTTTCAAATATCCAAGGGTCCTCAGAGTCACGTAGCCACATTAGCAAAGGGCCTAGGGGCAGGGAAGATCTTTAGATTCCCATAACAGAGATGCAGATATGTATGATGAAATCCCCTTAATAGTTCCTCTTAGGAATATCATGGTGAAGACAGCTCCTCCTGCTTATAAGCCCCTACTTCTGACTCTACTGATTGGTGAAATAGGGTATCATCTTTCAGAAGTGATGGATAAGATTTCACACCTAAGTGACTTAGGAGAATGTGAAAAAAATAAATTTACTTGAGAGAGAAGAGTAAATAGCTGGTAGATTCAAATTCAGAATAGATTGCCAAGAAAAGAACTATTTATTCCTCTGTTGAATGCAGGAGTTGATTTTAGAAAAATTGATGGTATTCCAACTAATGAGCTATACAGAATGTATCAAGAAAGTGGGCTTGATGTTAGACAGAATGGAGAAGTGAGAACTACCCCTACAGATGCTCTTGAACCATTGTATCTAAGTTTGTCACACCTTCGGGATATAAATACACAAACAAGTTATAGTATATGTATCAACTAACTGCATATCATACTCTTGCATTCCTAATCCATTATTTAATTTTCTTTTGTGGATTGCTGAACCAGTCTTTTTTGAGTGACCACATTTTCATATTCATAACAAGAATTAAAAGTTCCCATCCTGAAAATGGAATTAAAATGGCTTAAAAAAAAAAGACTACCAATTTCTCAGTAACCTAGCTACACACTTCCCTAGACCCTTCTTTCCTCCCCCAACTCCCCAATAATCTAATCATTTCATTTGCCAGAGCTTTACTCATTCTACTTATTCTCTCTCCCTTCTATCCTTTCTCAGTAACACAAATTTAGTTCATGCTTTCATTGTCTTTCGCCTGGATTATTGTAGTAGCCCCCAGCCATTATTCCTATCTCCTCCCCAAAAAGTCAGAACAACATTCTCCCTAATTTTGCATTTTAGTTATTCCCAGTTAATCATTTGAATATACTAATGATAACCTAAGTGATATTCTCTTGTTTTAAAATTTTGCCATCTTTAGAAATTATTAAAATCTTTTAATGCTCTTGTGGTGCAGCTAGATGGTACAGTGCCTAGAGCACTGGGCTTGGAATCAGGAAGGCACATCTTCATGAGTTCAAATCTGGCCTCAGACATTTCTAGCAGTGTAACCCTGGGCACATCATTTAGCCCTGTTTGCCTGAGTTTCTTCATCTATCAAATGAATTGAAGAAAGAAATGGCAAACTAGTCAACTATCTTTGACAATGTTGTTGCATTGTGAGATAAGATAAACTAATTAACTTAAAAGCCCCTTAATTAATTTCTTCCTAATGATCTGGTTACCATATCACATCCTTCCCTCCCCAAGCTCCTCTACCCCCATTCAGTCCAGTCCAGTGGCTTTCTACAGTTTTCAGATTAGATATAAAACCCTCTGTTAGTCATTTATAACCTAGCCTTCTTCTAGCCATCCTGTCTTCTTATGCCTAACTTGTTTCCACATACTTTTCTATCCAGTGACATCAATGAACTCCGTGCTGTTCTTTGTTCCTTTTTTCATGTTTTCTTATGTTTCATATTTTTAAAAACTACCTACAGGTGGTATGTAGTTTAATAGTTTCTTGTTCTTTGCATATTGAAATATTTGTGTTTTATGAACAAATTCTCAGTAAAAAGTAGTATGGGGGGAGGGGCGGCAGAGGCCAAGATGGTATAGTAGAAGCACAGACTTGGCATGAGCTCTCACTCGTCACTTCCAATACATGTAAAAAAATGACTAAACAAATTTTAGAGCTACAGAACCCACAAAGTGACAGAGAGAAACAAATCTCCTGCTCAAGACAGCCTGGCAGGCCAACGGGAAGAGGGTCTATTGCACCAAGCTCGGAGCCGAGCCCAGGGCGGCCCTGACCAGCAATGGCTGGAGCAGTCTTCAGGAGAGTGGATCACCAGCAGCTGTGGCAGCTTCCAGACTTCTCAACCCATAAACGCCAAAGAGAAATTAAAAGGTCAGTATGGAACTCTATTGGAACAGGGGAACTGTAGAGCACAGTCCAGCCCCTGCCCCTGGGGCAAGAAGTGGTGGAGATGTAGCAGCTGCAGCTGCTGCCATGTGGCTGCCTCTGGAACTCCTGGCCTACAGGTTGTAGGGGGACCAAGCAACCATTCAGAGGGTAATTGCTCTTCCTTTAACCTGCTTGTATCTGGATTGCGGTCTTGGGTGGTGGTCCTGGGGTATGTGGCCAGTGGGCCAGAGCTTGTGGGGGCTGTAGAGAGGGTGCCCTCCTAATAGTGCCAGCAGCTGTGAAAACCCCAGTGATTTGGGAAAAAGCTCTCTGCAATCTGGAAGCACAGTTCTACCATGCAAAGAGCTCAAAAGCCAAGTAATTGACTGGCAACATAAGCAAACAAAGGAAACATAATCAGACCTCAGATTCCTTTTTTAGAGACAAGAAGGATCAAAGCATGGAACTGGAGGAAGACAACATAGTCAGAACTCCTGCATCAAAAGCTTCCAAGAAAAATATGAATTGGTTACAGGCCATGGAGGAACTCAAGAAGGATTTTGAAAATCAGGTAAGAGAAGTAGAGGAAAAATTAGGAAGAGAAATGAGAATGATGCAAGAAAATCATGAAAAGTGAGTCAACAGCCTCCTAAAGGAGATCCAAAAATACACTGAAGAAAATAACACCTTAAAAAAATAGACTAACTTGGGGTGGCTAGGTGGCGCAGTGAATAGAGCACCAGCCCCAGAGTCAGAAGGACCTGAGTTCAATCCAGCCTCAGACACTTAACACAAAAAACTAGCCATGTGACCTTGGGCAAGTCACTTAACCTCAACTGCCCTGCCCTTGCCCTTCCAAAAAGCCAAAAAAAAAAAGACTAACCCAAATGGCAAAAGAGGTCCAGAAAGCCACTGAGGAGAAGAATGCCTTAAAAAGTCGAATTTGCCGGATGGAAAAGGAATTTCAAAAAGTCACTGAAGAGAATAATTCCTTCAAAATTAGATTGGAGCAATTGGAAGCTAATAACTTTATGAGAAATCAAGCTACTATAAAACAGATCCAAACAAATAAAAAATAGAAGGCAATGTGAAATATCTCATTGGAAAAAATACTAACCTGGAAAATAGATCCAGGAGAGATAATTTAAAAATTATTGGACTACCTGAAAACCATGATAAAAAAAAGAGCCTATAAACCATCCTTCAAGAAGTTCTCAAGGGAAATTGCCCAGATATTCTAGAACCAGAGGGCAAAATAGAAATGGAAAGAATTCACCAATCACCTCTTGAAAAAGATCCCCAAAAGAAAACTCCTAGGAATATTATAGCCAAATTCCAGAGTTCCTAGGTCCAGAGTTCCTGCAAGCAGTCAGGAATAAACAATTTGAGTATTGTGGAAATACGGTCAGGATAATACAAGACCTAGCAGCTTCTACGGTAAGGAATCGAAGGGCTTGGAATATGATATTCTGGAGATCAAAGGAGCTAGGACTAAAACCAAGAATCACCTACCCAGCAAAACTGAGTATAATACTACAGGGGAAAGTATGGTCATTCAGTGAAATAGAGGACTTTCAAGCATTCTTGATGAAAAAAGCAGAGCTGAACAGAAAATTTGACTTTGAAATACAAGAAGCAAGAGAAGCATGAGAAATTAAACAGGAAAAAGAAATCATAAAGAAGTTATTGAAGTTGAACTATTTATATTCCTACATGGAAAAACGATAATTGTAACTCATAAGACTTTTCTCAGTATGAGGATAGTTGAAGGGAATATATGTATGTGTATATATATATGTATACAGACATATATATGTATGTATAATGTATAGGGGGGTGTATGTGTATATAAGTATGTATGTGAGTATGGGCATATGTACATGTATACATTGAGAACACAGAATGAGTTGAATATGAAGGGATAATACCTAAAAAATAAAATTAAGAGGTGAGAGAGCAATTTATTGGGAGAAGGAAAAAGGGAGAGATAGATTAAGGTAAATTATCTCATATAAAAGAGGCAAGAGAAAATTGTTACAATGGAGGGGAAGAGCAAGAAGGTGAAAGGTAATGGGACAGCCTTACTCATTGAATTTGGCTAAAGGAAGGTATAACATACACACTCAATTGGGTATCTTACCCTACAGGAAAATAGGGGGGACGGGATTAGAAGGGGGGGCAGATTGGGGGAGAGGGTAGTTAGAAGCAAACAGTTTTGAAAAGGGACAGGGTCAAAGGAGAAAATAGAATAAGTGGGGGGTGGATAGCATGGAGGGAAATAGAGTTAGTCTTTCACAGTATAACTACTATAGAAATGTTTTGTGTAACTACATGCGTACAACTTATATTGAATTGCTTGTCTTCCCATTGGGGGCTGGTGAGGAGGGAAGGGGGGGAAAACCTGGAACACAAAATTTTAAAGACAAATGTTTTTTTTTTTTTAATTATGTTTTTACATGCAACTGGGAAGTAAGATATACAGACCCTGGGGTATAGAAATCCATCTTGTCCTACTAGAAAGTTGGGCGGGGGGAGGATATAAGAGAGAACAGATTGGGGGAAGGGGTATTCAGTAGGCTTGCTATTTGAGGGTAGGGGAAAGATGGGGAGAAAAAATGTAACTCAGATCTTGTGGAAATGAATATTGCAAACTAAAAATAAATAAACAAATCAGGGGAGGAGGGAAATACTTTTTTTTAAGGGAAGAGAAGGGGCTGTCAGTGTTCTGTTAGAAAGCTCTTCCACTTGGAACCATATATCACTCTGAGGATTTAAATACATTTTCCAAAAGAATGATTGTTCAGTGTTCAACATGTACTCTACCCCCACCCCCACTTAGCTGTCTAGTGTTTCAGGGGGGGAGGGGGCAAAGAAGGTAGAAATGGCTGAAGGAGTTAATATTTGATAATGTAGTGCATCTGCCACTCGCTTCTTGAGTTAGATATTGAACTTTTTTCTGTGTGTAGTTATATTTTGGGAGGACAAAATTTGACCCATGATATAAGAAGATCAGAATAATAGAGAACTATATAATGAACAGTTTTACCAGATGTAGTTCTAAGACTATCCAGAAGTAGTTGACCTATTCTTTGATTAAGGCAATGATTATCAAACCTTTTTAGTCTCAGAACCCCTTTACACTGTTAAAAATTATTGAGAGCCCCTTCTCTCCAAAGAGCTTAAGTTTATGTGGATTATCTTTTGATATTTATTATATTAGAAATGAAAATATTATTATTATGAAAAAGTTTTGACCTTGGGGACCCTCACTAGTACACTACAATTTGAAAACCAGTGTTTTAGGGTGTTGAACTATGGACATAGTGATTTTGTTGCTTCATTCTTTGATTTAATTGTCTCATAAAATTTGCATTTCTACAAAAGATTTTGCATGCTCAAATTTACTGGAAGTCATTTTGCTAGGAGTAGCACTTACAACTTGTTCATATTTTTATGGATTTCTAATATAAGCCAGTTCAGTTTAAAGGTAGTCAAATAATATAAGCTATTTTCCTAAATTCCTAAATTTCTCCTTTTTTAGCAATTTCTCCATTAATAGAATTTCTCCCTCTCTCACCAGCTTTCTTCAAAGTTCAGCTCAAAGACTGCCTCTTCCATGAGGCCTATTCTGATTACTTTCAGACACTGATGTCCTCCTCCAAAAATTACTTTGTGTGTATTTTTAATTTACTTATCTGTGGGCTTCACCCCATAAAATGTGAGCTCCTTGAGGGCAGTAGCTTTCATTTTTGTCTTTGTATTCCCAGCATCTATCACAGTATAGGTCCCTATATAAAAATAGATGTATAATCCTGAGCAAGTCACTTACCACTCCATGAGTCTAAGTTTCTTGCCTTGCAAAAAGATTAGTGTCCCTTCCAGCTTTAAGTTTATGGTTCTAGAACTCTCTTACTGGACTGTCCAGATTATACCTGTAATTATAATCTCATTCAACAATATTCAAAGGACACCTAAAAAAATTGGCAGAAGATAAGTCCTATATCAGCTGGGTAAAAGGAGCTCTATAATGCAGATAGGTTCAAGCCCGACTGTAAGTATATCTAGCATCTGTTAAAGGAATGAAAAAATGGAGCCATCTATGACTTTGCTATTTGAATGAATAGCACTGGCAGATGGAGAGGAAGAAACATATCTCGGGGATGTACCTTTGGCCACGAGACTTCTTTAGTGTCTCCTTAGTATTTCTTTATGGATGAAGATAACAAAGAGAGCTTGGAAATTGTCTCCTTTCTTATAAAATCAAGTTTTTTAGTTACTTTGTCACTGCTGTTAAGCATGATAACTAGTGCTTTGTCAAAGTACATTTTTCAAAAAGAAATTTAAATTGAGTATTTAGCATTTCTCCTGCTATAAAATGTTCTTGATGTAATTCCATATGTAAAGTATGGTTACATAGGGAATTTGGCATGATTTATGATTGGAAATTAATATTAGGTCAGTACCTGCTTATCAAAATTGAAATGTTAAAGTCTTAAACTGAGAATTAAGTTCCTTTATACCCATTTTGAAGGTCAGAAACAGCCGAAAAGAAAATGTGAAACAATATCTATTAGGTGTGATAAAGATCAAAATCTCATTCCTTTCTTCCACTTTCTGAACCTGACAGCAAGAAAAGGGGACCTCTTTGCTTGTTATACTTCATGACTTCAGGGGTACTGTAAGTACCACTACATAGCAAGAGTTTGAATTAACAATTTTGTTGAAAAGCCTACTTTTTCAGATTTTAGATCTTTTAGAGAATAGGGAAATAGCTATTCATTGTTTCTTCCATGTTTTCATGCCTTTACCAGGTTTCAGGGGTGAGGTATAACAGTACCAGTACTGTTAACAAAACAAGAATTTGAATTAAGGATTGAGTTGAAAAGGCTACTTTGTTTTGGCTTTTTAAAAAATCTAAATAAACTTTATTGACATCTTTTATAGTTATATTATCTGAATTTCTACCACTATTCCTTCCCCTTTTCTCCCAGAGAGCTATTTCATGGAACCAAAAATAAAATTTTTTTTAAGAGGAGGAAAGGGGGAACAAACCAATACAGCCAAAAAGTGTGAAAATATGTGCAGTGTTCCACATTCTGTGTCACTTACAGATGTGCAAAGGGGTAGGGGACATGTCCTCTCATATCTCTTCTTTGGAGCCACGTGCTTATTATTATTTGTAATTTAACATTGTTTTCAGTTGTTTTATGGTGGTGGTTCTTTGCATTTACACTGTTCTAGTCCTTATATACATCATGGGTCTGCTTGCTTCACTCAATCATTTTTTGAAAGTATTCCTTGCTTTTTTAAAGCATAGTAATATTTCATCACATTCGTTTAGTATGGACATCTTCTTTACAAAATAGCCTAGTTTTTCATTTTTTTACACAGATTTCCAAAAGTCATGGATGGCTCTATTTTTTTTTAATGCCCTTTACAGATGTTAGATATACTTGTAATCAGGCTTGAACTTTGTTTCCAATTGATAGAGGTCTTATCTTCTATCTGTCATTTCCCTAGGTGTTTTTTTCTGAATGTTAGGCTTGTTGAGTGAGGTTATGATTATAAACATAATTTGGGCAGTCCAGCAAGAGTTTTATTACCATAGACTTAAAGCTAGAAAGTACAACTAATCTTTCCAACAGGGGAGGAAACCGAGAATTATGGAGTGGTGAGTGACTTGCTCACAATCACACATCTATTAAATGTTAGAGGTGGAATTTGTACTTAGAGGTTTCTGACTGCAGCATTTTATATCTACTAAGCCACTCTGCCTCTCCCTTCTATTCGATTTCAGTCTTTCGTTTGCAAGATGAGAGTGAATACTGAGTTCTCTATTCAGTTTTTTTTTAGCAGGGTGCCATTTGAAATTCTGATCAAACCTTTAAAAACATTGGCTGCCCAGCAAGCCCCTGTCATGGTACATTAACTCATTCTCTAGCACTCTATTCTGCTTTATAGGAAAAATACTCAGCATTACCTTGTTTGATATGGTACTTTTCTTCTGGCATCCAACTAAATTGTAATACCCCCAACTCTACCAGGAGGAGAGCTCATCCTTGTCAGGTCATCTTCCTTGGTTACAGGTTGCAGCACAGTGAAACTTAAACTTATCTTCTGTTATTATGTAGCATTGGATAATTTCCAATATAAACTAGCTTAGTTAGGACTCTTCTAAGGAATAAAAATGATAGTAACGTATGTTGTTTTGCTTTTTTGCTTTTTGGAGGGCAGGGCAATTGGGGTTAAGTGACTTGCCCAAGGTCACACGGCTAGTAAGTGCTAAGTAAGTGCTAGTAAGCGCTTAGTGTCTGAGGTCACATTTGAACTCAGGTCCTTCTGACCCCAGGGCCAGTTCTCTATTCACTGTGCCACCTAGCCACCCCTGTTGTAAATATTTTAAAGAGCTTTGTATGTGACCATTTCAAAGTCTATAGACCTTTATATTTGTATAGCATTACAAAGATAGTGGGTTAGGCTTTTTTACTCAAACTGCTGTATGGATCGTGTTTGTAGACCATAAAGAAGCTGTTCACTGGTTAATATGAGTAGAATTTCACTTTCAACTTAAAATATTTTTGTCTTGATTTTGGGTTCTCCAGTCCAATCTAGTAAGCATTTATTAAGGGTCTATTATGAACTTGGTACTGTGCTAGTCACTGGGTACCAGAGACAGAACAAAAACAATTCTTGCCCTGATGAAAGTTACATTCTCCTGGGGAGAATACAAGATGAACAAACCAAAGTTTACATGATAATTTGAAAGTTTATAATAAGAACTTATCATAGAATCACATTTATTATTTTGAAATATGTGTTCAATAGGCCCTGGAGTCAGGAGGATCTGAGTTCAAATACATCCTCAGACTCTTAACAGCTGTGTGATGTTAGGCAAGTCATATAACTCCAATTGCCCTGCCTTGCTCCCTCCAAAAAACAAAAAAAGAAGTAGATGTGCTGTTAAAGCTTCTGGCTAAAAAGGGCAACAATTTTATTTTATCTTTGAGCTGGGTTGTCAAGGAGAATCAAAAAGGGAAACTATTTTTAATAATCATAGCTGTAAAAATAACACCATAAAGTAATGCAGTTTCTTCTAGATGCCACTTGTTACTTTGGGTAGTAATGTTTCATTATTTTTCAGCTATGTATGCCTTAATACAAAGCAGTAAAATTTATTGTGATAGCTTTCCAGTTTATCTTCACCTCTTAGTGATTTAGACATTAGATACTCTGCATCAAGCTGTCACTTTTTTCTTTGTTTTTAGCCTTTGAAACATCTCTGTGGCTCAGTTGGATAGAATTCTTAATGAAATTACTGAAGAGCCTTATTCACTGTTGCATATGATTTATTATTCTCATTTATTTTGCTTTTTATTTTTCTTGTTTGGGTTCATATATTTGGTTCAGGTCTGTGGTTTTGTTGATTTAGTGAGTTGTTGAAGTGTGGAAATTCTTTTCACTGATTTATTTCACTGTCAGTTGCTATGTCATTTATGGAAAGGGATGAGAATACTTGTGTGGACTGATCAGAGTGAAGTGAACAGAACCAAGAGGATAATTTGTACCATAACATCAACATGGTAAAAAACTATTATGAGAGAAATATTTCTTGAGTTCATGTGGTAGATAACTGCAGCCAATATATATATATATATATATATATATATATATATATATGACAGTTCAGAAATTATAGAAGCAAAAACCCAAGTTTTAATTTTATGTTGAAGCATAGGTTCAAGCCTTAGAGAAAACCTGAACAATTGGATTCTAACCAGAATTCTTATAGGCAAAATTACATCAGAGTGACAGAGAAATACATCTTCTAACAGTTAAAAGATAGATCCATAATCCCTTATAACAAAGAAATTTTTTTAAAGAGAAAGGGGTAAGAGAAAGAAGAAAAAATTTCAGCAAAACTGATTAATACTTCCCTCCCCAAATCTGATGAAATATGCAGTGTTTCATACCCCTTGACCCTGATATCTGCAAAGGGACAGGGAGAGGTATCTTCTTATTTCTTTTTTGGGGGGGCCAAACTTGAATAACTGACAGTTATATAGGGCTTTAAGGTTTTGAAAAATTTTACATACATTATCTTATTTGTTCCTTACCACAACCTATGAAGAAGTTACTAAAGTTATTATTATCCCTGTTTATAAGAGAAGAAACAATCTAAGATGTTAAGGGACTTGTCCATGCTCACAAGACTGTTGAGTATCAGGACTTATTTTCCCAGAACTCCACTTCTTCATTTCCTAATATTTATTGGTCTACCTTTTTGTTTCCCCCCCTTTTGTGATGCTTTAAATCAGCTAATTTATATTTGGAAGATTTCTATTTTTAAAAAACATTTGTTGCCCTTGGACTGTGACTCATAGAACAAGGTAAAGGTAGTGAGTAATGGCTACTTCAGCCCCTTTAATACACCTAAAAATGATTTGTTTCTTTTTTCAGAGATTTGGGGAGTTAAAACACGATACTGGCTAGAAAAAAAAAGCCCAGGATCTTATGAAACGTTTGAGTCAGACGAATATTTATTAAGTGCCTACTGTATCCTAGGCACAGAACTGGAGATACAAGGGGGGAATATTAGTTTCTACCCTCAAGGAGTTTATGTTTCTTTTGGGACAGCAAATATTTATACATATAAGTATATGCACAACTTATACAAGGTAATTTTAGGAGGGGACCAAATAAATGCTGGCCAGCTTGGGGTGGGGGGGGGGCGGGGATCAGGAGTGATCTCATGTAGGAGATAATGTTTGAATTAAACTTTGAAGGAAACTCAGGATTCTAAGAGGTTAAGGTGAGGACGGAGTTCAGGCATGAAGGTTAGACTGAACAAAGACCCAGAAGATGGAATGTCACTTTAGAGCAGGGGTGGGGAAACTGGCCTCTCTAGCTCCTCAAGTACAGCCCTTTGACTGAATCCAGACTTCTCCTTAATAGAAGAATTTGTTCTGTAAAGCTTGGACTCTATCAAAAGACCACACCCAGAGACCTAGAAGACCATATGTGTCCTTGAGGCCTTAGATTCCCTACCCCTGCTTCAGAGCAACAGCATGACAAGGCAGGTTTGGCCAGGTTAGAAAGTATGTGAAGGGAAGTAATTCTAACGTTGGAAAGCAGGTTGGAGTGGCAGGGGCCTTAAATGGCTATCTGAGGAGTCTGTATATAATTTAAAAGCTAATAGGAAACCCTTGGGCAGTGGTTCTCAACCCTCCTAATACCGTGACCCTTTAATACACTTCCTCATGTTGTGGTGACCCCCCCCAACCATAAAATTATTTTTATTGCTACTTCATAACTGTAATTTTGCTATTGTTATGAATGGTAATGTAAATATCTGATATGCAGGATGTATTTTCATTGTTACAAATTGAATATAACCCACAGGTTGAGAACCGCTGCATTGGAGTTTATTGAGCAGATGAGTGGCTTCCTTGGTCTTAGAAATATTACTTTCCTGGCAGCTAGGTGGCGCAATGAATAGAACACTAGCTCTGGGGTCAGAAGCACATGAGTTCAAATGCAGCTTCAGACACTTAACACTTACCAGCTGTGTGACCTTGGGCAAGTCATTTAACCCCAATTGCCTTGCCTTCCTCCTCCACAAAAGAAAAAAAAAATACAAATAAAAGAAATATTACTTTGGTAGCTGCATAAGTGGAGGATGGATTGGTCAGGGTGTTTATGTTAAGGAGATAATTTATAAAATTAGGGATAAACCACCATGGCAAGGCTGCTTAGTGCTTAATCATTTTGGAGTTGTTGTTTTTGTTTTCTTTAACTTTGATATTTTTCAAATAAGCATTTATTATATGATATATGGATATATACATATTTATATATATATATATATATATAAATATATACACACACACACACACACATACTTTTTTTTTTAATATTAGGTGCTGCTGGTGAGCAGTAGTCGTCATCCAGACAGATGGATTGTCCCTGGAGGAGGCATGGAGCCTGAAGAGGAGCCAGGCACAGCTGCTGTTCGAGAAGTGTGTGAAGAGGTATATATAAAAGGAGTGATCAGTTGAAAATATTTACATTTGCCAATATCTGTCTCTTTTTAAGGAGGCATGTTATTTTCTTCACTTCTAATCTCTTACAGTAATCTGATTAAATACCCTATCCCCATTCTGTTCTATTTATATAGTCATTTAAAATATCTCCATGTATGTGATGCTTTTGGTATTATAGAAAGGTAGTTTTTGATCATTATAAGTAATGTGCCTCTTTTGTGTCTTAGGGAATTGAAAATGACCATATCTTAGCTTACGTCAGCTTCACTTATGGTTCAAAAAAGGCATGGTTAGGATATTGTTACTACTTCTAAGTGTGACCTTGGGGGAATCAATCACTCTGCCTTTGTATCTTTTCTGTAATTTTGTTATACCTGTCAGGAAATTAAGAATCAAATCATCGTTCCTCTCAAAACTATCTCAGAGGATAGGTTATAAACCTTAAAATGATATGTAAATGTCAGTTATTATTAGTCACCCCTAACATACATTCTAATATAGCTTATTACCTGCTACCTTTATGGTGATGACAAATGTTTTGGTCTCTCCCATAATCCAGGCAAGAACCTAGTAGAGGTGAACAATGCAATGTTTAATGACTTTTAGTTTTGAAACTCCTTAGAGGAAAATGAATGAATGAATAAGTGAAAAAGCACTTTGTAGGTGAAAAGCCCTATGCTACATGCTAGGACTTCAGATAGAAAAGCAAGACAGACTAATAGATCAGAGGTTCCTAATGTTTTTTGTGTCATAGATCCCTTGAACAGTCTAGTGAAGCCTACAGTTCACTTCTCAGAATGATATTTTTAAATACATAAGTTAAGAAGAATTACAAATAAAACTAACTACATCGAAATACAGTTACCAGAATATTAAAAACAAGTTAATAAGACCCCAGGTTTTATGAACCTTTGTAATAGGAGATTCCAATTGCAAGTTGAATGTATTCAATCTGTGCCACAAAAATTAAACAAATGTACATTAGCTAACACTTTTTCCTTTTTAATCAGTGATTTCTCTGAATTCTTTTATTCAGCAAATATATTCTAAGTGCCTACTATGTGCTAGGTACTATGAAGTTAAGGAAGAAGTAGGAAATAAAATTCCTCTTTCAGAGCTTATATCCTATTGGGGAAATAGGATACATATGAAACATATGAAACAAGTAGCAATTAAAAATAATTAATAATTGAACAGTTGAATAGTATAACCTCGATTGTACCTTCTTGAACTCCTTTCCTTCTAACTTTTAACTGGAGTTTCTCAAGATTTAGTTCTTAACTCACTGTTCTTTTTCCTTTATCTATTCTAGAGCTTTGACTACTACTTCTTTATTGAAGATTGAGGGAAGTATTGTGTGCCATCTTCTTCTGGAAGGCCTCCTTGGCCACCCAACTTATTAATATTTCACCTTCCTCAGATTTTCTTGTAGCACTTTTGAACTCTTGTCCCATTCATTCCTTACCTGTATATACGTACCTGTTATATCCCTGAAGGAGAATGTATGTTCCTTGAGAGCAGGGATTGATTTTTCAAAAATGTCTTTGTATTCCTAGTACCAGTCCTAGGACCTAATTCAATGTAAGCATTTAATAAAGATTTGTTGAGTTTAGTAGTCAAAAAAGGACTGATTTTGGAACATAGGACCTGAGTTTAAAACCTGACTCTTATATTCTACCTGTGTGACCTTGGGCAGGTTACAACCTCTGTGGTCTTGAGTTTTATCACCTGTTGAGCAAGATGATCTCTAAAGGATCTTCTAGTTCTAAAATTTGTGATTCTACAATTCTACCAATTACATATTTAACCCTTGATGAACTCTAATCTATTTTGCACTACTCGTAGCGCATGTCCATTTGAGTATGCTTAAACTCAACATATCCTATTCCACATTTATCATCTTTCCTTTCTGCCACTGGCTCCTTTTGCCGGTATGTCCATATTACTATCTAACAGAATTGCCCAGGACACTTTCCAGTAGAAGGATCTCCCTATGTTCAGTGTTTAGTTCTTTTTTTTTTTTTTTAATGTAAACAATTCATTTCTTTTTTGCACAATAACATTATAATTTAAATTGATTATTATTCTTCAGCAAAAATGCACTTTGTTATTATGAAGCACTTTTAAATGTTGCTATAGCACAATAATTCTGGAATATAATATCTTAAAAATGTGGTTTTCTCTGTAGAAATTATGTTAATAAAAATACTACACACAATCTCTACCATCAAAATGACAAACCAATTACTGTTAGATAGCAATGACAAGAAATGATGCTAAGATGAGCAATGATGCTTGTTATCATCCTTCCCTAGACTGTTTCATAGTCATCTAACATAACTAGCACAGAATCTCAGAGATGGAAAGAACTTCGAAAGATTATCCTTTATCCATCATCTTTTACGTAGGTATTATCATGAGAGATGCTATGAAAAAGAGTACAGGTCTTTCCGTCAGGAGAGAACTTAGCTCAAATCCCAGCTCTGGTATTTGTTAGTCATGAATAACCAGTGGGCAAGTCACCCAGTCCCTCTAACCCAACTTCTTTCTATTGAGCTGAAATCTGCTTCTTTCTAACTTCCTCCAATAACTTTTCCTTTTGACCTTTGGGGCATATCAAAATAAATTTAATCTCTTCTCTATATGAAAGCTATATAGGTACCTGAAGATAAATTTCATCGTCTTTCCTAAGTTTTTACCTTTCCAGATTTAGCTTCCCAAGACTCTAATAGTTGTTAATCCTCTATAAACATTTTGTTCACTTTGCTATAAATGAACTCTGGCTTGTTAATGTCCTTCCTAAAAATGGGTAACCTGTAAATGAACACAATATTTTTGATACGGTCTTTGCAAATCTGACCAAAATTGCTTTATACTAAAAAATGGAGGAGGAGGAAGAAAATTAACTACTTATCAACTCAGAACCAACAAAAAGTAGTAGAAATACTCTTGGAATGATATAGCTTAATTGGGCCTCATACCTAGAATTCTTTAGGCCAATTTTTCTTATCCCAAGTTCTGAGGCAGTACTACCTATCATCTTCCACTACATTCAACTATTACATTTTGTAAGTAATTTTATATTCTATTTATTTTCCCTTAACTATGGCTACCATTCAAGACTCTTCTCTTGTGTAGAGACAGTAATGTTGTGTAGACTAAACTTCACACTCCTATTCAATACCATTTCCTCGTTTGTAGTGAGCCTTTAATATATCTTGATACTGTTAGTCATTTAGAGCTAAAATCTGGCATGTTAAGGAGTTTGGGAAGTACTAATACTAAAACTGTATTATTTCTCAGCAGCTCCCTAACTCCCTGTTCTGGTTCTTGATACACCCAGAATTTTGCCTTCTTAACTTCTTGACGCTCTGTTATCTTATGGATTTTCTGTAGATTGAGTCTGTCCCATAACCGATCTCTAAGCTTGAATCACTTTAACCTCATGTTTTCTATTGTAAGCTTATTGTTGTTTTAAAAACTCTCTCCCCACTAATTTCATCTTGTTTTCTATCTCCTTTCTATTTCAAATTTTTAGTGCCAGTTCATTTCTCCATCTATTACTAACCTCATTCTAATCTGACTCTTCATTCAAAGTCAATTCTCACATTTCCCTAGAAATAAGAAGACTCTTATCTACCAACTAAAGGTTGGATTGTGAATATAATGCATATGTGATTGGGGAGGAATATACCTCATACCTCAAAAGTGGATCACCATTCTCCCAGTCCTGTAAGACTGGAAGTGTAGGAATCATTCATTCCATTCTTCAGTTAATCCCACTAGTACTTTATAATGTATTTCAAACTGTTCCCTTCTTTATTTGTAGTACCACAACCCTAGCCACAGCCTCAGTGCTGTGTTATCAAAATAATCCTGAGCTTCTGGTCTCTCTTCATTCTATCCAATATACCACTTACTGAAGTACTGGGTATTTTTTCCCATGTCACTGCCGTGCTCAAATGACTTCTTTTTTCCTTATCACATCAAATCTAAACTCCCTAGCTATAGTATTCAAGATTCTTTAACCAGTTGGTAGTTCAGCTATCCTATTCTTATTCCATCATCCCCTCATTAACCCCTTTTGGTTGCCTACAAGTCTTAGAGTGTTATAGGATTCACAGCTGGATGGAATTTTAGAAAGTTTACAGTCCAAATCTGTCACTCAAGAAATAAAATGTATTTATGCCCTTTGTTTTTATTAGTCATTTCTACAAATACACTTATCCCCTCCAAACCTCTCTCCAAATTGAACTTTCCTTTATGACAAAGAAAAACAATTAAGCAGAAACAATACAGTAACTGATTCTGACAGTATATACAACATCCTACACTAAGTAGTCCCCAATGTCTCTGTCATGAAGAGGTAGGGATTTTAGCATTACTTGTTTTCTGCCTATTTAGTTTTTCAGTTCATCAATTTGGCTTCTCTTTTTTCAGTTTTTTCACTTACATTGTAGTCATAGTGTATATTTATCTTTTGGTTTGTGTATCTTTCCTTCTGTATTAGTTCTTACAAGTCTTCCCATACTTCTCTGAATTCCTCAGTATTGTAATTTCTTATTACACAATATTCCATTATTCATATATCAGGGATTTTTTTTCATTTATTTCCTGAAGTGGGTGCTCCTAAGATGGGGCATCCACTTTAGCCTCTGATTTTACAGGTAAGGAATCTTGAGTTCTAGAGAGGTTAAGTGATTTGCTCAAGGTCACACAGTTGCAGAATCTTTTTTTAAATAATATTTTTTTCCTCAATTACAATAAAAGCAATTTTTAACATTAATTAAAAAAAATTTTTGAGTTCCAAATTCTCTTTCCCTCTCTCCCCTTCCTCCTCCCTAAGACAGTAAGCAGTTTGATTTAGGTTACACATATGCAATTGCAGTTATACAACATATAATTCCATATTAGTCATGTTGTGAAAGAAAGCACAGACCAAAAAATAAAACTTGAAAAAAATAGTGGAAAATGGTGTGTTTCAGTCTGTAGTCAGATTCCGTCCGTTCTTTCTCTGGACATCTTTCATCAGGAGTCCTTTAGAATTGTCTTGATCAGAGTAGCTAAGTTACTCACAGTTGATCATCATGCAATATTGCTGTTACTGTGTATCATGTTCTCTTGTGAACCCACATTTTCTGACTGTAAACAAGGCTCTTTCTTCCATAGTTTGCTGCCTTATATCAAAGAACTGAAAGACCAATCTCATTTGGTCAGTGCCGCAGTTTCTGTGTCTAGCCTCTGCCTCTTATATGCATTCCTTACCATCCTTCGCAAATCCTGACCCACCTTTACTTTTGCAGTTTGCCCTGAATAGATTTCTCCCCTTCTGTCTACTTGGTCAGTCCAAATTCCTTATTTCTCTCAAGGCTCACTTTCTTCCTAAACTAACCTTGCCCCATGATTAATTTATTTCCTCAACAGTTTCTGCAGTATTTTAAATTGTAAACACTTGGTGGATTGGAAACTGATTTCTCTTCTTTTTCAGGCCCTTTATAGTGATTGGGTACAATGATGAACACACAGTAGGTGATTAATAAATACTTCCTTAATAAACATAAGTTCTAGGAAAATATGAAACATGGAATACTTCTTAGAGAAAATGAGATTTGAACCAAGTCTTTATGTTTATTCTTTTTTTATGATGAACTTAATAAATAACAGCAAGCAGAAAAAATTCAACATACAAAGAAGAGAATTGTATATGAAGCTATTAACTGTTATACATAGTTTGTTTCTTTTTAAGTATGTATTATATTTAACACAATAGCAGTAAAAGTACTCTACTTGTCTGTCCCCTTCTGAACTTCCTTCTCTTTTATTTGTATTTTTAATCTTTTATCGGTGCTCCCTTTTTAAAAAATCAGTCGTCACCCATCAACTCTCCCCCTACTAATTCCTCCCCCCCCCCAAAAAAAGCCCTTCCTTGTAACAGATAATTATAGTCAAAAACTAAATAACACAATAGCAACATCTAAAAATGTGTCTCTCATTTTGTACCTCTGGTATTTTAACAAGGAGATGGAAACCATCCTTATTACCAGTCTTCCAAAATTATAACCTAGTCATTACATTGATCAGGGTTCTGAAATCTTTCAAAGTTGTTTTTTTAATAATTTTTTTTGCTTTTTGGAGGGGGGGAGGTAGGGCAATTGGGGTTAAGAGACTTGCCCAAGGTCTCAGGGCTAATAAGTGTTAAGTGTCTCAGGCCAGATTTGTACTCAGGTCCTTCCTGACTCCAGGGCTGGTGCTGTATTCACTGCGCCACCTAGCCATCCACTCAAAGTTGTTTTCTTTAACCAATTGTCATTGTATAACTTGTTCTGATTCTTTGAGCCAAGTTTTAAAGAAGCAATGACTACGGATGGGCAGAAAGGAAGTTGGAAGGCATTCCTGATCTGAGCAGCAGCATAAAAAGAGAAGAGAGGGGGAATAAAGACGATGTGAACCACGTGTTGTTGAGAATGTTTGCCTGGCAAGAGCAGAATGGCATTTCTGAGTAATGAATGATAAATGTGAGGATTATGGCCATGGTAGCCTTTGCCCTACTTTCACTTATGAGTGGAAAAAATCAGGAGAAAGATCCAAGTAGCATAAATCGTGGCCAAGAAAGGATAAGCACACCTCTTAACAGATGTTAAGTATTGAGAAAGCCTGCATGACCTACTGGAAAGAGTGCTGGCCTTGGAATCAGGAAGACCCCAGAGGTTCAAATTCTTCCTCAGATATTTACCAACTGTTTGACCCTGTGCAAAGTCACATAACCTCTTTGTTCCTAAGTTCTTCATCTGTTTAAAAAAAAGGGGGGAAGGGATCAGGAACTAGATGGCTTCCAAGTTCACTTCCAGTTCTATGATCCTGTTGCCTATTTATGTCTTTCTGCTACTAGTTCAACAGGAAATGAAGAAGCTTAGACTTAAACTGCAGTAGGTTTAAAAAAAAAAAGAACTTAAATAAAATCAAAGCCCAGTGCTAGCAGATAAAAGCTTTTGAAGTTTGTTATAAATTTGGTCATAGTGGATATGTTATAGTTGATTATGCTTTATTGTGACAGAGGTATATGTAATATAACATTTTTAAATATTAAAGAGATTTTCTGCTGTGAATGGTAGTATCGAGAAAAATAGCAGTATGAATCTTTTAAGAGCATTACTTTTTTTTTTTTGGTGTTTTAAATTGCTTCTTTATATTGAAGATTAAGGAGAACGTCTAGAGTTGTACACACCCTCCTCACTCCCACTAGGTAAGTCTGCACTCGACCTAATCAGCTAGAATCACCTGGTTGTCATTATTGACCTTAAAAAGTAAATCAGGAAATACTTCTAATGAGACTAATAAAGGCTTTCTCCTCCTCTGTGGTACATTCAGTAGACAACAGAAGAGTCTGTTCTATAGCATTTATGCTTTTTTTTTTGTTATTGTTAGATTTGAGTCCTTAGGACTCTATAGCTGTGGAGACATCCAGTTTAGACCCAGTGGGGTGGCTACCCCTTCTATAGCTGCTTTGGCTGGATAAAGACTTGAAGGTGCAGTTAATATGTAAGTTCCCTTTTCTTGAGTGGAGCCCAATTCAAAAGGCAAGACTCAGTGTCTATCAATAAGCTTGGATAGCTACTAGGTTAACCAACTTAGTCTATTACCATAGTAGTGTTACTATCAAAGGGCTAGCATTGTCACTGCTTCAGCTCTCCTGGGGTGGAGTATCATGTTGTCATGCTTCCCCTCTTGGGCAGTATTAAGAGTTCCATATTTTCACAGAATATTGAGAAAGGTGTGGGTCCCAGGCTCTTTATAAGGTGGTAGAGTACCTACCTACACCTAGCCTTTTTCTCCTTTTCCCATTACCCATCCCCATCCTGCCACATGTCCACAGGATAATTCATCCTGAGATTCAGGAATCTCCTGGAATCAAGTCTGTTTTAGTCCTTTCATTTTACTGGGGGGAAACTGAGGGCCAGTGAAGTGAAGTGACTAGTCTGGAGAATCCTAATGGATAAAGAAGAGGCAACCAATGGGAAACCTAAAACACTGCCTTTCCACTTGATATCCCTCCCTCTTGCCACATGACCAGCCAGTTTTTCCTTTCTGTCATTCAGTTCCTTGATAACATCCTTATTCCTATTCTTTGGTTATATATTACACTCTTCCCACACCCATCACAAACCTATCCATTGTCCTTTATTTAATACTGATATGTAGCTCTTCAAAGGCATTCCATGGTATTCCATGTCTTGGTGTCATCTAGCTATGCTAGATGGAATGTTACTGTTGAAAAGTTGGGCTTTTTCTTTCTTGGGAAACTGAATGTCAGTAAAAGAATTTTGCAGTTTCACCAGAGTAATCTTTCCTGCTTTGTTCCTTCTTTTCAACTCTTTGAGTCCAACTCATTTTTCATCCATATTATCTGTCCCAGATAGATTTACTGTCGGCCAATCTATATCAGGTCAGTCCAACTGCATGTAGAAATCTGGGTAATAAATATTATTTATTCACTTAGTCTTTCAATCTTTCCTTTGTGGATGGTCAGATCAGACTCCTTTTGAGTGATTTATAGAGACTTCCCTATAGAGAGCTCTAACTGGGGCTTGCTGCAATCAAAATAGCGTCATCCACAAACAAGGACATCTGGAGCATGTCACCATCTCCAGGACATCCTTCCTCAACCTGGACTTTAACATTATATAACATTGAGCTAAAGGCAAGATGTCAGGTTTCAAACTCCAGTTAGTCATTAATGTAGTTGACCTTGCACAGATTAAAAAAAAAAGCAAACATCTTTATATTTTCCCATCTTTAAAAGGATTTGAGGCATCATAGCATAGAGTAGAGGTATCATATATGTAGCCTGCAACACACTGGACTGCAACTGAACATTAAAATGTAATTGGGAAGTATTTAACACAATAAATAAAAATACAGTAGTACCTAGGTAATGTCCATATGTGGTTTTTTAAGTCAATATTTGACCCACAGGGATCCTTATATATACTTTGTTGTGGTTCAGTTGTTTCAGTCATGTCTGATTCTTTGTGATCCCATCTGGGATTTTCTGGGGAAAGATACAGGAATGATTTGCTATTTTCTTCTCTAGATCATTTTACAGACAAGAAATCTGAAGCAAATAAGGTTAAGTGGCTTACCTGAGGTCACACAGCTAGTCAATGACTGAGGCCAGATTTGAACTCAAGGAAGATGAGTCTCTTGACTCCAGGTCTCATGCTTTATCCACAGTGCCACCTAGCTGTCCCCATGTACAGTTTAGTGGCCTCCATTTCTATTTAAGTTTGTTACCATTGGCCCCTAGAGCACAGATGAAGTTGGAAAGAATTCAGTTGAAATTCCTCCTCTTGATTCTTATGAGCTGGGCAGCCATGGACATATCTAAGACACTAACTATTCTTTGAGTCTTATATACTAAGATATGCATGGTTTATGATCCACTTAGTACTATCCTTTTTTTTTTTTTTAAACATGGTATTGGATTTAATTAGTATTAAACAAAAAAGGTTCAAAATGCCTCGCTTTCTTGCTAAACAAGCGCTCGCCCTGCAGCTGCTCACAATGTGAGCTCAGATACTTCATCTCCAATTTAATCCTCACAACAGCCCTGTGAGGTAGGTGAATCCAGGGAAGTCCGTTGCATAGGATCCCCCAGCTGCTAAGTATGGAGATGACAATCATTCAAGGTTTGTTAAGTACCTACTATGTGCCAGGCAATGTGCTAAACTGGATTCAAACCCATCTTCCAAGTCCAGAGTTTGATGCAGTATGCCCCAGTGCCCATGCGATAGTAAGAATGGCCAAGAGAAGACCAAGTTATCCACAAGGCATGGTGTAGGTCAGTAAAAGGGTGGATTTGTATTTTAGCTGCTCCCACAAGAAAAAAAGTTTTGGTCACAGATCCGTAAGATGAATTAAATCAGTGTGTCTTCATGGCGCACGTATTCTCCAATGTCAGCTTGGTAAAACACGACAGTTGCCATGGGGTCCACCTTCCTGCAGTCCTCTGTAGACTTGGCTGCCACGCCAAAACCCAAAGGGACATCTGCCATGGAGTACACCACCAGTCCCTGATATTGATTAGTATTTTCCGTGATTCGACCCAGGCCAGACTTTAACACATGGTTACCATACAAGAACGACTGCTCTGCTCCAGGTTTCACCCATACTTTATACTTTGCATATGGTGCCAGGTAATCCAGGGCAGTGATGTGCAATCTGAACTTCTGGGTCTTGGTGAACTTCCCAAAGCAGGTCCCCAGAGACACTAGCTTCTCCTGGGAGATATTTACTGCCAGTTTAAGAATCTTTTCACTTACGTAGTAGACTCTGTCTTTATGGAGCCAGAAACAGTAGGTGCCATCAGGTCTGTCCACAAGCAGTTGAATATTTTCTCCAATATATTTTGAGAGCTTCTGGAATAGGGTGCTGGTCTCCTCTTTGGTCAGGGGTCGCATTTTGCACTCCACTTAGTACTATCCTGATAATATCTCTGTGCCAGCACAAGCAAGTGGTTCTTCAGCCTTGCTTCGATCCCAACAATATTAATAGAGAAAATAAAATAATGTATTTAAGCTCCCTTTGGAAATTTTAGGGAGAAGGCAGTGTATAAATCAAAGGTTTATCAGTCAGATATCATTTATAATTACAGAAGGATATAAAAAACAGCATAATGGCCTCTAGATAGATAGTTTACTCAGGCTTCATGTTTGATGAGAAAGAGAAAAAGTCATTCATCAGATGCATTCTAAAATCAACTGAATTGAAAAGAATGTTAGAATAAGTATTTGGACCTTAATTTTTTCCAAAAATTTTGACATTTTAACAACTTTTCTTACTAATAAACTATGGAAGCACTTTTCAAGGAACAACTTTGAAAGAAATGCATTAACTTAAATTACCTTTCATTCCTACCACCCCTTCCTTTTAGTCTTCCCCACATATCTAGTTGAGAAAGCTGTCACAGTTTAGTGTTGTTTTAAATAAAGCAAGACTGTTAGGTAGCATATAATAGCATTATCAGACATAGATATGATTAAGTCCAACCTGCTTCTAATCCAATGTTTGCTTATCAAACAGATTTAAAGACATAGCACATTTGCTAAATTTCAATTGAAACTGTTGAATTCATTGCATTAGAAACAATAGCTGAATTATTGAATAAAGCCCTCAGTTTTAAAAAATAGATTACTCTTTAACAACATATTTAACCACCCTTTTCTAGATAGGCCTCCAGTTTTTAGTTCAGTGGTGAAAATCCCATTACTATAAATGCCAAATGGACCTGTCTGTCTTACAACAGTGTTATTTTCTTGTTCTATTGATATCCCATAAAATAACAGGGCAAGAAATACTTTGTCCACCCATCCTTGTGATAGTTTTTCTCTGTGCAATAAAAAGTACTCCTTTGTGTGGTGTTTGTAAAGCAACTTTCTTTTACTAAATTCATTGTGAAAGTTAAAAACTGTTTACTGTCAGAGCTGAAAAGAGCTGTATCAGAGTTCTTTTGTTCAGCAATTATAGTTAAACTCCTTTTACCCCTTTCTACCTCAGACATCCCTAATTTTCATCAGGACAATTTACTTTGAACTTTGAAAGATCTGTGCTGTTTTGAGGTAGCCGGTAAGCCATCTGACAACATCACAGTCCACTGCTCCTTCAAGTCATACAGATCCTTAGCTTGATATAGAACAATTTAAGTACAAATAGGAATTTTGAAAAGAAAAGTTATCAGGAGAAAGACATGTTAAACTTTTTCTTTACGTGCAACAGTTGAATGGCATGATGTAGTGGCCACAGCAGTGTACTCAACAAGTATTTTTTAAGCTTACTATGTAGCCAGCTTCTCTGCTACACATTAGAGATAAGGCCAAGAAAATCTCTGCCCTCGGAGTTTATGTTCCTGTATAGGGATACTTCAGGTTTAGTTTGCAATAAAATGAATATCACAATAAAGTAAGTCACATGAACTTTTTGGTTTCCCAGGGCACATAAAATTTATTCTATTATATTGTCTATTAAGTGTGCAGCGGTATTATGTCTTGAAAAATATCTGTACCTTAATTAAAAATACTTTATTGCTAAAAATGCTGACCATCATATGAGCCTATAGTAGTAAGTCATAATTTCTTTTCTTTTTTTCTTTTTGGAGGGGAGAAAGGCAGGGCAAGTGGGGTTAAGAGACTTGCCCAAGGTCACATGGCTAGTAAGTGTTAAGTGTCTGAGTTTGGATTTTAACTTGGGTCCTCCTGACTCCAGGGCTGGTGCTCTATTCACGGCACCACCTAGCTGCCCCAAGTCATAATTTCTTTGCCTATAGAGAGTCTTACCATGATGTTCTTTCAAGTTCTGTTTTGCCCTCTGGTTCTAAAATACCAGGTCACTGCGTAATTTCACATGTTCAGCCTGTATTTGATTGCTTATCCTTCCAGTGGGGGTGGGTGACGAGGGAGGAAGAGAAAGAATCTAGAATCTAAAGTTCTATAATCAAATGTTAAAAATATATATCTATATATATGC
>CM053586.1:178136923-178180758 GCA_028646515.1 Pseudochirops corinnae
CAGTGTCTCTGATAAAGGCCTCATTTCTAAAATATACAAAGAATTGAGTCAAATCTATATGAATACAAGTCATTCCCCAATTGATAAATGGTTAAAGGATATGAACAGGCAGTTCTCAGAAGATGAAATTAAAGATATCTATAAGCATATGAAAAAAATGCTCTAAATCACTATTGATTAGAGAAATGCAAGTCAAAATAACTCTGAGGTACAACATCTCACTGGCCAGACTGGCTAAGATGACAAAACAGGAAAATGATAAATGCTAGAGAGGATGTGGAAAAATTGGAACACTAATGCATTGTTGGTGGAATTGTGAACTGATTCAACCATTCTGGAGAGCAATCTGGAACTATGCCCAAAGGGCTATAAAGAAGTGCATACCCTTTGACCCTGCAATACCACTTGTAGGGTTATATCTCAAAGAGATCGGAGAAGTGGGAGGAAGACCCGTATGTACAAAAATATTTATAGCAGTTCTTTTTGTGATGGCAAAGAATTGGAAATCAAAGGGATGCCTATCAATTGGGGAATGGCTGAACAAGTTGTGGTATATGAGTGTAATGGAATACTATTGTGCTATAAGAAATGAGGAACAGATGAACTTCATAATAACCTGGAGAGACTTATACAAACTGATGCTGAGTGAGAAGAGCAGAACCAGGAGAACACCGTACACAATTACAGACACAACGTATGTGTGATGACTAACTTTGATTGACTGGACTCCTCTCAGTAAGGTTATAAGACGACTCCAAAAGACTCATGATGGAGAGAGATATTCACATCCAGAGAAGGAGCTGCAGAGTCTGAGTGCAGATTGAAGCAAACTACTTGCTCTCTCTTTTTTGTTCTGTTTAGTTTCTTCTTCCTCATTATTCGTTCCATTGGTATAATCCTTCTTTACAACCTGACCGATGTTTAATGTGAAGGTATTTGTAGATTCTGTGTTTGCATGCCGCCATGAGGGGGGGGAGAAGAAGGTAGAAAATTTGAAACTCAAGGGACTGTGGAACTGAATGATGTAAACTAAAAGTAAATAAACAAATTAATTTTTTTTAAAAAGAATGAAGCAATCCCTACTCTCAAGGAGCTTCCATTCTAAGTGGGGAGACAACATATTTAAGTATATACAGAATAAATACAAGTTACATAAACACAAAGTAGTTAAAATACAAGGTAGTTTGGGAGGGAGGGCACTTAGCAATGGCAGCAGGGTGGGGGTGGGACATCAGGAAATCGACAATTTTCTCAAAATGGCACTGGAGTTGGGGCAACTAGGTGGTGCAGTGAATAGAGCACAGGTCCTGGAGTCAGAAGGAGCTGAGTTCAAATCCAACCTCAAACACTTAATACTTAACTAGCTGTGTGACCTTGGGCAACTCACTTAACTCCAATTGCTCTGTCTTTCCCCCTCCAAAAAGACAAAAAAAAAAATTATGCTTGAGCTCTCTTAAAAGAACAGGGGGATTTTAAGAGGCAGGTGAAAAAGGAGCACGTTAAGGAAAAACCATTGATGCAAAGACACGAAGACAGTTGCAAAGATACAGAATAGAGAGAAGACAAGTTTAGCCGAACATCAGAATGGGGTGAGTTGGGAGTAATAGTGTACAATGAGACTGGAAAGTTAGATTGGGCTCAGGTTATAAAGCGTTTTCAGTGTTAAATGACTGTAACAGGGTTTACTCTGGCCCTGCTTTCTGAGGGTTGGGCTGGTTACATCTCTAACCAGTTGACCCTTTCCTATTTCTCCAGTATCCTGAGGGTGTTGGGGAAGTATTTGTTTTCCTGCTATTAGCTTAACCCCCCCCCCCCCCATTCCCATGGTGTTCCACCTTTTTTTTAGAGATCAGTGACTAGCACTACAATTTTGTTTAACCACTTAACATCAGATTAACTTTTTTTTTTTTTTTGCCTTTTTTGGAGGGCAGGGCAATCAGGGTTAAGTGACTTGCCCAAGGTCACATGGCTAGTAAGTATTAAGTGTCTGAGGCTGGATTTGAACTCAGGTCCTCCTGACCCCAGGGCCTATGCTCTATTCACAGCCGCCCCTAGATTAACTTTTAAAAGGAATATTTACTTAAAAGATATAGCAAGACCAACAAACATACAAACACATCCCTCCAATATATATGGAATAATCTCCTCTGCCCCACATCTCAGGGGATTGAAGGGGTATTAGGCTCATAGTTTGGCACAGTTCCCACACAGCAGTAGTCCCATCAAGTTCAAGTCCAAAGTTCCACCAGGCTGTCAGTCCAGACCATTGTTCCATGGGGATTCCCTACTAAGGAGGGCTTCAATCTGCAGTCTAGAATCCTGGGTTGCGAGATCCCTTTGGCTCCAGCTCCCAGATTGGAGACTTTGCTCCCCCGTGCCTAGAATTGCAAAGGATGAAGGAAACAATATGAAAACTTCAGGCCTGTTTCTTGGGGCAACATGGTGTGGGGGCAGGGGAAGAGAGGTGGCTTTCCCAAATTATTTCATGCTGTTACTTGCTGTGAATGAATGAGTCTAATGGATGTGACAAACCTTTTTAGAATCTGGATGTCAGAATTATTAGAACTGTTTGATGCAAAGACTGTTTTCCCCCTCAGTCCTTATCTTTTATTCTAATTCTAACTACATTGATTTTGCCCCTGCAAAAGCTTTTTAGTGGTTCTCCACCCTCCTAACGCCTCGACCCTTTAATACAGTTCCTCATGGTGTGGTGACCCCCAGCCATAAAACTATTTTCGCTGCTACTTCAGAACTGTAATTTGGCTGCTGTTGTGAATCGTAATGTAAATATCTGATGTGCAGGATGTATTTTCACTGCTACAAATGGAACATAACCCACAGGTTGAAAGCCGCTGCTTTATATATTCAAAATCATCTCTTGTCTTTTATAATCTGCTTCATCCCAAGTCTGCTTATGAATTCTTCTATCCACACTTGCATACCTTATTTTTATTTTCAAAAAACATTTTTATTGATATCTGTTGCTTTTATATTGCTTTCATTTCCTCCAGTATTCCTCTCCCTCTGACCTCATAACCATCCCTTATAAAAAGATAATTTTTTTCTTTTGGGGGGGAAGGCAAGGCAATTGGGGTTAAGTGACTTGCCCAAAGTCACACAGCTAATAAGTGACAAGTGTCTGAGGCTGAATTTGAATTCAGATCCTCTTGACTCCAGGGCCAGTGCTCTATTCACTGTGCCACCTGGCTGCCCTGATAATTTTTTTAAAGAGGAAAAAGGAGGGGGGAGGGGGAATCAGCAAGATACTGAAAAAAATCTCTAGTCAGATTCTACATTTCACATTTATGGATTTCACTTTTGTAGAGGAGCAGGGGCTTGGAGGTGTCTTATCATACCTCTTTTTTGGAACTATTCTTGTCTTTCCTTGTTTATTTTAAAACTTTTATTGATACCTTTTGTTTTTATATCATAGTCACTACTGGATAACCTCTGCATCCCTACCTCAAATGAGCCTTCCTTTATAACGGAGAAAAACAGTTAAGCAAAATCAACTGACATCTGACAGTTTATGTAATATGCTTGTTACACCCAGCAAAACAAAGGAGACACAATTCTTCATCTCATTCATTATTATTATATGCTGTTCATTTTCATTTTGTGTTTTTCCTGTTTACATTATTATTATTTTTTTGCTTTTGGGGGAGGAGGGCAGGGCAATTGGGGTTGAGTGACTTGCCCAAGGTCACACAGCTAGTAAGTGTTAAGTGTCTGAGGTGAATTTGAACTCTGGTCCTCCTGACTACAGGGCCCATTCTCTATTCACCTATTCATAATTTCTTATAGAATAATAATACCCCATGCCATTCTTAGCAATAATTTATTCAGCCTTTTCCCATAGATGTACATCTACTTTATGTGCAGATTTTCATTACCACAAACAATGCTGCCATATATATTTGAGTATTTCAGCTTCTCCAGAATACTTGGATCTCTTGGGATAAACAGCATGAACAGCTTAGTGGCTTTTCTTATGTAGCTGCAAATTATTTTCCACAATGCTCACAGATCTATAAAGAACATATTAGCATTCCATAGCTGCTCCAAAAACGGTTAGTGGTCACCAGTTTCTTGGGTGTAAAGGGGCACCTCAGAACTGTTATTTCTCTTATTAGAGATCTGACACAATTTTTCCTATGGTTGTCAATTGTTTGACTTCTTTCGAGAATGACTTATTTATACCCTCCTGGGGGAATGACTGTTTAGGCTTTTAGATCTGTGTTAAAACTCTTTAGAATTTAGATGTAAAACTTGTAGCAGATCAATTTTACACAAAGATATTTCACCTCAAATTATATCTTTTTTCTAATTTGTGCTACACTGATGTAGCACCCGTCTCCCAGGGTTGCTGTAGGAACAAATAAGATGGTATTTGTAAAATGCTTTGTAAACCGTGAAGTGTTATGTAAGTGCTAGCTACTACTACTACTACTACTACTACTACTACTACTACTACTGTTGTTGTTAGTATAAAAAAGTTTTTTTTTTTTAAATTTCATATAGTTATAAAGTATGGTTTTATACTTTGTCTTTATCCCATGCCTAGTTGTGAACTCTTCTGTTATCCACACCTATGTATTTGACCCAGGGCTTTTTGGAGTCAATTCTTTAACTGAGGCCTTGCAAACTGAACCAAATGGCACATTTCTAAACTAGTTACTCTCTTTATGTGTCTCTCTCTCAAACACACATACACACTCACACACACCCACACACACCCACACACACACACACACACCCCTTCTTCTTTGTCCCATTTTTTCAAAGTTTGCCAGGATTTCTCTAAGGGGAGAGAAGCAGCAGGGAGTAATAAGTTACGTTCACAAATACACATACACTGATGATATTAAGGCTTCTAGAAAATAAAAGGTTAAATTGTCTTCCCTGATGTGTTGAGAGTCTTCATTTTAAGAAGGCTTTCCACCTCTACTGGCTGTTTTTGAGACCCACAATGACACTATGGAGTAGGCTGGGCAGAGATTATTGTTCCTATTTTGTAGATAAGGACACCGAAGCCCAGAGACTAGAAATATGACCGTGGTCATAAAACTACTCATTGACTAAGCCCCTAGTTCTAGAACCCAAGATTTCTGACTCCTAGTTTATTGTTCTTTTTAACTATATCAGGCTGCCTTATCATTGTTTTTTTTTTTTTACACACACACAAAAAGCTGATTTTCCACCTGAATGCAAAGGAATGATCCTAATAATGGAACTTCAAAGTATTATGGTTGGAAGTATTTCAACATATAGGAAAAGAGCCTAGATATGAAGCCCATTGCATGGGTAAAGAGAGGAGTTCTATGTATTACATGGAGTTATATAAGGAGTTACCCCTAAATCCAGATGGATCTAAAGTTCCACCTTTTTTCCGCCCTCTATACTCTTTAGCATCCTAGAAGAGAAGGCCAGAGAATCCAACTGGAAGAAGTTGTAATGGGATCAAATGTGGGGGAATAATGGGAGAGAGAAGTCTGACTCCAGACATATTAATAAACATTTATTAAGTATCCATCCTAGGTGAAACTAGGTGGTGCAGTGGATAGAGTACCAGGCCTGGAGTTAGGACTAGCTGTGTGACCCTGGGTAAGCCATTTACCCCTGTTTGCCTCAATTCCCTTGTCTGTCAAATAAGATGGAGAAGGAAATGACAAACCATTCCAGTGTCTTTACCAAAAAAGCCCCAAGTGGGGTTACAGAGTCAGACATGACAGAAACAACTCAACAATAGCATAATTTTACAGATATTCAGGATCAATTTTTTAGATATCTCAAAGAGCAGAAGAATCCCCCCCAAATGGACAAGATCACACATGGAAATGTTACCAAAAGCATCTGAGAAGACATTGGCAACTATTGACAGGTATGTCTATTTTCTCATCTCTATAAAATTGTTATGAGAATGGTCTTTGATGAAAGACAGAATTCAATAAATATTAATTATCTACTATGTGCAAGGCACTGGGTTTTGTTTGTTTTTTCTAATCTGCACCTGTGATTTCATTGGTATGAGGAACTCCCAGTGTAGAAATTCCCTACACTCTTGCTATTCTATACTTTTTCTGTAACTTATAGGTATCATAAAGAGGTTAAGTTACTTGCCCAGGGTCATTCAGCTAGGATGTATCAGAGGCAGGCCTTGAATTCCAGTCTTCTTGACTCCAAGGCCACCCCTCTATCCTTCCCTACCTCTCAGACACTAATAAAAAGACCGGAACAAAAAGGGCCCTCCCTTCAAAGAATTTACATTCTGTTGGGGAAACACTAGGTAAAACAATCAATACAAGATAATTTAAGGAGAGACAGAGAGAGACAAAAAGAGAGAAAACACATAACAGTTGGAAGAACCCAGAAAATCACCTGGGTTGTGTTTGGATTCTTGGGCGGCAGAGGGGAGGTATAGCATGTTCTAAGCACAGGGGAGGGCCTGTGAGAGATAACTTGACTTATGGCTAACACAGTCCTATGTGGCTGGAATGTAAAGAATGTGAAGGAAACCACATGACAGGTCTGAGAAAGTAGGTAGAAGCTAACATGTGAGGCTTAAGCGTTTGTTATAAAAACAACAACAACCAAGCACTGAATCATTGTGAGCAGGGAAATTGTATTGTCAGACCTGTCTGTGCCTTGGAAGATTATTTTGCCGCTGGTAGATACACTGGAGAAGAGAGAGACTAGAATCAGGGAGACCAATTAGGTGGCTGTTTCGAGAGTTAAAGGGAGTGGTGTAGCTTTGTAAGTGGAGAGGAGAGGATGTGTATGAGAATCGTTAGGAAAGCAGAATCAATTAGACTTGGAAATTAATTGGATAAGTGAAGTTGATGGGAGTATAGGTTCTGGGAACCGCCTTGAACTCTCCTTGAATCTTTCCACTTGATCTGGTATCCTCCTGAGGCCATAAGCCTCCCATTACTGGTTTGTCCAAATCTCTGTTACCCTTAACCTACCCTAGCCCTCCATTGTTTGTTACCTCCCAATTGCCTCCAACTGCTTCCCACTCTTAATCCCATTCTCTCACCCCAGACTACTAGACCACCCCTAGATCCCTCCCACAGTCTTTCTGTATATAAGATCCATCTAGCTTCCATGAAGGAACTCTAGATTCTATCTAGCCTGATAAAGGCTTGCATTAGTAATACAAATGCTCAGACTCCTTAAGAGCCTACCCAATATGGCAAATCTTTAATAAACTTTTTGAATGACAGAAGGCTCAGGTTGAATTCATTAGACAGGACCCAGCACATCAGTATTTTGGGGTCCCAAATACCCCTAAACCCCAACAAGGTGATGGAAAGAGGAGTCAAACACAACTTCAAGGTTCTAAACCTAGGCCACTAGAAGGAGGGCAGTCCTCTGTACTCAATAGAAATAGGAAAATTTGAAGGATGGGGTGGTTTAGGAGGAAAAATGAGGTCTTTTTTTGGATGTGTTAAGTTTGATATGCCACTGGGATATCCAGGTGTGAGGCTGTCCAGTGGTGGGAGTTCAGAAGACAGATTGGGGCTGGATTTTTATAGATTTGGGAGTCATTAAGATAGAGATGACCACTGAATTCATAGAAACAGATGAGATCATGAAAGAAAAAAATATAGAGAAGGGGACAGAGCCCATGCTAGACACCGTGAGAAACACCAGCACCAAAGAGGTGAGATGTAGACAATGATACTTCTCCAGTCTGTGTTCCATACACACAAGAGCACACCCAAGGGAGAGCAAGAATATCACCCCCCTCCCCCAATATCACAAAAACCTGAGCTAAGGGATTACCTGGGAGGAGGCTGTGGTCAGTGGTGATGAAAAACTGCAAGGAAGTTATTGGATTTAGCAGCTAAGAGTAGTTTCTTGATAAACTCTGAGAGCAGTTTAGACAGAGATCAGACTGCAAGGGGTTAAGCGAGTGGGAAGAGAGGAAATGGAGGCAAGGAATGCTGGCTTTTTTTTCCCCTAGGAGCTTGGCAGGCAAAAGTAGAAGAGCTATAGCTTAAGGGTAGGTCCAAATGGGGATTATTTAAGGACTGGGGTGAGTTGAGCATGTTTGTTGGGAAAGGAAACATTTGAAGAGGAAGGTCCTGGAAGAGAGAGAGGCTTTCTCATCAAGGCTAAAAGTAAAGGGATTCACCATGGCAAGGAGAAAGGCTACCTACCTCTTTCTCAGAGCCTTGGAACTAAGAAAGGAGAGAATAGAGAACAGAGGGACTTTATGATGTGGAGTAAAGGAGGAGACGGAGTTCACAGTGGTTGAACTTGATTTTGTGAGTAAAAGAAATGGCAAAGTTCCCCTGCTAAGAATGAGGGAGGGAGGGAGGAGGAGGTGGCACAGGGGGCTTGAGAGAAAAGAAGGTTTAGAATAGTTGCTACAGGGAGCAGGGAAGAATGAAAAGAATGCTGTGCCTTGGGGACTAGTTGATATAATAGTATATATTTTACTGGACCCAGTGCTATTGTTTGGCCTTTAAAAATTTTGATTTTTTAAAATTATGAACTTGAAAAATATCAACAAGCATTAACATTTTAAAAAATCAATTTATTTTTTAAAATTTTGAGTTTCAAATTCTTTCCTTTCCCACCCATTGAGAAAACAAGCAATATGATATCAATTATACATGTGAAGTCATGCAAAACATATTTCCATATTAGACATGTTGCAAAAAATAAACAGGAAAAAGCAAGAGAAGTAAAAAAGTAAAGCATGACCATTTTAATATACAAAGAACAAAGAGGATTTCATAAGAAACTATGAACTTTTATTACATGGTTTGCTTTTGTGTATATGTTGAATTTAATGACAGTTATAAAGCCGTCCAACTGATTCCAAAAGACTCATGATGGAAAATGCTATCCATATCCAGAGAAAGAACTAAGGTGTTTCAATGCAGATCAAAGCAGACTATTTTCACTTTTTAAAATTTGTGTTGTAGGAGGGGGAAGGATGTTTTGGTTTTTCCCCTTTTGTTCTGTTTCTTCTTTCACAACTTGACTAATGTGGAAATGATTGCACATGTACAACTTATATCAGACAGCTTGCCATCTTGAGGAGGAGGGAGGGAGAAAAATTTGGAACTCAAAATGAAAAAAAAGAATGTTAAAATTTGTCTTCATATATAATTGGAAAAAATAAAATACTATTTAAAAATTAAAAAAGAAAAGTAAAAAAAGAAAAAAGTTAGTTTGTTAACTCTGTAGTTAGTTCAGATAAAAGGCAGTGACTGAGAAGGAACTCACAGTTCTTTAAAGAGAATAACTCTTTATCTGTCGAGGAAGAGGAGATTTCTCTCTCCTTCCCATCAGCCATGACCCTCTGCATTGGGGCTGTTCACTAAATAAGAGTCATCACATCCATTAGCAAGATGGTCTGGGGGACACCCAGTTCAAAAGAGTCCAAGGCACAGTGGAATCAATTAGACTTGATTAGATAAGACATCCAGAAGGGTTTAGAGACACATAATCTCTATAGGGACATAGACACAAAGATGAGTAGCATTCCAAGTGAGAAGAATCTTCAAGGAAGCATGGCCCCTGGCAGAAGAGAAGAGAGCTGGAGGTTAAGTATTAGATAGGGAACTAACCCTGAAAACTGAGAGCTGACTTGTGGAGGAGGAACTCCTCTCAGGGAACCCAATTCAGCAACCAACCCAGTAGAGATGCTGGGAGAGCACCATGAGGACTCCCATGAGAAAGAAGAAAAAAGGCATCTGCATGAGTCATAGGCATGAGTTGTGCTTCTGACATTTGTACTAGAGTATTGCATGTGTGTGCACTGACAAGGTCCCGTGAGTTATAACAACAACAACAACAAACATTTATATAACACCATGTGCCAGGCACTGTGATAAGAGTTTTACAATTATTATCTCATCTGATCTTCACAACAACTCTATGAGGCAGGTGTTACTTACTCTCCCCATTTTACATTTTACAAACTGAGGCAGAGGTTAAGTGACTTGTCTGGGGTCACACAGCTAGTAAGTATCTAGGAGACTGGATACCCACAGACTCACCTTCAGTGTGGGGACAATAATAATCCTGGCTAACCCTTACAGAGCACTTTAAGATTTGCAAATACTCGTATTATCTTTCCTGTCTGGGCAGCTGGTGTAGAGGGGGTAACACACATTTGCTAAGACTATTCCTTGATAGGTTTTATATGGTAGAAGTAATACTTTTTATGGAATTGGGAGACTTGGATCCCACCTTCACCGTTCATTACCTGTGTGATCTTGGGCAAGACATTTGACCTCTTTTAACCTCACTTTCCTCATCTGTCAAATGAGGAGTTGGAATAGATGGCCTCAGAGGTCCCTTCCAGCTCTCCATCCATGGCGATGCTGTGTGATCCTCTATCAGCATCAAAAGAGCCATAAAACAGGGACATACACATTTAACACAGAGGTGGTTGCCAGTGTCTTGCAGAATGGCCTGAGAAAAGTCCGAATGAAAAAAAAGAATCCTATAGATTGTGAAACCTGAGGTTCTTGTGTGTGGATGGCATTGTGCCGATTACATCAAGCCCAAGAATACTGATGATGCAAAAGGAAGATAGGGTGGCCATATAGCAATCTACTCTCCCAGAGCTGCCAGGATAATCTTCTTTAAAAAATGCTCTAAACATGATACTCAACAACCTTCAAAACCCAAACAGCCATCCCCACCCATAGCCATTGTTGAGGAGGAAAATAATTGTGGAGAAGGGGCCCATCTTCCTCATCACCACCAGCCACAACTGCTGGCCTACTGCCACCAGAGAGGGAAAGAAACACCGAGCCCCAGGAGAGGCCCACCAATCCTGGTTCCAGCCTAACCCATGCATCCATCGTCTGACAAAGGGGCCAGCTATGTCCACCAATTGTCAATTGTTTGCCATTGTCAGCACAAGCCGGCCGGCCTAGCTGAAGCAACAAGGCATCCTGAAGAAGAGACACCAGGGAAGTCAGACCACCTTGGCCATCATTTCCCCTCAGATCCCGAAGGAAACAGCTCAGGACCCTGAACCCCAGAACCTTGGGAATGGCAATGCTTCCAGCCCAGTGACCCCACCCATCGGCCTGAGATGCAGCCCCTGTGGAGATGCAGCCTGGTAACTATCCCTGCAGGGGCTGCAGCCACAGCTACCAAAGACCCAGGAGAGAAAGTTCTTGTCACCAAAGTTCTTGGCACTGTCAAATGGTTCAACATCAGAAACTAGTATGATCTCATCAGTGGCATGATCTTATCAATGACATGAAAGGAGAGCCATCCCCATCTGCTTTGGTGCTGTCCCCTAAGGACTGTGACTTTTTTTTTTTGAGGCAATTGGAATCAAGTGACTTGCCCAGGGTCACACAACCATTAAGTGCCTGCTTCTAGGGCCAGTTCTCTATCCACTCTGCTGTCCCCGTGACATTTCCATTTGACTTAGCAGTTGAAACGTTGCATATATATTTTGTCCCCCATTAAAATATGAGGCCCTTGAGGGTAGAAACTGTCTACTACTGGTATCCTCAGTACAATGCTTTGCATCTAGTAAACATTTCATAAAAGCTTTATTCATTCTTTCATTCATTTGCCCACCAGATCAATAGACTCCTGAACTTGTCATTTGAGTTCCTCCATAGACCGGGCTGGTTGTGCTATGATATAAAAAAAGTTTTAAAAGGAGACACCAAGTTTGTAGCTATGTCTATGGAAGATAAACTCGGAGTAAACAGAGCATAGTTTCGGAAGGAAGGTGCTCACTGTTTCCCCCAGGTTTAGGCTGCCTTCTGGCTCTCTTTCCCAAGGTTGGCCAGCCCACACAGGTGGTTCAAGGACACATTTGTACTTGAGTGGTGTGAGGGAATTTCAGGACACAATTTGTATCCTGTTGAGCTAAGTCACATGTTCCTCAGCCTCCTGTTACTCATTCTCTTGGCTCAGGTTAGAAGCTGTAAATAATCCCTTCCAGGAGCTTCCTGTGATCACCTTTCAGAGGGGCCCTGAAGCTTTGCTCCTTCTGCCCAGTCCACCTGAGCCCTATTATGACCTTTGACTTTCTCATCGAGGAGAGTCAACTATATACCCTTTCTCCAGCCACTGACCAAACATGTGATATATTTTCTGTCTCCCTCGGCAACTTAGTGGACATTCACTCTCCTGGCACATAGTAAATGGCTCGATAAATATTTTTTGGCAAGGGATTGGTGTAGTGCAGTAGTCTAGAAAAATCTCTGATTTTCCAGGTCTAGTCTTCCCAGTCCAAGTTGCTCTCTGTGGCCCTAGCCATACCCACTCTTTCTTAACTGTTACCCTTCTCCCTTTTCTTCCCTGCTCTGGCCCTGAAACTCTAGCTGCTTGTTGTCCCCATGCCTATGGCCTCAGAGGTGGGAAATCAATCACTCTTGCCTGAGTGGCACCCAATCCTTTTCTATAAACTTCTCAAATTTTCCTGAAGCAGGTACGCAGGACTTCTTGCCAGAGCATGGTGCAAGACTGTGCCTAGTCCTGGTGCCAGCCTCTGGCAAAAGGATCCAAGACACTCTCCTGTTATGGCCCAGAGCCATCTTGCCCAAGGCTCTTTAGCAGTATCCTTTTTTGCATGTGTCTAATCTGCCCTTTCTCAGTCCTGTTTTGGAGGTGTCGGTCCCAGCTTTGGTGGTGGAGGAGGATTTGGTGGGTTGTCTGAATTTAGAGGTGATGGTCCTGAAACCTGTGTGAGGAGTCTGCAGGCTGCCCTAGTAACCTTCCCTTCCTGCTTCTGGCTCCCTTGGGAACCTCCAGTCAAGTCACATGGCCCTTCCTGGAAGGAAACAAATAAAAAGGCCTATTGCTTCCAGTGCTATTTGGCTCAGTTAATTTTTCTTTGTAGCCTAGCAAAGAGCCCTGATACTTTGGGGCACAATTAGGAATGCTGACAAAGGAGGATGACAGGATTGAGAGCTGTCAGGGGCCACAGAATCTAGTAGCTCTACTTTTTACAGATGGCACCCAAGGTCACAGGATAGTAGATTTAAAGCTGGAACACACTTAAAAGGCAACCAAACCCAAACCCTCCATTTTACAGATGAGTAAAGTGAGGTCCAGATAAATTAAGTAACTTGTTCAGGGTCACACAGCTGGTAGTCAGCAGGGCCAGGAGGAAAGCCCAGATCTGCAGCAACCCTGGGCTTGTGTGTATTTTGGAGAGAGAGAGGGCCGAACCTCCTTCCTCTTCATAGCACTCTTTATGCTCCTGTGCTCTCTCGTTTTCTTTTCCCTTCTTGTAGTCACTCAAAGTGCATGGAAAGCCTCAGGAAAGGAAGGCATCGGAGGGGGTGCATTTTTCTGAGTTACCTCCCCAGCTCTGTCTCTGTCCTCTTGGTCAACATCCTCCTCCTCCTCATCCCCTCATCCCTCCTCATAATAAGCTCACTTTCACATCACCTTTTAAGGCTCCCAAAGCACTGTCCTCACCACACTCCTCTGGGGTAGACTGCCTCTTGTTTTGAAGCATTCACAATCCCATCTGTGAGCATTCTCTCCCACCACTAAGATCATAGCCCTTTCAATGCCTTCTTCTCCCATGCAACAGTTACCTACATCCTTCCATAAAGCTTCCCGCAAGAATCCACCCAGTATGTTAGTGAGGCCTTCCTCTGGGCCGGGGGACACTTCACATTCACATGACCAGCCCACCTCACTTCCTTTACATGTCCCGTTTGTGTGTGTGAATCATGTTGGCCATTTTAGGCTGTGCTGTATCATCCCCATCATGGGTTCCTCCATTTCCCTTCTAGCTTCCTGCTGTTTTTATTTTTTCAAAGCCTGCAGCAGTCCTCAGGAGAATAATAGTGTGGAAAGGTCAATCAGCCAATATGCATTTATTAAGCTCCTACTGTGTGTCAGGCATTATGTTAAGCACTGGGGATTCAAAGAAAGGTAAAAGTTCTTGCCTTCAAGAAGCTTACTGTCTAATCTCAAGACAACAAGCAAGCAAATATGTAAACTATGTAGAAGGATAAACAGGAAATAGGAAAAGTTCTGTGTTAGAGAGTAACTCAGGATCATTGAAAGCACTTTAATTTTCCAAATATGATCTGGCTGCTTTTCTTCTTGATTACCTGTTCAGTTCAGAAGAAAATACAATGATATTCTAGACAAAAATAGGAGAAAAGAACAGGGAGACTTTTTTGATTCTGTGCAATAAACTGTGTCTTTTTATCTTTTTTATTATTTTTTTTTTGCTTTTATTTTTTTTTTTTGGAGGGGAAATGCAGGGCAATTGGGGTTAAGTGACTTGCCCAAGGTCACAAGGCTAGTAAGCGTTAAGTGTCTGAGGCTGGATTTGAACTCACGTCCTCCTGACTACAGGGCCAGTGCTCTATTCACTGTACCACCTAGCCGCCCCTGCACTACACTTATAAAAACGCATATAACAGAATAAGGCAAAATATAAGCTCTTTCTGAAGAGGTATAAGTATGGGGGGATTTCTATTGAAATCCTTCCTAGGTTCGTCGTCAGAAAAGAATTACTGGACTCAGCTGTCCTTGGCAGAGTTACAAAAGTTTATTGTTACACTGGGGCAAAGGGGGCTAGGAAACCTGCAAGCTGACAGGGATTTAAGGTAGAGTTACCAAGTCAGTGCGACGCTCTTCAGTGGGCAGGGGGAGATAGAAGGAAGACCTGCAAAAAGCTGGGACTAGAGATGCAGTTTTTTAAAGACACAAAACTGTCAGTCATAGGTTCATTAGGCTAACGAGGTGTACAGAGGTGGAGTTAGGGAGGGGCCTGGGAGGAGCCAAGGAGTGACTAAAACTTTTGCCTTGAAACGTCATAAAGTCAACCAGCGGTCAACTTTGAGGTCAAATTTAAATGAGAAGTACCCATCCAGTTTGCAAATGGATTAGTCTTGTTTACTAGAACAAAAGGAGGTAATGCTTTTAAATTCCTAGGTTTGGCTTGTTATCATAGCTATAGAGTCAATGGTTTCAGGGAAATACCTCTAGGCTGGGGGCAGGGAAGGGATAGAGTTAATGCTTTATAGCTGGAGGGGGAAGAGTGACTTTTACAACTTGACTGCACAGTCCCATGTCACCAACCAATATCACATAGCTAGGTGCATTAACACAAATGAGATTTTTACAGATTGAAGTTACAACAACGTTAGTTATAAGGTCACCCCAAAATATTCAGAAGCACCTCATCATTCCAACCATGTGTCTCCTATGCATACGTAGGGAGACGAGATTTTGTTTCTGGCAGGAATGTGTAACAAAGGCAGGAACAGGGGTGGGGTTTGGGGGATGGGGCAGCGAGTGGGTTGGGGGAAACTTAGGGCAGAGGTCATCTGCCCCACCTGGTCTTTTTTGACCTTGATGTGCATGGCAAGGAGGGCATTATGGGAGGTGAAAAGAACAGGTCCTTTACATTTATACTAAATGGAGTCTTCAGATTTCGTGAGTTGAGAGTAGCCAGAATCTGTTAGGTGGAGGAGGAAGTGATTCTCCTCACTCTAAAGGGAACCCACATTAGGGAAGGATTAAACAAGCACACAATCACTTATGGAGTCAGAGACCTTGAGAGTATCGGCAAAACTTGATGACGGAGAACCAGGAGAGCAATGGTGGTAGTAAAGGACTGGGAGAGGTGCCCAAAGGAAAAGCTGCAAGTATTCTGGGTGCTCCTAATTGCTTACATTTCCTCTACTAGAACATAAGCAAGAGCAGGGACTCTTTTTGCCTTTTGTTTGGTCTGCAGTGGATGAGATGCAAACGATTAATGTTTGTTGACTGATCCCATATCTCTAGTCAGTCTCATAGATAAATTCCTAGAAAAATAGCTGTTGTTACTTGTCTCCATCTCCTTTCAACCTCACTTCTCAACTAACTCTGTTCAACTGAAATAGCTCCCTCTAGAGTTACTAGTTATCTCTTGTCATATTTAGTGGCCTTTTCTTAATCCTCATCCTTCTTGACATCTCTGCAACATTTTAAACTGCTAAGCACCTTCTCTTGTATCTCTGGGATTTTGTGACATTAATCTCTGTTAGTTCTCCTCCTACCAGCTTGACTATCCTCAGCTTCTATGGGTTAAATTATCCCCAGGCGTAATGGCAAACAAAGTGGCACTTTGTCGCTTGTTTCAGCTATCCAAGTGCCTTTGAGCCTTGCCTTTGATCGTGTTAAGTCTTTGTTAGAAACAATATACATTGTGTTGCCCTTAATTGGTTTAACTTTACCACATGGAGCCCATGGTGGGAGGAGTTTGCCAAAAGAGCAGAGCAGGAAGTGGGGAACAGAAAGGAACAGAGCAGATAAAAGCTTGAACAGGAGCTGGGACCAAGCAGAACTGAGAGGGAGGATGCTTGTGGTGTTGGGACTCTGTCCCCATCTGCTCTGTGTTGATGTTACTTCGTCAGACAGAAAGTGATAGTGCTGGTAATGTGTGTGAATATTGTTGTAGCCCTGCTGAGCTTTGTTTTTCTAGAAACAGAAACTGTGAAGAGCTTGGAGTGGAGCAGTCCTCATGAGCTGAGTTATGGAACAGGAGCAGAGAGCTGCCTACCTGTGAATCCAGACAAGAACTAGGAGCATTTCCACTTTCCACTACCCCTTAAGGATGATTGGCTTAAAGATAACTAGAAGCCAGCCTGCAAGTCAAGATGAAAGAAGACCTCACTTGGGTACTCTATATTGATTGAGGAGATTGCGACTAACTGAATGATATGTTTTGTCTAAGACTACGTGGCCACCTTAGTAACAAGTTATGTTATATTGTGAAAGCTGTACTTTTAGTAGTTTTTTGAATGTTTTGCTTTAGTTTATTGCTGAATAGAGTTCACTATACTATATGATTAGATCCTTAAAGCTATTCACAGCAGCAGTCCTCAGGAGAGCTGCTCGTGATTGGCTTTACACCAGGTAACCGTAGTATCTCTCCTAAGTCATGCATCTTCAACTGCTTATTGGACATTTAAAACTGGATATGCTGTTGTAATTTCAAATGCATGTGCAAAACAAAACTCAGGATCTTCTTCTGTCACCCTTCTCCTAAGCTACTCTTTCTGAACTTCCCTATTTCTGTCATCACTCTTCTGGTCACATCTAAGTTTGAAACCTGAGAGTCATTTTCTACTCAATCTACATATCTACTCATTTGACATATCTTGTTTCTATCTCATCTCTTGGATCCATTCCCTTCTCTTAACTTATAGGAATACTACCCTAGTTTGTGTCTTCAAAAACTATTGCAATGGCTTAAAAATTTTTTTTTAATAAATTAGTTTTTATTAATATTTTCTGTTTCTTAATATCCCATATATCTTCCCTCTTACTCCTCCCAAGGAGTTATGTCATATGGCACATAGTGCTTTTTAAGAAAAAAAATTCAGCACAACTGATCAATACATTGAATACACCACACCTCAACCTCTTACCTCCACAAAGGTGTATGTTGCAGTGTCCTCCTACAACTCTTCATTCGTATCTTGTTTGATCTTTATCATTTTGTTGCACTTACTTTTGATTTTTTGGTGTGTAGTTGTTCTTCCCATTTCCGTTGTTGTAGTTGATGTGTATACTGTTTTCTTGGCTTGCTTCACTTTGCATCAGTTCATTTAGGTTTTTCCATGCTGCTCTGTATTCATCTGACTCTCATCATTTCTATCAGCACAGTAATATTCCATTATATTCATGTCCCACAGTTTGTTTAGCCATCCCTCAACTGATGGGCATTTATTTTGTTTGCAATTCTTAGATATCACAAAAAGTGCTGCTAGAAATATTTTGGAGTATGTGGGAAATTTTCTTGCTGTTGATGACTTCCTTAGAGTATAAGCCCAATAATGGAGTCTCTGCTTCAAAGGATATGGATACTTTAGTCATTTTATTTGCATAAGTATTGGCAAACTGCTTTCCAAAGTGAATTACCATTTCACAGGCCCTCTAACAACATGTGCCTATTTTCCAACAACCCCTCAAGTACTGACTGTTGTCATTTTTGCCAATTTGCAGGGTGAAAATGGACACCAGGTGGAAATTGGGTATACTTGTCTCAAGTCTCTACCCTCTCAATCTACACATCCTCCACATACACGCCAAAGTAATTTTTTTAAAGCATGTCTGACTATTATCATTCCTTCACTCAAATCCCTGTGGCTCCTTATTGCTCCTATGATAAAATACAAACTCCTCTTTATCACTTAAAGTCAAATCCTGGCTCCAAACTACCCTTTGGGGCTTCTATTACTCTCCTTCATAGACTCTTCAGTTCAGCCAAGCTGGCTTTTTTACTGTTTTTCACACTACACACCTTTTGTCCATCGATGCCTTTTTTACAGACTGTTCCCTATGTCTAAGAATGTATTCTCTCCAAACCAACTCTTAGAATTCCTAGTATCCTCCAAAGCACAGTTCAAAAGTCATTCTCTATATAATGCTTTTTTTTGTTGTTCCTGTAAGTACCAACAGTCTTCTAGCTGGGCTTCCTTCTCTATCCTCCATGAAAGCCATGTTGTTCATTGTTAGATAAATCAACTTAAAGAACAGTTCTATGATGACATGTCACTTAAAAAAAAACTTCATTTTTTACTACATTATCTAAATGCCTCTTCTTGATTTTTAAGATCTAATAGAATCCATCCCCACCTGAATGATCCAACTTTATCTCTCACCTTCTCAGTACTCTGCTCTTTCCATTTTTCCATGAATACCCATATTAAACTCCCCTATCTTTTTTTTTTTTCTTTTGATAATTTGCCTTGCTTTCCTCCCTTCTCCATCTATTTAAATGTAACTCATCTTCTAAAATGCACCTTTTTCACGAAACCATCTCTAGCTACTCTAGACCTCATTCTCCTTCCTCATTTTGAACTTTGAACTTACAGAAATGTGCTTTGTAGCTTCTCTCCTCCGTAGATCACTGTCCAGACCAAACTAGCTGACAGCAAGCAACAAGGCCCTTTCCTGGTTTGAGTTGCTGAAAGCAAAGGTTGCACGGTACTTCCTTTTTTGCTGGTCCAACTGCTAAGGGACCGCTCGAGAGAGACAACAGCAGGAATAACTGTGAGGTACTGAAAAATTGCTGGTAAGAAATAAGATCAGACACCAGGTAGAAGTGTATGTGAAATACCAGTGTTTATTTGTTGGCACAAGATTACAACCTACAATTTCAATGCTTTTCCCTCACACAAAACTCAAGTTGAAGAAAACTGATTAACATGTAAAGGAACTGCACACTCAGACATATTATATCAGTATTCTAAAAAAATATGAGTGGGAGACTTTTAGTGGTGACATCAAAGCTTTATCTAGACCACAGATGGGAAGGATGACTTTACTTTCTACTGCTGAGATGATGGAAGGAAAATTAAACATGTCCACCTCATTATCTTAGGGAGAAAAGGGTGTATGTGAGTGCATGCACATATTGTTCACAGCTTGAAACTGGCCTTCATGATCTTTCTTATTCAATCCTATTTCTCTACACATTGAATTGAACCCAAATCTTGCCAGCAAAGGACAAGCCTAAGACAAGGGGGGAGGGAGAAGAGGAATAAAGCCTGAAAAAAACCTTGAAAAAAAGCAAAACCTGCAAATCCTTTCATATCCAGGTTTCAGAATTGTTCCCATTCCAATAGAGATTAAACCAACTTCCTTAGAAGCTGTAAAAATGCCACAAGTGGAGGATGAGAAGTCAAGAGACATGGATCCCCAGAAAGCTCACCTAACTTTTGTGTTATGAAGGTTATTTTGGGAAAGTGTGAATGGGGAGTGATGGGAGGAAAAGGAAGAATTTAAACCACAGCATTCCAATAACCAGAATCAGTGATAAAGAGCATGAGGTGAAGGCAATACAATCCTTCTGCCTCTGAAGGGCCCTGTAGTTGTTCCTGTTTCCACAGTCCAACAAGTCTTTAGAATCACTTGTTCAATATTCCTCTTTTAGAGGTAATTGAGACTATAAATTTTAAGCTGTTCTTTTCACAGATGCAAAACACATAACCCTAGCAAAGAGGTATTTACATTCTCTGGCCCTGAGGATGGCTGGACATGACCCAAGACCACAAGTGGGATACCCCTCTCCCCCCACAATGTGTCCCGGGCCATGCATAACAAAAAGATAATAATGTGCCAATACTTTTTTTCCCCCTGGCCTGAAATGAACAAGGACAAAGTCTTAAAATATTGGCTCTGTGGGCGTCAAAAGGGAGGTTCTTACCAGCTTCAAGATCTTTGAGGCAAAGAGGAAGCTTCGGGTTTTGAAATTCGGTTTTGAAATTATTACTTAATTTCGTACACTGTTAACAGGGCCTCTCTGCTAAAACATGGGGATAGGGATAGAAGGGATTATGGAAGGGTTTTTTTGCCCTTTTGGGGGAAAAAAAAGAACAGATACAATACATTTTGCTTCTTTGCCTCGACCAGAGATCTGGAAAATTTGTCTATATTCGCCTTAGAAGGAAACATGGGGCCTTTATATTGGGCTGTTTCACCCTTGAGGGAATGCTGGGGAAAGTGGGATCGGCATTTCTAGATTCACTTAAAAAAAAAACAAACTAGTGTTTTAATGCAAGTAACAATTTGTATCTTCCACAGTGACAAATATTCTAGTGAAGAGAAACTACTCCACAGACAGCAACCTGTTTGGAGAGAATGTACACTACTGGTATATCACATGCAGCTTGACTTTTGGCCTTCAATACTTCATGCTTTTCCTTTACAAAAGGCCATCACTGGTGATAGAGACAACATACTTGAAATAAAGGATTAGTGGCAATTGCAAGACATGAAGATCTTAATTTGTTGCCACTTTTGGCAGCTCTGATACACATGAATATGTGAGAATCTTGCTTAACACACACTTTTGTTTTAAAATAGTTTCCAACATCCTCAAATACTCTGTCACTTCCTCAAAAAAAACAATCTGATACACACAGCTAAGACATCTTTTAAAGATATGCTAACTGTGATAACCTTAGGAGTTCGACCCCCCAGGTGAAAAGCCTACAAATAATCACAATTTAGAGAAACCAAACCTTAACAGTTATGCAACTCTTCCAGAAATTAGGCCCATCAAATACACATTCAAAGGTCCAGAACTTCTTAAACTACAAACCTGCTGTGAAATTTTCAGACCACATAAAATGGACCCTATATCTTTACAAAGCTACTTTCAAATCCTTTCCATTTCAAATGAGATTCAAGCCCCTTCTCTACTAATAAATGATACAATCCCATGCAATTACTTCTCTACTGGGCCTGAAATTAATCATTTATATTAAGGTCAGTGTAGCACAACACATTTACATAAATTCTGAAGATTTTAAACTTCACAGACAACATGGCCTTTTCTGTCTACATGAGAGGAAAAGAAGCAAGGTCTCATGTTAAAAAGTCTGAACACTTCAGATCGGAAAGGAATAGTCATCTTGATAAAACCCTTAGTGTCAAAGGGGCTCCACTTCATATGTGGAAGAAAGCAAAAAAGTTCAATTCTCTCACCCAATTGACAGCTGCTCATCCCTTCTTCGGCCTTGTCATTCATGTACATGGTTCAGGGAGAACACCGTAGTCTTGTTCACTAACAAATGCTAGTGTCTTGTCCACTAACTAGTGCTCTCAATTTTCATTTTCCTCAGGGCTCTGGAAGCACAGATCTAATTTTTGCTTCAAGTCTCTGCTCTTCAATATAGGTTCAATTCAATGTTAGTTCCTTTGTTAACTTATATAGATTTTCTAGTCCTTAAAGACTTAAGTTACTGTCGCCTATTCCCAAACTCCCCGACCCCCACCCGAATGACTCATGTTAGCAAAGGTTTTCGTAAGTGTACTTAACACCGTGTATTCCTTGGACACCCAAGATAGAGAAAAATCAGCTTTATACTTTTGAACAGAAAGTACAACTCAGCAATAAGAATATAGTTAAAAGAGCTCTGCTGAAGTAAAGTTGGAAAGGACTATATGGACCCTAGTCAATGCCTTCTGCAAAAGAAAACTTCAGTATTCTACCTGTCAGGCAAACATTTTCAGTTAAGGAAAAGTTGCTCCAAGCACACTTTGCTCAGGAAGATTCTCACTGGGATTATTTCCAGTGTGAATTTAAGGACAATGACACTAGATAAATCATTAAGTCACCATATCCTGAGCTCCAGGAGTAACAGAGACTTCAGAAAATAAGTGTGGTTTGAGGTCCCAGTAACTTGTTTTCTTTAAAGAAATTCCAGAAGCTTTCATAGAGACTCAAGTAGCCTTCCTTCCTGGCCCAGTTTTTCTTAATTCTGCTTAAATTGTTGCCAGGAACACACCTGGCAAATAAATGATCCTCTGAGTACATGTTAAACTATTAAGCTGTGATAAGCGTTCTTGGCTCTAGGTGCATATACAGAGATTATGATCAGATCAACTGCTCTGGAATTCAATACCTAGATAAATGCTTAGCTGTACTCAAGTATTGTTCTGAAGAGAATAAATAAACGTCATGGCTAATGTCTATCAACAATCAGCACATAAGCAGTCTGTGCTGTTATTTTTACACTCTAACCTAAGGTTTTTTTAATTGATTGCTTTCTTTCTGCATTTGATATGATTAGCATATTAAAAAGGTATTTGAAAAGTTTAGCAAAATGAAATTATTTCTACCTTACTCTTTTGTATTTAAAGCTAATTAAAGCATACATTCAGTTGAAAATGAATCAGAGAAAAAATTAAACGTCTGATCACTGATAAGTAATCTAAGAATTCCATCATAAAGGTGACTTAAGGTATCTTTTTTTTAAATAAAAATTTTTCTTTTTAGCAGAATTCCCTCCAGTATTAATTAGTTAATTTCTGAGTTAGAATTATTGACCAGTCTATTTCTTCACTCTGCCCCATACAAGTAATTCCATTTTTAAAAAAATCCTAATCAAATCAATGGTAGCCCACAAGCTTAAAACTAAATAATTATTTGCAATAGAGGTTGAACTGCCAATGAAATGGCCCTAAAGCTACAACACAGGTTTTTTATTTAAAGCAGAATGGGGTGAATTAATCTTTTGCATTTGGTCCTTCTCAATGGGAAAAGCATGATTTTGCCAGATATGAAAAGTCCAAGTTCCCTACATCTCCAGAGAGGTTCTAGGCTAAAGAAAATGGTGAATCTTTGTGACAAAATTGAATGTATTTGTCCAAAAATTAAGAACCCTCTGAAAGGCCAGTTTAATAGAAGGCTGTCAGTCTCCAGTAGGAAATGATGAGATTTCTGATTCCACTAACTTGACAGAAACAACCCTCATCTAAGTAGAGTATACACATGCACCACAGTCAACATTCTCTCATTTTCTTTTTCCCCCAATCCCAGAGCATCCTCCCACTTTTGGAAACATCTGAGAAGAGGCATCCAGAAAAAGGAAAGACATTCAGAGGTCTCTCTGGATTCCAAGAACTTCTAATTTCAAGGTCAGAACAGTAACTGCCAAATAAGATCCATATTTTTCCTTAGATTTCTTCTCCATTACCACACATTAAATAAGCTTGTCTTGCCCATATATATTAGGAAGCTCAGTCCTCAGGCATCATGAGAGCTCTAGAGTCCAACTTTGTTAGATTTTCCCTTCCACAATTTCCAAGTCTCACATGTCTCTCTGGGGCAAGCCTGATTTCTGTGTGGTTTGCATTAACAGAATGTCAATGTGGTCAGGCAGTGTGACAAAACTATGTGAGCTGCAAGCAGTCCCTAGCCTTTTTTAGAGATTAAAAAAAGAGGGGGAGGGGCTGAGATGGGGATGGAGGTAGGGAGAAGAGACACATCAAAATACTTGATTTCTGTATCTTCAAAAAATAAATCACTTCACAGCTAGATTCCCCAAATATAGCTGCTTGAATGAATCATTCTGTATTCCAGCTTATTTTCTGAAACTCAAATGGGATCTAAACCAAAGGACATTACCAGTAATACCATGTCTCTAAATCTTCAGCCCTCTCCCCCCACAAATGCACACATACAAACACCACAGAAAAATTGTGATAGTATGGAAGTTACTACATATTCTATTGCACATACTTAGTATACTCTCAGCTCAGGCTTCAAGAACACTAGAGAAATATTGACCACAGTGCTAGGTAAGGAGCACGTTATGGTTGTGAAATCTTTATTAGTTGAAAAAGTAAACATGGCTCAGAATAAATTGATTTAAAGGAAAAGGAAGTGGGGGAAAACTGTTACTCAGACCTCTATAGAGGCATAAATGCATTAAATGAAATTATAAATTTTTCAGTACAAAAAGCAGAATACGTACTAGGGTCTAAAAGGTGCCTATTGATGGCCCTCTGTTTAAGAAGGTAGATAGAAGCCTTGAGCAACTACCCTACCCAGAAGATGAAGAACAAAGGAAGAAAGTCTCCATTGCACAACTTTTCCCCCTTCTTCCTTATAAACCACAAAGATTATAATATGCTTTTTCTTCTAAGTAAAAGGTTCTAACATGGGCTACTAATCAACTTCTAACATCAAAAGAGAAAATATCTCTTCACTACAGAAGAATCTGACTGCGTAGAAACAGGATTGCAGAGCTCCTGCAACATACTCAAGTACTTTATATTCATGCTACTTCCACTGAGGTGTTTTCTAGCCCTGGCCTTCAGTTTGAGGAGGAAGACCACAGAGAGCACACTTCTGCTGCCGGGCCGTGCAGCACATGTGAAGTGACCTCGGAAATAGTGCAGAGCAACTACTCTGAAACTATGTGTGATCTTAGAAACACTGATGTGTCTCAAATTTATGCTGTTTCTCCCTTTGATCCACTTCAGTTAATCCCGACTTCACAGGGCCACAGTGAATGAATCTTCTCTACGACAGAGTATTGGCACCTGACTTGGGAAAAGGAAATTCAATGACTGTACTTTCTTGTTAGGTATATCGCACACACACGAACACATATACTCCCTCTCCCCCCCCCCTTCTTTGTCTCCAAGAAAGGTGGGAGAGTCCTGCTAGTACCCAGTGAATGAAGCCTCAGACTCAATCAGAAGCTTTACCAAATGGCTGCATTCTTTACCAACCTTTAAGGGGTTAAAGGGAACATGAATTTTAAAAAAACTTTTTTTAAGGAAAAAAAAAGAGCCAGGCAAATTTTACTCTTTTCTAGAAGGTATTCACTCAATAGATATGTCAATGTATGTGGCTCCTAAAACATGAGTAAAATCAAGACAGCATGTTCTTAAATATTTGTAGATGGTTTGTGTATACGTATGCACTTGGGAAACAGGGCTATAAAAGTTAAAAGTCAATGTATCCTATCACATCAATCCACCTATGCTATAACAAGAGGTCTCTAATCCATACTAAAAAGGACAGGAATGCAATTTGTGATACAGAAAGGAAAAACAAAACCTACATTCACTGGAAATGAACAACAATGCACTAATTTTAACTACAGGTATTGGACAAAGCTTCAATTTTTAAATTAAGAGTCTATCAATGAGTCCCTCCCACTAAGAGCATCAATAGCATTGATTCATGCTACATTAAAATACTTCCTTGCAGATGATTTTCCTGACCCAAACAAAGAAAGCCATTAGCCACAGTTTACAATATTCTGCTCTTATATTTTGAATTTAACAGACCAGTAACAGCATTTTAAAAATGTTGTTAAACATACCTCTTATAAAAAGACCTGCACGTTTCAGCTGCTCTTTCAGGAGTACCAGCTGTTTTTCAGCACAGTATTTTCAAAACAGCAAATCTATATAGCAAAGACAGAATTGATCTGGGAGGCAGTAGTAGATGGCTGTTCTTGGGAGGCCACTAAGGTCCTGTATGATTTGGATCTGATCTTGTTTTTCTTGGCTTTTTTGAGAAGGACCTTGAAGTACTTTAAAGTAGGGAGGGGTTGGGCTTCTTAAAAAGAGATGCTACATTCATTTCTGAATGGTCACATGGAGAACCGAATTCATCAAACCACTGGAAATTCTGAACAATGGATATAAAACTACTTTATTAGTATGGGATTACTATATTCTGACAAAAATTCTAGTACTGCTTTTTGGCCCTGTAGTTCAAAGCTTTGCTTTGCTGTGATCTTCCTGTCTGAAAGCTCTAAAATCGGCTACATTCTTCTCCAAAGTTAGACACTAAATTGATAGGTCTACTTAGACTTATTTGTTCCTCTTTTAATGGGAGGGAAGAAAAAACCCTTTTTGAAAGTCTAAGCATTTATTAGAATTATTAAATAAAAGAGTACTGCAGATTTAATTTCACATCTTGGCTATGTTCTGACAAAGGAGATGCTACTAAGAACCTAGCAACAACTTCCTGTCCCAAGCCAGGGATTAACTAATGCCCTGCCCCCGCCCATACCCCAAACTCACAACCATTTCCTTTTCATTTGCCAACTAAACAACAAAGTTGGCAAATAAAGACAGCATGAAACATCAATAAACCAACAAAAGAGTTTAAAGTGTGCCAATACATTATGTAGCTACTCTAATAAATGATTAAGAGTCCTCTACACTAGTACTTCTGGGCAGAAATTGTACCTTTTACACCCACACAGCAGGAGACAATATTCTGAGCATGCTCCATGGTAAAATTATAAGTGCTGCTACACCACAAACACCCTAGCACAGAAGAGGAGGGACATGTGTGGCTATGCTGGGGGAAGCCCAGTCGGATACTTTAGCACAAATACGATATCTAGTTCAGCACGATAAGGCATATGGACAAAAAGAGAGAGAGAGATCATCAACTACAAATAGGGCTATGGAAAGAACTCCAAACTGGCAGGACAGAATTGGCGCTGGCTATTCCAGTTCTTTATAGATTTTAATCCCAAGAGCTCCAGTTCAAATCTCCGTTGTCATCAGGGCAGGCTGAGATTCAATTCTATCACTCTTTCCCTGGATCTAGACTGGGGCTACTTGCCCCTCCTGCCTGGGTGTTCTTCATGTTTTCTTCTGACAGAGCAGCAATGCCAACTTAGATGACAGAAGGTCATGAGCACCAGGGACTGTCTGAAGGTCGTCCAACTCTTTCCTTACCGAGGTTGTCATAGCAAATGACCAAGGGTGGGAAAGCTGAAGAATGAACAAGGGAAATTGGCCTAGGACTCTCAAAAAAAAATACAATTAACCATACTAGGCAGGTTGCTTAAGAAATTCTCTTCTCCTCCTCTGAAGCACTCTAAGTGAAGAAACTGCAAAATTAGACTCTTAAACGTGTCCTTCTACAATCATTTATTTACATATTATATGTCAATATATAATGTGTATATAAATGCACCGTGCACCGAACATGACCAACCTGCAGGTCTGAACAGCACATTACAGGAGAGACTCCTGGAAGAGATAGCCTTGCATTAGTATCTTTTAGTTTAAAGAAGAGGAAAATGTCTGGCCAGGATGGGAACTGAACAGATAGGAACGCTTCAGAGTGCAAAGCAGAGGAGAAGCTACCGTCTGTCTTCAGACGGTGGAGGTGGTGCTAAGGGAAAGGACACATCATGCACAAAATTTATTTTACAAAACACATACCCATCCCAGCCTTAGCCCCCAAAAAAGGATTTTTTAGAAAAAGAAAAAAGAAAAAAAGCTCCACTTAATACCAAACAGCAACATTATCAAAGAACACTTTTGTTTCAGGCTGCTGCCCATGCCTTGTTTGAAAGAGAAGGCATGTGAAGAGAGGGGGAGAAGAGAATCGGGGAGAGGGAAGGATATCCGGGTATCAGTCTATTTTCCAATTTCTGTTTTTCTTGGGAGGATGTCTTCAGTCATCTAATGTCTGGCACCGAGCTCTGACTGGTAACCGAGTACGTAGTGCCCATAACCACGGTGCCGTTGTTTGCCAGGCAGCCTTGCCTCAAAGTTTCAAAGTATGAGGCCTGCACGGGTTTGTGATGTTGCAGCACTTTTATGGCATCTTCGATTTTAAACCAATCCCTTTTCCTTCCTATTGGGGGTAGAAAGAAAGATAGGAGTGTTAGGGAAGCAAGAAAAAGCCCTTATCCTATAGCTAGTTTACAGAGGAAGATTTTAGCATTGAAGCATTCTGGTAAGATAAGGGAACCAATAGATTACCTGTTTCTCCCTGTCACTATAAAACAAAAAGTAAAAAGGAGACTTCCAACAAATTTCTTTTAATTTAATTTGAATAAAGAGATGTCTGCTTTCTTTAAGACATAACAATTATAACAAAAAACAAAACAGAAGGGAAAAGTAAAACAGTGGAAAAAGCAAAACAAACCAAGTCAACAAAAAAACTTTAATTTCATATACTGGGAAGGAAGTGATATGAAAAATGAAAGATATCAATAAAATAATTTTTAAAAACAATTATTTTAATATTACAATACTAAGATAGTACTGTTAATTCAGGTTCATGAAAAGTACCCATATGCCATTTTGAACCTCCACATACCCTGTGGCCACACAGAGAAACAAAGACTTGTATGAACTGATGTTGAGCAAAAGGAGTAGAAGCAGGACAGCCACCGCTACAACAATGTTGTAAGACAAACCACGAGTCCAGGGTACAGATGGTACAGCATGCATTCTGAGAGGTGAGGGACTCGGGTACTGAATGAGACATATATTTTTTTTGGACATGGACAATGTGGGAATTTGTTTTGCTTGACCATGCATATTTATTTTAAAAAGGGTTGTTTTTTTTTAAATTAGAGGTATGGCAGGAGAGAAAATAGATTTTTTTTTTTGTTCATTAAAAAAAATTATAAAGCACAGCAACACTGGCACTTTACCCACACATTTATACATATATTTGTTCTGAGAAGTAGTACTGCATTGTGGATAGAGAGTGGGCCTCAATCCAGGAAGTCCTGGGTTCAAGTCCTACTTCTATAAGAAAATGGCTATATAGCCTCAGTCAATTAATTGCTTAAGTGCCCCAGCTACCTCTCCCAGACCCTAAGTTTCAGAGAAAGTGTTGACCTGATTTGGTAAAAGGAGTGTTTACTCATCCAGGAATTCTCTGAATCAGTGAAATCACAAGTCCAATCCTATTTCTATTCCACTGGCAAGTCTAGTTCATCATTTCACCATCTTTTGGGCACTGCGAATAGTCTGGCAGTGTTTTTGGCTAGTGGATTACCTACAGTGAAATTACACAAATGTGATTTAAAATAGAAAAGCTGACAATGCTTTTCTGATGGCACTTCCACTTAAATATATGTCTGTTTCCAGAGACATTAAATCAATAACTCTGGAACTGCTCACCCACAGAATGCTGACTTTGTAAAAAGAATTTACATCATCAATTTACAAAAGATCAAATGGTTCTTTTGAAAAGAGCTTGTCTCACAATAAAGACCAGAATGAATAAAACAATGAAGTCACTGGATCAATCTAAGATTATTAAGTAACTCTTCAATAAAGAGCTCTGGATTTGGAGCAGTCAGAGGAAGGGGACTCAGATCCTGATTCTGGTACCTACTGCTTATTATGATCTTGCTCAAGTCAGTTAACCTTTGTAGGCCTCAGTTTCTTCACTTCCAAAATGAGACCAGATGGCTTCTGTAGTTCCTTCCAACACTAGATAATAATCTTATGATTCTAAGAGGGCTACAACAAAAATTCCCTGATAATAGTTTTGTTTTCTAAAGAAATAACACAGTTTGGCACAGCTTGAACAATACGAATATTAATTACTGAGGTTTTTTCTTTCAGAAAAAAGATAGGATTTTAGAAATAAATTCAATATACTCTCCTGTTTTCTGTTTTTCACTGACAGGCTCTGAGGAGATAGGAGGGAAAATGAGGAGGGAATTTTAGTTCATTTAACATAAATTCTAAAATTCTCACTCTCTCAATTTCAAAGGTTTATGGGCTTCTCCCCCGCTACCTTTCTTTTAAAAGACTTTCCCATTTTTTTCTATAAATAATTCATGATCCTTCTGAGACTGTATCATGTACCAAGGTAAGAGGACAAGAGGTACCTGGTGCAGTGTCACTTAGAGGATCACCTCTGAACTCCCAACAGTATAGAGAACTTACCAATATTGACTGAGTCCTCCCAGTCTTCCAACACTTCCGTGACAATAAGCACATAGACATACGTTCTGTGTTTCCTTTCCTGGTTCTGAAGAGGCAAGGGAAAATAAATGGAGAATATCTTCTATCAGACAGCTGATAATGACACAGCAAACTTACATGCTTCTGTTAAGGGTACTATTCTTCTTTTACTTGCTTATCTTCTTAAAAATCATAGAATCTATTTAAAACAGGTTTCACTGAATATAGAGTAGATCTTTTGGCTAAGCTACCCTGGGCATAAAGGTCACATTTTTTCCCCTGATACCTCTCCATGGACTACCACTTCAAAAATTCCTAAAGTCACTATATAAATTAAATCAGATGAAACACTAGACTAAAAAGAATTAAGATCAATGCCAAAATGATCCGAGATAGCAGAACAAGAGGGTGCATTAAAGGATATTTTCCTTATAGACTTCATCACTCGCTTCTCTGTATTCTTATTCCTTATTCTTTCTGGGCCAGGTTCACCAAATATTCACCTCAACATCTTCTGTTTCCGCTTCATCGTGCTTAGGATGATGACTGGGACATTATGCAGATCTCAGTTAAAGGTTATGGAACAGACTATCCCTTGGAAAGCAGAGGGATGCCTAATCATTAGAGATCTTCAAGCAAAGGACAGGTGAATACTTGTTGGCTATTCTTGTTTAGATCTGGTCCTAATCTCTTTGCAACTATGAGATTCTGGTTGTTTGTGCTTTCATTGGCTCTGGGATGCACTATCTCTCAAACTGGCCTATTTGCTATTTTACTCCCCAAATTGGCATGGCATTTTCCTACTTTGTGCCCCTGCACAGGCTGTCTCACCTGCCTCTAGTGAAGGCCCTGCTCATTTCTGTCTCTTGGAATCCTGGGCTTTCTTCAAGGCTTTCCAGGGACCACCTCCTATAGAAAGACTTACCTGATCTCTTTAGTCATTAGTGGTCTCTCTTTCTCCTCAAATTATCACGTATTAATACTTACCTGTATAATGATTCCCATTCCCTCTACCTCCCCAATAACCATTATCTTCTTGTCTTTGTATCCCCAGGGTCTACCATAGTATTTTGCCAATAGTAGGTATTTGCTAATTTTCTGTTTCTCACTGCCCCTGCTTTACTCACTTTATCAATTCTACTAGACATCAAATATTTCAACAGAGATGACATCTGAATGGGGGTAACAAGGCTACTAAAAAGTTACTTATTATCCAGAAGTAAATGAACATTAGAGCACAGTGTTCAATAAACTCAAAAACCCTAAGCACCGTGTTAAGAGCTGACGATAAAAACTGCTGGGAAAACTGCTATGCATTCTGAAAGAAATTAGGTTTAGATTAACATCTCACATCATAAACAAAGATAAAATTCCAAAGGGATACATTACCTAGATGTAAAAGATAAGAAAAGCAAGGTAGGAAAGACTACTTCATTAAGGAAAGAATTTATGACCGAACAAGGAAATGAGAGTTAAAGAACATAAAATTAATAATTTTGATTATAAAAAATTTTTTTAAAGTTTTTATTTGTATAAATAAATTGTAACCCTAATTGTATTTGTATAAACAAAACCAACAGAATTAAAATTATTTAGAATTTAAAAATTAGAAATTTCCTGTAAACCTGGGATAATGTCTTTGAAAAAAATTTTCTCTAATAAGAGTCTGATACTCAAGATTTTTATAAAGAACAGTTTCAAATATATACAGGACAAAATTAATTCCCCAAGAGACATTCAAAGGGCATGAATAGGCAGTTTTTAAAGCAAGCCATACAAGTCATCAATAGCCACATGAAAACATGCTCCAAAGTCACTAATTAGATACCGACATAGGAATAATGTGTCTGGGTCAGAGATTCTACATAGTTTAGTGACTTTGGGAATTTATTCCCAAATTGCTTTCCATAATGGTTGGACCAGTTCACAGCTCTATCAACAGTGTCTGTTTCAACACAGCTGCTCCAACCATTTAAAGTTTCCTTTTTTGGTTAATTTTGATGGATATAAAAGTAAAACCTCAGAATTATTTTAAATTGCTTTTCTCCCATTATTAGTAGCATCTGGAGCATTTTTCCATGTGGCTATTAAAAGTGTGAATTTATTTTCCCTTTGAAAACTCTTTATAGCCTCTGATCATTTATCTACCGGGGAATGGGCCTATCTTATGAATCTCAATCAGTTCCTTATAATCCTACAAATGAGAAACTTGCTACAAAGATTTCCCCTCCTCCCATTACCTGCTTTCCCTTCTAACGTTAGCTACATTGGTTGTTAGTGCAAAACCTTTTAAATATTATATAATCAAAATTGTCCATTTTATCTTCTGTGATCTTTTCTATCTTGTTTTGGTCATGAACTCTTTCCCTACCCACAGATCCAAAAAAAGTTCCTTCTTTCTTGCTCTTCTAATTTCTTTATGATGTAATCTTTTATATCTAAGTCATGTACTCTTTTAGAGCTTATTTTGGTATAGGATATGAGGTTTTGACCTAACCCTAATTTCTGCCATGCGTTTTTCCAGTCTTCCCAGGAGTTTTCATCACACTAGAATTTTTAAAGCATATTCAAGCTACTAAAGTTATTTTTATCAATTTCACAACAATTTAGAAGAAGTTAAAAGACTTAAACTACTTACCTCGAAAATGCCTACCAATCTTCCCAATGTCCCTTTCACTCCAGCCTGAGTAAGAAAGAAAAGAAAATATAGTATTAATATTTTGGTCCTCTATCATGTTTTCTTCATTTCAAATCACATGAAAAAAGAGTTAAGTCCAGATGGCTTCCTTGGCTACAGCAGCTACAGCAGTGTTCAGTGTCTGTTGTGAATGCGCCAAGGTTAGGAACATGCTTGACAGAGGTACTACCAGCTCTTCTCCCAAGAAGAAACATTTAGCCCAACCACACCCCATACATCTATGTACAAATATACTTTAGTCCTTCCCTTGCCCTAGCCAAAAGCTAGCAATGTAAAATGAGAAGATAAAACTCAAGGGACTTGATAAAGTCAAAATAAAACTAAGGACTTAAAAAAAAAAAAACTATTTCCATAGTATTGTAATTTATATGGTGGGTCTGAATGTAGGGGTAGCCATTTGAATTCCCAGAGTTCTGACCTGCAGTAGAACTAAAGGTGATGGGAGGGGGGGAGGGGACGCAGAGTAGGAAGAAGGGGAGAGAGACAGAGAGGAACAGGGAAGGGAGAGAAAGAGGCAGGCATCAGGCTACCTAAGGAGGGATCATTCATTCATTCAATGGAGAAATAGATTGGAATATACTGTTAGTAAAAAGGTCATGGATTCAACCCTCCTGGTGTGTCAGGCAGTAAAACACCGAACTAGAAGCCAGGAGAGTTGAGTTCAAATCTTGCTTTTGTCAAGATACTTCTATCTCACTGAACTCAACCTGTAAAATGGGGATAACAGTACTTTTTTATACTACTCTATCTAGAGGATGACTGTCAAAGTCAATAAGGAGTTATTAAGTGCCTACTATGTGCTAAGGCACCGTGGATGCAAAGAAAGGCAAAAAACAGACCCTGCTCTCAAGAAGTCCAGAGTCTAACAGGAGGGACAACATGGAAACAATTACATAATAAACAAACAAGATATACACAGGATATATGAGAGTCTCAGAGGGAAGTAATTTTTTTAATACCCCCTTATTTAATATTTATTTCTAACATTCATTTTTAAAATTTGAGTTCCAAATTCTCTCCCTCCCTCCCACTTCCATCCTTCCCCTACCCATTGAGAAGACAAGCAACATAATGATTACATATGTGAAGTGACGCAAAAACATTTCCATTTTAGCCATTTTGGAAAAAAATCAAGAAAAAGTGAAAAAATTATGCTTCAATCTGCATTCAGACTACGTCAGTTCTCTCTCTGGAAGTGGATAGCATTTTTCATCTTAAGCCCTTCAGAAATGTCTTGGACCATTCATTATTTATCAGAAAAACTAAGCCAATCACAGCTGATCAACATACAATATTGCTATTACTGTATACAATGTTTTTCTAGTTCTTTTCATTTCCCTTTCATCAGTTCATTTAAGTCTTCCCAGGTTTTTCTCAAAGTATCCTGCTCATAACGCAATAGCATTTAATCAGGAGCATACAGTAAGATGTGTTCAGTCCTTCCCCAATTGACGGGAACCCCTCAATTTCCAATTCTTTGCCACAAAAAAAGAGCTTCTATAAATATTTTTGTACATATAGTTGCTTTTCCTTTTTCAGAGAGCACTAAGATTAAGTAAGGTCTCTTGTAGAAGGTAAGACTTTAGCTGAGACTTGAAAGAACTGAGGGAAGTGGGAAGATAAGATGAGGAGGAAAGGTTCTAGGCATGGGAGAGCGCCAGTGAAAATGCTCAAAGTTCAAAATTCAGAGATGATTGGAGTGTCTTGTTTAAGGAATAGCAAAGAAACTAGTGTCACTAGATTGTAGAATATGTGGAGGGAAATGTAGCATAAGAAGACAGACTAGAAAGATTGGAGAGGGCCAGATTATGAGGAGTTTTTAAAAGACAAAGTACTTAGTAAATTTTAAAATGTTAAACAAAGAGCCTACCTCACTTTGGCCACTAAACTCTTAATTATATTTTTTGATAACTACACTTTAGGTCTAATTCACAACTGAGCTTGTTAGTAGCAGAATGCTCTCTTGGACTTCACCACTGTATCTGGAAACTCATCTTCCTGCAAGGTCACATCAACTCTAAAGCTTACCCATCCTTAGTGCCCCCTAGCCCCTGGAAGTCCCTCCTTCCCTCTGCCTGGAGGAGCAGAGGATGGTTCCTGGAGAGCTCCTCCCACTAAGATCCTCCATTTAAAGAAGGTGCCTAGGGCAGCCATCTCATTATTTCTCAGTCAGCTATAGGTCTTCATCATGCTTCCTTTTACAGCTTCCTTTTATGTGTTATGTTCTCCTTTAGACTGCACACTTTTTCAGGCCAGCAACTGTCTTTCGCCTTTCTTTGTATTCCAGTATTTAGCACAGTGCCTGGTACATAGTAGGCACTAAATAAATGTTTACTGACCAATGACAATGGACAACTAATGTCCTCATGTCCTCACACATTTTTCACTTGAACTATTTTTTGCCTGTGTTTGCCCTGTCCTGTAAATAAATGCCAGATTAAAAAAAAAAGATTAAACAAAAACGTAGATCAGGTTTTATAACTTTTAAGTAGACAAAAATTAGCTTGGTATAGTAGAAATAAGCACTGGATCCCAATTCCCACACATTAGTGGTGTGACCCTAGGTAAGCCACGTAAGTCTCTAAACCTCAATTTCCTGAAATATAGGTAGTAACACCTGCATTACTTAACTCAGAGAGGTGAAAGACATGATAATCATGAAAGCTTGAAATGCTAAATATATCTGATTTTAAAACAACAACAACACCACACACACTCCATTTAAAATAACTCTAGATAGTATTAAAAAAAATATTTGGAAGACACCTACAAAAGCAAATCCAGGAACTATATAACTAAAACTATAAAAAAACCCCTTTTATACAAATATATTTTTTACACAATTAAAATCAGATTTAATTATTTGGAGAGATAATAATTGTTCATGGATAGGCAAGACCAATATAATAAAAAGGACGATTTTATCCAAGCTAATTAAATACCGCCATCCCAATTAAATTACCAAAAATTTTACTGAATTAGAATAACAAAATTCATCTGAAAAAACAAAAAAGTCAAAAATATCAAAGGAAATAATGAAAAAAAAGTAAAGAGGAAGGAGATTTAGCAGTACCTGATCTTAAACTGTATTATAAGGCAGTAATTATCAAAACTATCCAGTACTGGCTGAGAAACAGAAAGGTAGATCAATGGAACAGAGTACATACAATTCATAGCAACAAATAGACATAATAAACTTGTTTTTGATAAGTGTAAAGACTCAAGATTTGGGGTTAAGAATTCATTATTTGGCAAAAATTGTTGGGAAAAACTGAAAAACAGTATGGCAGAAACTGGGCCAATATATCTCACACCACTTACCAAAATGAATACATGACCTAAAGGGAGATTTTACTAGAAAATTAGAACAAGGAACATATTACTTATCAGACTTATGGAGAGGTGAAAAATTTATGAATAAACAAGAGATGGAAGGGCAGGTAGGTGGCCCAGTGAATAGAGCAACACCCTGGAAAAAGATAAAAGGGAAAGCAGAAAAGAATTAAGAATTTATTAAGTAGCTACTATGTGCCCAGTGCTATGCTTCCCTTCATTTCTCAATTCTTTCCAAAAGTATCACTCTTCTCTTTCCTGCCTGTTGGCAAATGAACTCAATTCTACACTATCCTCTATTTTTTATTTCCTTACCCTTCATATCATAATTAGGGCAGTGGATAGAGCACAAGAGCACTGGGCCTGAGCACTGGGCCTGGAGTCGGGAAGACCTGAGTTCACATCTCTCTTCAGACACTTTCTAACTGTGAACTTGGGCAAGTCACTTAACTCTGTTTACCTTTAGCTTCTTCATCTATATAATGGATGAGCTGGAGAAGGAAATGGCCAACCATTTCAGTATCTTTGCCAAGAAAACCCCAAATGAGGTAATGAAGAGTGACTGAAAAAATGAACAAACAACAATATATCTTACTGTTGTCTTGCCAAGCTCCAACTTTGGATTACTCTCATCATCTACATCCTCTGTTTCTATTCACAGGCTGCTGAATAGAGTTCGTAGAGGCAATCACAAAATTGTGCTGACTGGGTCATATAAATTTAAGTAATCCATCTCAAGGAAGCTAGTAAATATCCTACAGATTAATTATCCCACAGCAGTTTTCTTTCTTTCCTCAAGGCTCTCATACGATACCCACTTCATTACCTCCTGGCTAAAGAGCTTGCCTTCATACTTGACCGAAGAAATTGAAACCATTCAGGAGATATCATTGCTCTCCCTCCTGTTCACTATTCTTTTCCCACTGTCTCCTTCATTCTATTCTCAGAGATCGAGCTAGCTAGCTCTTACTTCCTTAGAGTCTCAGATGAAGAGCTGGTCTCTCTCCTCATTAAGGCACATCCCTCTCTCTACAAGCATCCTTAATCCCATCTTCTACCAAATTTTTCCAACAAACTGTCTGCTCTATCATTCCCATTTTCTTATCTTCACTCTCCTCTTACAGGAAGACTACCAACATGCCCAGGTTTTCCCTATTTTTTTAAAAATCCTTTTTTGATCCAACTATCTGTGCTGTTACCCTCAATCTCTCCCCTTCTTAAAGGCAAAACTCCCCAAAAGAGTCATTTAATCATTGCCCCCATTATTTCTCATCTCACTGGCCCTTTGCATTTTGGCTTCCTACTTCATCAGTCAATTGAAGATGCTCTCTCTAAAGTTATAAGTGCCCTCTTACTTGCCAAACCTAATGTTCTTTTCTCAATCCCAATTATCCTGGCAGTATTTGACAATACTGGTGATCATTATTTCCTTCTGGATATTCATCTAGCTGGGCCTAAAACATACAAAGATAAATAATGCAAAGGAGCATGTAACAGGTCATATAACAGGACAGGTGAGAAGTGATAGAGGCCTGAACTAGCGTGGTTGCAGTGCGAGTGGAGAGAAGGGAATGGAAATGAAATGTTTAAAAGTAGAATTAAAAGGACTTGGAAACTGACTTGATATGGGAAGTTCCCACACTGCTCTCCTCTGGTCCTCCTTCTATCTGTCTCACAGCACCGTCTCAATTTCCTTTGTTGGTTCTTCAACACATTAAGTCCTCTTGCCTTGAGAATTTACAAAGGCTATTTCTGTCCTGTATTCCTTCTCTTTTCCCACTCTACTATCTGTGGAAGCATACTAAAACTTTGTTCCATTCTAAAGAAAATGTTAAGAATTATTTCTCTAGTCTGAAATCCTTTCCAGATTTCTCTTCAGGAAAGTATGTAAAAGAACAAGAACAAAAGCTAAGGCCTGGGAAAATGGATTAAAAATGCTAACCAAATTTAGAAAGCAAAGTCTCTGGGGTCCAGTTAAAATCATTGCTTCCTCCAGTTCCTGAAGGGATTAAGAGTTATGACTCACCTAAGTACAGTAACTCTTTCCCCATTCTGAAGGGATTATTGTATTGATCAGAGGAGGGGAATGGTCAGAGAAGATATTGAGTGGTTTTAGGGGATTAAGTGACTACAATTCGATTTGACAGAAACTTAAAATTGTATTTATATATTGTGGCCTTTTAAGTTCTTCAAGATTCCTGTTACTTCATAGAGTCTTATATAAACTGCTTAAGTATAACCTACATCAGACTGCTTGTCATGCTGAGAAGAGGGGATGGAAGGGAAGAAGGGAGAAAACAATTGACTCAAAATCTTATAAAAAAAGGAATGCTGAAAACTACCTTTATATGTGATTGGAAAAAATTAAATACTATTTAACAAAACAAATAAAACCAAATAATCTTATGTCATGTTCAAAGGCATCTTTCTCCCACAGATCGATGCTTGAATTTAGATTAATGTTTAATGAATCAAAATTGTTTCTGGTAGATTTGTGCCTAAAATGCAAATGAAAATGTTAATATTTTTGACACAATTCACTTTGCTGATATCTCATCAGCTCCTATGGGTTCTCATCTCTATGCAGATGGTTTCCATGCTGTACTGACAGTAACTACAGATACACATCTCCAAATTATTCTTGTGTATCTCAAAAATTTCTTCCTATCTTCCCCCTCCCAAAACTATCCATCCCTTTCTAAATTTCTTTATTGTTGAGGACAATACCATCTTCCCAGTCAACTAGGCCCAAAACCTCACTCAAAAAAAAATTCTTGACTCCTTATTCTCACTCACCCCACATAATCACGGATTTTGTCATTTCTACCTTGACAACATCTCTCATGAGTTAGTCTGCCTCCCTTCACTCATATAGCCACCACCCAACTTCAGGCTCTCTCTATTACTGTAATAGCTTTCTAACTGGTCTCCTGCCTCAGTTCTCTCCCCATTACAATCTAGGCTTCACTCAGCTGCCAAACTGATTTTTATGAATGGAAGCTGACCATGCCAACATCCTACTCAATGAGCTCCTGTGGTGCCTTCACTTCTGTATACAACTTCTATGGTTTACAAAGAGCTTTGACAAAAAGTAATGTTCTAGGATTAATTAGGTACAATATATTAAAATCATATTTAGGAGCTATAATTGCAGAAAAAAAAGCTTTTAAAATGTATGGCTAAGCAAGGTCAAAATAAAGATGAAGGTTAAATGGAATGGAAATGAATGAATAAAAATATTAGAGGGCATTCATTAGACAGAAACCTCTTATATTAACACAAAACAGTAATCTGAAGTTTTAGTTGCTTATTCAAAATAACAAAGTTGATGCTGTCAGTGGTTAGGTCCTCCCTCTTCGTGTATATATTATATATGAGAAACAGTTTAAAAATATGCCTTCAGAATTATGCACTTGAAGCTGGCACTTGAATTATCTGTTGACAGTACAAGACATTTTTTTTAAAAACCAACAAAACTTCATATAGGAGGTATTTAACCAAAACAGGGCACCTCACAGAACTGTACTTTTGTATTCACTGCTTGTTAATTATCAGACTATAAGCCATTTCCCCTTATATTCACTTGCCAATATGCCTTTTCCCATTATTTCTCATAGTTAATTATACATCTATATTCTTTGTCTCCCTTCCTACCCCAAAGAGACTTTTAAGTCACATGAATGGAAATTATTTCTTATTTAAATTGATCTCCCCCCACAATTGGAAATAGTTGATTTTCCATAGCCAACTAAGAATAACTAGGTTGTGCTCCATGAATTAACCAGTGAAGTTTATTATTGCAGAAAAGGGACAAGCTGGCAGGCAAAACGACTTTAGAAAGCCAATTCTCCACTCCCACCTCAAGCAGCCAGAACATGCTCAAATAATCTCCAGAGACATATCAAATGCTTTTCCACTACTGCACCTCCACACTTACAGTGCTTAGGAATAAAGTCAGTGGTATGCATTACAGGGGAAGGGGAGGAAAAGAGGGTTCAAGAAGTGTGGAGAGAGATTTATAGGAAACAGAAGTTACTTTTTCCTTGGAGCAGTAGAAAAGCAGTATTCAACAGAAGTTACTGCCCAAGTAGGTTAAAAGCATTTAAAAAAGGAACTAAAATTAAAAACACACAATGGCAACAAAATCCTTAAACTAAAGGGCACAATCAGTTAATTATGAAGCACTGATACAGAATATATTTTTTTTTTAGCATATTTCTACAAGATTTGCCATTTCTATATTCAACATCAAAAGAGATGAAGGTTATGGTGGAAAGAAAATTGGGCCTAGAAGTCAGGAAGAGACTTGCAATCTGAGCCCTGATTTTGTCACACTTTAAGGGCCAGGTCCATTTTCTGGACCAATTTTTTACTTGCCAAATGAAGGAATCAGACTAGATGATCTTCAAGGTTCTTTGCAGCAATGACATTCTATCACTAGATTTCAATGGTTTACACATATGTTGGTTCAACAATAACAGGGGCAGTTAAGTACATCATACTTTTTTACCCAGTAGAAATGTTCCTAATAAAGCTTTGTATAAATTTCATCATAATCTCTTCCACTCACATTTCTGTGCTTAACTGGGATTCATTATCAACTGGCAGAAAACTAATTTAAATTTCTACAGCCAGTGAGCCTGTCTGTCAAGCTAATAATCAATAAGCCAACATAACTACACTAATGGAATTTGTATTTAAAAGATCTTTGTGTGTAAATAAAAGAATTACCCCAAAAAAGCATCTTTTTTCTGAATTCAGATTATGAGATTTTGATAGATCAACTACACAAAGACTTGGAGCTACAAGTACCCAAAGGTCATGTTATCCAAGCTGCTTCTTTACAAAATGAAAAATCTGAGTTGAAAAAAAGGTCAAATAACTTACACAAGGTCACAGGAAATAAATGGCATATCCAATATTAGAAGCCAGGTCCTTTTAATTGTGAAGCACTGAAGTGGTAAGATATGGTAAGATAACTAATTAAAATTAGTTAACTAATTAACATTGGTAACTTCTGGGCCTCAGTTTCCTAATCTGCAAAATGAAGAAATAATATTTATATTACTTAACTCACAGGTCTGCTATGAATAAAGTGCTCTGTAAAATTTAAATGACTACATAAATGTGAATGTGTTAACTTGCTTTCATTCCTTGAAGCACTCAGAAATGATGAGATGGAAGGGACTTTTAGAGATCCAACCTTCTCAAAACACAGATGAACAAAGACACAGAGAGGAAATGAACTGAGTTGCTGCTTAAAGATTCCAAGTCCAATCAATGTCAGAAGTACTACACTGTGCTTCCTCTATATAACAACAATCATCAATAAACTAGAAATGTTTTTATTAGTCTTGATTTTTCAAAAAATGTACATGTAAAATGAGGACTATTCTAGTTCTTTACTTGTAGTTCAAGTATTTACAGTAAAGGAAAAGTAATCATTAACAGGTAAAAGTCTTAAGACTATAGCTTGCTTCAATATTCTTTTGCAATCTACATGCATAGAGAAGTATACCATGTACATTACACAACTTCCCACAACTTCCCTTTATCCCATGCACCACCTTCATGCCCTATCTTTGGAAAACTAACAGACAACAACCCTTGAGGAGGCTATTTTTACATATCACATGATACTGCACGCAGCTCAATGTAGCTATCACCATTACATCTGACAGATATCTGGCTCTGATATTTGGAGATGATGGATTTTATTTGGTACACAAGACTGATCCAGCTAGGTTGCTTGTCTGGACCAGTTTTTTCTTGAAGTCAAATGAGTTACAAGCTTGATAAAGGTGTCAAGTCAAGGTGGGGAAAGAGGGAAGAGAATCCAACTCAAATCATATCACAGCTATAAAAATTCAAGCTGAGTTTAGTAGCTTAACAACTCACTATGACTGCTTATTTTACGGCCTAAGAAAATGAAGGTGGGGGCGGCTAGGTAGTGCAGTGAATGCAGCACCAGCCCTGGAGTCAGGAGGACCTGAGTTCAAATGTAGCCTCAGACACTTGACACACTTACCAGCCATGTGACTTTGGGCAAGTCACTTAATCCCAATTGCCCTCCAAAACACAAAAAGAAAAAACAAAAGAAACTGAAGGTGAAAATTCTTCCTAAATTAGCTGAGATGAATACAAATCTAAATCTAATATTTTAGGTCCAACAGAAGTAGGCTAAGAAATTTCTACTTTTAAAGATTTCTCTATATTCACTTTATTTGGCAGAAGGGAATTAATTACCTACCATCCCAGTAATATTAATTCTTAATGATGGGTCCTAACATGTACTGGACTTTCCAACAGGGTAGATGCTAATCTCCAAGTATGCCACTAAATTTACTATCAATTAGGTGAGAATTGTATCAAATCCCAGATGGGGGTGTTGCAAGAGGGTGGGGGGAATGTGGAGCCAAGAGGGCAGATGAAAGGCAGGAAGTCACCTAAGCTCTTACTTATAACACTTCAAATATCTTTTAAAATGACTTTAAACAAATTCTAGAGCAGCAGAACCTCCCAAAAGACGGAATGAAACAATTTTCCAGTCTAACACAATTCAAAAGGTCAGCAGGAGAGGTCTGTTGCACAAGGGTGACAAAGAAACACAATTCAGTCCAGGCTCCAGTGCAGACCAGGCCCCAGAAAACCAAGAACATGCCTTGGGGAGAGTGAATTGGTGGCAGCAGTGGTTGTTTCCAAACCTCTCAGCCTACATATGGTAAGGGGATTGGACAATGGGTCAGGAGATTTACAGGGATTCCTTTGATGGCACCAAGGGCATGATTGTGTTGCATGACCTATATTTGAATCTGTGTTGCAGTCTTGAGTCTTAGTTCCAGTATGAGGAGCACTAGCACACCAGAATTGTGGCCACAGGGGAGCAGGAACCTTGCTTACAGTTCCAGAGTTAAAGAGTGCTTGTGGTTGCTCACAAACCAATGTACAATATAAAAGAGTAGTAAGCACCTCTCTCCCTGAATCATACCATCTTGGAAGAGCCAAAAACCTATAGGTCCCCAGAATTACCTCTGAAACCAGCTGCACAAAAAAACCTGAAGCTTGGAACTGTGTCCCCTTCACTTGGGAAGCAGAGCCCCACTTTAGCATAGAGTTAAAAGTCAAGAAACAGGCTTGAAAAATGAGGAAACAACATGATTTCAGGCCATGGAAGACCTCAAAAAGGATTTTAAAAATCAAGTAAGAGAGGCAGAAGAAAAATTAGGAAGAGAAATAACAGCAATGTAAGAAAATCATGAAAAAAAAGATTCAATAGCTTCATAAGAGAGGCACAAAAAATACTAAAGAAAATATCATCTTGGGGGCGGAGCCAAGATGGCGGCATAGCAGCAGCAACATATTGCAGCTCTCAAATAGCCACCCCCAAATACCCATAGAATAGGACTCTAAACCAATCCTAGAACTCCAAAACGCACACAAAGATACTTCCCACTAAAGTCAGCTGGGCTACGAGGAACTATATCAGAACTGTGAACCAAAACCATCCTGGCCTGAAGCCTTGGCTCAGCCACGGGGGTGGCTGGATGAGAGGAGCCGAGGAGCCTCAGGTGAGAGGACTGGCGGTGGCAGTGTTGAGAACTAGGTCAGTGGAGCTTGTGAGGTCTCGGGAGAAAAGTGGTCCGGCCGAAATGCCTCCAGGGCTGGGAAGCGAAAGGCAGAGGTTTTGCACCTGCCTCTGCATTGCAGCTTCCCGCCCGTGGCCTGGAGACAGCAGGGGGACTAAGCGATCGTTCAGAGGCCAAGAGCTCTCGCGTTGAGCGGCCTGGATCCAGATCGCGGTCTTGGGCTTTGGTCCTGTGAGTCTTCTTTATCCAGTGAGCCAGAAGTGGGA
>CM053586.1:178181258-178215135 GCA_028646515.1 Pseudochirops corinnae
GGTCCCATTCCAGGGGGAGCAGAGACAAAGAAACAGGTGTTGGCAGCTAAGTCAAAAGGTTAGCTCTGTCCAAGGAAGGAGTAGTACAAAAGAAATCCCAATCCTGGGAAAGGGTGGATGGGCCCATGGATGGATGGATGTGGGAGGTGGGGAGGAGGGAGGCAGGGAGTGCCTGCAGAGGCTCAAACCACCTGCTGCCTGCTCCACCCTGCCCCACACAATCCCACAGGGGGTGGCCAGGGTTAGTCCAATGTGTGAATGGGGAGGCATTTTGCCCAGGTAGGGCTATTATTTCTCTGACCAGTAAAACTAGAAAGGACAGATGGAGGGGAAAGGAAAGGTGACGGGAGAAACATAGGGATTTAAAGATCAACATTGTTCTGTCTAGTCCCAGAATGAAAGGGCCGCCACTGTTGTCATCGTCATCATCACGGGGAATGAGGTAGCAAGATTTAAGCAGACTTGGTTACTGCTCCTCCTCCGAAGACTCCTGGGATATCCCTTCTTCCTCCTCTTTCTCCTGCAGAGAAAGAAAGCTACTAGTTGTAGAAGGATGGGAGGGAATGGAGACCAAGCTCCCACAGAACCCCCCCATACCAGCTAGCTCCCTCTCCCCCACCCCAGAACCCACAGGACTGGACACATCAGGAAGGGGGGCCCAGACTGCTCCCCCTCCAGCACACACCCAGCTCCCCCTTCATCCCAAGTGCTCTAGGGTTGGGATGACTCAGGGCTGAGTGTGTGGGTGACTCAGCACTCTTGCTGCCCGGTTTCATTCATAAAATGAGGAGGAATTTAAAAGGAAAACAGAACTCCCTCCACTTGTTCCCCTCCCCTCCCCAGCCCTGCTGGCTCCCATAGCAGCCTGGCCTCTATTCCCCCCCCCAGGCATTCTTTTCTCTCTACTACTGTGGGGGAGGGGAATTCAGGAGGAGGGGGAAAAGGAAGTAACTAGCCTAAGCTCAGAGCGAACCTCCTTGGCAAGAGAGTGCTAGGAAGAGGAAGCACAAAGGGAGCCGGAGAACAGGGGGACCCCTCACTCTGGTAGAAGAGGTGAGTGGATAGACCTACCCTCTTGTCCTGGGTTTCTCCCAGCCCCCTCAGGTCCTGCCCCTGGTCTCTTCTAGGAACCCTGGCCAGCCCAGAAAATCCCCACAGGGTCTAAACAAGATCCTTGGAATACTAGAGAGCAGGAGCTGGCTTAAGGGGGTGGCCCAGAGCTGACCTTGGTAGAGGAAAGGGAAGTGAGTTCTGGAGCACACTCACAGGGTGGGAATTCGGGGACACCACACAGACCCAGGGCGGCCCCCATGCCAGGCAGAGACTCCAAAACAAGTTGCTTCCTGTTACTCACTCCTGGAGGTCTGCCAGATGCTGTTTCTCTTCTTCCACCCCCCACCCCAGGGGAGGGGGACTGGTTTGGCTGAAGATAGAAAGCCACTGGAGTAGGACAGGGTAGAAGGAGGTGAGTGGGAGTGGGAGAAGGAAAACGGTTATCGTACATAGCTGCTTATGAGACTGGCTTCAGGCTAACTGCCACCTTACAGTTTATCAGGAGACTACCCAGGGCAGTCTCCCCCTGCCTCAACAGCCATTCTTCTAAGAGGTCCCCAACCTTGACACCAGTACCGGTTACTGCTTCCCCATTTTTATTGGATGAAATTTCCTTGGGAAGAATATAGGAAGAGTAGGAAAAAAAAAAGAGAAAAAAAATATTGGGAGGAAGAAGACAGTATGTGCAGGGGCACTGATACTTGAGAGATTTTTAGCAGCATCCTGACCAAGCCAGATCCTAGAAGTACAAGTTAGTTCCCAGTGTACCCTAGAGTACTGTCTGCCCTCTCATTATCTCACACACGCATCTCTTGTACTTACCAGCTTTTTGGGTCTACCTCTTGGTTTCCTCCCTGGTGCAGTGGTAGTTTTCTAGAGGGGAACAGACCCAAGAATTAAATAGTTTTTAAAAAAGGAAGCAAAACCTCTAATTTTCTCCCACAGGTGTGGTGACTTGATCCCATCTCTACAGGACAACTCAGAACTGTTGGCATCTCTCCCAGGCTAGGCAGGACTTACCCTTCAACACTAGACTTCTATACACACCCACCCACCCACCCCCAGCACTACACAACACACCTCCTCACTCCTTTTTCCTCCCACCAGGGACCTAAGCCTCTTCCACCCATGACTCAGAGGATATGAGTCGAGTCCTCCAAATAAATAAATAAATAAAGCAAAAACAGCTTCTCAAAGCATATGTCCTCCCCCCCTCACCCCAAGTGTTTGGCCCCTTCTCTACCCCTCCCTCCCCTTCCTTCACCACCCCCTCAATAACAGAATTTCCTGGGGGATGAATGGAACACACCCCCTCCCCTTTCCCCCTACACCCCAGATGAATCATATCCCATTCTCCCCAAGGCCAGAAGAATCAGGAGGGGACTGAAGCCCCTCTGGCCAACACCAATCTCTTTCCTCTCCAACCCTAAGCAATAAACCAGTTCTGCTTTAACTTTTATGAAAGTTTTGTAAAAGACATTTTATGAAGTACTAGTCTAGCAGCAGGTCATCCTTTAAAATGTTTTTCATTCTTTATACCATCTGATCCAAGTATGATTTTATTTCTCATTTGACAAATGAGGAAACCAAAGCATATATGCAACAAGGTCACATAGCAAGTAAAAGAGCTGGGAGCCTCAGGTCTTCTGGTTGGAAATTCAGTGTTCTTTTCCACTCATAATAGCTTACATTTACACAGCTCTTGTTATGTGCCAAGCACACTGCTAGGCTCTTTACAATTGTCCTCATCTGATCACCATAACCACCCTGGGAGAGGCAGGGGGGTATTAATATTCCTCATTTTACAGATAAAGAAACTGAGGCCAGAGTAAGGGACCTGCCCTGGCTCACACTTGAACTCAAGTCTTTCTGACTCCAGGCCCATAGTTCTATCCTCTGAGTTGTTCTGTACCCCTCCCCCCCCAACAGGCTGCTAGGCTTGGTTGATGCTGATGACCTAGACACACACACACACACACACACACACACACACACACACACACACACACACACACACTCACTCACTCTCTCTCTCTGCTTCCAGCAGCCCTTCCCCCCATAAGTCATCACTGGGTCTTAATAAGATGTTTTCCAAATTCTGTTGAGAAAAACCCCCTTAACTTCCTCCTAATCTATGCACCATGAGACCAAAATTGCTGCTTAAATGGGGGAAACCTTTTCTCTCCATGACCCCCTAGGAACTCACCCGGCCTTTCGTAGCTCCCTTGTTCTTACTCCCCTTTGGTCTGCCTCGAGGTCTCTTGGGAGTTGGTGCCTCACTGGGCTCCTTCTGGAGGGAGATAAGATGGGGCAGGGAGTAGAAAAGAGTGGGAGAGTGAACAGAGGGGTCAAGACAGACAGCCTCTCACCCACCAAACGAACAACTGCATTACATTTCTCAAGCGTCACAAATTTCTTTCCTTAGAAGAAACTCAGGTAGAATGAGTTATCGAACCCATTTTACAGATACTATTGCCCCTTAACACATACTTCCAACTGCTCCCACACCTTTCTCCATCTGTCCCTGATAAAGAAAAGAGGGGTACAAGTAAAGAGGGAGGGAAGGATAAATATAACTCCTGGGGGAAAGGGGGTGGCACTTGGAGGCAAAGAAGGAAAAGCTACTTCCACTAGAACTCTGGGGCTTTGCCAAACCACCTTCCCCAAGGAAAGAAAGTAAAGCCTGAGACCCTACCTTGGAGGTCCCTACCTTTGCTGCTGAAATTTTCATAAGCCAAAGAGAAATAAAAAGCTCATGAATAATGCATGAGCAATGAGGGAAAGGCGTCCCAGCTATGGTTTCTTCAGTCACCTGGGCTGTTTATAGCTACAGTCCAAGTAATCCAACACCCATTTCCCTGCCTGAGAGCAGCCAGCCACAAGAAGGAAGGTGACTACTGGGACAGTCAAGTCGGCTTTGGAGGGGAAGGATGCTCAAGGGGGATGAAGACAGACAGCAGAGAGTGGCCAACCAAACCAGTTAGGGCAGACCAGCCCAGTCAGCCTCCCAGTGATGGGGGACACAGAGCTGACCCTTTCTTCCATTCTTCCCCTATACAAACCTCTCTCATCTAGAAACCATCCCTTCAAAGATTTCATATCCATTACTCATCCAATGACCCTGCAAGACAGTAAGCAGGGATTTTGTACCATGGACTTGTATCTCCATTTTACTGACGGGTTCCAAAATTAAGCTGACATATGCTCAAGTCACAGAGTCTTCCCAGCTCCAGATCAGGAAGAGAGAGGGTAGAAATTTCTTCAGCTAAGATCCTACTTCCTTCAAAATCCATATCACAAAGGGGTTGGAGTGTTTTAAGTTGACCAGCAGATGCTTAAAGGGCTTGGACACCATCTACCAGATTGTAGTTAGAAGGTTCACTCAGTAAATACAGCACGTACTATGTGCCAAGTGCTTTACAACTATTTCATTAGGTCCTCATAGCAATCCTGAAACATACGTGCTTTATCTTCATCTTAAAAATGCAGAAAACTGAGGCAGAGAGGTTAAGTGACTTGCCCAGGGTCACACAGCTAAGTAAATGTCTGAGGCCAGATGTAAAAACTCAGGTCTTCTCGACTTCAGGCTCAGCACTCTATCCAAAGTAACACCTAACTGTCTCGGCTGCTCTCCCCCTCACCTCCAAACCTGACCATCCTCATGGTCACCCTCCTTCCTTCTGGCTGGGCTTGGCCAGAAAGAGAATTGTGGGCAAAGGGGAGTGAGTGGGTGTTGGATTACTTGAACTGCAGCTAAAAACAGGCCACCTGGGATCCATCCCAAGGACAAAGGCTCATTCGGTCCTTGTTTGGTGTAAGTTTCCTGTCACCCCCAACAAATCACACTGATGCTTACAGGGTTCTTGTCACTTTATCTTTCTTCCCTGGAGGAATGTAACAGAGCAACATAAAATCTGTATTCTCCCCTCTCCCCACACAAAGAGGAGGGCTGGGGGAGTTGTGGCAGAGAGGGAGAAGACTGATACTATGATCCAACCCCTTCGTGTTACAAACGGGGAAGAAGAAGTTAGCGATTTGCTTGGGGTCACAAGGCTAGCCAACTACCTGTAGAGACGGGACTCTCCTGATGAGAATCCTGGGGTTAAGTTTAGCTCAGGGAATGGGAGGGAGGATTCCCTGGGTTCTGTGCTCCACCTCCTTCCCCAGAAGGACGACAGCAGGTTCTTTCTCAGGGTCGACATTGTCGCAGTCGGTATGAACGAAGAGAGAATGAAGTCTATCTCCCTATTCCTTCCCCTGCTCCATTTTCCTGGTATTCCAGATTTATTTCCCCAGTTACCCAGAAGGTTAAAATGAGGTACCACCAGGTACTCATTCTCAGGCCCGATAGAAAGACATGATGTGCATCTGGTCCCCTGATGCCTAACCCAAATGAGCTTTCTACTAACAGAGGAGGGCTGAGATAAAGACATTTGGTGTACCCCATTCTTTGCCATTCTGCCCTTATTTAAACACCCCCAGAACTCGGAGGAGGGGGCAGGACAGGTTGGGAGTTGCTGATGCTTTCAGACATATCTTTGCCACGCGCTTACCGGAGGTTGTTTTCGGGGTCGGCCGCGCCCTCTCTTCTCAGACCCGTCTTTCTCCTGCTTGGAGGCCAGAGGCTGGCTGGACTTTGAACTAGATTCACTCATCCTCCCCCTTCTCTAATGAGAGGTGGTAAAGGATAGGGGGATGGGGTTCTAGGTGGGGGAAAGAATCATAAAAAAAAAAAAAATTAAAAAGAACCTCTTCTTGTAGCCACCTGCCACCATTCTCTTGTTCTTCCTTCCCCCCTGCAGCACCAAGACATTCCCACTCTCCCTCCCTCTGTCCCAAGGATGGAATTCCCTGGCTGCAACCCAAGCGGGTTCCTCCCTTCCTCCCCCAGTAGCATCTGCTATCTGAGCAGTGGTGGGGGCTGGACAGGATGGAGTTAATCTGTGTCTTATCTCCCCACAGCTCAGAAAGGCTCTTTGTCCTAACCCCAGCTTCTGCCACCCCCACAGGGCCCAGGGCAGTAGAGGCACAACCTGCCTACCAACCTGGCTTTTCCAGGTAGGGACCTGCCCCACCCTAACCTGTCCTAACCCAGGAGCAAAGTTTGAGAGAGGAAGGAAAAGGGATGGGAGAGAGGATAGCACAGAACACATTCAGACTGTGCTCAATCACCACAAAAATCACTGTAGGACCCTCCTTCCTTTGCCAAGCCTGTTTCACAGGAGAAAAGAAACTAGAGGAGAAAGCACCTTGAGGATGGGGTGTGGAGAAGTAAGGACTTACCACTATCACTATGCCTTGTGTGATCTCGGCGAAGCTACCTAATCCTCTCTGGCCTCAGTTTCCTCACTTGTTAAAATGAAGCTGGTATTTATGATCCTGGGTTCTGGGTCCAGCTTCAGCCACTGAACATTTGAGAATCATTCAGGGCCACACAGGTCACACAATAGATAAAGCCCAGGGTCGAGAGTCAAGATGCCCCAAGTTTGAATCCAGCCTCAGACATACCACCTGCATCCCTGGGCAAGTCACTTAAACTGTTTGCCTCAACTTTAAAAGGGGCAATAACAACAGCACTTATCTGGCAGGTTTATTGTCTGGATCAAAGGGGATAATATTTGTAAAGCTCTTCGCATAGCAGCTGCTTTATAAATGTTTATTCCTTTCCCCTCCCACCTCAAGAGACTCAAAGATCTATGCTCCTTCCTATCTCCAAAAGAAGGTCAAAGGTCCAAACATTCCTTTTGTGTTACCAAGGAGGGAATTTTTGGAGGCTTAAAACTTTCAGAAAGTTCGAGAAACCTGGCTCTAGGTAATCTTGTCTATCCCATTTGCCTACTAGAAGGAACACTCTTTCAAAGCATCTTCTTAACTTTCTCAAAGTTGCAGAATTAAGTCTTATTCAGTTAGAGAAATCTTTCAAACTTCAAACCCATTATTTCCCTTGCTGCAGAAAGCTGAAACATTTTACCATTAGGCAGCCCAGAGGAACACTGTACGATGTGGGGGAGGTCCAATCAAAAGTTCTCCCGTCTAATGGCAGACCATTTCCATTCAGAAGCCTCAGGCCCTTGTCAGTAAACTGGGGATAATATTACTATTACCGCCTGCCTCACAGATTATTGTGAAGCCGGACCTGTGATTTCAATGGCACAGGGAACCCCCAGATGAAGAAACTCTTTCCTCTAATGCAGATTACTTAAGAGAATTGCTAACGGTGCTAAGAGGCTAAAGTAAAAGTGACATGTCCAGGGTCACAAAGCCAGTATTTGTCAGATGCAAGACATGAATGAGTCTTCCTGACTCAAAGATGGGCTTTCTACTAGTATACCTCACCATCTCCCCTATTCCTTAATGTAATCCTAAAACGGGTGGGGAACCTTCAGCATCAAAGTCACATGTGGCCCTCTAAGTCCTCAAGTTTGGCCCTTTGACCAAACCCAAACTTCACTGAATACCCAATGAAAGGATTTGCTCTGTAAAACTTGCAATCAGTCAAAAGGTTGCACCCAAGGACCTAGAAGGCCACATGTGGCCTCAAGGCTGCAGGTTCCCCACCCCTGTACCTAGAACCTTAAAGAAAGGAACCATGGTTCCTATCAGAGATTGGAATCTCTCTTTCCCAGACTTAAAATATGAACCCCATGGGTATCATCCTATTCTAAGTTTTTATTATTCTTCCAAAGTTACAGATGGGAATACCGAGGCTAAAAATGATCACTGACCACAGTCACATAATGGGGGACTTCAGTCTCTTGTCCTCCCAGGATTAATCTTTCAGGAAAGGCTCAGGGAACAAGCACTCATTTGCTCCAAATTTTGCACTTTGACCCTGAACACTCAACCCTATCACCTTGATGATGGGAATCAATTTTCCTTCATCTGTAAAATAAGGATAAGTAAAAACTTGCAAGGCTTATCCCTGGAAGATCAAATAAGATAATGGAAAGGGGAAGAACGAAAAATAAGACAGAGCTGAAATGGATATTGGTCTATATATGAGGAACTGAAACCCAGAGTTTAGAAATGGCTTAACCAAAGTCATACAGGTGAAACCAACAAGAAGCAGAATTTAATCCACGTTGGTACTCCTAAACTATCCCTCTTCCTACTGGACCACATGCCTTTCCATTTCTATATGCCAAAACTAAAAGTTCTGACACTTCTATTTTTTTGTTGTGTTTCTAAGAAGTTTTTTAAAAATAGTTTTTCCAGTACATTCTCATATGTACACACAGATTTTAGAACAAAACGTGTTTTGTAAGCCAATCTCAATGGATTCTAAAGCCCCCTCATCCTTCTGCCCTGGGGAAATTCTCTCCACAGGTCTCTGCCCTATTGGTAATTATTCTATTTTATAACATTTCAGATTTTGAGATACTTTTAAACAAGGTGGTTTGGTGATTTATCCTGCTTTGTAATTAGTGGTTTGCCTTGCTTTGTAATTAGACAGTGATTAGAATCTTATATTACACCACAAGTTTCCGTTAAAAACTAAACAAAATTAATCAGCTAAATGAGAGCCCAACTCCTATGAAATCTGGACCATCTGCCCCATCCCTCCCCCAAGTTCCCACCCAGGAACTGCAATTCACTCAGTCATCCTTTCAAGTCAACTCTGAGCATAAACACCTGCTTGTTCTGGGACAGGAGGTTTGGGGATTGGGGTATGGGGTTAAGGGATGGGGGACCCAGCCCTAGTCCCTTTTAAGTATCTTCCTGCTTAGTCATGCCTGAAACCTTTGAGACCCACTCTTTAATAGCCTGAGTGACTTTAACCCACTCCAACTGCTCATACAAAACCTGTGTGTTTCTACTTTCTGGGAGAATGGAGAATCAAATTCAAACCAACGGCCTAACTAAAAGGAGGTCCAATTTTGAAGAAATAAATTAAGCCATTCCACCTAGAAGTCTAGGGGACGAGTCCTTTGGAATGGTCGTTCTCTCTAAAGCCTATCCAACTCCTGCACTTTTACTAAGGAGGAAAGTAAAGCCCAGGTTGGGTGAGAGGTGTTAAGTGAAAAAGTGGCTTGCTGAAAGTCAAAGATGTGACTCCCTTTCCTTCCCTTTCACAGGTGGAATCACACTACCTGAGTGGGAAACTTACACACCCCTCCTCCCCCAAGGAAGCTGGGCTTGTGCAGAAACCAGGCCATCAGCAACCCGGTAGGCAGGCCAGGATGAAGTGCCAGCCTCTAAAGCTTTTGGGGGAACCTCATTTCCAGGCCTTCTGTTTCCCACTGAGTTAGCGACTACAGAACACTTCCCCACCCCCAATACCTAGTAGCCTGCCTCTCTACACCCACTCTAATAGGGGGTTACCTGTCCCTTTCGGGGTGTAAGGGGAAACAATGGCCAAGTCGGGGGTGAGTGCCCCTTCACACCACCATCCTCAGTAAAACCTGGGGTGCCAAAAGGGCTAGTTCTAACAGGGCCCAATAAAGCTGAGAAACCTGTTTGTGGGGGCGGGAAGGCTGGCCTGGTCGAGCCTGGGGTGAGAAGAGCAGCAAGCGCCGGGTCTAGTCTCCAGGCGGGGTGGGGCTGGGTAGGTTTAAGCCCCATTTACTCAAAAGGAGCCCCGCCTCCTGGGGGAGGATCACAAACTGGGGGTAGGGGCGATTACCCCTCCTCTCCTTCCTCCTTCACTACCTTGACTTTCCTTTCCCTCCGCTCCCGTGGGGGGATGGGCACGAAACCGACGCACGTGCCCACTCTCTCCCCCTCCCAGCCCCAGCTTCTCCCTAGTGCCCTTGCAACCCAAGCACCCCCCCCTCCCCCTCCCCCGCCCCGGCTTCCTCTCCACCTCCACCACCAGGTCCGGGTGGGCTCCGATCCTTTGCAAAGAGCAACCCATACCCTTATTATTATAAAGCCTCCATGCAGGGCGGGAGGTGAAAGCAGGAGGTGGGAGAGGCCAAAAGAACCAAACCCCGGCGTCTCTCTCTCCCGGGGGGCTACCTGCGGGCGCGCCAATCCCCTCCCCCCTAAACCTCACGCGCCAATCCCCGGGTTTCCGCCTCTGAGACCCGGGAGAGGGCGTGCAGAGAAAAGCCCCCCCTTCAAATGCGCCCCCCCCAACCTCGGCAGCCGCTCGCGCAGCCCAGGAGCCTGGGAATAAAGCCGGCAGCGCGCGCGCTTCCCGCCCCCCTCCCCTTCGCGCGGCGGCGGCGGCGGCGCCCCCCGCCCCCCTTCCTTTCCTTCCCCTCCCCTCCATCGGCGGCCTCCCCGAAGCCGCAGGCACTCACCGGCAGCGGGCCGGCTTGGGTGCGTAGCTCCGGGTTGCGGGGGAGCAACGCGGACTCCGAGCGAATGACCTCGCTAAGCTTCTCTGCTCGGGCTCCTCCCGCCGCCGCCGCCGCCGCCGCTTGTTGCAAATGCGGATCTGAAACCGGGAGAGAGGAGAGAAGCGCTCAGAGACCGCCGGCCGCGTGCTCCGCCGCCCAGGCCCCCGCGGGGTATTTATGTGTCACATTCGGGGGGGGGCAGTGCAGAAGGGGAGGAGGAGGGAAAGGGGGGTAAATAAATAGAAATTTTAAGGAAATCAAGGCAAGAGGCAGGAAGCCGGGTCTGGCCCGTGCATTTCCCCCCACTCCCAATAAATAAATAAATAGAAATTATTTAAAGGGTAGTGGGTGGGGAGAAGGAAAAGGGGGGGGGAGAAGAGAAGGAAAAAAAGGTAGAAAACCGCCCGAGCAGCAGCCGCGAACTCACGCCCTCTTGGAGTGGCGCCAGCTCCAGAAATAGCCCCGGCTCACACTCCCAATTAGAGAAGCGCAGCCCCGGCTCAGGAGAGCTTAAAAAGAGAGACCGGGGGCAAGGGGGGAGAATTGGGGGGGGCGGCCTGGGGGCTGGCCCGCGCGGAGGCAGTGTCACCGCAGGGGGCGGGGCCATGCAAATGAGATGGGGGATTTAAAAAGGCGGCCTCGGGCTATAGTGCTAGGTGGGCGCGGATGGGGGTGGAGTAACGGGGGGGGGGGTGGGTAAGTGTGGGCCTGAGGGATCAGGTTCCGAGGTGGGGGGGGCCGGGTTCGGGGCATGGTGGGTTTCTTAGTACCTGTCTCCACGTGGTCCTCGGGTTGGGGGCTGAAGGCGCGTGGTCGAGTGTGGGGTCTGGAGGTGGAAGTGCGTTACTACGCACTGTTCGAAGAAGCCCTGGGGTTGTGGTTCTTGGGGAGGAACGCACATGCCCGATTGGATAGTCTCTTTCCTTTTCCCCTCCCTTTTTCCCCTCCCCCTCCCAGTTTCCCTTGGTGAAACTAGGGGTCTCTTTTCTTGTTTGTTAGGGGCAGTTGTGAGCTGGAGAGGCCGGGGTAGTGTAGTGAAAAGGGCGCCAGGCTTGCAGCCAGGAGGTCTTCTCTGCCTTTTATCGGCTGTAGGACTTAGAGGAAGTCAACGTAACCTCTGTGGGACCCAGTTTCCTCATGCGTGAAAAGAGGGAGTTGGACTAAACCATGTCTAGGGTCTCTTCCAGCTTTATTCTAAGAAAAAAAAAACTTCAAATCCTGCTGTGGAGATGGGACGGTTTGGGTGGGACGATCCTAAGTATTTGGTTGGGGTATGTACAGGTATGTACCAACGTGCTTAGACCGAGTGCCCCCCCCCCCCCCCCCGTAGGTCCCTGCAGAGTGTTAGCTTAAACACTTGAAACACCTGTTAGCCTGGCCCTAATAAGAACGAAAAAACAATTAGCCAATTTATGGTTTTTCTTCTTATGAAGTACTCCACTTCCCTAAACTAAGTTAGGTTGTCTAGGGGCTTTATTCCTTGTCTACTTGTGAAAGGGTTGACCAAAGTTTGCCTGACTGGTGAAATGCGAGACGGTTTGATTTAAAACGTGTGTAAAATCAAACTGTAATTTATTAATGGACACTAATGGCCTGTAATCAAGGCACAGCCTGTTAGTCGAACAATTAGCCATTTTGCCTAAAATGTAAACCAGGGAATGTCCTTTGGGCAGGTGACCTGGCAATTGTTATAGTTTTTCTGGGGTTCCTTGTGCTCGGCGCTCTTCTGTATCCACCCCTACCTCCCAACCCCATAAAAACGGGAGGCGGAAACACTTTGAGGAGGAAGAAGTAGAAAGTCCCTTGCAGTGAAAGGGACAGACCTGGACGGGAGCGATGGCGGCTTCAACTCTTCCCAGACCTTCGGGCCCCTGAATTCCTGAAGGAGTCCTCACTATCTCCTGTGATGAGGGGTATAGCAATGCGGGGCTCAGTGACACACTCAACTGTGACTCATCTGTTTCTTTTCTTTATTTCTTTCTTCCCGTGTCATTCATTCCCTGGCCCTTTCCCTTCGAGAAAAAAAAAGTTCTAAGGAAGAAAAACTCAAATCTCTGAACCAAGAGTGGTAGTGAGGACCCAATCCTGGCATGGGAGACTTCCTTCTTTCTTTCCCCTACCTTGATCTGGAAGTCTTTAAAATGTTTTTCAAGCTGGGGGAGGGGGAGGCACTGTGCAGTCGGCTTTAACTTTGGGTTCCTTGGACATGGGCTTTTAGGAGGAGGAGATGGAGTTATGGGCAGTCCTCCTACAAGGGAAAAAGAAGGAATGGATCATTTCTCCGAGGTTCAGTGCTGGGAGATCTGGGAGAGAAGACACCAGAGCACTATTCTCAAGTGGAGAAGGGCTTGGGAGAATGAGGAGGTTAAGATCGGAGCATGGAACCTGGACCATTCCTGGGGGGTGGGGAGGGTGGCAGCCCAAATCGCATATCAATGGATTAAAAAAAAACTTTATCCCTTCCTTCGGGGAAAGAAGAAAAGAAAGCATTTTTATACAGGTGAAATCAGGTCACATTGAACACCAAAGGGCAGCTTTGAAGGCAGCGAGGCAAGAGTCGAAATCTCACACACACACACACACACACACACACACACACACACACACACACACACACACACACACACTCACACACACACACACACACACAGAGGCTTGGAGGAGAGCGGGGTGTCGGGGAGTAGCAGCGCCTTCACTAGACCTAGTCTTTCAGAGAGTGGGGGCGGGGAATTGAGAGTTGATTGTACATGACCCTCTAGGCGCTTTTAATAGAAACTGCTGGAGCTTCCTTTTTCTTTTCCCTTCCTTTCCCTGCTCTTCTCCCCCTCCTCCTCCCCAGTCATTGACCAGAGCAGCAATGTTGCATTCCCAAAAGTCCTAAATTGGGAGCCATTTTGTTGTATCCTAAGGATTCATCTGTCCTTGATGAACGTGGGGAAGTGTCTGAGGCTGGGGTGAGGGTGGAGAGGGCTTGTCTGGCCTAGGGCTATTTTAGGTTTCCTCGGTACCCCCTTCCCCCTTAAAAGTGTTTTAACCGCTGGAAGTATGCATCTTCCTGGCTTCCTGTGTGGCCTGGAAAGGGGGAGGGGCTCCCCTGCTGCACAGGCAGCCTGATGTGGTGTGCCAAGAAACCGGGGTCCTCCTGGTTCTGCCATGAACCAGTAAGTAACCTTAGAGAAATGAGTGGCTTCCTTTCTTTGGGTCTCAGTTTCCCTTTCTGTTAAAAGGAGAGAATGGGGCTACTAGATTATCTCTAGGTCGATTTCAGCTCTGATATTCTGGGAGTCTGCAGAATCCAGTGTACCTTAACTTAAGGTAATTTTCCCATCCCTCCTACCCACATTTCATGGGTCCTACTTGTCCTGAATTCATTCAGTTCTTCACCCAATACTGACTCCTTTACTATGTGCCAAGCCCTGCACCAGGTATTTTGGAGGAATATAAAAAGAAGATACCCAGCCCTCAAGGTCCCTATAATCAATCCAGCACCAAAACATACCATGATTTTTTAAAAAAAAAATTAGGAAGCAGCAAGGGAGATGCTGTAAAATATTTTATAAGAAGAGTGTTAGTGCTGAAGTAGGAAGTGCTTAATTTGGAGTCCGAAGACAACTCTCCTGTATCACCTCGTATACTTTATTTACCTTTCTGGGCCTCCATTTTCTCATCTATAAAATGACAGGGTTGAACTGAGTCATAGGTCATTCCATGTCCAAATCTATGATTCCATAATCTGAATTTTAATCCCAACTCTGCTAGTGTATTAGCTGTGTATACTTGAGGGAATGATTTCCCCCCTCTTTGGGACTTAATTTGCCAATCGGTGAAATGAGAACATTGGACTAGATATAGGAGTGGGGAACCCGTGACCTCCAGGCCACTTGTGACCCTCTAGGTCCTCAAGTTCAGCCCTTTGACCCAGTCCAAACTTCACAGAACAAATCCCCTTAATAAAGATTTGTTCTGCAAAACTTGGCTCTTCCGAAGATATCTTAAATTGCTTCCAGCTTTTAAATCCTGTGAGCCTCTCGTACCAGATTTAATCAAATGCTTCTAACTCTTAGGAAGGGGGAAGATTATTTTTGTGGGTTAGAGTGGGCTTCATGGACAAGGTAAGTCTTGAAGGATGGATAGTGCCCAGTCCATAATAATAATAGCTAGCATTTATAGAAAGTGCTTTGCAAATATTTTATTTTATCTTTAACAACAACTTTGGGAGGTAGGTGCTATTATTATCTCTGTTTTATAGATGAGGAAACTGAGACTGACGGTGGTCGAGTGCCTTGCCTGAGTTCACACAACTATTAAGTATCTGAGGATGGTTTTGGACTCAACTTCTTGACTCCAAGTACATAGATGTTTAGCAGGAAGCACAAATTAACCAAAAGTTTGTTAAATTTATCAAACTTGGGTAGAGAGAGGAGTCCATAAACGTATGTAGAATTTTCTGTCAGATGAGGGGAGAGGGAGGAGTGAGATGCTCACTTTGGTTAGGATTTAATCATATATAGTGGTTCTGGCTCTATTCATTGTGATTTTGCCTCCTTCATTTTTTATTTTGGTAATTGAATTTTCTGCTCTCTTTCAAAAAATCCAGTTAGCTGAATATAATAAGATGAAAGGTAATAGGGATAAATGCAAAGTCTTATACATGTGCTTGAGAAATCTACCAAGATGGTAGTAGGGGCAACAGTCTGAAAAAGATAAATGGGGGTTTTAGTGGCTTGCATATTCAACATAATAATGTGACTTAAAAAAAATCATTTGTCTCATGCTGCATTGAGGCCTGGCTTCCAGGAATAAGAAGATATTGGTCCCTTTCCACTGTACCTCCATCAGACTTCATCTGTAATATGTCTTTCAATTCCAGGTGCTATCACATTTTAGGAAGGACGTTGATTTCTAGAAAAAGACAGCCAGAATGGTCAAGAACTTTGGAGTCCATGTCATCTAAAAGAATTGTGGCAAATGAGCCTATAGAAGAGAAGATTCAGTGGAGCGGGTACATGATAGTTGTCAATAAGTATTAAGCATTTATTCTCTGCTATGTGCTGAGGATACAAACCAAGACAAAAACAAGGTTTCTGCCTTTAAGAGGTTACATTATTCTTTTTTTTTTAGTTTTAATAGTATTTTATTTTTTCTAATTACATATAAAAATTGCATTTTTCTAATTATAAATTTTTGCATTCATTTAAAAAATTTGAGTTCCAAATTTTCTCCCTCCCTAAGACAGTTAGCAATTTGATATAGGTTATATATGTGCAATCATGTAAAACATTTCCATATTAGTCATGTTGTAAAAGAAGAAACAGATAAAAAATTCCCCCACAAAAAATAAAGTGAAAAGAGTACACTTTGATCTGAACTCAGACTCCATCAGTTCTTTCTCTGGATGTGAATAGCAGTTTTCTTCATGAGACTTCTGGAGTTGTCTTAGATCATTGTACTACTTGGAGTAGCTAAGTCATTCATCGTTGATTATCATTCAGTGTTGCTGTTACTGTGTATAATGTTTTCTTGATTCTCCTCACTTCACTTTGCATCAGTTCATGTAAGTCCAGGTTTTTCTTGTCATTCCTCATAGCACATTCTAATGGGGAAGACAATGTATAAACAAATTTGTACGTACAAGATATGTATAGTGTAAATTGGAAGTGATCTCAAAAGAAAGACAAGGGGTAGTGGGGGGGGGGTAGGGAAGGAGATTAGATGAGGAAAGACCTCTTATAAAAGGTGGAATTTGAGTAGCTGAGTCTCCAAGGAAGCCTGGTAATTGAAGAAACAGAGGTAAGGAGGGAAGTCTGTCTCTGGATCATTGTGAATAAAGAAAATTAGAAGGATAGTAAAGCACCAGGTTGTGAAAAACTTTTAAAGCCAAACAGAATTTTTATATTTGAATCTGGAGGTAATAGAATCACTGGAGTTTATTAAATAAGGGGGTGACATGGTTAGATCTGCATTTGAGGAAGATCACTTTGGTAGGTGAGTGGAGGATGAACCTGAGTGGGGATAGATGCGAGACAGGAAAACCAACCAGGAGCCTATTTCAATAGGCCAGGTGTGCTGTGAGGTGAAGAGGCTCCGTACCAGCATGTCAGAAGAGAGAAGGGAACACGGATGAGAGATGTTTCAAAGATAGAAATAACAAGACTTTGGGAAGAACTAGGAGCCATCCGTAGAAGTTAAAGAGGCAAATTTAGGATTGATTTTGGGAGAAATTTCCTATTAGAACTATCTAAAAAGTGAAATTCAGTGCTTTGGTAGGTAGTGAATTCTTCCTGGATTCATATCCTATTTGACCACCAAACCTGGACCTCTCAATGCCCTCTGTCCAGCCCTCCCTTTTCACTTCTTGTTTAGGGAATAATAATCAAATCGACACTGCCATTATTCCTATGGCTACACTGATCTTTATGACTTCTTCAAACAAAACACCTTTCCCTGGTCATACCCTGTACTAGAGTATGGAGTCAGTTGTGGAGTAGTGGTTAAGAGAATGACCTTGACACCAGGAAGGCCTGTATTCAGTCTTACCTTGGGGGAAGATGCTTATATATACATATATGTATATACACGTGTGTGCATGTACATATGTGTGTGTATTATATATATAGGCATATATATGATACACACACACATACACCAAACATAAATGCTAATTGTATGACAGAACAAGTCACTTAACTCAGTGCTCCAGGCATCCCTCTTAAGACTATACATTTCGGAGCGTGCCACCTTCAGTGGTAGAGGGAATTTTCCTCACCTGGAAGTTCTCCCTAGTCAGTGAAGTCCCAAGGCGGGTCCCTAAACTTACTACAGTGTGAGTTCCTTTTTCCACTTTTGGCCTAATGGTCTTCTTACCCTGAAGCGCCTCCACCTCCTCTTCTCGCGGATAACCGAGTTCCTACCCAGAACCAGCTACAGCTCACTTATCTTCCAGCCCCACTCCTGACTTACGACGTTTCCTACTCCAACCCAGCATAGCAGGAATGGCAAACTGACCAGCCAGGGTAATAGCCTCATGCTGTTCGAATCAGGGGCACGTGTGTGCTTGCTCGCGTGTACATTTCTGTCTGTAAGTGTGCATAAACTGGCGTTTTCTGATTCCTCGAAAATATTAGAAACTATATCATATAGAGGAGTTACATCAGTTGGTAAAATCAGATCTTAAATCAGTTATCTGGAATCTCAGTGAATGGAACTTCCTTCTTTTCCCTCTTCTAGCTCCATTTTCCTCCTTTCTTCTTTCTAACCCCCTTTTTTTTTTCTTTTTTTTGGAGGGGAGAAGGCAGGGCAGTTGGGGTTAAGTGACTTGCCCAAGGTCACACGGCTAGTAAGTGTGTCAAGTGTCTGAGTCGGATTTGAAGTCCTTCTGACTCCAGGACCGGTGCTCTATTCACTGCGTCACCTAGCTGCCCCCCTTTCTAACCCTCTTTGACCTTGTGAGCAGACTGTCTTTTTCTATTTGTATCCCCAAGAACTTAGCGCATAGCACTTAATAAATCATTCATTCATTCCTCCCTTTTGCTTTTCCTTCAGACCTTTTTTTCTCTTTCCTTCTATCCCTTGTTTTTCCCTTCTCCTCCCCTCTTCCTCTTTTATCTATCCTCCCTATTTCTTTATCTTCAGTGACATTGGTCTTCTGGTTATTCCACGAATGAGACCCTCCATCTCTGACTCTGATCATGGTCTCTGTCTGTCCCCCTTACTTAGAATGCCCTCCCTCCTCCGCTCCACTTCCTGCCTTCCTTTCATTCTAGTGCCTTAGCTCTGTTAATTATACCCTATTTATCCCGTATATCGCTTACTTTGCATGTATTTGTTTGCATCTTGTCTTCTCCATTAGACTGTAAGCTCTTTGAGGGGAGGGACTGCCTCTTGCCTCTTTTTATAACTATACACTGAACTGAGCACAATACTAGACACATAGCAGATACCTAATCAGCATTTATTGATTCTTTCATTTCTTTCTGTTTGTCTCCTTTTTCCTTCTCCTCTCGTTTCTTTTTCATTTTTCTTTTCTTGGCTACTGCATTGCATTATGAGGAAAAGGAAACTGATGTCAGGGACATTTAATAGACATACAGTGCTTTTAAAGTATGAATAACGGGGTAACTGCGGGTTCTGGCATTATTAGAGTGTTTATACATAATTGTTTACTTATTATCTTATTAGATTATTTTATTAAACTGTGAGCTCTTTGAAAGCAGAGACTATAGGAGGCAGCTAGGTGGTGCAGTGAATAGAGCACTGGCCCTGGAGTCAGGAGGATCTTAGTTCAAATCCAGCCTCAGACACTTAACATTTACTAGCCATTTGACCTTGGGCAGGTCACTTAACCCCAACTGTCCTGCCTTCTCCCCTCTGAAAAGAAAGCAGAGACTATCTTTTGCCTTTCTTTGTATCCCCGATGCTTCCCACAGTTCCTGTCACAGAGTAGGTGATTAATAAAAACTTAGTGATTGACTGATTTATACCATTATAGAGTCAAAGAATCTCAGAGCTGGAAGGGACCTTAGAGATTCTTTAGTCTGTCTTGCATATTTTCCCCATGTGAAGCTGAAGCCTAGAAATGACTTGCTTAAGGTCATACAGACAGGTAAACTAGGATTTGAATCCAGGTTTCTTTATTCCCAATCCAGTTCTCTTGCCACTCAACTACCTCTTGGGTATCCTTGAAAGAGGGCATTCACATACCAAAAATAATGGTCTACAGCAGTCTTTTTTTTTTTTTTTAAATCTAAATTGATTTTAGGGAGTCTGAAGTTGGATAGGAGGAAAAAAACCCCACATCTTTATTTTCCCTCAGCTAAAATTGAACTTTAGCATTTCCTTCAATTATGAATTTAAAAAATTACTCTGGGAAAGGTTCCCTAGGTTTCACCACATTGTCAATGCAAAAAAGAAAAGAAAAGAAAAAATCATCCAGCATCAGATCCTTGCTAGCAGTATGACCCTGGGCAAGTCACTTAACCCAGTCTGTCTCAGTTTCCTCGTCTCTCAGATGAGCCAGAGAAGGAAATGGCAAACCACTCCAGTATCTCTGCCAAGAAAACCCCAAATGGGATCATGAAGAGTCTGACACAACTGAAAACACTGAATGGCAGCAAAAATCAAATCTTTAATCACCCAGGAAAGATTCCAGCATGTTTCCTTGTAGCAGGATGTTGAAACCACAAAGGTGCTAGAGATAGGGGGTATTTAGGAAACACTGATGTTGGAATTAGAATACCTGGAGTCCCAGCTCCAGCACCTACCAGCTGTGGACAAGCCCTTTATCTCTCGAACCTCATCTGTGGAAGTGGGAATGATAACTCGAACTCCCAGGGCTGGGGCGAGAAGAGAAGCCATTTGTGGTGCATAAATGTTAGTTATTGCCAGCTTTTAGATTCCCTGTCTTCATTCACACCTCACTCAAGAACTTCCTCCTTTGTCAGGTGTTTCCTGGTTACTCTGCCCAGTCCCACATCCAACCCCCCTCCCTCATTATTCATGTTTTCACCTTCCTCTCTGTGATGACTTTGCGTTTACTTATTTCTGTACAATTCTTGTATACCTTTGTACCTCCAGGAGAATGAAAAGTTCTTGAAGGCAGAGAAAGTTTTGGGGTTTTTTGGTTTAGTTCGGTTTTGTGGACCCAGCACCTAACACACAGTGTGTATGTGAAATAAACTCTTAATGCATATTTGCTGTTAAATTGGGTGTGTATATAAAGCATTTTAGAGGTCCCCAAGCATTACACAAGCACAAACTATTATTATTTCTCCTACTAGACTGTAAATCCCTACTGGACATAGTAAGGACTATGTCTCATTCTGCTGGGGACCCCCCATAGCACCTTATGAGGTGCCTACTTTGCATTCACAGTTCCTCATTAAATAACCAGGGGAGGGAATAGATGAATATGAAGGAAAAGATCTGGGGAAAGTAGGAGAAATAGGGTGGGATACTGGAGAGTGGCATTTGGGTAAGGAAAAGGGAACATTTGAAAAGAGATGTGTGTACAGTGGCCAGGTTCCCCCCTTCCTCCTGGAATTCCTTCTTGGTGACCAAGCAGTTTATCTCTCAGAGACCAGATGGATGGGTTCTTGATCGCATCCAATCACTTTTAGAGGCTCTGAGCTGGGATCTGGTGGCTTGGTGTAGTATAAAGAACCCTGAGTTAGAAGTCAAGAGATTCTGCTCTTGATTTTACCTCTAATTTGCTTGTGACCCTTGAACCTGCATTTCCTCAACTGTAAAACTGAGGGAAGAGGGTATTAATGGGCTGGATGATTCCTATTTACCCTAGGGCTGAGAGCCTGAGTTCAAATCTCTCAATAACCAACATCTCTAGGCTTTATGTTTGTCACCTGAAAAATGATAGGGTTAGAATAGATGTCCTCTAAAATCCTATGATCCTATGAATTGTACTAATCTGTGAGCCTTGAGCAGGGAGGGGTTGGGGAAGGGGAACCTGAAATAACTCTAGGTTCCTGTACAGTCCTCTCCATTAAGTTCCTAACTTCTCCCTAGCTAGCACCTCTCCCAGCCTATCCATGCCGAAATAGCATCGCATGAGATGTTTGTCACAGCTGGTGTCTTTTTTTTTCTTTTTACAAAATATCTGTAATTGACGCCCTTTGGGTCTATATCACAATCATTTCCCACCTCCCTCCTGATTCAGATAATGAACCCTCCCTTGGGAGAAAGAACAATTAAGCAAAAACATTGGCTTCATAAACCTTGTCTGACAAAGAACATCATAAATAGTAGTCTCCCGCCTCTCTGCAGTGAGGGAGGAGGTTAGGTTTTATTATCTTTTCTGGTTTTCCCATTACTCAGTTCAACTTCCTGTTTAGTGATTTTTTAAATGTATATTGGTATATTCATTCCGTATATTGCCCTCTTGGCTCTGCTTATTTCATTTGTTATTGGTTTATGTAGATCTTCCCATGTTTCTCTGTATTTCTATTATTTCTTGCTGGACAGGTTTCTTACATTCATATTCTACAGCCATCCTCTGATGGATAGGCACTCACTTTGTTTCTAGTTCTTTGTGGTCATAAAGAAAGCTTCGATGAATATTTTGGTCTATATTGGACCTTTGTTTGAGTCTTTGGCTTCTGGGAGTAGGAAAAGAGAAGAAAGAGGAATTGCTGTTTATATAGGAGTGTTTCCTACATGAGACCTCCTCCAATCCCCCCAGTTGCCAGTACTCTCTCCCACCCCAATTGCCTTGTACTTATTTATTTAGCATAAGCTAATTTGTGTGATAAAGGCAGTTTGTCTAGTAGGTAGAGGGTCAGCCTTGCAGATAAAGAGTTGGATTCTGGTCTCACCTCTGACATTGATTGGCTGTGACCCCAGAACAACTCTGTAAGACCAAATACCAACTTGAAGAGATGCCAACCTTGGTGGAAGGAGTTCCTTATTTCACCGAAATCACAGGTCCATTTCCTATCCCTAAACGTGTGCTTGTTGGCTCTAATGATAGAAAGTAAATTCCTTGAAGGCAGGGACTGTTTTGTCTTTATATCAAACAGTCAGACATTTCCCCTTCCCCATGGCCTAGCACAGTGCCTGGCACAAAGGACACTTAAGATGCTGGTTGATTGACTGCTTATTTCCATACCTGGATCATAAGCTCCTTGAAGACAGAGACTCAGCCTTAGGTTTCTCTTCTTCCTGGCACCGAGTATAGGACTGGGCCCTTTGTCAAAGCTGAGTAAATGCTTGTTGAATGAGTGGATAAATAAATGACTTCTTGTTTTTTTGAATATTGTACAGATGTGTCAGAGGGTTGGAACATGGGGTTCTCTGTATGCCCATCCTGCTGACTAAGTTTTTATGTCCTGTTCAGGCTGTCTTTTGCCCAGATGTGGGCTGTGAAACTTCTCTCTGATTCCTTGGTATTACTGAGACAGACTTGGTATTCAGGGAAATGAATGAATGAATGAATCAAAGGCAACTTATTAAGCATTTACTTTATGCCAGCCACTGGAGATACAAATAAAAAAGCAAGACAGCCCTTGCTGTCAGAGAATTTCTATTTCTAAGGCAAGTAGGAGAAGACAACAAGGAGGGGATGTTTCATGATAATGATGAAGAAAGATATTTTTGCTTGGAGAAAAGGGAAAAGGAAGTCCTCATCTTTCCTGCCCTCAAGCCTGGACCTTTTCCCAGGCTTTTCAATCAAACCAGGGAGTAGCTTAAGTGCATTGGAAAAGAGGGCTGAATTTAGAATCTGGGGACCTGAGTTCCAATCCTGTCTTTGCTATTTATTACTAGTATGACCTAAGGCAAGACACTTTGCTTTGATTAGCTTCTGGTACCTCATTTGAAAAATGATGGGCTTTGATCTTGCATGATTTTTAAAGTCCTTTCAGTTATTAAATCTGTTACGTTGGGTGAACCCTAGCCAGTAGAGACAGCAGAGTATGATAGGAAGGGCAGTAGACTCTGGCAGTCCAGTCAGTACTACTGACTAGCTCTGAGGTATTAAGCAAGGCTTTTGGGCCTCAGTTTCTTAATCTGTCAGATGACTTGGAGGAGTATGAGGAGTGTGTTGAGTCAGCTCCAACCAAATCCTGCCTAGAGAGTGACTGTTAAGTTTTCATCACGAGTCATTTACCCCTGAGAATAAGCAAAGCTACAGATCAGAGCTTGATTTATTGTTTTGTGGAATGTCTAGGCTTGTTTGTCCTTTATTTTCAAAGAGACATCACAGGGAATGTCTTGACTTGTGGGTGAATTGAATTTAAGTGAGGCAGAGCTGCACAAGTCATCTTCCAGAGTCATGGAAATCCATTGGCAAGGTAAAAGTCAAAGATCACTGGTGATGGCCCAGGATGCTTTGGGATGACTGTAGTGTCTTAGATGCCTAACCCAGCTCTAATGCTCCACAGTGCCTGCTTCAGCTGCTTTCATGGCCTTTGGGATAAATTATTCTCATCCTTCTGTTCCACTGGGGGAAGTCTTTGTATGCTTGGGGTAGACACCCCACTAACTCACCAATGGGTTTGAGGCCCATTGGTTGCCCTTAACCTGGTTTAGCCATCTGCTGAGATGGTTTCTAAAGTGTGGCCACTTTATGTGCTACAACTTCTTGGAGCCACAGGTGAGAGTTTGGTGAGTGGTAGATACCAAAAGTAGATGAAGAGCCTTCAAAAGCACTAAGCAAGCCCTCACACCAGATGTGCTAGTCCTCCCTGAATAACCCATACACCCTAACTTATGAAAGTGGTACTATTATATACTAAACTTTAAAAGTATGTCATTCGTATTTTTTCTTCATTCACTAGAACACCCCTGATGAGATATATGCCTTGAAAAGTAGACAGCCCTATAAAAAGGTAAGGTATTATCATTACCAGGCCGACAATGATCTTACATTTTTAGCTGCTGGAAACTTGTTATTCTGACCACAAATCTGTAAATTGGAAGGTGTTAGACTGGAATGGAGGAAGCAATTAGAGGTTGCTCCGTAGAATGGATACTGATGTGCTGTTCATCTCAGGTCCAAGAAAAGTAAGTGGGATTCGGGGGACTGGGGTGGGATGAGGACACAGAGTTTCACATAAAATCTGGGACCACTATCCTAGCTCAGCTGGTAGGAGAATCCAGAAATCCTAGGATCAAAGGAATTGGAGCTGAAAGTGAAATGAATCCCCTTTTCCAAGTGAGAAAACTGAGGCTTAGAAAGGAAAAATTGATTTTTTTCAGGGTAACAACTAGTAGAGAGCAGAGCTGAGCATCAAACCCAGGTCCCCTAACTATAAATACATTGCTTTGTACTCTGCGCCATCCTGATTTCCCTTTAGACAGGCAGGTGTACTGAGGATAGTTCAGGAAGAGACACTAGGCTACAGGGAAGGGAGGAGAGACTCATTTTTGTGTGTGTTGTCTGTGTGTAGGAGTGACAGGCATGTTTCAGTACCTCCTAATGACACTGCCTTAGCTACTGGGAAGTGCCAGGTGGGGCTTCCCTGGGCTGCTGGCAGTGTAGATTTCTAGGTCACTACATAGAGTGCCCTGCCAAATCCCAGGCTCTACCCAGAACTGGGCCCCTGAAGCCAAGCCCCTCCTCCCTGTACTCTGCCTTCCAGTTTCTCCCCCAGGGCAGATTGGCCCTAGTTTGCACCCTTCTCACTCAATCTTCAAGTTCCATAAGGATCTCAGTTTGACACCTTGATGTGAGTGTGAAGAACATCTGTATGTAACAATAGCAGCCCCCCCAACTAAGGTGCCTTTATTGCCACATCTAGGTCTTCACCATTTCTTTAATAACACAGAAATAAGCAGGAGCTATAGAGATGGAACTGGAGAGAAATCCCCTTGTTTGTCTAGGCTCTGCAGGTGATCCCTGGAGATACTCAGGGTGGGGGAGTAGAGGGGGAGGGAGCACGTGTTTGGAGACATTTCTTCCTTACTCCATGGTATCTCCTTGGTCTAGGCACAACTAAGTCGAGAAGGGAGATAGGCAACTCTTTACCTTAGTACTGGCCCCTATCTCCATCCAACTCCTGGGATCTACCCAAATTCATTGGAAAAAAAATTAAATTTTAATTTTAAAATTAAATTAAAATTCGGGCAGCTAGGTGGCTCAGTGAATAGAGCGCCAGCCCTGGAGTCAGGAGGACTTGAGTTCAAATCTGACCTCAGACACTTAACACTTACTAGCCATGTGACCTTGGGCAAGTCACTTAACCCCAATTGTCCTGTCTTCCCCTCTCCAAAAAGAAAAAAAAAATTAAATCAAATTTTTAAAATTCAATTAAAAAAAACATTTAAGCACCCACTCTGTGTTGTCTTGACACCTTGTATTAGACTCTGGAGAAAAATATAAATTTTACAAAAAACAAACCACTAACCTTGCCCTCAGGGAGCTTACATTTTAATAAGGAGATATGGCATATGCCCTTGCAAGTTAGACTAGTTTTTCCTTAAAAGATGTTCAAACCATCCTTGAGACTTGATAGGAAACTAAAGACTGAGGCTCCTGACGTCACTTCTTGGTCACCTGAATAGAAAATAGAGCTCCAAGCATTCTCTGATATTTGGCTGACAGACCACTATGGGCAACTGAGAGGCAGGGGAGTATTGCTCAGTTGGATCAACTCAGGTTGTCCTTATGCATATCTTGGTTAAGTCTCCTTCTCTTATGGCTAAGTAAATTCCTTTTGTTAACTGTTGGATGATATCTATGAGTGTCTCATTTCATTCTGTCTAATGAGTTCTCTTTCTTAGAACGTATCTTTCATTTTCCTCCCTGCTTGTTTTTCTTGGTTTCAGTATGACTTAAACTCCCAAATAGCCTGAGTTAGGCCCAGAGCAGCATACATGGATATCTATAACATAAACTGTTACATGAGTGCACTAGACCATATACCCCAAGGAGGTCACTGATAAGAAGAAAGTGCTCATATATTATAGTAATACTATTTGTGGTAGCAAAGACCTAGAAACAGTAGATGCCCATCAATTGGGGAGTAACTAAACAATTTGTGGTATTTGATCATAGTGGAATATTCCTGTACTGTAAGAAATGACGAATATGATGAATACAGAGAAGCATTGAAAGAGTCAAGAAAGCAGTATGTGAAGTGACTGTTACAGTGTAAATGGGAAGAACAACCATCACAAAACCATCCAAAGGGAATATTGCAGAATTGCAAAAAAATAGGTATGGTCCCAAAGAAGACATAAGATTTTCTGAACCCATCCCTTTGCAGAAGTGGTGCAGGTCCCTGGGTGTAGAACACTGTATATAGTTTCCAATTTTTTTTTTGATGTATCAGTTTTGCTGGGTTTTTTTCCTTGTCCTTTTCTTTTAAAAAAAAAATTCTTTTGTCATATGGACAAGGAGTAGGGGGAGAGATACTGGAAGAAATTTTGGCAATGTAAAAACAAAAGATAATAAAAGTTTTTATTTAAAAAATAAATGGTTTACAAAAATATCTAGCAGCTCATTTCTTGGGGCAAAGAATTAGAAATTGAAGGGATGCCCATCAACTGGGGAATGGCTGAATAAGTTGTCGTATGTAATCATGATGGAATACTATTATACTTTAAGAAATGATGAGCAGGATGCTCTCAGAAAAGCCTAGAAAGACTTATATGAGCTGATGCAAAGTGTGTACTGTGTACAAAGCAACAGCAATACTGTAAGATGATCATCTATGAATGACTTAGCTATTCTCAGCAATATAACAATCCAAGACAACTCTGAAACACTTATGATGAAAAATGCTATCCATCCCCAGAGAAAGGTTTCTGAATACAGAGTGAAGCATACTTTTAAGTTTATTTTTCTTGAGTTTTTTGGTCTGTGTTTTCTTTCACAACATTACTATTATGGATGTGTTTTGCATGACTACACAGGTATAAACTATATCAAACTACTTGCCTTCTCAATGTGGAGGTGGAGAGGGAGGAAAGGAGAGAATTTGGAACTCAAAGTTTTAAAAATGAATGTTAAAAATTGTTTTTACTGTGACCAGAGCTTGTGGGGGCTGTAGAGATGGCACCTTCCTAATAGCTCTGGAAGCTGTGAAAACCCCAGTGATTTGGGACAAAGTTCTCTCCATTCTGGAAGCAGAGTTCTACTGTGACAAAGAGCTCAAGGGTCAAGTAATTAGCTGGCAATATGAGCAAGCACAGGAAGCACAAACAGACAATAGAATCCTTTTTGGGGGACAAAAAGGAGCAAGGCATGGAGTGGGAGGAAGATGGAGAAGTCAGAACTTCTATATCAAAAGCCTCCAAGAAAAATATGAATGGGTTACAGACCATGGAGGAGCTCAAGAAGGATTTCGAAAATCAAGTAAGAGAAGAGAAATGAGAATGATGCAGGAAAATCATGAAAAGCAAGTCAGTAGCCTGCTAAAGGAGACCCAAAAATACACTGAAGAAAATAACACCTTAAAAAAGTTTTTTACATGTAACTGGGGGAAATTTTTAAAAAGCTAAATATACAAAAATAAGTATACTAGAAAAGAATAAATTATACTTCTGACCTGTATGACCTTGGGCAAGTCACTTCAGCTCCCAGTATCTCAGTCCTCCCATCTGTAAAATGAAGGGGTTGGATTAGACAGCCTGAGAGGTTCCTTGTGGTGCTAAATCCAGATCGTGACAAAACTGTAGAGTTACAATTTGAAGTTTATGAGGTCCTAAGAGTATCCACTCATTCTCTGCCCAAAGGAAACAAAGTACTTATCATGAGCCTTAGTTGGTCCTGGGTCCATGGTCTTGACTATGGATCTCCTAGTTTGGGAACTAAGAGCTACCAGGTAAGAGAATCACAGATGGTAAGTCTTTGCCTTAGGAGGGAGCAGGGTAGCAATGATATAACTGGGTATGAGCAGGCTATAACTTATACCTGAAGCTTGTCCTCTTATCTGCCTGACTTCTGTGCCCAGGAAAATGATGGTCCGAGGAGAAAGACTGCAGAGTGAATTCTGTGGTCCTGACACGTCAAGGTGACTCATTTCCTACTCTGCCTCTGACATCCTCACTTTACCTGAATTGGAGTACACACTGGTAGAAAGTGGGTGGAAAGCCTCACTCTGAAACCTAGTATACAGGATTTGCTCTCTCCTTCCTTCCATTTCCTTCTAGATTTGTTGATTGGACTCAGCACTGTTGTTGAGGCCTCACAGGTATGGCTAAGTGGGAGCCATCTCTGAGTTCAGATTGCTGGGCTTTTGGGAAATAGACCTGATCAGCCTGGGCTGGAGCTTCTATGTAGCTGGAGCCACAGCTGCTGCTCCTATGCTCCTATGGCCTAAGCCTTGGGACAAGATTGTCAGAGATGAGACTGCAGGACTGACTTGGCATGGCAAGGTGAAAAGAACCTTAAATTAGGGGTCTGGACATAGGTCAAAATCCTCATTCCACCACCTTACTTGTTAAGTGAATCTGGAAAAATCACGTCAACTGGTGGACCTCAGTTTCCTTATCTGTAAAATGAAAGTGTTGGACTAGGTGACCTTTAAAGTCCTGTCTAGCTCTAAATCTGTGATCTTGGAGTAAGGGCAGGGATCTTGCAACTGACAGCTTTTTACAAACCCCAAATTAATAAGCAGGGAGGGGAAGACTGATTTTTCTAACAAACTTTTTGCCTTGAAACGTAGTCTGTGACCTGGAGCTAGGGTCTTGGACACATTCCTTGTCTTTATTCTTCCATGAGAATTTTGGATACTTGTGACTTGGGAATTCCTTTTGGTTATACTCCGAGATTGAGGTTAGAGGGAGAAAACGGGAAAGATTTGGGAGATTGTTGGAGATGGATTATTTGTTTGACCTATTTACATTTTTGCTGTGCCCAGTAAATTATATCATCACAGTATGTTAAGTTTCTGAGTCCTGTGCATGTGGAACATTATAGCCAGAAAGAAGACAGGAAGTAGGGCTTTATAACTTCTTACAGATCATATATTTTAGATAATATTCTTATTTGATCCACTAGATTAAATTCTGAACTGAGACAGCATGCCACTAAAAGCCATTGGCTTGTCCCCAGTTTAGGGGAGGGAGGGAGGGAAATAGTCTAGTCATCTGTAAGCCAAATACCATCTGGTGGTTATAAGGGGTGCTGCAGTCTCTCCTGCCTGTGTGCTGGAGAGATCTGGGGTGACTACTGGCCTAGTGTCTTAAAGCAAACTTTACCTTGTAGACAACTCAGATATTGTACTCCCTTGTTGGATAATTAATACAGTGACACACTGCCTTTCTTTAGGCTTATGGTTGTTGTAAGAATTAGATGAAAAAACATAAATGTGGATCAAAACTAGATGTGGGGGGGTGTCTGTTAATAAGTGACATCTGGGATGGGTTACAAGGGTCTAATACTGAGGTAAGCAACAAATTGTTAAGTTTCAGAAGCTGTTTTCTTTAAGTTTTACAGACTCAAATGTTCTGTGCTTGTTTTTATCCTCAAGACTGAATCACCATCTCTACTATCCAGCTTCCTCTGAACTCCCTTTAGATCAGAGATTCTTAGACTTTTTTGTGTGTCTTGAGCCCCTTTTGGCAGTCTGAGGAAGCCTATGTACCCCTTCTCAGGATGTCTTTAAATGCATTTTTTACAAAGGAATTTCCTTTATAAAGGAAACCATTTATAATGAAACAGTTATCAATTAAAAAAAAAAAAACAAGATCAAGATAAGAACCTGTTTCAGATAAAAAGATGCTATTCCATAGGCCTAATTGTTCACCAGGGCCATGGTTGCTACATTACTTGGTGGTGGGACAGTAGGGCAGAAGAGGAGGGAAAACACAGAAGTACCTCCTCTTTCCAGTGGGAGAGTGGGAGGGAGAGTAGGTGAGGTGAAGGAAGATTCTTCTCTACCAGGGAGAGTAATGTTCTTTTTCCTTTTCTTTCTGAGACAACTGGGGCAAGAAGTTGTCCTACCCAGGCCTCGGAGGACTTGAGTAGCCAGCTGTTTCATATATACACGTGCACTGGCTCAGGTAGATACAAATCTGAGCTTTTGTTTCATGTGTAGATGCCAGTCTGGAGGGTTCTGGAGAAAGTTTTGGACAAGGTGAAGAAGAACAGATAGGAATTTAAGAGAGGTGAGGAGAAGGTATTCTAAACATGAGTAATGTTGTAAATATAGGCAAGAAGATGGAAAAGCACGAACTGTGTTCAGGTAAATAGCTCAGCTCAGAGGTCTCAAATACATGGCCTGCTGAAGCCCCCAGATTAAAATGTAATTTGGGGAATATTTAACAAAATAAATATTTTATCGTTGTTTTTGAGTCATGTCCAACTCTTTGTGACCCTATTTGGGGTTTTCTTGGAAGAGATACTGGAGTGGTTTGCCATTTCGTTTTCCAGCTCATTTTACAGATGAAGAAACTGAGACAAACAGGGTCAAGTGACTTTCCCAAGGTCACACAACCAGTTAAGTGTCTGAGGCCAGATTAAAAATCAGGAAGAGGAGTCTTCCTGACTCCAGGCCTGGCATTCTATCCACTGTGCCATCTAGCTGCCTACTGAATCCCCCTTGCTGCCCAAATAAAAATACAAAAGAACATAGATAATATTATCTGGTTTTCTAAGTCGATATACAGACAGCTGCAGGGATCCTTGTGTACTGTTTAGTGACCCCCTTCCTATTTGAGTTTGACATCAATCATCCTATTTATCTGTACAGTAGTATACACAGAGGTAAGAATAGAGTGACTAGGTAGGCTAGGTGGCACAGTGAATAGAGCATCAGTCCTGGAGTCAGGAGGACCTGAGTTCAAATCCTGCCTCAGACAGTTAACACTAGCCCTGTGACCTTGGGCAAGTCACTTAACCCAATTGCCCTGTCCTCCCCCCTCCAAAAAGCAAAAAAAAAAAAGAATAAAGTGACACCAGATTTTGGTAGACCTTAAATGCCAGCTGGAGGGATTTGAACTTTGTTCATAGTAGGCAGTAAGGGTTTTGAAGAGAGGAATGATGTGACCAGATCCATGCAAGATAATTGAAGAGAGAAGGGAATGGAGGCAAGAAGGCTTGTTAAGAGGCCATAGTTTAGATGAATGGTAATGTGGGATTGTACTAGGGCAGTGACAGTGGAAAGAAAGGAGAGAAGATGGATGGAGAGTTATTGGGGAGATAGAATCGCCTAACAACTTAGAGACTATATGGCTATGAGAGGTGAAGGAAAAGAAAGAGTTAAAAATAACCCCAGCATCATGGTACAATGGACAAAAAGCAGTCAAGTCAGAAAGAGACTCAAGTAGAGGGTAAAAGAACATACATTGGGTTTTAGACATGTTAAGAAAAGTCCGATTCTTTCCACACTAGATCTCTACTTGGTGGGGGTACAGCATGGAAGGGCCAGAGAAAAGATGAGAAGGGGTGGGCATCTGAAGGTGGAAGTAAGGCAGCTGACCCAAGATGGCTGTTGGGTCTACATAACTGGGGAAGATTCATTCTTTAAACAATGAGTATTTAAGGTTGCTAAGAGCAATGCACTTTGAATAATTGGGTGAGTGTCTTAGGTTAGATATGATCCCTGCCCTCACAGAACCTCTAGATTTATCTCTCTAAGTGGGGTAAGATACATACCATGAGTGGGGAGGGACTCTCAGGAAATCTCCCTCTTTGTTTCAGAATATCTGTGTGACAATAAAGCAAATGCAGAGAACTATAGTACACAAAGAGTGCGTTGTTGTTATTCAGTTGTTTTAGTTATGTAGATTCTTTCTGACACCATTTGGGTTTTCTTGGCAAAGATACTGAAGTGGTTTGCCATTGCCTTTTTCAGTTCATTTTATAGATGAGGAAACTGAGACAAACAGAGTGAGGTGATCTGACCAGGGTCACACAGCTGAGAAATGTCTGAGGCTGGATTTGAACTCAGGTCTTCATGACTCCAAGCCCAGCACAATAATGAGCCACCAGCTGCTTCTAATGAGTACATTATAGAAGTACCAAACAAATTGTGACATCATAGACAGCTGGATGGGACCTCAGAGGTAATTTAGTCTAACCACGTCATTTTACAGGTGGGGAAACTGAGGCCCAGGGAAGTGAAATGACTCATCCATGGTCACACCAATTGTAAACATCAGAGTCATCCCTGCTGCTAGAAAAACAACTCCATTTGTCCAGTAACACAAAATGCGCAGTGCTCATGGTGGATCAGTAATATCCTTTAGTGTGAAAGTCAACATCATTATGTGGGCAGAGGGGGGAGGGGAGAAGTGAGTTCCAGGGGGTTGTGTGTGTGTGTGTGTGTGTGTGTGTGTGAGAGAGAGAGAGAGAGAGAGAGAGAGAGAGAGAGAGAGAGAGAGACAGACTATAGACCCATCAGCCTGGGAGCTTTGTGCTCCTTGTCAAATGCACATGAGAGTGAATTTCAGGTTTCTTTGTGTGTATAAATATTTGTGGATCTGTGTCTATATGCTTGATTTTTGTGTGCATCTCTGGGTGGGAAGCAAGGGTGGGGGAGGGGCAACGTTTGTGGGCATAAGCATCTGTCTGGCTTTCCAAGCTCAGGCAAGGTCACTGTGTCAAAGGAGCATTTCTGACACTTTCTCTGCCTGTGATCCCAGCTCTGAAAGCCCCTACTGCAGGGACTTCCCTTCTAGCCTGACTCACGATGCCTCATGCCTCTGACTCAGGCCTGGGCTTCCAGCCAGTTCCCTCCTTCCCTGTCCCCTCCCCTTCTGTTCACCCGGGTCTACCACAAGCCAGCTAAATGAACAGAGAAGAGATACACAGAAAGAGATGGAGAGAGAGACAGAGAGATGGAGAAAACCTAAGACTGAAGAACGACAGATGAGTGAAGGTCAGATATGGATAAAGACTAAGAAACCTCGGGACAGATACAAAGGAAGCAAAGGACAAAGATGTGAAGACAAAAGGACAAACGGGGAGAGACTGAGGGCTAGAAACAAGGAGAAACTGAGAAATGTACAGAGAGATGGAGACACTGCAGAACAGATCATATGAGGAGAGGAGAGAGACAGAGGTGCAGAACCTGTGGGATCCAGTGGGAGAAGCTGAGGGCTTGGGAGCCAGCCCCTTGGTTGGGACCAAGAGATGGCAAATCCATAACCAGGAACAAAAAATTGGGGGGATGGATGAGTGACACAGGAGGTGCCTCTGGTACAAAGCACAACATGCCCTTGGATAGGGTCCAGACAAGAGAGGTTCAACTCAATCTCATGGAGATTATGGGGAAAGGGGAGCTTCTTAAGAGCAGTGGCCAGAGATGGGTCCATTTCTGATAATGATATCTGACTATGGCCAGCAGTAGTAGAGGTCTTTGGGATGAATTGTGGAGATAGTTTCTCTCAGGGAGAAAGAATACCCTCTACCATGTCACCCTGAAGTAAGGTACCATTTGTCCGGAGAGATGGAAAGGGGAAAGAGGTGGGAATGCTGAGGGATGGAGGAAAGACCTCAGTGATGGAGAGACTCAAGGGCAAAGAGAAGAAACATGTAGATGGCTAGAAAAAAGAGAAATAGGAAGAAAAAGTGATAGAGAAAGATCAAAAGACAGATGAAGAGGCACAAAATGGGAAGAAACACATGGAGACTGATCTAAAGAAATCAAATAAAAAAATAGAAGCAATGGCAGAATGAAGATTAAAGAACAAAGAGAAAATCTGCAGGCAAAAAGAAAAAGAAAGACTAAAGAAAGAGAATAGTGTGATGCCTCCAGGGCTGGGAAAAGAGGAAGGAGTGCAGGGAAGAGGCGGGCAACCCAGGGAAGGAAGAGAGGATGGAGGAAGAACACAAGCAGGCAAATGACTAGCCAGGCTTCACCCTCATCGGTCGTTACCTTCAGAGCCCTTGAGCTGACTTTGCCTCTTCCTAGTCGTAGGCAGTTGTGGAGTGGCACAGCCAGGAGCAGACTGAAGCACAGAACCAGTCATCTGGGTCCCCAGACCTCGTTCAACAGAAGTTGATGATTTGGGATAGAGGAAGGGAAGGACAAACAGCAGAATGAGGAGGCAAGGAAGGGGCTTGGTGTATGGACAGAGCACTGAATGCTTGGCTTTATTTATCAAACAATAACTCTCTCTCTCTCTCTCTCTCCCTCTCC
>CM053586.1:178215635-178237598 GCA_028646515.1 Pseudochirops corinnae
TATATCTATCTATCTAGAACAGTGGTTCTCCACCTTCCTAATGCCACGACCCTTTAATACAGTTCCTCATGTTGTGGTGACCCCCAACCATAAAATTATTTTCGTTGCTACTTCATAACTGTAATTTTGCTACTGTTATGAATTGTAATGTAAATATCTGATATGCAGGATGTATTTTCATTGTTACAAATTGAACACAACCCGCAGGTGAGAACCGCTGATGTAGGAGGATTAGTAGGTAGTGATAATCATTAAATATCATATTTTGGCCCAAGTCTGAACTATCAAACAAACTGCTTTTTCCTGGGTCTGCAACTTCGAAGACCAGAGGTGAGATTCCCCTTATCTTGGGACTTACTCCACATGACAGCAAAACAGACATCCTGAGACAGTAAAATGTAAATAGCCCCTGCTCTGGTTGTTGTCGATTTGCATTTACAACCAAGGAGGAACTCTGTAAAGATGATAACAAATGGAAGTCATACAGTTTTGTGACATAGTCATCCTAAATTGGGATGGTTCTGAAATGTGTAAAGAGTCTTATGATTCCTCTGTTCATCAGTCAGGACTTGAGCCCTGCACTCCTTGAGCAAGTGATGCTAGCCTTAAGGGAATGATAAGGAATAAATTCTGTAATTTTTATATTAATATTGTTTGTCTCCTCAACCAAACTTTTTTCTAGATGTTGACAGCAGGTAGATATAGCTGCTTCTCACCCATGGCTCCCTACTTCTCTAAAAGAGTGGGATGGATGGGGTGGGTGGTGTCTTTCATCTCTTTTTTGGGACCAGACTTGGTGGTTATGATTTAACAGCATTCTGTTTACGTTTTTTGTTGTTCTGATTTCCATGTTTATTCATACAGGGATGGACTTGTAGTTAGGAAGACTTATGTTCAAATTCAGCCTCAGACACTAGCCATGTGACCCTTAGCAAGTCACTTAACCTCTATCTGCCTCAGTCTTTTCATCTGTAAAATGGCACCTGCCTCATAGAGTGACTGAGGATCAAACGAAATGATGTATGTAAAGCTCTTTGCAAGTAAGCATTAAAGCCCTGTATAAATGCTATTATCGTTATTATTTTTGTCATTGTGTGTGTGTATTTCTTGGTGGTTTTGCATCAGTTCATATAAATCTCTATTCCCTATATGACAAAGAAACTGACTCAGTTTCTGATTCCCCATAGGTGGGACAACTGATTTCCCATAAATGGGACAAGCAGTACTTTTTTTTTAATTAAAATTTTTGTCTTCTTCAAATTATTTACTTATTTTTAGTTTTCAACATTCACTTTTATAAGATTCCGAGTTCTAAATTTTCCTCCTCCCTACCCTCTCCCCAAGATAGCATGCAATCTGATATAGGCTATACATGTATTAAACATATTTCCTCATCAGTCATGTTGTGAAAGAAGAATCAGAACCAAAGGGAAAGATCATGAGAAAGAACCCCGCCTTCACCCTTCAAAAAAGCCAAAACAAAAAAGGACAGAAAATAGTGTGGTTCGATCTGCATTCAGATTCCATAGTTCTTTCTCTGGATGTGGGTAGCATTTTTCCATCATGAGTCTTTTGGGATTTAGGACAAGTAGTCTTGAGAGGAGCAGCTAGGCCCTGGAGTCAAGAGGACTTGAGTTCAAATTCAGCATCAAGCACTCTGGGCAAGTCGCTTAACCCGGTTTGACTCAGTTCCTCGTCTGTAAAATGAGCTAGAGTAGGAAACGGCCAACCACTCCAATATCCTTGCCAAGAAAACCCCAAATGGGTTCAGACACGGAGAGTCAGAAACGACTGAAATGACTCAACAACAGTAGTCTTGAGAACCAGCAAAAGAGACCATAGGGTCCGTGAAGCCAGGGAGTTGTCAGGTGATGAGATGGGGTATAGTTTTAAGCGTTTCTTGTGTTCTCATGTGGTTTCCAGATGCCACCTAATGGACACTTGCTGCACTGCAGCTCTCCTAAAATGGAAGGAGAGATTCTAGTTCTCCAAACTCAGGGATTCTCAAAAGTGTGTCAGGTTGTATCCTTACCCCCATCCCTCATCCTCTTAAATAGCTGGTTGTTAAATATTTACCAGCATACCCTTGTCCCGAGTTTTGCATCTAGTAAAATTCTTTCTCACTCCTTGCACAAGCTGTTTATAAAAATAGAATCACAATTCTAGAACTGGAAGGTCATCTAGTGACTCAGAGGTGTCAGACATGTGACCTGCAGGCTAAAAGCATCCCATGACACTTCCAAGCACATCTTGTACTAGATCGTACAGATATAATTGGGAACTATTTTAACAAAATTAATAAAAATGAAATAAAACATGTGTAATGTTACACTTCAAAACTAAGTTGTTATGCATCTTTCTATTTGAAATTGACACCACTGATGTCAAACCCTCTGATTTTATGGAATGGGGAAACTGAGGCCCACAAAAGCAACTCACAGAGTTGTCATAGAGGCAACAGTTCTCAGGGGTGGAATTTGAAACACAGTTCTCTGACTATAGAGCCATTTGTTCTTTCCATTCTGCCTTCCTATTCCTCACTTCAGTTTCTCTGGCTACCTTCCTCCCTTTAGATTTCCTGTTACTTACTGTCCTATCCTCTCCAGTCTACCTTACCCCACTTTCACATGGCAACCTTCCATATCGTTTGCCTCTTTCTCCTCTGGGGCAGAAGGGAGTCTGACAGTGATCGGGGGTGGGGGAGGAGGGAGGGAAGGAGTAAGACTTAGTGAGAAGAGCTGTGCGTTTGGTACCACTGATTACATCGCTGTAGGACCTTGGGCAGCTGGCTTTGCTTTTCTGGGTCTCAGTTTCTTTGTCATAGAAGGAAAATTTCCATTTCTTTTTCTTTTTCTTTTTTTTTTTGCATATGAAACTTCCAATCCTTATTTCATATCACTTTTTAAAAAAGTATAATAATCTCCATGCTATTTTCAAAACTGCTTCTATGCTTTCTTCTGAACTGCCTTTTGTTTTCTTTTGTTTATTTTTCTATTTGTTTTTAAATTTATTATTTTCATCTTTCATTTAAGAATTTTAAAATTAATACATCCCTTCACTACTTTCCCCATTGAGCAAAGCTTTAAAATGCTCAAATCAAAGTCCTTATTGATAGCTACATAGTTTAGATAAATTCCTACATTACTCACACCCAAAAGAAATTTTCCATTTCTAAGAATGTTTTTATAACATAGACTTATGTTGTTTATGACAACTAAAAACAAGTATAGGCATATTTCATTTTATTGTCCTTTGAAGACACCGCTTTTTCCCCCTAACAAACTGAAGGTTTGTGGCAACCCTACATCGAGGATAGATTGAAAATTGGTAGATGGAAAAGGCTACCCACGTCTATCAGCGCCATTTTTCCAGTGGCTTGTGCTTACAACATGTCTCTCTGTCACATTTTGGTAATTCTTTCAGTATTTCAACCTTTTTCATTATTATTATCATATCTGTTATGGTGTTCTGTGATCAGTGATCTTTGATGTTGCTATTGCAATTGTTTTGGGGTGCCACAAATCACACCCATAAGAGAGATGCACTTAATCAATGAATGTGTGTGTTCTGACTGTTCTACCCACAAGCTGTTCCCCTTCTTTCTCCCTCTCCTATTCCCTGAGACACAGCAATATTGAAATTAGGCCAACTAATAACACTACAATAAGAGTCAGTGAGTGTAGCAAACTTTAGTATTGTCTTGTTTTTAAAAATTGCCACAGCCGCCAAAACCTTCAGCAGCCACCACCCTGATCAGTCAGCAGCATCACCATCGGGGCAAAACCCTTCGCCTGCAAAAAGATTGTGACTTGCTCAAGAATCAGATGATGGTTAACAATTTTTAGCAAGAAAGTATTTTTAAAATTAAGGTCTGTACATTTTTAAAGACGTAATACTACAGTATAGTATAAACATAACTTTTATATTCTCTGGGAAGTAAAAAAATTCATGTGACTTGCTTTATTGCAATATTGGCTTTATTGCAGTGGTCTGGAACTGAACCCACAATATCTCCAAGGTATGCCTGTACTGTAATTACAATGATCAAGCTTGGTACTAAAGAAGAGATATGAGAAACATATGAGAACATGAGAGGGATGAGAATCCTTCCCTCTGCTCTCTGCAGAGATGGGAGACTGTAGAGATAGAGCTTTTGTGGTTCCTTTCAATGCTTAGCCTACAAAGGACCTTGGAAAGTACTAGGATGGGGATGTTGAAGAAGTGATCCCACCATCTCAGTTGTCTTGGGGCAAGATCCACCTCACCCTTTACTAATTGCCGCTCTGTGTCTTGACCAGTGGGACTATTACTTCCATGATCAGGCCACTATGTTCATGTTAGCATAGCTTGAAGTGACATTAGATTTTTAGTATCTACTAAAATCTTAAAGTTCTCCTTGGAGGAGACTTAAAGCTAATGAACAGACACTGAATTAATTCCTTATGGATATAATAGAAAATAAGGCTGGCATTGCTTATAACATAGTGCTGTTGAGATGCTCAGTCTGATCCCTGACCAGAATGGCTCTTTCTGTTCGTTATGCAGTTATCCCTTCCACATTGCTGGGGGATAGGGGCATGGCACCCCCAGGATCTGGAAAATCCATGTAAAATTTTTGGTTTTCCCTTCATACCCTTCATATCCCCTCATAGAGGCAAAATCTAAATCTTTTCTTTTCCTTTTATGGGTTGTTTACAATATTAAAAGATATATTGGTATTATAAAATACTATACATATCTTGAACTTGATTTTTTTTAAATGCTTTTTGGAGGGGAGAAAGTAGGGCAATTGAGGTTAAGTGACTTGCCCAAAGTCACACGGCTAGTTTTTGTGTTAAGTGTCAGAGGTCAGATTTGAACCCAGGTTCTCCTGACTCCAGGGCCGGTGCTCTATTCACTGGGCCACCTAGCTGCCCCCATACATATCTTTTATGCATTTCTGAGTTTCTGAACTTTTTCTGTGTTGTCTGCTGCCCTTTGCATTTTGTCTGCAGCTTCCTTAAAAACTCTTCCTAAATTCCCATTTAATTTCTTATGCTAACCTGTGATATATCAAAACTGCAATGAGGAAAGTCACCATGTAGAAGGGATAACTGTGTTCTGTTTTATGCATCTTTCACCTGGATACTATACTCTTTGGTATAAGGAAGATGGGATAGCCTTTTCCTAAGAGATTGCTTAAGTCACTTCCTAAGATGATCACAGATCATCTGCATGCAAATGCCTATGCTGCCCCTCCATGTAGTGCTGAAGCAGTTTTGATTAATCCCTTGCTGGCCAGTTTCCAATATAATCTAGGAGCTAAAGGGAAATATTATTCAAAATGTAAAAACATGAAATCTATTGCTTTATCTAGCTCTGAGTGCATACTTCTGTCATATCACTTGCCAATGTATTCATAGATTCTGAGTCTCTGCTTGCTGTGATTATATAGTTTATTATACATAGAATAAAGTTAAAAGAGAACTAGATCATATACTTCTGTATGGAGACAATCACCTCTAGCCACCTCCCTATCTTTCTCCTAGCCCTTCTATCTTTTGCCTCCTGGACCTTCAGGTGTAGGTCAAATCATTGTAAACTGAACCAAAATTTAAAAAAGATTTATTGACATATTGTGTTTTTATATCACCTACCTTTCTCCTCATATCCCTCCCTCTTTCTCATTGTTATATGAACCACCCCATATAACAAAGAATATCAAACTCTATTACCCTTATCTCAAAAACATTAACCACTCTGGTTATATCACTCTCCTGTTAAAAAAAAAAAGACAAATGTTGGCATGAATGTGGGAAAATTCAGAAACTAATGCACTGTTGGTGAAGTTGTATACTGATTCAACCATTCTGGAGAGCAATTGGGAACGAGGTACAAAAGGCTATAAAATCATGCATACCTTTTCACTAAGCTATACTACTGTCTGCATCCCAAAGAGATTAAAAAAAAAAAAGGGAAAGGACTTACATGTACAAAAATATCTATATCAGCTCTTTTAGTGGTGCCAAAAATTAGAAATTGGGGAATGGCTGAACAAGTTTTTGTATATGATTGTGATGGCATACTACTGTGCTATAAGAAATGACAAGCAAGATGCTCTCAGAAAAACTCGGAAAGACTTATCTGAACTGATGCAAAGTGAAATGAGCAGAACCAGGAGAACATCATACACAGTAACAGTTGATCATTGTATATAATCATTGATAATGAGGTTGACACACACATTGCCAGAGCTAGCTCAGTGTTTGAGAGGCTCCGAAGGTAAGTATGGGAGAGGAGAGGTATTAGACTGACTATCAAAGTGAAGGTCTACAGAGCCTTTGTGCTGACCTCATTGTTGTATATTTGTGAAACCTGGACAGTCTACCAGCACCATGCCAGGAAACTGAATCACTTCCATTTGAATTGTTTTAGGAAGATTCTGAAGATCCCCTGGCAAGATAAGGTACCAGACACTGAGATCCTTTCTTATGCTAAACAGTCAAGCATTCAGACTCTGTTTCAGAGAGCACAGCTCCTATAGGCTGGCCATGTTGTTCCAGTGCAAAACTTATGCTTGCCCCAAAGACTCTTTTATGGAGAGCTCATACAGGGCAAGCATTTACATGGTGGTCAGAAGAAGCAATATAAAAGCACTCTCAAGGTCTCCCTGAAGAGCTTTGGAATTGGTTGTGTGACATGGGAGACACTGGCACAGGACTGCTTAGCATGGAGGGCCCATATCAGAGGTGGTGCTGTGCTCTATGAGCAAAGCAGAATTGAAATAGCTCAAAGGAAATGAAGGATGTGCACATTTAGAGAATCTGCCGCAAATGTTCACTGGGCCTATTTGTGCCTGACCTGTGGTAGAGCATTCCGAGCTCATATTGATCTGATCAGCCATATTTGACACACTGAAACTTGACTCTAGCATGGTGATGTCATTTTGGTCCTCTTCCAGAAGGTAGGACAACAACCTTTGACCTAGCCCAGCCTTTCATTGTCTGTTACCTTTAGACCATCCCAGGCTACTTCCCACCCTTAATGTCATCTAGACCCATTCTCTGTTACCTCCTGGTCACATCAGGCTATTTGTCACTCCTCGATCCCATCCAAATCCTCCTACAATCTTTTTCCCTATAAAAAAAGGTCAGTCTTTGCTCTATTAAATTTCACAGATTCTTAAGACCTCTTCTGTTGGTGATATAATAAATGTTGTCTCAAACTGAAGGAAGACTTGAGTGGTCAAATTCTTTTGAGGCAGACCTGTGCCTTTTGCCCTGTCATTTTGGGGTTCCCAAGACTCCTAGACTGCAACATCTCCAGAAAGAGAACTGATGGAATCTGAATGCAGATCAAAGCATACTTTTTTTTTTGCTTTCTTTATTTTTCTTAGGGGTTTTTTTGGTCTATCTTTTCTTTAACAACATGACCAACATTGAAATATGTTTTGCATGACTGCACGTGTATAGCCCATATCAAATTGCTTGCCTTCTCAATGAGAGGGGGAGGGAAAAAAGAAAGAGAATTTAGAACTCAAAATTTTGGAAAAGCCCTGAATGTTAAAAATTGTTTTTACATGTATTTGGGGAAAAATAAAATATTAAATGATTTAAAAAAAGAAAAAGAAAAAAACAAAGAAAAAATGACTTCCTTGTAGCTACCAAGCAAAGTTAAAACTTCTGATTCAGACATTCAAGGCCCTTCTACACCTCTTGCCTCTCTCTTTTTCCAGAATTCTCTCATATTATTCCTTTCACACATTTTATGATTCAGCCAAACTGGATTTACTCTCTACCCTCTGAGCATGCCATCGGCACACTTTCCTCTTCTTGTACCTTTCTTCTAGAGGTAACTTATTTCCATCCACTCATCTGTTGAATTTTTAGCCATCTTTTAAACCCTGCCTCAAATGCCATCTGCTTCAAGAAGCATTTCTTGGTCTTCTTAAAATTTAGATAATACTTTGTTTCCCATCTCTCTAATGCATTTATTATGAATATACTTGTATCTTAATGTAGCATCTGGGGCATCTCTTGAAACATGGGTCCCTAGAAAAGCTACCCTAAGATTAAGACACTTGGTGAGTCAGCACCAACTCAAAAGAATAGCTCTCAAGCCCCTACCAATGTATTTCCTTATACCAATCAGCTAGGAGACGTTGGTTCAAAGCAAAAGACATTTTATCACACAATATAGCAAATAAAATGACAAAAAAAAAATCTCTCCAACCACACGTGGAATACAAATACACAGTCTTACAAGCTGCCACTCTACTGATGAGGAAGGGAACAGAGGTGTAAGGTGTGGGAACATGCATGAATAGGCCTGTGACAGGAACTTTTGGTTTTTAAAATGTTCATACATTTTAGTTCCAAGCTGTTTCCCTCCCTCCCAATCTTGCACTAGAGGAGGCCGAAATCTGACCCAGAGATCTATACATGAAACTAAACAATATATAGTTCCATGTAACAGTTCTTTCTCTGGCGGTGGGTAGCATCTTTCTTCATAGGCCCTTGGTAGTTGATTTGAATATTCAAATAACTCAGGACAACTTAGTCATTCACATTTACTCTTCCAACAACATTGCTATTACTACATACAATGTTCCTTGGTTTTGCTCATTTCACTCTGCATTATTTCATGCAAGTCTTTCCCTGTTTTCCTAAAATCATTTGCTCATCATTTCTTATAGCACAGCAGCATTCCAACCAGGAGCCTCTGTGACCAGGAAACACACATACAGGGCATATGGGCAAGGATATATTTGGTCAGGGAGGCTCTTACTTCCAAGGCAGTAGTAGTTGTCGATGTCGTCTGCAGATGTCATCATACTGTTCTCTGCTGGGAATTGCCAAGTCTCCACTGGGCTTGTGATCACCAAGTTTCTTTCTGCTGCCACCTGCTGGGGTTTTGCTCACATCTTACTTGTTCATTCCTTCAGTGGGGTCTGACTCTTCATGAATCCCTGGACTTGTCCATAGGGTTTTCTTGGCAAAGATACTGGATTGGTTTGCCACTTTTCTTTCAGCAGCATGTTCCCATTTTACAGATGGGGATCTGAGGCAGAGGGATTAAGTGACTTGCCCAGGGTCACATAGTCTGAGGTCAGATTTGAATTTTTATCTTCCTAACTCTAGGCCTGGTGCTCTATCCACTGTACCATTTAGCTGCTCCCTCTTGCTCACATCTACTAAGATGATTTATCTGGAAAGCAAGCAGCCTAATGCTCTCATAGCACATAGCTTGTAGCCATCACACCCAGCTAGGATAGTCAACAAAACCCTCAGGCTAAAATTCTAAAATTGTCCATTCCTTTTATTGCCTTTGTCTGGTGCTGATTTAAGGACCTGAGTGCCACAAGATTGTCTGACAGTGTTGGAAGCTTCCTTGAAGGTTCAGATATACCCCAGTTTGTGAACCAGTATCAACATAAGTAAGAACTCCCTTTATAAGAAAGTCCATTGAGGCTACAACAGAGAAATTCATTTTTAGTTCCAAGATTCTCTTTGATTGGTTAGGAAGATGAACTTTTTCAGTTGTTCAGTCATGTCCTATTCTTTACGACTCTGCTTGGGGTTTCTTTGGCAAAGATACTAGAGTGGTTTGCCATTTCCTTTTCCAGCTCATTTTTACAGATGAGGAAACCAAGGCAAACAGGGCTGAATGACTTGCCCAGGGTCACACAGCTAGTAAGTGTCAGTAGCTGAATTTGAACTCATGAAAATGAGTCTTCCTGACTTTCAGACCCGGTGCTCTATCCACTGTGCCACCTAGCTGCCCCAAGATGAAATTAGGGTAAGGATAAAAGACCAGGTGGAATACTTGCACCAACTTCTTGCCTTTATTATTGCATATCTATTAGCAACAAAATGCACTGTCTCCCACTGAAATGAGGTCTTTCTCCATTATTCACCTGTGTCTGTATCCCTTCTCTCTGTTGGACTGTAAGCTTCTAGGAGGCAGGGGCTGTTCCTTACCTAAACTCTGTATCTCCTCTGTGGTGTGCACACAGTGTAGTAGTTATTATAGTGAATTATTCTTTAATTTCCATGAGGCTTATTCCCAAGCCCCAGCCATGGTCTTGGTCAAGTAGATTGTAAATATCTCAGGACAGAGACCTGTGTCTTCTACTTCCTTTGTAGGATAGGGATGTGGTCTGGATCTGTGATTTCATTGGAACAGAGTGCTCCCAGTTGACAGATTCCCTATACTAAAAAGTGAGGTACCTTCTCTGCAATTTATATATACTGTTAAAATGTTGTCTAAAGAATTGAGAGGGGCAGCGAGGTAGTGCCATAGTGTACAGAGTGCTGGGCCTGGAGTCAGGAAGACTCATCTTGCTGAGCTCAAATTTGGCTTCAGATATTAGCTGTGTGACCTTGGGCAAGTCACTTGACCCTATTTGCCTCAGTTTCCTAGCTGGAGAAGGAAATGGCAAAGCACTCTAGTATCTTTGCCAAGAAAACCCCAAATGGGGTCATGAAGAGTCAGACACAACAGAAACAACTGAATTATAACAGAGAATTGAGAAGTCAAGTGACTTGCATAGGTTGACACAACCATTATGTGTCAGAGACAAGCCTTGAACTCAGGTCTCCCTGGTTTATAGGTCACCTATGCCAAGTTGATTGTCATTTCCTTTGTAGAAGAAAGGATAAATAAAGGGTAGGTGATCTTTCTGAAATGGTCTGCTGTATTGATAGAGAGTGCCCTCTCTCTCCATTGTAGGAATCATGGGTTTGAGGATTGCTGGTGAGGGAGAATGTTTCTGTACTGTAATCCTTACTAGAATTTCTCAGTAAATGTCCCTTTGTAAAAGCTAATTGATGCTAATTGATTCATTGATATTGAGGAGAGATCAATGACCAAAATGATATTGGGACAAATCACTAGTTATTGAGATATCAACTGACATTGGGGAGATATTAGTTGGCTAACTATATTTGGGGGAATATAGCAGACAGGTTGAGAAAGATAGCATTGACTCCCTCCCAACCTCTGGAAAGAGTTAGCTAGTAGTGGTTGGTAGAGGATTCCCAGAGTCTATGGACTTCCGATTCCATTAGGCTTGAGATTCCTTGAGGACAGAGTCCCTTCCATTTTTATCTCATATTTTCAGGGCACATACCTAATAAATATTCATTGAGTTTTAATAATTTGAATTCTAGACTAGAGATTCTGGGCCTCTGGAATAGACTAAGTCAAGGTTGGGGAACCTGCAGCCTCAAGGCCACCTGCAGCCTCAAATGTAACCCTGGACTAAGTACTTGTCTAGAACCAAGAGGGTGAGCCATATTAGGTTCACAGGTCATAGGATCGTGAATTGAGAGCTAGAAGAAAGAGACCTTAGAAGCCATCAAATCCAACCCTCTCATTTCACAGAGGAGGAAGCTGAGGCACAGAGAATAGTGGGAGGGATCTCGCAGCTTCTGAGCTGAATCTAGGGCTTTGTGACCCCACGCACAGTGCCCTTACCCATCATCCTGACTCAGAGAAACCCCAGACTTACTGGCTTCCTTCCCTTCCCCTCCTAGCTTCAAAAGATAGTTACCAATGCTGTGTGCCTGTTCTCTTGAAGTTTCCCTGGTGAATCCTTCTTCTGCCTCCCTTGTTCTATGAATGAAGGAGCTAAAGGTCTAACTTGCCGTGACTGATTAGATGTGGAAGTGCAATGGCTTAAGCGTAGAAGCTCAGAAGTGATTGGGCTCTTAGACACCATCCAGTCTAAGCCTTTTGTAGGTGTGAATCCTTCTTTTTGGATACTAACACAGAGTCATCTTGCTCCTGCTTGGATACTGTGTCAGGGATGGGATTCTCACTGCCTCAGGATGCAATTTTATGAAGCTCTAATTGTTACAAACTTTTTCTTCCTATTGAACAGAATCCTACCTCTCTGTTACATGTACCTACTGGTCTTTCAAGAATTCAGTTCAACTCAGTGTGACAAGCATATGTTACTATGTGCAGAGCACTGAGCTAGGTGTTGGTGGGAGCACAAAGTTTGGATAAGACATGGTCTCTGGCCTCACTGAACTTATAGTCTGGGAGAGAGACATACATGTACCCAAGTAATGAAAACACACACTGCATGATAATCCATTAGAGGATCAAAAAGCAGAGTGCTGAGGCCCAAGGAGAGAGTTACCAAGGACTGGTTGCCTACCATCTGGAGGGATCAGGAGAAGCTGTCTACAGTAGGAAAGTTAGGCTTTAAGGGTTAAATAGGGATTCTGTGAGTAGAGGCAATCTCACTTATCTTCTCTGTGCCTCACACCACTGAAAATTTATGAAATGAAGGGGTTGGAATTGATGGCCTCCAAGATCCCTGTGATCTTGCTTTGCTATCTTTTCATTGGTTTTTCTATTACTCAGACTTTGTGTGGGTACAGACAACTTTTTTTTTTAAGTGGCAATTGGAATTAAGTGACTTGTCCAGGGTCACATAGCTAGTACGTGTCTAAGGTTGGATTTGAACTCAGGTCCTCCTGACTCCAGGGCTGGTGCTTTATCTACTGCACCACCTAGCTGCCCTGTGTAGACAACTTTTTCAAGAAGTTAGTCTGGGAAGGGAGGAGAGAGATGAGATGGTAACTGTGTAGTAAAAGGGTCAAAGGAAGGCTTTTTTAGGAGTCAAGGCATGTTTATTGAAGATGTGTGAGAAAGAAGGGCTGACTGCTTGAGAAAAGGTTGGAATAGGTGAGAAACATGAGATATAATGGAGGCAAGGACAGGGGCAGGGAAAGTTACCTTCATAGTGAGGAGCAGGAATAGATTCTTCTTTTTTTTTGGAGGGGGGAAGGCCAGGCACTTGGGGTTAAGTGACTTGCCCAAGGTCACACAGCTAGTAAATGTCTGAGGTGGGATTTTGGGGGGCAGGTCAGGTAGGAGCTATAATCCTAGAAAATTCAGTACTATTACTTTTTTTTGGGGGGGGGTGAGGCAATTGGGGTTAAGTAACTTGCCCAGGGTCACACAGCTAGTAAGTGTCTGAGGTGGGATTTGAACTCAGGTCCTCCTGTCTCCAAAGACAGGGTTCTGTCTACTGCACCATCTAGCCTCACCCAGTGTTATTCTTTTTCCCTCCTTTTTTGGAGGGGGGAAGGCAGGCAATTGGGGTTAAGTGACTTGCCCAAGGTCGCACAGCTAGTAAGTGTTAAGTGTCTGATGCTGGATTTGAACTCAGGTCCTCCTGACTCCAGGGCCCATGCTTTATTTACACCGCTACCTCTCCTCCTCCCCCTCCCCAGTATTATTCTTTAGAAAGATGAGTGCGTGAGTGTGTATGTGTGCACATGTGTGCATACCCATGGCCGCATCTGTGCACCATTATGTGTGTGTGACTGAATAAGTGTGTATGCATCTGAGATAAAAGTGGGGAATAATACAAGTACCCTTATATGGTTACATCCCACACTCCTTAATTCTGTTCTTATTCTCGGAATAAGAGAACCCGTTATCTTCTAGGCTTGCCCATTGGGCTCTCTCGACCAACTAGCACCTTATTTTATGCATTCTCCCCCTTCTAACTTTCTGCTTTGAGCCCCTTGGTCTTTGGATAAGATTTTCACAGACAGCCTTAGGTTGCAGTCTCTGAGGACAGGAATTCCCAGCAGTAACCTTCTCTCTTCTTCTACCCTGGGTTTCCCTTCTTTCCCCTATTCTCCTTCCCTTTGTTCATTTTCCCTCTTTCCTTTTCTTCCTGTGCTCTCTCTTCCCCTCTCTTCCAGTTCTAAATATTAAGATCTTTCCTCCTGTCCTCCTCTTCTATTCTCTTCCTTTCCCCTTCCCTCTATTCCCCTCTCCTAAATCAAGATTTTCTCCTATCCCATTGCTGCTTCCCCCTCTTCCCTCCTGTCCCCTTCCCTTCCCCCTTCTATTTGCCTTCTCTCTCCTCTTCTCTCTTCCAGTTCTAAATATGAAGACATTCTCTCTTCCTTCTCCTCCTCTTCCTCCCTCCTTCCCCTGTTCTAGGTTTTCCCCATCTTCTCATTGGCATCCCATGACTCTATCTTTGATTTTTCTACATTTGGGGGATGCCATCAGAGGAAGACAAGTGCCTCTCCCAGTCCCCCCTCCCCACAGCAGAGCAGGTGAGCCAGGCCCCAGGCACAACTCTGAGGGGGAGGAGGCTCAGATGGGAAACAGCCTTGAAATAGACCCCTTTCCTTCTCCACTCCCCTCCCCCCAGCCCACTCCCCCACTGCTTCCTCCTCCTGAAATCTGTTCAGGTGGAAAACAAACCTTTCCATCTGGACGCCTCTCTGTCAGGAGAGAGCCAGGCTCCTTCCTTCATGGCTTGTACCGGGAACCAGGGAGTGTCGCCAGACTCCTGATCTCAGCACCCCTCTAACACTTTGTTTCCTCTCTAGGTGGCAGGGCTGCCCTCTGCCCGTGGGCGGGCTGACCCTGGCTCTTGAAGGCCTCGGCATGGGTGCCATGAGCAGGCTTGGCCACTGGAAGGAGCTGGTGATCCGTCCTCAGCATCTTTGGCCAACTCTCCAGACTTGCTTCTTCTATATTTTATTTTTATTTTCCTTTTCCAGCCTCACTCCTTTGGGACTCAGGGTTGCCCAGGCTGAGCAGTTGGAGGCCGAGAGTGGTGAGCCTGGCTTGGGTGGCTTCTTCCCACTGGTCCTCTCCTGTCTCTAATTCTACTCCACAGTCAACCTACAGGGAGCTAGGTCTGGAAGTGCCCCAGGGCTCCTGACTTGAGATAATTTGAACTCTCTTAAAGTCACCTCAAGTATCCCCCTGCCACTAGGCCAGATCATGGCCCACACTGACTCCCTTGAGGCTAGACAAGCGAGATTTGTGGGGTGAGGTATATATATCAGACTGGTCTTTTCCAAACTTAATATCTCCCACTATTTCTTTTTGGGGTTCTCTTTCCCCTTACAGGCCCCTTCATCCCTCTCAGGTAACCTTTCTATCTCCCCATTTTCTCAGCTAGCTGTTGAAAAGATCTGATAAATAAGGAATTCAGGCTAAGTTAGTAGATGGAATTTTAGGGTTTTTCCTGTACAGCAGGGTACCTGTTAATAGGTGAGACCTTAAGATCCAAAGGAATGACTATATAAAGGTAGAATTTCAGACACAGTGATGGGCAGTGGGAGCCTTTTCTTCTAAACCAAAGCCCTCCTAATGCTCTATCCTAGGGAGTATAATTTTCTGTGTCAAAGTCTACTGGAGACTCAGTGCTCAAAAAATTCCTCAGTTCTCCACAACCTTGGCCTTCACTTTCCTGGGCTTTCCTCAAGGTTCCTATTTTCAGACCCCAGGTTGGCAGCTCTTCTCTCTGAAGCTATGGGGCCCACACCTGGCTGTTCAACTGAATGCAATTGAAATGTATTAAGCACCTACAATAATCAAAGTGCTAGATGATAATAGCTAACATTTACATAGCACTTTAGGGTTTGTAAAGTACTTTTCTTAGGGAATCCCATTTGATTCCCACAACAGCCGGTAAGGCAGGTAATGGCTGGTACTCGGCTAGCATCATCTCTCATTTTACAGATGAAACTGAGAAGATAAGCTAAGGAGGATTGGGAACTGGGTGCAGGTCCTGGGAATCTGAATCTAGGCTTTCTAGCGTCAAATCTAGGTTCAAGCTGCCTCTTAGCCTTGGGTACATCCCACCCCAACCTCCCAACTGTTGAAATATCCCCTGAGGGGATATTGATGTCTATTCCTCTTTGCCCAGTGTTCTAAGATAGAAATCATCATAATAATAGTAATAACATATGTGTGTACACATATATTCATACACACATACATATATACATAAATACATATATGTATGCACACACATGTGTATGTGTATATGTGTGTGTGTATATACACACACACATATGGAGAGAGAGAGAGAGTACTGTCAGGTCCTAAAATAAATCAAAACCATGAGTTGAGATAATAGGGTAGCAAACCTGCCCCTCTTGGGGATGTCCAGTGGATTTCCCAACCAAAGAAATCTATGAAAAAGTTTTTATAGTTTTAGGAGAGGGGGAGAAGATGAGGTAGCAAGGCCTGGTCCTGAGATCCCAGTGGCCCTTGGCAACCTGGGCAAGGAAAACCACTTCATTCTGGCTGTTTTGCCCTTCATTCCATGAATCCCATTGGAAGGGAGCAAGCACACTAGAAGTTGAGATCTAACTTGAGCTGGGCTCCCCACAAGGCAACATCCCTGGTAGGGTGGGGTGGGGGGGAACTCCTAGGGTATGGTTCAACTCGATCTAATCAAGAGTAAATATCTTAGGAGCAGGAATGTGAGGACATTCCTGAAATTCTGACATTGCAAGGGTCATTTAAGGGAGCGGCAGTCCATAGTACATTTGGCCTTAACAGTTTCTATTATTATGTTAACAATTCTATCAACAATTTTCTGTCAGTGCTTTATGGTTTGCAAAGCACATTACAAATATGATCTCATTTGACACTCATGCTGAGCCTGGGGCTTACGTGCTGTGATTATATCTCCATCTTACAGATGAGGAAACTGAAGCAGACCGAGGTCGAGTGACTTGCCTAGGGTAACACAGTAAATACCTGAGGCTGAATTTGAACTCAGGTCTTTCTGACTTCAAACTCAGTACTACAACCTCCTGTACCACCCAAATGCCCAAAGTAGATACTAGATTCCTCCACAGGAGTCCTGTGCTTCCAGTTTTTCCTGGTGGCTACCCATGTCCACCTCTGCTACTCTTTCTCATTCTAATTCTCCATCAGGTAGCTGGAAAGTCTTTGGAGAGGTCTGTCCAAGCCCTAAACCTTTCCCCATGAGCCTGCAACAAGACCTGAAGTTTCCATCCTTAGAAACACTTCTTTAAGGTTAGGCATGGAGGACCACTGTCAAAATACATGTGTCAGCTGGGCTGGGGGTGGGGTAAAGCATTGAGAGAGTTAGTGTTCTCCAAAGGGAGTTAGGAGGCCTGGCTGCTGGCCATGGTCCTGCTGCTGAGTGGCCAAGTTATCTTCTCTCCCTGGGCCTTAGTTTTCTCCAGAAGATGAGACCCCTTCTAGCTCTGACGGTCTGTTGTTGTTCAACTGTTTCAGTTGTGTCTGATTATTCATGACCCCATTTGTGGTCTTCTTGGCAAAGATACTGGAGTGTTTGCCATGTCCATCTCCAGCTCATTTTATAGATGAGGAACTAAGGCAAACAGGTTTACGTGTCTTGCCCAGGGTCACATAGCAGTAAGTGTCCGAAGCTGAATTTGAATTCAGGTCTTCCTGACTACAGGCCTGGTGCTCTATCCATTAAGCCACCTAGCTTCAGTGATCCTAAGATGTATTTTCCACTGCCTGCCTCCCTCCTGCTTCTACCAGGACCTCATAAACCATGGAATCCAACTCTTTCATTTTACAGATGAGGAAACTGAGGCAATGGAGGTCAAAGTGACTATTTCTGGGTCACATAGCTAAAAGGTAAGTATCTGAGGCAATCTAGGTCTTCTGGACTCCAAGTCTAAGGCTTTAACCACCATGCCATGCTTTCTCCACTCCTTTCTCTGGTCAGAGAGGGAGATAAAAGGGACACTTGGATTGTGCTGACTGATTCATCCTTCTCTCTGTGGGTTCTTTTCCCCAGACACCATTAATCCAGTTGTATTAACTTCTAATCTGGACCTCCAGCCCCTAGTTTCTCTTCCTTGTCACAATTTCTAGCCTTCCTCTAGTCCCCCCAGTTCCCTAGTCCTGACCCTGTAGATTCTAGTCCTTGTCCCAACCTCTGTCCAGCTCACATTTCCAAGATATGACTTCCACATCCTAATCTCCTCCTGACTGTTTTCTAGCCTCAAGCTCTGATCATCATCTCATAATTCTGATAACCAGCCCCCAATTCCTAACCCTGCCCTTTAAGCTCCAGATACTAAACCTATCTAGCCTTGGACACTCAGTATCCTGATCCCATTCTTTAGCCCTCAGTCATCAACTGGTCCCTAATTCTGGTTTCTTTGCTCTGTCTCAGTCATTTCCAGTTCTCGCCTCTTAGCCCCATTGGATGTATGTAGCTTCTGAATGACATTGGCAGTTCCTTATTTACTCCCACCCATGTACCTAGGATTATACTCTGGGACTCTTTCCAACCCTCCACAAAGTCCAAAGACTAATTCGTTAAGATTTAGCTTTATATTTTAGTGTTACTTATGTATTTTTTGTTTTTAATTTGTGAATATAACCCTCCTCTCTCCTGGGTCAGGAGAATGAGAGGTGAGTTTCTTTCAAGTCAATAAGACTGTATTCAATGTCTGCTGTGAGCTTCCCACTCTTCAAGGAATAAAAGACCTGTAAAGACCCTACCCTCTGGGAACTTACTATCTAGTTGGGGGAAAAAAGATTTGTATAGACCCTTGTTCATTTGTTTCAGTTGTGTCTGACTCTTCATAACCCGTTGGGGGTTTCTTGGCAAAGATATGGGAGTGGTTGGCCATTTCCTTCTCTAGCTCATTTTACAGATGAGGAAATTGAGGCACTTAGTTAAGTGACTTGTCCAAGGTCACACAGCTATGCTCTAGGAACTTACTATCTAGCCTCTTAACTTCTCACTCCCCACCAATATCTTGAATGAAGAAGTGGAAATGGCAAGAACGGGATGCACAGGCAGTTGTTTTCAGAGTTTTACAGAGAAAAAAACAATAAAAAATATCTGTACCAGACCAAGGATACAGAGGAGGTCCATGCTATAGGCAACACAACTTCAAAGGTGCTGAGGGATTAATTTTCAAGATATCTGAAAGAGTGTAAGATCCTGAATGATTTTTAAAAAAGCAATCAAGGATGTTATTACTACCACAAAAAGGCTATTGAGAGGATGTCAATAACGACTGACCCATATGCCCATTTTCTCATCTCTGCAAAAATCTTTATGAGAATGATAGACGCATCTATCAAGGTTATTACTGATGAAAATAGAGAGGCAGGGATGAAATTAAAGACAGGGCTAAGTGGATAGTGTCCTAGTTTTAGTGTCAATAATATCAGAATTAAATTCCCGCCTCTAGGTGGCACAGTGGATAGAGCACTGGCCCTGGATCTTTCTGAATTCAAATATGGCCCTTGGAAGATTGCTGTTGGTCCTTCAGTTCTCTAAGAAAACCTGCTCATGAACTGGATTTGAGTGAGGCAGAGCTGAGCAAAGATGTGTGACCCTGGGCAAGTCATTTAACCCTGTTTGCCTCAGTTTCCTCATCTGTAAAATAAGTTAGAGAAGGAAATGGCAAACTACTCTGGTATCTTTGCCAAGAAAACCCCCAAAGGGGTCACAAAGTCAGACACAATTAAACAACATCTCTGACACACACTAGCTGTGTTACCCTGTGCTGGTCCCTTAGCCTCTCTGAGTCTCGGTTTTCCCATCTTTAAAATGGGGATGATAATATCCCTTGTCCATAAGCTAATCTGAGACAGTTTCTTGGGACTCAGATACACTAAGTGACTTAACCAAGGATCAGATTGATGTCATACCTCAATCCACTATCCCACACTGTTTCTCAAATGTCAGTTATTATCATTGCTAAAATGTGGGAAGGGAATAGGGAGACTTTAAAAATGGCATTTTGCAGCAGACCACATCTTTCCAGTCACAAAAATGACTGAGATAGGCAGAGAATACAGATCCCACTGGGTTTATTGTTTGTTGACTATAAAAAAGCATCTGATTCCAAAGAGCAATATGCTGCAGTAAAAGGTTCTCTTCTAACAAGGTACCTCCCATGCACATGTCAAGATCACATGAGATTCTTTGACAGATTGCAACAACAGAGATAACTCTGTTCGGCAATCATCTATTAATATCAAGCAAGACATAAAACAGGGAGGGAGATGTGTTTTCCAAGAGTATTTTCAATTGTTGTGAAGGATGTCCAGTGTTGTGGAGGAATCCAGTTGGGAAAATTCCTTCTCAGTGGTAACATTCTCCAGACTCCCGTCCAGACATTGTGCTGATTGTGTGAAGGTTCACAACACTATTGAACCTCCTACTAAATGAAATGCATAAATACTCAAAAGAGTTTGCCCTAACAATCCACACAGGAAGACCCAAGTGGACGAAGACTGCCTATTGACCAGGTGGATGAACAAAGCTCTTGTGCAGGCTCTGTGGCTGCAGAGGTCCAATTCTCAGAGTCTGTGATTCTCTCATTAGGATATGCTTTATAACTTAAAGAGATAATGACCTAAGCCCCAAACTGAGTAGGAGGGAAAGAGGGAATTGGGTCACCTTTGGGAAACTATGTAACACTTAAAAAAAAGTTTTATCACCTTGGTAGGTTTTATTTTCACATCACATTCATTTCTGAGCATATCCTTTTTCCTCCTCTACCCAGTGAGCTGTCCCCTCGTAGCACAAATTTAAAAAACAAAGAGAAAAAACAACACAATTTAGTAAAATTAACTAATGTATCACCTGTGTCTGACAACATAAGCAATATTCTACACCCAGGGATACCTGCCATTATGATAGAGGGAGGGAGGTACATTTTCTCAGTTCTTCTCTGTGACCAACCTTGGTTAATTACAATTATAAAGTGATTTTTTTCCCATTTAAATTGGTATAGTCATTGTATGTATTCCATTACTAGTTGTACTTACTTCAATTACATGAATTCAAGAAGTGGCACCCTGTATCAATTTGCAAATTGCTTTAAAATAATGACGATGATGATGATAAAAGATAATAATAGTAGTAATATTTAATGTGCCTGGCACTATGCTAAACGCTTTACAATTATTATCTCATCTGATCCTCATGAGAACTCTGGGAGGTAGAGGTTGTTGTTTTCCCCATTTTACAGATGAGGATTCTGAGGTAAACAGGGATTAAATGACTTGTCCAGGGTCATTCGGCTAGTAAGTACCTGAGGCCATATTTGAACTCCCCTCTTCCTGACTGCAGGCCCAGAGCTTGATCCATTGCACTACCTAGCTGCCTCAAAGTCATCTATATCTTCCCATGTTTCTCTGAATTCTTTATAGTCATTGTTGCTTTTGTTGTTGTTCAGTCATCTCAGTCATGTCTGATTCTTTCTTGGCAAAGATATTGGAGTAGTTTGCCATTTCCTTCTCCTGCTCATTTTACAGATGAGAAAACTGAGGTAAACGGGGTTAAGTGACTTGCCCAGGGTCACACAGCTAGTGATTTGAAGATGAGTCTCCCTGACTTCAGCTCTGGTGCTCTGTCCACTACACCACCTAGTTACCCATTGTTTCTTATGGTTGAGTAATATTTCATCTTAGTCATGTGCCACAATTTGTTTAGCCATTTCTCAGTGTATAGACTTAGAGATTTGGTCCATGTAGCACAAAAATCCCTCAAATTTTTAAAAGCCATGTCTTTTTTTTTTTTTTTTTTGCATTTTTGGAGTGGGGGGAAGGCAGGGCAATTGGGGTTAAGAGCCTCAAATTTTTTTAAATAACAATTTTCTTCTGGTAATAGTCAATATAGCTCTGAATGATAGAACACTGCCATCTTTGAAATTTTGCCCCTGCTGGCCAGGGAAGACCTTCTACTTTTAATTGCATCAGTAATTTTTTTTTTTAATTTTATTTTAGGGGGGCAGAGCCAAGATGGCGGCGTAGCAGCAGCAACATATAGCAGCTCTCACATAGCCACCCCAAAATACCCATAAAATAGGACTCTAAACCAATCCTAGAACTCCAAAACGCACACAAAGATACTTCCCACTAAAGTCAAGTGTGTATCTATCTATCTATATGCAAAAAAAAATTTTATTTTAGTTTGCATCATTCATTTCCACAAGATTTTGAGTTACATATTTTCTCTCCCTCTTTCCCCCACCCATCGCCCCAAAACAGCCATCCCAGTGTGTCCCCCCACCCCCAATCTATTCTCTCCTATGTCACTTTTCGGTAGGGCAGGATGGATCTCCCAACCACAGAGCCTGTGTATCTCAAGTTCCAGTTCGATGTAGTCAATAATAATAATAATAATAATTGCATATATATATAGATACACATTCATAACAT
>CM053586.1:178238098-178261946 GCA_028646515.1 Pseudochirops corinnae
AGGAATCTAGGGTTTGGGAGCTGTTCTTACTTTGCTTCTTATGCTTATTCTTACTCATGGTTGTTCAGTCCGTAATTTTTTTTTTAAATCTCTATGGGGCTCTGCTTCCAGAAGGGAAAGCTCTGTCCCAAATCGCTGGGGTCCTCCCGGCTGCCATAGCTCTCAGGAAGGTGCTGGGACCCTTCCTAATTACTTCCAGCTGACTGGATAATGAAGACTCCAAGACCGAGGCCCAAGATGGCGATCCGGATCCAGGCCGCTCAATGTGAGAGCACTGGCCTGAGAACAATCACTTAGTCCCCCTGCTGTCTGCAGGCCGCGGGCGGGAAGCTGCAACGTGGAGGCAGGTGCAAAACCTCTGCCTTTCGCTTTTCTGCTCTGGAGGCCTTTCAGCCGGACTCCTCCTCCCTCCCAAACTCGCAAGTCCCACTGAGCTGCTCGCAGCTGGTGCTAATCCACTCACCAGAGAGACTCCTCTGTTCCTCCTGTCCAGCCATCCCCAGGGCATAGCCGCGGCTTCAGGCCAGGCTGGTTTCGGTTTGCACTGCTGATATGGTTCCTCGTAGCCGAGCTGACTTTAGTGGGAAGTATCTTTGTGTGTGTTTTGGAGTTCTAGGATTGGTTTAGAGTCCTATTTTATGGGTATTTTGGGGTGGCTATGTGAGAGCTGCGATATGTTGCTGCTGCTACGCTGCCATCTTGGCTCCGCCCCCCAACTGCATCAGTAATTGATAATAGCCCATTATAATTTGTTAAGTGTTCTATTAATATTTGGTTTGATGAATTCGAATGTGAACTTCCTAAAGGCAGGGATTGTTTTGACTCTTTTATCATCCTCAGTGCCTGGTGCCTAATAATTGTGTAATAAATAAATGCTGGTTGGCTGTTTGAATTAGGCCTTTTTTTGTCCTCCTGCCCTCCCCCTTCCCTCTTAGGAGGAAGTTCAAAAATGCATCTGAACCACATGAATGAACCTCCAAGGGATACAGCCCAGAAGGAAAGAGGGCAGTGAGGTTTTTTTTTTAAACTTCACTTCTTTAGTTTATTATGTGATGGAGTGACCCTTCTAGAAAGACAGAGTATAGTGGAAAAGAAGATGGAAGAAAAGGAGGAGAGAGGAGGAGGAAGATGAGAAGTTGGTGTGAAGGAAGAGGAAAAAGAGGAAGAGATAGAGAAGTAGATCTGGTAGAGGAGGAGAAGACAGAGAGAGGAGTGGAATATGGACTGAGAGCAGAGGTAGGAATAGAGTGAGGTGAGGGCAAGAGGTTTTGTAAAAATAAAGTGTGTTTATAAAAATAATGAGGCAAAGGATGGAGGGGATACCTGCCCTACTGGGGTCACATTTCTCTTTCTGACTGAGGTTTGCAGGAGTGACTAGAGAGAGCCCATGGGCTGGCTGGCTTCAGAATCAAAGCCATGCTTTGCCCCTTTGGACTGGTTCCAGGATCTCTCCTTACTTTTGCAGGAATTTTCATAGTGTAGAGTCCTTGCCTAGATTTCTGCCAGAATTTGGTTTCCCTTCCTCCCCCACTTCAAATCTTACTGCCTTTCTCTACTCTATCCCTCTCTACCTCCATCCCTTTAGGGTCGGAAAGCTCTGCTGTGGGGGTGCCTCAGAGCCACCAATGGGCTTGTCCATGGAAGCTTCAGCCTAATTGATTGATGCTCCTGAACAATCACAGACCCAGTCCCTGCTGTAGCCAGCCAAGCGCCCCATGGTAGGGGTCAGGTTCCACTTTTGATCTGATCAACTGACTGAGCTCCTTCAGAGGCCCATAGATGAGGCAACTCTGGGCAGGATTGAAGAATGCTCTAGAAGTTTTCTCTAGCTTTCCAGGCATTTGAGGTGCAGTACAAGAACTAATGGAATTTGGGTCATCCTGGATCTTCCACTTCTGAGTTATATGGCCTTGGACAAATCACTATCCCCCTGGGTCTCAGTTTCCTCATCTGTAAAATGAAGGCAAATAGTCACTTCGCTACTCTGAATCCATGTAACATTAAGAACTTTACAAAGATGGTAGGTGACTAGGAGACAGACCAACTTCTTCATAGCCTCCAAATTCCCAAGCAAATATTTATCATGACTACTTTGTCCCTAGCGATGTGCTAGATACAATGAATATAAAATATAATGGGAAAATCCTAGAATGGAAGAATTGGAAGGGTCTGTTTCAATCCTGTCATTTCACAGAGGGATAAACAGAGGCCCATAGCCTGGAAATAACTTGTTCAAGGTCATAAAATTAGCTAATGTTGGAGACCATATATCCCTACTCCCAGTTAATCAATCTTTCCACACCACACTAACTCTAATATGATTCTTGACCTTAAACCATGGAGAGGGAAATCAGAAATAATGATAATAAGTTATAGTTATTTAGAGATTTCTTATTACAAAGCAATCTCAGATCCATTATTACAGTTCATCCTTATAACAATCCTAGAATATTAAGTGGTATATATACCATTAGGGCAGCTAGGTGGCGCAGTGGATAAAGGACCAACCCTAGAGTCAGGAGGACCAGAGGTCAGAAATGGCCTCAGACACTTAGTAGCTGTGTGAACCTGGGCAAGTCACTTGACCTTGTTTGCATCAATTTCCTCATCTATAAAATGAGCTAGAGAAGGAAATGGCAAACTGCACAAGTATCTTTGCCAAGAAAACCCCAAATGGGGTTAAGAAGAGTCGAACACAACTAAAATGACTCACCAACAATAAATATGTACCATTATCATTCCTATTTTACAAATGGACAGACTAAGTCTCAGAGAGGTTAAAATAATTGCTCAAAGTAATAGAGCTAGTACAGGTAGGGAGACTTGAACCCAGATCTAATCTAACTAATGATTTTTTCGATGTTAGGCACAAATACATAATGAGATTTGGGAGTAGAAGGGGGTGTCTAGATGTTTGATCACAGAAGCTAGGATACGATAGGCTATCTAGTCTACCTCAATTAACTTATCCATAAGCATTTATTAAGTGCCTACTATATGCCAGGCATTGTGGCTAAGCTTGCTTTACATTTGAAATGTCTTATCCAAAGTCATATGGTCGTAAATATCAGAGGTAGAATTTGAATCCAGGTCCTTTGGACAGAGTTACTCTGGACTATCACCAGTATGACACTGATTTCCCTTTCCTTGGTGTCGGGAACTCCTGGTGAAAGGTATTTCTCCCACCAACAGAGCTCAGCATACTTTGCACTTCAGTCTTAGAAAGTTGCCCAAGAGAACTCAGATGCTAAGTTCCTGGACCAGGGTCACACAGCAGATATGGTCAGAGGTGGGACTTAAAGGGAAGTGTTTCTGATTCCAAAGCCAGCTCTCTATCCACTGGGCCACACTGTCTCTCATGAAGAGATACACTAGCTAAGGTATCTTTGTAGTGTATGTTTGAGGAGTCCTTGGTGAGGACATGGCCATGGGAGGGAGCTCTGTGAGAGGGGCCAATCATAGAGTCAAAAGCTTCATGGGGGAGATGGAGCTTGAAAGATGGAGAGGAGTTGGTTAGGTGATGAGGAGAAGAAGGAGAATGGGCATAGGGGGATGGGACTGATCTGAGCAAAGACAAACTCTTTTGGGATTGGTCCTAGCTTGCCCCAACAAACCTTAGGAAAGTTGGTTTGCTCCTTACCCCCACTCTCAACCCTTTAAATACCTTCTTGCCAGCTGAACTGTGTGCTCCTTCCTCTGCCTGTCAGTTGGCCTCTCTCCGGAGCGCTGAGAACTGTGCCACTCAGTACTGGGAGCCTGACTGGCATGGGAGGACTAGCGGGCAGGAGGGGCTTTTAAATGTTAATTATATTTTGACATCCGGAGCTTGTGACATCCATTCTAATGACATTTGGCCAGAGGCTGACAGCCCCCGGACATGTGGATCCGAGAAGGATGATAAGTTGTTTTAAATTGCCTAGTGGCAAAGGAGGCAGGAAAATCCGGAGTCTTCAAGAAATGGGAGAAGGAGAGAGGAGGGAGAAGGGGAGGAGGAGAATGGAAAGGGAAAAAGAGGGAAGAAGCGGAGAAAGAGACTGCTTCTTCCAGGTGGCTAATGAGCATGGGATAATGGAGGGACTCCACAGGATAGAGGCTGTGGGATGCTGGAACTGAGCGAAACCTTAGAGGTCATGGATTTAAGTTGGAACAAACCTTGGAGATCACTGGATCTCTAAATCTAGAGGCGGAAGGGACCCCAAAGGCCAGTGAGCCAATCAAGCAACACTTTTCATAAGTACCTACTGTGTTTGCTCTAGGTGATATGCTAAGGTGCTGAGACTACAAAACTGAAAATGAAACGGTCCTGGGTTAAATATTTCCCATTAGTGTTGAAAACCATTCCGCGGACTGTTTTTGTATAGTTTTGGGTGAATGCCCAGAAGGGGGCCTCAGTGGCTTTTCTTAGAAATTAAACCTGGAGGGCATAAACTTAAGGCATTCATTCCCCTCAAGAAGTGAAATGGGCTGAAAATTAAACCAGGTTTACAAAGAGACTGAGTTAATGATTAGATGGCAGATCCATAAAGGGTTATAAGGGCAGCTCTGGCTATCTAGGGCTATATCCTTGACTGACTCTTTCTCCTCCATGATGTTATGAGAGCAAGAATAGGACTCCCTAGCCTTTCCAAGGTCCCTTGGGATCCCAGTTACGATGAGACCTCTAAACTTGGGGGGAAACCATAAAACGGATCCAAGGTAGCCATTCCAATGGGATTATATTCTAAAGACTCAAAATTCTTTTCCACTGCAAGAGGGAGGGAACACAAAGGTAAAGGATGGGGACAGAGGAAGAGGAAGTACTCACACAGGGCTGGATACAAGGAGGTGCTGGGAGCCCTGGCATTATACTGGCTTGGTATATTTTTGATATTTATTTATCTGTGTCTGTGTTGTTCCCCATCCCCAGTGGAATGTTGGTTACTTGAGGGCAGGGACCATTTCCTTTTTTTGTCTTTGAATGCCCAATACCCAGGACAGAATCTGGCACATCACTGAGGTTCAAACAATGCTTGCGGAATGAGCTAATGAATCACTTTTAGCCTTTATTAACCAGTAAGCCTGCTAGTCACATCACAAAGGCCCAAATAGCCATTAGTCCTGACTTCTGGGCTCAAGGAATCCAGTCTTACTGGGTGATTTATGGGTCTTCTCCACTGGCTGTCATCTCATTTCTGCTGGTCATTCATTTTGAGAAATGCCTTGCCTGGAGCTGGTTATTGTTTAAGCTGGGTTTCTCCCTATCATGGCCATTTTTATATGATATTCTCACCAAGGAGGTTGGGGAAGGGTCCAAAATGGAACCCCATTGGAGATGGGGACTCGCTGGTGGTTGATGTGAACTGGATACTCTTGGCTATTATTTAGAAGTGCCAGGGTAAGTCCAGACAACCTCAGACAGCTGCTTACTCCTATTTTCAAGCTCTTAGGTTTTTGAAGAAAAGCTTATCTCCTACATTCAGACAACACCATTTTTGGATGGGTTAAAACAAACGGGACAGCCTGGGAATATTCTGAGGGCATATGGTTTGGTCACCAAAAGATCTGAGTTGGAGTCCTGACTGTTATTAGCTGTGTGAGTCTTAGCAAGTCGCTTTGTGTCCTCATCTGTAAAATGACACTCATAATACTTACACTACCTACCTCAAAGTGGGTTGTGAGAAACATGCTTGGTAGGCTTAAAGAACTCAGAGAGAGAGCCTTGGCTTGCGATTTCATTTGTATGGTATGTGCCAGGATGAGGAAGCATCCTCTACCGATTCATTCAGTCATTCAGTCAGTCAACAAGCATTGATTAAGTGCTTACTATCTGGCAGGCTTTGTGCTAAGTTCTGGGGTTACAGCCAAGCAAGACAGTTTCTGCCCTCAGGTGGCTTACATTTTATGGGGGGAAGACAACACATAAAAAGGGAGCTGAAAATGGGAGGGAAAGCTAGGGGATGGGAAGGGGATAGTATTAGAGAATTGCTTTGGATATTGAGTAGAGTAGTGACTTACCCAGGGTCACACAGACAATACATGTCAGAGGTAGGTTTCAAACCTTCATGTTCCTGACCCTAAGTACACATAGTAGTCTCTGATTAAATACTTATTTGTTGATTGATTCATAAAGTCAGAAACAGAAATTAAACCCAGATCTTCCTGGCTCTGAGACTGCCTCTCTATTAATTAATGCTATGCTTCTCCTTTGAAGACCTCAAAGCATAAATAAATATGACTTGTAGTGACCACCAAATCACCCCTTTGACGCTGGAGGCAAAGTAAAGAAAGAGCAGCGGCCCTCCAGCTGCTTAGAGAATAGAGTTAGGGCAGCATGAGAGAGTTAGTAACACCTTTGGAAGAACAAACACTCAGTGCAGGGGCTTTGAGACAGTGATCCTGAGACTGTGTAAACTGCTTCTCTGAATTTCTTTAAGAACATTCTTGATTCCTTATAGTCTGGGACAGTTGGGGACTGAGCCCCTAGGAGGAAATCAGGGTTGATCATGTTGTGGGAGATGGGTGGGCCTTTCCCTGAGGGCACATGGGTTTGGGGCCAACGGGGTCCAGCCTTCCTGAACAGGTTCTTAACGGAGCAGTGATTCCTCAAACTCCAGCCAAAGACTTACTCTGCAGGGAGCAAACAACTTGCAGAGATGGGCCCTTCTGAATTCAACATGGCAGACCAGCTGGACTGGAGCTCGGCCTTTTCTGCCTGTGACTCCTCCAAAGTAGTACACTGGGCACTGTTTTTGGCCACAATTTGCATTGTGGGTCCTTGGAAAGGCACTAATCAGCACTGGCAGGTAGGGTCAGAGAGGTACTGTTAGAAAACACTGGCTGAAGAGTCAGAAGGCCTGGATCCTATTCTGAATACTGCCACAAACTCCCTGTATGACCTTTTGGAAGTCATTTTAAAAGTTAATTTCTTTAGTTTTAGTTTTCAACATTGACTTCCATAAGTTTTACAAATTTTCTTCCCCTCCCCAAGACAGCATGCAATCTGATATAGGCTCTCTCTATACAATCCTATTAAACATATTTTTGCATTGGAAGTAATTTTTAATAATAGCTAACATTTATACAGAACTTATTATGTGCCAAGCACTTTATAATGATTGTTGTTCAGTTGTGTCTGACTCTTTATGACCCCATTTGGGGTTTTCTTGGCAAATGTACTGAAGTGGTTTTCCATTTCCTTTTCCAGCTCATTTTACAGATAAGGAAACTGAGGCAAACAGGGTTGAGTGATTTGCCCAGGGTCATACAGCTAGGAAATATCTGAGGCCTGATTTGAACTCAGACCTTCCTTACTCTAGACCTGGCGCTCTTTACACTATGTCACCTAACTGAGGGGGATAAGTAGGGGTTGGAGCAATCAGGGAAGGCCTCCTGGAGAAACAGGAAGCTGAAGTTGTCTTGAAGCACACCCTAAACCAGGGAGGAAGTTCAATTTAGGTTTGCCAACAAATTCAGCAATCTGCGAGCCAACAGTGGTTCTTTCCCCTTGCAAACCAAAGGAACTCCTGCCTTGGAGTCGCATCCTGTTCAGCACTTAGGTTTAGCTATTGCTGAGTGAGTGTATTAGCCTCAGCAAAAGTAGATACCACAGTTACCAGGGTGTGAGTGGCCTGGCTGGATTGTTAGTGTTTTCAGCAGTCTGCAGCCTATTTCTTTTTTAATTTCACTCATTCATTCATTTGTTCATTCACTCACTCACTCAGTCACTCCTTCAACAAATACTTATTCCTCACCATAGGATCACAGGGTAGAAAGGGAGTTTAGAAACCATCTAATTCAATTCCCTTCTTTTACAGAAGTGACACTAAAGGAACCTCACAGTTTAGTTGGGGAAAACAAGGCACTCAAGTGGGAAGAGATAAACAATGCCAGAGAATGGTTGTAAAACAGCTTATATTTCTATAGCATGTCAAGTTTACAAAGCACTTTCTTCCAAACAACCCTGTGAAGTAGGTAGCATAAATACTACTACTATTATTCCCATTTTTACATATGAGACCACTGAGGGTCAAAGAGTTGAAGACATTGAGTACAGTATATAGAGCTAGTTCTACTCCACTTAATATATCAGAGGGGGAATTCAGGCATCTCCTGATTCTAAGGCAATATATGATTATGTCAGAGGGAGAGGAAAAGAGAGAGAAGGGGGGAGGGGAAAAGAGAGAGAGAGAGAAAAGAGTGAAAGACAGGAGAGAGTGAGAGAGGCAGAGAGAGTAAAAGAGAGAGAGGAGAGGAGTAAGAGGAGAGCGAGTGAGAGAGAGAATGAGAATGAGGAGAGAAAAGAGAAAGAGAGAATGAAGGAGAGAGAGAGAAAGATCCTTGTGGGATGGACCAGTCAAGGAGTAATACTTGAGATGAACCTTGAAGGATAAGCAGGATTTAGATCACGAGAATGGTGCGGAGGTCCCACTGGGGCAAAGGGAGAGTGGGCGTAGAGCTATCAGACTGTGTTCCTTTTCAAATGTCTGGGGAAAGACAGATTCCCTCTCTGGGCTCTCTTCCACGTAGATACTACTATGCTGTAACGGGAGGTTACATTGTGGATGCAAGGAACTCAACAATCAAGCCCCTTATTGGAAGGACGAAGTCATTTCTTGTGCTTCCTTTGTCCACTTGGGGAGCATTCAGAGGGAGGCAAGGGCAGAGATGCAGAGGCTGCTCTGCAAGCCTCTGCCAACTTACACCGCCAACCCCTCCCCCAGTCTACTTCCCTGGCACTGAGCTCCATCGCAGGGACAAGGACAGTTACACGTCAAGGCTCTAATTGAAGCCATTTCTGCAGTCTGGAAGGGAGATGCACTTGTAATTCTAAGAGGTCTGGGTGGCTTTCTCCCCTACTGCTGCCATCTCCAACTAGGAGGCTCCACCAGGGAATTTCAACCAAATTTCTATAGGAAGGCCTTAGTGCACATCTTCCCCTTACTCCCTAACTTGTTGAATAAATCCTCAGTTTCTACCCACCTACCTGTTAAGCTTTTGGAGAATGGGGTTTCAGGCAGACCAAAGGATTCTAGGGTTACCATCAACACAAGTTGTGAGAGGCCTCAGCGTGTTTGGTGTGGCATTGCAGAACAAAGGTCCTCCTCTGAGGAGATGACAAGCAAAGAAGAGTGGTGTACACCAGAATTGAGTAGAGTTAGTAATTCTAGTCCTGACAGTGAAAAAAACTAGTGAACTTTGGGCAGATCAGAGCCATTATAAAATGCCAGAGTCTGGAAGGGATTCTAGAAATTACCTAGTCTAATAGTTTTCCTTCAGCAAATAGGGAAGAATGAGAACAACTGACTTGTTGGAGACCTCGCAGACACTTTCTTTATTCGACAAATGGGGATGACAACCCCTGCCCTGGCTTTGGAATAGGGTTATAGACAGGTAATGGATGGGAAGCCCTCTTTGGAATGTCGGATGCACTCTAGCTTGCAAATGTACATAACGAATGAGATGCACTCTAACACGTGCAGATGTATGTGAGGAAATGGGGGATGCTACGGGCTTTCTTGGTAATGTGTGGGTTTTCCTGAGGTCTGGCACATAGCATAGTGCATGGCCCCTTGCTAGTCTCTCCGCGTGCTTAATTGTTCCCTTCGGCGGATGTTAGGGAGTGGGGGGGGTGGGGGTGAGTAGAATGAGGTGGGGAACGAGTTCCGGAGGCATTTGTGTTGTGATAGGAGAAGTGGGCAGTGCGGGGAAAACAGACCCTGGAAGGAAATCAAACTAAGAGTCAGGGAGGCAGGAGGCTGGAGTTCCACCTGTACTTATAACTAGCCCTGCAACCTTGGGCAAGTAAGTCACTTTTCTCAGTCTTTATTTCCTCATCTGTGAAACGGGGATTTTCCTTCTCTTTCTACAACACAGACTGCGGCCACTGTGAGATTCAGTTGAGGCAATGGTTACAAAAAAATCGCCTGAGCTATCTACATAAATGTAAGCTGTTATTGTGAGCCTGAGGAGAGATGCCAGGACAGGACAGGAGGGCCATTGAAACATAAATGGCACATGTTTGTAGATATGCGCGGAAGCTTTTCAGGAGAGAGAGAAGAGATGGGAAATAGGGCCGAAGACAGAGTGGTGAAGGGGGTATAGGAGCTGGGGAGGACTGAAGGTGAGGGACCTTTCGGTTTCTCTCTTCTAAAGGTGTGTGTGGGAGGTAGGCCCCCCCCTCCCCCTCCATAGCCCAGCTTTAAAAGGGCGTCCGGAAGCCCTGCTGCACGCCAGCCTCGCCCCGCACTTCTAACGCAAACTTGCACTGTTCCCGCCCCGGGTGCGGTGTGTGCAGCTCAGCAGATGTTATCGGTGGGACTGTGCGGGCTGCAGCTCTCGCTCTCTCTCTCTCTCTCTCTCTCTCTCTCTCTCTCTCTCTCTCTCTCTCCCTCTCTCTCCCTCCCTCCCTCTCTCTCTCTTCCTCTCCCTCTCTCTCCCTCCCTCCCTCTCTCTCCCTCCCTCTCTCTCCCCCTCCCTCTCCCCCCCCCCGTCTCTCTCGCTCCCCCCCACCCCCCCTACTCTCTCTCTCTATCACTCGCTAGCTCACTCGCATTTTTCGCCTGCTGTTGCTGCGGCGCTGCCGGCTGCCTGAAGGTTCGCTCCCCTCTTTCCTCTCGCTCTCTGTTTCCTTCCCTGCTCGTGGACGTCTCGTCAGGACCCAGATTCCCCCGGCGGCGGCTTCACCTGCTCCCGCCGGCTAGGACTCCTGGGTCCTCAGCCGCTGGAAAAAGGGATCTCCTTTCTCTTTCTCTGCCCGTGTCTCTCTCGCGCGCGCTCTCTTGTCTCGCTCGCTCGCTCTTTTCTCCTGCACTGAGGCAGCTGAATGCTGCGCGCCCGCCAGCCCAGCGGCCCCGAGCCGAGCTGCTGCTGCCCTCTCAGCTCCGCTGCGTCCCGGCTGGCTCAGAGCTGAGCGCCGCCGCCACCGCCGGGGCTCCGTGCCCAGGACTGACTCTGCTGGCCGGGCCGCAGGGGCTGAGCCCAGGGGGCATTCCGCCTCTGCCTCCGCCCTAGGGTAAGGCGGGTAGCTCGGGCGGACGCGGCTCCAGGTAGCGGCTCTCCTCCCTCGCCAGCCCAGGGTAAGTTGTGGCCGGAGGGAGCCCGAGCTGGCGCGGGGAGCTGGGCAGGACTGGAGGGGGACTGGCGAGCTCGAGCGGGGCTGGGCTTAGGGGGATCAGGATGGATGGGCTACTGTGCCCTCGGTCCCTGGACTGGCTGCCCCTTGGGGCTTTAGGCTGCGGCGGGGGAACCCGGACGCTGGTGAGGTTCCCTCTCGGCGGTTTCTAGCCAGAGCGGCTTGCGCTGTTTCACTCCAAGCTGCTCGGGGCTGCCCGGAGGGGGTGGACTGGGACCGGGGCTTGCGGGGGAGGGGATGAAGGGTTTGGAGGGGGTAGATAGGGGCGGGAGTAGCGGTGGGGCACGGGAGCCTGTGAGTCGGGGCTGGGGTGAAGGGGTGGAAGGAGGGAGGGGCTGCATTGGAACGAGAATGCCTTCCCTGTGGGGGCACTGCCGGCTTCCTCGCTTTCCCCGGGAGTGAAGGGGCGGCAGATTCTTCAATCAGGATTGAGGAGGAAAGGGGGAGGGTCATGTCAGCTCCTTCATTTCGGATGGGGGGGAGGGCAGGTCGTGCCAATTTCCTCAGTCTGGATGGGGGCATCGTGCCAGCTACTTGAGTTCAGATTGACGGCGGCGGCCGTTAAGGGGGGGTTCATTCCAGTTTCCTCATTCTGGTGAATAGCGGGGGTGGGGAGGTGGGGTGGCCCTGCCACCTTCGTGAGTCCGGATTTTTTTGGTGGGGGTTCCATGAAAATTTATTGTCTGGATGGAGGGGGGTTTCATAGACATTTTAGTCCATTGTAGGGGAGTGTTGTTGCTAGCTTCTTCGGTCGGGAATTGGGGATGAGGGGTGGGGTCCATGTCAGTACTCTCAGGTGGGGGTGAAGGCGTTCCCAACCCTCTTTTTTTTTTTGCCAGAGGCGGGGGCACGGGGTATTACCAGGGGAAGGAAGAGGGGGAATTCTCTTTCTTTTACCGCCTGGTCTGACAGCGTAGACAACTCTCAGGGGTGGGCAGTGGCAGTTCTGTCGGTTTGAAAGGGCAGTGACAGCCCCCAGTTGCTTCTCGTTTTTCTCTATTGGGCTCTCTCTTCCTAGCCCGACTCTCGGGCCACCGGACGGCTTGCGGGCTTTGCTGAGCAGACTGACTCCCGCGCTCTCTCCCGCAGCCCGATCTCCGCTATGGTATGCGCGCTCTATCTCCCATTTCCCTGGAGTCCCCTGGACCTGGCCTGGGCGTCTGGTGGTGGGTGGTAGGGTTTCCTCAGTAGGGGGTCCTGTATGGGTTATCAGGACTGATTATGCCCACTCACATCCCCTCCTCAGCTTCTCCCTCATTCTCCCACTGAGCCTTGCAACTACTCAGGCCCTGGGGTTAGAGCGTCCCTTTCCCATCTTCTCCAGTCTTCTGTTGGGGCTGGGTTGTCTGTAAGGATCTATGTGTGGTGAGGAAAATGTCCTCTTACCAAGGAAATCTGAGATTTTGGTTGATCTAGGTGGAAGGGGGGCATGAAAGGCAGGGAAAATTGAGCCACCTTCCCCACAACTCCCTTTTCGCAGTAGGTATGGGGTGATTCCTCCTTCCCCATAGACGTTCCCTTTTGCCACAGAGACTTTCTGTCCCTATTATAGCTGCTTTTCCATCACATGTACACCAAGTCCTCTTTCCCTCACTTTTTCTGGTGAGAGTGCCTGGTGGGTATTTTTTGGAGGGGGGGGGTGATGGTGGTAGGAGGTAGGATTGGCAGGGAGCAGATTTGAAAATTAGAGACATACTGATCTCTGTCTTTTCAGATGGAGTGACCCTCAGACCACACCTCTTCCCTACCATAGTTGAGGGAGTGAGTGAGAGTGTGTGTGTGTGTGTGTGTGTGTGTGAAGATGATGGTGGTGGTGGTGGAGACTGGATAAGAGGAGGGAAAGACAGCTGCTGAGAAAGGAACCAGACCCTCTTGTTGCCTGCTTGGTCTTAGCTCAGTACAGAAAAATGATATTAGTCTCATATTTATAGAATCTTCATCTTTTCAAAAGTGCATTCTTTAACGCATTCTCCCTTCATCTAGGCTGGCTACCTAACATGAAGCAGTTTCTGACCCTTACCTTTGTTCCAGGACACTCAGCTTGGCCTGAGACAGTGAAATGGGTACAGAACCCCAGGGAATCAACCCCAGGCTGTCCAAACATATAGGACTGAATTTATGGAAAAATAAATACCTACGATGAGGGAGACATGGAAAGTCAAATTTTGTAGTATCATAACTATGTACATGTTTTTTTTTAAGAGTTTGAAAATATGTTCCTCATTAAACATTTCTCTATCTCCCCTACTCCATGTACCTGCCCACCTTACCTACTATAGCTTTGGCCCAGGGCCTATGACTCAGGAAGACTGGTATGGGTTGGGATTCTATAATTATAGGATTTAAAGGCCAAAGGGACATTGGAGATCATCTACTCCAACCATCCCCTTATAGATGAGTAAATTGAGAGAGGGAAGTGACTTTCTCAAGATCCCAGTGAATGACACAATTGAGGCTAGAAGTTGAATTTTCTGGTCCCAGAACTTTTTTCACTCCTAGATACTTCCTTTTGACTGGAAGGTGCCTCCCAGGCTAAGAAAGAGAAACTCATGCTTTGAAGGCCTGGATGTAGTTCAAGGGAAGCAGCCCCAGAGACTCACTCAGAGGCTTTGTTAGTCCATGGTTAAGAAGTGGTTTCTTCCTTGGGAGATGGAATGAAGAGGAAATCCATGGAGAAAATGCTGGGGCTTGGGCTAGGCCAAATCCATTGGACAACCAATCCTTTAGTCTACAGGTAGCTAAGGGAAGGTTCGCTTTCTGATGAAGTCTGCCTCTGTGTGTGTGTGTGTGTGTGTGTGTGTGTGTGTGTGTGTGTGTGTGTGTGTGTGTAGGTTGGTCAAGAGGAAAATTGTGAAGTAGGTGGAGCTTATCTTCTGGCCTCCCTCTCTTTCCAAAGCCATGGACAGTTCAGATTTCCTGTTTTGGCCTTTTCTTAGTCATTTGCCACCTCTTTCAATTTCTTTTTTTTTCTTTTCTCTCTCTTTTTTTCTTTTTGGAGGGGGGAAGGCAGGACAGTTGGGGTCAAGTGACTTGCCCAAGGTCATATGGCTAGTAAGTGTTAAGTGTCTGGGGCAGGATTTGAACTCAGGTCCTCCTGACTCCAGGGCCAGTGCTCTATTCACTGTTCCACCTACTGCCTCTTTCAATTTCAATGTCCCCTGAGCCCCAGATTCCCTCAAACCAGTGCTGGTGCCTCTGGCTTTTTCCTCAAGATTGAGCTAAAGTGCCACCTCCTACATAGAGGTCTCCTTGATTGACTCAATTGTTAGTGTTCTCCTCCATATTTTGTGTACTTATTCCTTATTTACTTATCTGTGTGCAAGTTGTATCTCCTTAGAAGACTGGAAGCCCCTTCAGGGCAGTGACTCTCTGTCTCACTTTTGTATTACTATCATTAGTGACCAGGATTTCTTTTCTCCTAAGACTAACACCACCCCTCACCCAGGCTTGGAGCAAGACGTAATCAGTCTCCACCGAAGAGAAGAGTCATTAAAATGAACTTTGAGCTATAGATTACAGTGATATGTGGCACATAGTAGGCACCTAAGAATAATTGTTAATAGATTGAATTCAAGGGCAGGTTATATTACCGACTAGCTGTGGGATCTTGGGCAAATTGCTAGAATACATTTCCCTCCCCTTTAAAATGATGGGATTAGACAGATGACCTAAGATATCTGAGCTTCTAGCTTTAACAGTCCAGTCTCTGATCTCTAAGAGGAAAGTGTCTGACCAATTCACTCAGAGATGTTAGGGACTTAATGTGTTTTATATATATATGTATATATGCATACACACACATATATGTGTATATACACACATATATGTATATATATTTCTTTGGAGCATTTGTATTAAAATATATATTTTGCTTTTACATCACTATCATTTCCAAACATATCCTGGCCCTCTCCAGAAATCCATCCCCGATGACAAGAAAAATAGAGGAGAAAAAAAATAGTTCAGCAAAATTAACCAAAACATAAGTCTAGTCTGGCACTATATGCAATATTCTGTACCCATAGATCTCCCCCTTTGCAAAGAAGAGAAAGAAGTTCATTTTTTGGGGGTGGCTAGGTGGCACACTGAATAGAGCACTGGCCCTGGAGTCAGGAGGACCTGAGTTCAAATCAGACCTCAGACACTTAACACAAAACTAGCCATGTGAGCTTGGGCAAGTCACTTAACCCCAATTGCCCTACTTTCCCCCCTCCAAAAAGGGGGAAAAAAAAAAGGTTTATTTTTTCAACTCCAAAAGCAGCTTGGTTTAGTGCTGGCCTTGTAGTCAAGAAGATCTGAGTTCAAATGTCTTAAGACATTTTGCTAGTTGTATGACCTTTCTCCAGGAGTTTCTTCTCTGTGGCTTGGCCATTATAATTACATAGCATTTGGAGGTTTTTTTTTCCTTTAGTGGAGGGGGGCAGTTCTTTCTATTTACACTGTTGTAGTAGACATTTGTATTTTCAAAGAGACGTGGAAAAGGGAGAGGCGATGTTCAACTCAAAATAAATTCATTACTAAGATTGGGATTTTATGTCTCAGTGGGAGAATTTTTTTGGGGGGGTGCGGATGGGGGTGGTTCATGGAAGGGGCTCCTTACTGACCCTCCAGTTACATGCTGCCAACTTTAGAGTACCCAAAAGATTTGCTGGGAGGTAGGGACCAGCTGTTCCAGGCCACTCCTTGCTCGATTCCCCTCCCTCCCCCACCTCCCCTTCTCTAGCCAGCTGTCTAAGCTATTTGAGCTCTGCTAGTCAGCGCCTCCAACGAGGAGCCCCCTGGTGGGCAGGTTGGGCTTATCAAATTGTGCATATGGTGTCACTGAGGCAGGAAAAGACAGGAGAAGCAGACCTGATGGAGGCCGTCAGCCCACCACTCTCTTCACCTAGAATACAGTCCCCACCTTTTTGCCTTGGCTGCTTTGAGCTGGCTGTCATCTTCTCAGTACTCTGGGAGTCACGCAGAGCTGAGGGGGGCTGGGGAGGGAAGGGATGGGCGGGTTTCAGGAACCTGCCATGGCTGGTGCTGGAAGAGAGCTTTGGTGGGCCTCTATAATTATGGCTGATAGATTTGTCCCCTTCCCCCACAGATATGCCAGAAAGCTAGTGCTGGGAACCAACAGCGGCTAATTATAACCCACCCCAGAGACATCTCCTTCCTCCTCCCCTCCAATCCTATAACCAAACTTTCAAGTGGGCAGCTGTCCCTGGTGGCTCTAGCAGCTGGTTCTGCTGGTTCTGGGCCCAGCTGCTGGGTTTGGGGTGATCTGTCCTCTTCAGAGTACTGATTGCCTTTGGAGCCCAGCAAGGGAGGGATCTGGAGATGACTGACCAAGTAGGGTGATTTCTGGTTGGAGGTCAACTAGGGAAAGATAGTTCAGCCACTGAGTCCAGAAACCTGAAAATGACTTCCTCAGGTTGGGTATGGACTCTCTGTGGGGAAGGATGGGGCGTATGACAGAGCTAAGGTGAGGGAAGCCAGGTATGGGAATAGAGGGGAGCATGGGGATGGAGGAACCAGCTTCCTCAAACTGAAGCCCGTGTCCCTGGCAGTTGTCTCAAAGAAGAGAGAAGGGCCTGTTTTCCTGAGCCTGAGTAAGCTGTGCCCCAGTTAGCAGGAGACTATCAAAAATTAATTTGGAGATTTCACTGCCTTTGGCACTTGCAGGAATGCAGGCTGCTTTTGCTGCCTCCTGTGTCTCTTTTCTTATTCCTCTCCTCAGTTCAATTCAACAAACATTTACCAAGTGCCTACTGATGTGCCAGGCACTGTGTTAGCAGCTAGGGATGCAAAGACCAAAAACCAAACCCAAATCTGCCAAAACTGAACAGTCTCTGCCTTCATGGAACTTCTGTTATAAGCTGCCTTTCCTGTCTTTGCGTCTCTCCCCAGTCTTTTCCCCTCTTCCTTCTCCCCTCTCCACACTCTCTATCTGTATCTTTTCCTCTCTCATCGTCTCTCACAATGTCCTTTCCTCTCCTGCCTCCCTCCCCTTCCGATCTCTCTTTTCCCTGTGTCTCTTTCTCTTCATGTCTCTCTCCCTTTCTTCTTTCTCCTTTCCTCCCTTCCTTTTTCCCTCCCTCCCACCCTCTTATCTGCCTGCCATACTTCCTCTTCTTCCTTTTCTTCTGTCCCTTCTTTCCATCTCTCTCCCCTCTCCATAGCTCCACCTCTCCGTCTCTTTCCCCTCCCCTATTCTCTCTTTCTCTTCTCCATATTCCCAACAAGCTTCCCTCTTGGCCAGTCACTGGTGTCCTGAGCTCCAAGGACCTCTGTCTGAGCTCACCTCTGCTCCTGACCTTTCTTCTTCAGCTTGAGAAAGCCTCTCTGGGAGGGAGTCATGAAAGCTGACCTGCTTTTACAAAAATCCCCCAGGCTCCCTCTGGAGCGCGCGCGCGTGCACACACACACACACACACACACACACACACACACACACACACACACACACACAGCCTCTTCTCTGCTCCAAAAGGCAGGCCAGCTCTGAGGAATCTTCTTTCTATCTGTGTTTCTCTTGGCTCCTATGAAAACGAGCGCCACAAGGATAGTAAAAACCTCCTCTTAAATCGAGGTTGATGCTTCCCGTCGAGATGCTTTATTATTAACCTGACCGTTTAGTGAGCTTGTGGCAGCACTGAGGCATAAATATGTGCACGCACACGTATATTAAATAAATTGGGAATTGCAGAGTATAATGACATTATCTGGACCCCGTTCAATTAAGGGAGATATTATCTGCTGTAATTGGGAAGTGCCATTGTACGATGACAGCAGACGGCATTCTCTGTCTGAGGCCTCTTCTCTGAGGAGCTCCGGGCTGAGGTTTCTAGTTAAGCCTTCAGAGACAGAGAGAGAGAAAAAGAGAGAGTGAGGAGAGGGAAGAAGAGAGGCCACGTCATCATCCCCTTTTGACTTCATGACAGCTGAGCCTACAGGAGGCTTTGCCAGGACCTCGAAGCACCAGTTTTCCCACCCTAGGCCTCTTCTTTCTTCATACTCATCCTGTCTATAGATCCTGTCATCCTGGCTGTGAGCCAGGTGAGCCCAAGTCCGTTGAAGCAGTCCATGCCGATTTTCTTGGTAGCAGGTGCCTGGGAGACTCAAATCTGAATTCTTTTAAGGCTTTGTTTCTGGCAGGAGCTTGTGTCTTAAAGTTGTCTCTTTTTCCCTATTGCTTTTCTAAGGGCCAGTAGCCCTGGGGGAGTTCCAGATTTACTTTCCCATGTAATAGGCTTTCAAGTCCAGGTCCTGGCTTTCTGTAGAGGGACTGCAGATGGAGGAATAGCTAGCTGATTTAAGGAGAGAGAATAGGAGAGAGAGAGAGAGAGAGAGAGAGAGAGAGAGAGAGAGAGAGAGAATAGGAGAGAGAGAGGAGAGAGAGAATGAGAGAGAAAGAGAGAGAGAGAATGACAGAGAGGAAGAGGAGAGGGAAGAGAGAGAATAGGGGAGAGAGAGAGAGGAGAGAGAGAGAATGAGAGAGAGAGAGTGCCTCAAAAACCTACAATAGCAGCAGCTGCAGACCAAGCACTTGTCCATGTAAGCATCACACCAGAAAAATTGTCACGCTGAACAGGCACACGTGTTTGTGAATGTTTTCACAGAATTGCGCAGTCATAGGACATAAGAGCAGGAATTTACCTGAAAGACCATCCAGCCTCACCCCCTTATTTTTCAAAGGGGAAAACTGAGGCTCAGAGAGGAAGTGTCTTGCCTGGGGCAACAAAGTGAGTTGGTGGAAAAATCAATATTAGGACCAGATACTCTAACTTGTAATCCAGTGATGGGAAAATTGGCTTATATTTTTTGGGAAGGGGGTAGGTAGAGAGGAGAGGGCTGTGAGGATGGGAAGGGGAAGTTCAGGTCTTAAGAAGGTGGGGGGTGATTATTGGGAATATGCACTAACTCACCAGCCTTCAGGTTAAGCCATTATCTCCAGAAGTCCCTGGATGAAGGGAAGAGAACCCATTAACCCCTTAGTACCTGTGATTTCAGGGAACCAGGTACAAAAATTTGGTCAAGTTCCCCCTTGTGGCCTTGGGAGAAGAAATTGGGGGAGAAAGAAGGTGGTTGAACTGTAGTGGACAGTGTGACTTAGAAAAGAAATTTCCCCCATCAGATTTGGTAGCTGATTCCCCAAATAAGCAAGCTTAGGAAATTCTGGAATATATGTACTTCTCTCTCTCTCTTTGCCCCCTCTTCTCATTCTAGTGAAAGAGGTCATGGTATAGAGCTGAAATATCAAACATTCAACCCGTGGGCCACATGTGACCCACAGCACCCCAGATGTGGTCTGAACCAGATTAAAATGTAATTGGGAAATATTTAACAAAAAATATAATAAAACATAGATACTATCAATACAGGATTTTCTAAGTCAATGTGTGTCTTGCAGGGATCCTTATGGGTTAGAGGCCCTTGTATCTACTTGAATTTGATAAGAGAGGCTTAGTAACAAGGTTGGAAGATTTGCAGGCTCCTTTGAGGGACAAGAATGAGGTGTGTGTGTGTGTGGGTGTGTGTGTGTGTGTGTGTGTGTGTGTTGCTCCTGTTTCCTCCAATGTCTGAAAGGATCAGCTCCCAGGTGGACCTACAGATAGTTCCCTGTTATTGTGGCCTTACCCATCTGTTTCTCAGTTTCTTTTTTTCTTTTTGGAGGCAATCAGAGTTAAGTGACTTGCCCTGGGTTATATAGCTAGTATCTGAGGTCAAATTTGAACTCAGGTCTTCCTGACTCCAGCACCACTACTCCATTCACTGAACCACCTAGGTGCCCCTGGGTCTCAGCTTCTTCATGTTCATCCCATCCCAGAATATAAGCTCTGTGAGGGCAGGGATGTTTTTGTATGTGTCTTCGTATGCCCAGTGCCCAGCACATTGCATGATACATAGTTCCAGGAGTGGGAAACCTGTGGCCTTGAGGCCACATGTGGCCCTCTAGGTCCTCAAGTGTGGCTCTTTGACCAAACCCAAACTTTTGGTCAGAGGGCTGCACTTGAGGACTTATAGGGCCCCATGTGGTCTTGAGGCTGCAGGTTCTCCATCCCAGTGGACATTGAATACATCGTGGACCTGTGATTTCACTGGAAATGAAATGGAATTCTCAGGTGAGGAAATTCAATATTCCGATGTAGGATGTCACCTTCTCTGCACCTTGGAGAGCTGCCTTGAACACCAAGAGGTTAACTGACTGGCCTAGGATCACAGAACCAGCATGTGTCAGAGGTGGGGCTTGAGCCCAGGTCTTCCTGGCTTTGAGATCAGCTTTCTCATGTCAGGCTGTCTTCTAGGCATGAACTAATAGTGAGTAGATGCCTGTTGGATTGGGGGGATTGAATTGAATTGATAATTCAGAAGGGCAGCTAGGTGGTTCAGTGGATGGAGCACCAGGCCTCAGATCAGGAAGATTTGAATCCAGTCTCAGACACTTACTAGCTGTGTGACCCTGGGCAAGTCACTTAACCCTGTTTGCCTCAGTTTTGCCATCTATAAAATGAGCTGAAGAAGGAAATGTCAAACCACTCTGGAATCTTTGCCAAGAAAACTCCAGATGGGGTCAGGAAGAATCGAAAGTGACTGAAAAATGAGTGAACAACAATTATTCAGAGGGGTTGATGCTTCAGGCCCTTCTTAACCTTGCTGGATCAAGGATGATGATGGCTATGATTCAGCTTTTCATAGCACTGTTTGCATTTTCATAGCATTTTCATATTCATAATAAATGCTTTTTCATTCATTGATTCATTCATTTATTTTTCAATCCAAATGTTACTCAAAATTCCCACTGTCCTTTGGCTTTTCAGTTTGGGAGTCTGTAGCCCTACTTTCAATGTGTGTGTGTGTGTTGGGGTGGGGGGAGGTGGTTCAGGAAAGGCCGTGCTGAGACACGGTTCACTCTTTGTGTCTAATGGGAGCAGACTGGCTGAATCTCCTTGATCCTTTTAGAAGATGTCAGGCTTAGAAGTCCCTGCATATCTTGAAGAGACATACCACATAGACACACACACACACACAGACACACCCACAAAGACATACAGACACACTCACACACAGACACACAGACACATGCACGCCCTCCCACACCCACACAGACACACATGCACAGACACAGACAAAGGCACACACACACACACACAGAGCCTGAGAGTAAGGGGTGAACTGCATACATTTGCAAATTTCTGGGGAAGTTCAGTCTCCTGATTGTGCCTCTCTTTGGGGGGGGGTCCCCCTTTTTATTCTTTGAACCTCTACCTAATAGTTCCTTCATTTCAACCCACCCTTCTCTGCTCCCTGAGTACCTACTGTGGGCAATGTACTCAACCAAACTCACTGAAACTTTAAGGGCTAGAGGGGACTTTTGAACTTCTGTCTGAACCCTTTGCTTTTACAGAGGCCCAGAGAGGGGAAATTACATGCTCAAGATCACGTAGAAAATTAGTGACAGAGGCAAGGTAGAACTCAGGTCTTCTGACATGCCAGCATCAGTCATGGTAGTGCAGTGGATAGAACCCTAGGCTTAGAGCAGGGAGGCCTCAGTTGTAATTTAATCTGAGACACTTATTAACTGGCTACGTGACCCTGGGCAAGTCATTTAACCTCTGGGTGCCTCAGTTGTAAAATGGAGATGATACAACAATAGCACCTACCATACAAATCTGTTGCGAGGATCAAGCGAGAGAATATATGTAAAGTACTTAACCATAGCGCTTGGCACACAGTGGACACTTAATAAATGCTTGTTTCCTTCTTTATCTAGTGGTTCTTCATTATAGCTTGTTGTCTGCTGTTAGGAGGGTTACAAAAAATGTAAGATTTAGTCCCTGCCCTCAGGAAGTTCCCATTTAGGGGAGAGATGTATTCATATGTGTGTGTGTGTGTCACATATATATATATATATATATATATATATATATATATATATATATAAATGTATATGTATACATATAGATACAGATACATATGTATACAAAGGGCAGCCAGGTGGCACAGTGGATAGAGTGCCAGCCCTGGAGTCAGGAGGACCTGAGATACTTTTTAGATCTGACCTCAGATACTTCCTAGCAGTATGACCCTGGGCAAGTCTCTTAAACCCCGTTTGCCTCAGTTTCCTCATCTGTAAAATGAGCCTGAGAAGGAAATGGCAAATTGTTCCAGTGTCTTTGCCAAAACAGCCCCAGATGGGGTTATGGAGAGTCAGACAAGATTGAAATGACTCAACAGGGACAAATATACAACAGATATGTATATATACAGGTATGTGTATACTGTCAGCCAGCAGTCAGTGTATCTGCGTACATTTGTACACGCATAGAAAGTTAAGTAAGAGCCAGCAAACCACTTATTAAGTACTTCATGTGTGCCAGGCACTGTTAAACCCTAGCTTGCCATACGAAGGTAACCTCAAGAAGGTTATATTTTAGGGTGCGGCCAGGAGAGGCAGCAGGTGCATCAAGAAGAGAGATCTCTACCCTAAAACAGTAGTACTTACTTTTTTCTGAGGAGGGCCAGGAAGCAGTCGGGGTTAAGTGACTCGCCCAGGGTCACCCAGCTAGTAACAGTGTTTTCAGTCGGTTTGAACTTGGGCCTTCCTGACTCCACTGTGCCGCCTAAGTGGCTCTGGTAATTACTTTCTAAGGAGGGAATGATTGCTGTGAACTACAGAAATGTAGCTAGGGATTTTTTTCAATTATGATAAAAACAGTTGGAGGGGCTAGAGGATGGCAGATCACAGAGGTTACCTGGCCCGAAGTGCGGTGATACCAGCGAATAATGAATGGCCTGCCCCGCAGGGTGTTGGAGGAAAGATAGGCCTGGGACAAGGCCCTAGGGGATGGGTGGGAACCTGCAACCTCGAGTCCACTTGTGGCCCTCTAGGTCTTCAAGTTTGACCCTTTAAAATTTTTTTTTCATTTAAAAAATATTTATTTATTTTTAGTTTTCATCATTGACTTCCATAAGATTAGGAGTTCCAAATTTTCTTCCCATCTCTCCCTTCTCCCCACCCCAAGACAATATATATTATGTAAAGAAGAATTCAGCTCTTTGACTGAAACTTAACCGAACAAATCCCAAGACCACATGTGGCCTGCCCTAGGGGCTGAAGTTCAGGCCGGCCAGTCAGCCGGGGGAGCAAGGGTTTGGTGGTCACCATAGGCAACGAGCACACTCTTCCATGTAAAACATCCTGGATCCAAGTCCGTCCTGCTCCCCCCACCCTGACTCCTTGGCATCCCTTGTTCTGGTGAGCTCCAGGGGTCTTGGGAGGCTCAGTGAAGGAAGTGGGACTGAATGGATGCTGGATGCTGAAGGCCTGGGAAGATTTGACCAGGCAGAACCATTTCAATTTGGAGGATTGGTACTGGGGAGCTGACCAAGCGTCCCACCCTACCCCCCCTTTAATTCCCAGCATTACTAAAGTAAAAAAATCATTCATTCATTCAACAAATAGTTATTAATAGCTATTGAGTTCCCACTCTGAACACAGTTCAATGCTAAGTGCCTCTGAGTAAGTTCTTATCTTGGCGGGAGATAGGGACAAATGGACTTGGAGATAAAGGTTAGAGATAACAAAACCTGCCCGGCTCTGGAAGCCTCAGGCCAGGACCTCTGTTGAAGGAGGGGCAGGTTTGGGCTGATGTTGACCTTATAGGCTTCACCCATCACCGTCTGATTTGTGGTCTACATTCAGAATTCCTTAATTTGTGGAGACCTGGACTAGTCTTGTCTGGGGGGGGGGGA
>CM053586.1:178262446-178284462 GCA_028646515.1 Pseudochirops corinnae
ATTCTAATTATAATATAGTAGGTGTTTAATAATTACTTGATTGAATAAATCAATTAACAGAATGGTTATATATTGTAAAACTATAATAAAACAAATTTTATTATATGATATTATAAAAATATAATAATCTTTTATTAATATAAAATAATTCTAATATAGTATGTGTTTAATACTAAATTAAATAAATGATAAAAATAGTTTATATATTATAATAATAGGACAGCTACATGGCCCAGTGGATTGAACACTGGGCTTGGAATCAGGAAGATTCATTTTCATGAGTTCAAATCCAGCTTCAGATACATATTAGCTGTGTGACCCTGGGCAAGTCACTTAACTCTGTTGCCTTAGTTTTCTCATCTGTAAAATGAGCTGGAGAAGAAAATGTCAAACCACTCCAGTATCTTTGTCAAGAAAAATCCCAAAATGGAATTACGGAGAGTTGGCATGAATGAACAACAACAAATAAATATTGTAATATGACAAAATAAATCTAATTATAACTTACTAGGTGCTTAATAATCAGTTGATTGAATGAATCAATTATAAGATTAAGCCATATTATATATTTTAAAATAGAAATAATTATAATAGGTGCTTAGTAATAAGTTGATTAAATAAATTATAATAGCTATATTGTAAATAGTATAATAAAACAAGTTATAATACCTAATAAAGTTATGATTATTATATTATAACCAGTTGAATGAACAATGCCTTACATTCAGAGGGTGCTTTAATCCTAACTATTTGTGACATAGGCAGTATAAGCATTCTTGCCTTACTCTTATGAGTAAAGAAATTAAGGCTTAGTTTAAGTGTTTCTCTTGGTCAGACTTAGAAGCAGTCTCATCATTCATCTCATGCTTCTCCTTCCTAAATAAGAATCACTGCTCTGCATCCCAAACAAGGAGTTCTTTCAGCTCAGCCCGAACATCTCTACCATGTCTCAAGGTACTTTTGGACACTTTGGGACAGCTCTAATTGTTAGGAAGTTTTCCTGGATGTAAAGCCTAACTTTGTTTCCTTGTAGCTTCTTGCCATTGTTCATATCCCATGGAGTTTGGACCTGTGATTTCATTGGTTTAGGCTGGGCATTCCGAGAGGAAGAAAGTCCACCCACCAATGCAGGTCTGCATCTTCTTTCCAGTTTATTATCTTTTAAAGTTGTCTGCATCACTTAGAGCTTGTGACTTGCCTAGAGTCATATAGCCAATATATGTGGCAGGGGCATAGCACAGACCTTTCTCCTCAACCTGAAAGCTCTTCAAAGACTGTAATCCAATTGGACAGACATTTATTAAGCACCTACCATGTGCAAGGCACTGTGGTGGGGGCTGGGATGCAAAGACATAAAAACCCTATATTTGAGGAGCTTAATCTCATTGCTGGATGTATGATAAAAAGACCGGCTGAGGAAGGAGAGAACATTAACCACCAGGGGCAATCCAGAAAGGCTTCCCAGAGGAGGTGGTAACTGAGCTGAGGAAGACTAGAGTTCTGAGAGGTAGAGATGAGGAGGGTGGGCCTTGTAGACTTGGGGGATGATATATTTGGGCAGAGGTGGAAGCTAGTCTATGGAATTTAGGGAACAGAACACCAGTACAGCTAGGAATCCAGTTTGGCAGGTAGGTCCTTACTGTCAGTAGCTTAGGGGCTATTTGTAGTTCCTCAGTGCTCCATCCTCTACTGGAAGGGCAACTCCTCGGAAGGCAGAGGTGGACAGCTGCTTCTTGGGACTTTTCCTTTTGGCATTCAGGCTCTTTTTTCTTACTCTGACTGGAAGATCACATCTGGAATTCCACAGCTATATTCCTCTTAAGACATTTATATGTTAATCTAAATATCTCCAGTGCGTTCAGTTGATCCTTCTTTTTTGGTGGTGGTGGGGAACAACTAGGTGGTGCAGTGGTTAGAGCACTGGACTTGGAGTCTTAGGAAGCACTGGACTTGGGAAGATCTGAGTTTGAATCCTGCTTCAGACAATTACTAGCTATGTGACCCTAAGCAAGTCCTTTAACCTCTGTTTACCCCAGTTTCCTGATCTGTAAATGGGGAGAATAACACCTACTTCCCAGGGATGTTGTGAGCATCAAATAGGATAATACTTGTAAAGTGCTTTGCACACTTTAAAGTGATATACAAGTGTTTGTTGTTGTTCAGTCACACCTGACTCTGTGTCACCACGTGGGGTTTCTTGGCAAAGATACTGAAATGGTTTGCCATTTTCTTCTCCAGTTCATTTTATACATCAGGAAACTGAAGCAAACAAGGTTAAATGACTTGCCCAGGGTGACACAGGTATTAAGTATCTGAGACCAGATTTGACCTCAAGAAGGTGAATCTTTTAGACTCCAGGTCTGACACTCTAACTACTACATCACTTAGCTACCCTATATAAATGCTAGCTATTATTGTTAGAAGCAATTTGGTTTATCCATGATTTTCCTAAAATGTGGTACCTAGAATTGACCTCCAGATCAAAGAGTCACAAGATTGTAGATTTAGATCTGGATAGGGCATTTGATATCATCTGGTTCAGCTCCCTCACTTTACAGCTGAAGAAGTTGAGGTCTAGAGAGATTCACCTACTTGCTCAACCTTACATATGTGGCAAGTAGCATTGAGGATTCAAACCCGGGTCCTTTGACTCCAAATCTGTTCTTTTTCTATTGTCCCAGGACAAAGTCAAGGCTCTGAATAACCTTCATCTTTCTTGACCTCATGATTGCTGTTGATTCATTTTGCTGTTGATTCATATTGATTCTGTTCAGAGCTCCAGATCTTTTTCATTCAGATTGTTGCTTCTGCATGCCTCTATTTTGCTAATGCTATACCCACAGCAGCTTCTGTGAATATGCAGGTCTATTCCCAGATTTGAATTGCAAGGTATAACAGACTGTCTTCCTTGAAGATGAAACCAAGGCATTTATTTGAACACTCTTCCAATACAGAGTTAAACTGACATGAGGCTGTAATCTTGTCTTTGTACTTCTTTAATCTGAGCTGGGGCTTGACCAATTTCCTATTCTCCCTGCAGTTGTGACCAATTTGGATACAATGATTCAGGAGGATTTGTAGGGGCAGTTCTTACTTCCCTATTCCATTTAATATTAAGTCCCTTTTCTTGGTACATTTTATATAGTTCATTAGTTGGAATATCATCTATTCTTCCAAAATCTGTCCCTGATCTTAATAAAGCAGTAAACAATTCTTTCCTTGTTAATCTATTCTGACTTTGAATCTGCTGGCTACTTGCTCTTCTCTCTTAAGGAAATTTATCTTTTCCCCATTCCCCAAAGTCACCTGTGAAATCTTATCTAGCACTGCTGAAAGAGGGTGCCCTATTTCCCCAATTAGTAGAATCAGAATTATGTGTTTATAAGTGGGGGGAGCAGTCTTCACTATTATATTTCTATGAGAAATTGTCAAGGGAACAATATGGTAAGCCTCTGCATCTCCAGTCATTATTGCGGTTTTCATTACTTCTTCCTTTAATTTTCTCATACAGTTTCTAAGCAAATATCAGGGTCTATCTCCACAAGGCCACATAGAGTCAGTGGGATACTGCTTACTGCATCCCTCTGCAACTGATGCTAATAGATTAATTCCACTGTTACCTTCTGGCATATGGTAATCCCTGAAAACTTGTGGTACATAAGGATTCTGACTAATACCTATACATTTCAAACAGTCTGTGTTATCTATCTCTACTCCTCTGGCCCCTTCATCACTGATTCTCACCATCTAAGATACTAGAGATTCGCCCATCTTTTGGGGTGAATTGACTTAAAATATCTGTGACCTTCTGCTGAGTAAAAACCTCAATTACTTTCTTAAACACTGTGTGCACCCCCCCCCCCCCCATTTCCTTATTAGTATTGGATGCATGCCCACAGTCTTAAAAGCCTCTTCATCTAACTTAGTTTCATTTTCCTCCCATGCATCTTCCTCCCAGGTGACTGGGCCCCAGTTAGGCCCAGCCTGTTCAAGGATTGCATGTACTTTCCTCTTGTTAATTCTCTTCCTTTTCTGAATCCAGCCCAAAATAGCCCTCTCCTCTGCTACCTGAATAGCTTGCTCTTTTAAATGATATTTGAATGCTGCAGCATAGAAGGCTTCTCATGCAAATCAGCTAATTCCTTTTTCATCTGAACCTTCTTCTCCAGCAATTTGTCTCTGCTTTTACATGTAATACTATAACTTGTTAGCAAGGCCCATCCTTTTCTACAGACTCCTGCCATTTCTTTTCCCAGTTCTATTGGTATTCCTTGCAAACATTTTTCTAAATCTCTGGGTGCCCCCTTCTCTAGCCTTGGTTCCCAGTTTTCACAAAGTCCTGTACTTTTAGCCCATTCTCTCGCCAGGGAGGAATAAGGTGAATCCTCCCATCATCAGATACCCATTTCCTTCCCTAGAACCTTCCTGTCTCCAAATAGAGGTTTTATATTTTGTGATCCTGTTAATGATGCCAAATATTTTGCCAATGCAATATCCACAGCAGCTGCAATGAATATGCAGGTGTATTCCCAGATTTGAATCACAAGATATTCTCTTCCTGGAAGGTGAAACCAAGACATTTATTCAAACACCAGTAGACCAAATCCATCATAATAACAAAGAATTCTATACACATTGCCAATGTAGGGAGCACCGACACCCCAAGCCTTCCCTCTCTTAGGTCTCCCCCCAAAATAAGTTCCCCTAGGCAAAAATCTTCCATCTGCCACTCATGCTAGCTGCTTTGCCTACTCTCTCTCTCTCCCAGCTCTGTCTCACTCTCTCTTCCTACTCTACTCCTTCTTGCTCCACCTATTCTGAAAGCTCCTCCTACCACAGGCTCATGTGACTCAGGCTTAAAGCAGGTCACATATGCCTATTCATGGATGGGAAAGATCTTCCTATTTCCATTAACATCACAGCCTCTCTTATCCTGTACTTGTGCAGCTGATTTTTTGAACCCCTGTGAATACTTACATTTATTTCACTCTCATATTTCTCCATTATAAATCCAGCATGCTTTTCAAATGAACTGCCTCTACTTCTGGAGTATTGTGTTCAGGTCTTGGTTCCTTTCAATTTTGGGATTCTTTGATTCTAAGAGGCAGGAAGAGAACCTTGAACCTGGGAGTTCTTAAGAAAAGCTCGAGGCCTCAGGATTGTGTCTTAGCCCTACTGAGAGTTGTCAAAGGGATAACCTATGGCGCATTGGAAAAGACTACTGGACATGGAGTCAGGAGACCTGAGGTTTAATCCCAGCTCTATATCTAGAGCTAAATCAGGTTTATTGTAGGGAAGTATGGTCAACTTTGGCACATAGTTATGTCCCTGGCACATAGCAGAGAGCAAAATGGTGCAAGTACATAGGGCGCTGGGCCTGGAGTCAGGAAGATCTTAGTTCAAATTTGGCCACAGATACTTACTAGATGTACGATCCTGGGCAAGTCACTTAACCCAGTTTGCCTAAGTTTCCTCATCTATAAAATGAGGACCTGCTTTCCAGGGTTGTTGTGAGGGTCAAAGGAGATAAAAATTATAAAGCACTTAGCACAGTGCCCAGCACGTAGTAGGCAACACACACATATATGTGTATGCATTACCACAGATTATTATTATTTAGTTTAGTAGAAATAAACAGGTTCAGTTTGGGTCAAACTGGCTGTTTGGTGATTTTTCAAATGAAGAACAACAGCAACAAAAGAAAACTAGTTCAGGTAAAAATTAACACTGGGGTATTGTATAGGATTCCACAAATTGAAGAGGTTGGGTCAGTTTGGGTCAAGCCCTGCTGTTCAGTAGGAAGATTTAGGTTTCTGCTTCCCTGAAAAGAGGCTCTTGAAGATGCTCAGGTAGGATTCAGCTTGGAGGCAGGCGTGTGGATAATAAGATAAATTTTCCAGTGGTAGAACTAGAAAGAACTCAGTTCTAAGGTCCCACTACTGAGCCTACAGCAAATTAAGTGACTTGTCTATGGTCACTATAGAAGCCTTAGCCTCACCTACAAAATGAGATGTGTTGTGAGAGTTTCCCATCTAAGTTCCTCCAAAGCCCAGGGAGAATCTTACCCACCACTCTATCTGTAACATTGGAAGGAAACGAACATTCAGTAGGTACTTACTCTGTACCAGGAACTGGTGCTTAGTAGGGCTTTACAGTTATCTCATTTAATCCTCTCAACAACTCTAGGAAGTAGTTGTCTGGGAGTTAAAAAGTGAGTCGTCAGAATGGAAAAGGAATTTCTTAGTGCATTAAGGAAGATTGTTAGGTTAGTTGCAGCTCAAGATTTTTAGGGAGCTTTGTAGGCTTGCTTAGAATACAAAACCAATCAGTGGCATTCCTCAGCTGAAAAGGAAATGGGGAAGTGTGCGAGCCTTGGGGTCCAAGCAGTTGCTAAAACTCAGGCTTGCTCCTGGGGGAAATTCATCTCTCTGAGGTTAGTTTTATCTGTATTCCCTGTTTTGGCAGGAAATCTCTAAGATGGTGGAAGCCCCTTTTAAAGTAAAATAATTCTTGTTCATCCTGTCGTTGCCAGTAGGGAGGGAAGCAAAGCTCTATCTTCTTGGGCTTAGAAGTTATTTTATCTGGGAAGAACAGGTTTTTCCAAAATTCATGGTACTGTACTTGGGTTCATCTGCTTCCTCCACAGGTGGTGGTTGGACTTAGGTGAGCTCTCATTTTCCTCCTAACTCTTAACCCTGCAATTGTTGACTTAGGTAAGCAATGGAGCTAGGATTCAGTCCTCTTGATTCCAAATTCAGGCAGTGGGATGCGATAGCCTTCCCCTCTGAGAAAGTGAGTCTAGAGGGAGAGTATGAGATTTTAAGGGGATGAGGATTCTGAGGGTTTTCAAGTGCTGCTGAGGGCCCAGCTGAGGGGTGGGTGGAGAATCCCTCCCTCCCCCTATTCCTTGTCTGTAGATGAAGATATACTGGAAAAGCTGTTAGCCCCTGAAATATTCAGATCATGTAGCTAATAATTATCTGAAGCAGGATTCAAACTCAGGTCTTCCTGAGTTCTGAGTTCTGACTCCAAGTCCAGTGGAGTTTGTCTCAGAGCTCTCCTCCCTGCTGCCCTTCTCTCTTCCCCTCTTTCTCTTCTCCTGTTCTCTGACTTTCTTTTTGCTTCCACTTTTGCTATAGGAGCAGGAGAGAAAAGGTAAAAAGAGGTTAAGTGGAGAGAGAAAGACAGGGATAGACAGACACAGAGAGAGAGACAGAGCTGGGGTGGGGGGAGAGAGAGAGAGAGAGAGAGAGAGAGAGAAGAGTGGGAAATAAAGCTACATCTAGATACTTTTGCATATACCTGAATAGACAGATCAGTGCTGAATATTTCAGAAAATAATTGGTAATTTGGAGTGGAAAATACTTTCCATCTCAGTGTTCCCCTTTTGAATTTTGCTTGGCTGTGCTGAGAGAATGCCGGAGTGGGTTTTAAGGGTAGAGAGAACTGGGATTGAGGGGAGAGGGGTATTAGAGAACTGGGAGGGAAAACCCTTATCTCTGGGAAAGCTCCTCTGTCTTCTTTCTCTTTTAATGAGAAATGTCTCTGTATCTCTACATCTCTGTCTCTGTCTCTCTCCGTCTCTCTGTCTCTCTATCTCTGTCTCTGTCTTCTCCTCCTCCTTTCTCACTCCTTTCTGTGTCTTATCTGGCCATGCCTCCCTTCTTTCTCTCCCTATCTCTCTTCCTCTGGCTTGGGAATGAGGTAAGGCCTGTCTGGAGGGTGGAGGGGGCTCATTTCACATGCAGTTTCCCCTTCCTCCCTTCCTCCCTCCCTCCTCCAGTTTCTGTGGTTCCTTTCACTCACCGGGTATTTTTACCTTCTACTCGTTCCCATTACTCCATCAAAGGAGTTGGGGGGGAAGGGGGTTAGGAAGCTATAACAGGCAGTGGTTTGCTTAGCTCTCCGGAGGAGCTCAGAGAGAACAGGGCTTATAAAGAGTGTGTCTTTGCCAAATGTCCCTTTAGACTGAAACCCACCCCACCTCCAATTCTAGCCCATGCCCTTGGTGTTCTTGAGCAGCAGGTGGGGGTTCCCAGGGTTCTGAATTCTAGCCCTTCTCTGTTTTCCTTGTGTTCCTCTCCATAATCCCTTTACAGTTTTCTAAACTTTAACTTTCCAATCTTTTATCTCTTTGGATCCTAAATAATCCTATGTGAGACCTGGGGGAGGTTGGCATGTCTTTGACTGCACATACTGGTTGTGTGAGCTAGAGCATTTAACCTCTTGGTGTGCTGCAGGTAATTCACTAGTAGGTGCTCATCTCCTTGGTGGAGGGATTTCTGCATTGTGAACTCCCTACGCTGTCACAAATTGTATAAAAAGCAGAAATTACAGGTGGGACAGGCAGAAGGTTATAGAGCCAGCCTTGGAGTCTGGAAGATCTTGGTTCAGGTGCCACCTGGCAGTGTGACCCTGAGAATCACTTAATTGACACCAAACTGCATGGAGCGGTAGGGGTTAGGGTGAGGAGATATGTGTGTGTGTGTGTGTGTGTGTGTGTGTGTGTGTGGTGTGTGTGTGTGGTGTGTGTGTGTGTGTGTGTGTGTGTGTGTGTGAGAGAGAGAGAGAGAGAGAGAAAGAGATAAATTGATACCAAGAATTTCTTTACTCAGCAGTTTTCAAAGTATGGTCCAGGGACCCATAGGAGTCCCCATACACATTCTTGGGATCCACAAGGTCAAAACTATTTTCATAATAATACTAAGATGTTTTGATTTCTGATACAGTCAATAGCAATAGACAAAATACATATAACTCTTTGGGGTCTTTAAGAAGGAAGGAAACAAGCATTTATTAATTCCCTCCTATATGTCAAGTATTTTACAAATATTATCTCATTTGATGCTCACAACAATCCTGGGAGGTAGATGTGATTCCTAGGGCAGCTAAGTGGTTCAGTGGGAAGAGTGCTGGGCCTGGAGTCAGAAAGCCTCATCTTCCTGAATTAAAATCTGGCCTCAGATCCTTACTAGCTGTGTTACTCTAGACAAGTCACTTAGCCCTGTTTGCCTCAGTTTCCTCAATCTGTAAAATGAATTGAAGAAAATGGCAAACCACTCCAGTATCTTTGCCAAGAACACCCCAACTGGGGTTATGAAGTTGGACACGACTGAAAATGACTGAGTGACAGCAATAAGATGTGATTCCTACCCCCACTTTACAGTTGAGGGAAAGCCTGAGGCAGGCAGAGGTTAGTTAAGTGACTTGCCCAAGGTCACATAGCTAGGATGTATCTAAGTCCAGATCTGAACTCATGTTTTCCTGACTCCAGGCCTAGTGCTCTGTCCAATGTGTCATCTTGCTGTCTTATGATTGAAAATAATTTTTAAGAGTGTGAAGAGTTTCGGAGACCAAAAAGTTTGAGAACTGCTGTTCTATATCAATGAAACTGTAGGTCTAGAGTCACAGGAACTCCTCATCACAAGGAACTCATCTGCCTCCAGGTGCCCATGAATTTGTGAAGATTATGCCACCAGAGTGGAAGCTCAGAGAGATCCCAGAATCTGGGAAGGCTCTGAGTACCAACAGACTTCACAGTCCTTTGAGGGCCAGTCCTATCACCCAACACAGAGGGACAAATTAATTTTTTTGGCCACAGCAATCCATGGTGATAGTCTACTCAGGCACCAGTGAGTAGATTGAGATATGTGTCACTGGAGGGAATGCCCACTCTAGTAAAATCCAGATGAATTTTATTATTTTTTTTCTTCTAGCTCTGTGAAATAATTATTTGGTAGTTTGATTGGTTTGACATTGAATAAACAAATTTAGGTAGTATTGTCATTTTTATTATATTGACCCAGCCTACCCATGGACAATGACTATGTCTCCAGTTATTTAGATCTGTATTTGTGTAAGGAGTATTTTGTCATTGTGTTCGTACAGTTCCTGTGTATGTTCTGGCAGGTAGATTCCCAAGTATTTTATACAATCTGTAGTTATTTTAAATAGAATTTCTCTTTTTATCTCTTCCTGATGGATTTTGTTGGTAATACATAGAAAATAACAGATGATTTGTGTGGGTTTATTTTATATCCTATAACTTTGCTGAAGTTGTTAATTGTTTCAATTAGTTTTTTTAGTTGACTCCCTAGGGTTCTCTAAGTAAACCATCATTTTATCCACAAAAATCCTGCTAGTAAATCATAGATCTTTAGAACCATTGAAGCATTATAGATGAAGAAAATGAGTCCTCCCAAAGGGGTGGAGTAATTTGCTTGAAGTCAGTCATACAGCTAGTAAGTGGCAGACCAGACCAACCCATTTCTTCTGACTCTAGGTTTCAGTTGTAAGCCTTGGATCATAGATTTAGGCCTGGAAGGGATCTTTAAAGGTCACTTCACATAGCTACATGAGGAAACTGAGGCTCAGAGAGATTAATTGATTTTCGATTTGTGATTTGTGATTGATCACATAGGGAGTAAATGTCTGAGGTTTTATATATGTTGCCTTGAGGTCATTAATTGGTTTTACGAATCTATTTACAAAGGCAAAACATCAAAAAAGTGTGATGGGACAGGCAGTAAACTTCATAGGAATAAAACTGAACAAAGCCAGAGCCTACCAGCTCTAATGGCATCAATCAATAAGTGACCTCCGATCCCACCCCTCTCCCTCCCTTCCCTAGCCCCAGAAAGAAACAAATTATGATTAAGTCAGTGAGACTAGCAGGGGGATGCAAGGGGCTGGGTCTTGGTGGAGAGGCTTACGTGAGCTAGGCTGTTCTCAGTTTGGATCCTAGTAGACTATAAACTCCTGGAAAGTAGGACCTGTTTCATTCCTATTTGTACTCCTTACTGTGCTCATAATAAGAACGGACATTTAGACAGTGCCTTAAAATTTGTAAAGTGCTTTGAATATGTCATCTTACTTAAACATTATTAGAATCATAGATTTAGACCTAGAAAGGGTGTTAAAGGTCATAGAGTCCAGCTTCCTCATTTTACATATAAGAAAGGAGGTCAAGTGATTTGCCAAAGGTCCCATGATTAGTGTGTGGAAAAGTCAGGTTCAAACCCAGATCCTCTTATAACAAATCCAGCCCTGTTTCTCCTTTACCCCGCTGCCTCTTTTTCCAGGAAAGCTCAGTAGGATTTACCTGAACTTATGTTTCAATAGAGAACCCAGAATAACCTTCATGCCATGATGAGGCATCCAAGTAGAGGATTCCCATTTTATGCATTAAGCAAACTGAGGTTCTAGAAGTTAGTTAAATGTCCTGTTTCATGGTCAAAAGCTGGCCAATGGGAGAGCCCAAGCCAGGATTGGAGCCCACCTTCTGACTCCAAACCAATGTTCTTCTTACTTTACCAAGATGGTGGAGGAAGAAGTACTTTTTGGGGCCCAAAGGTTTTGTGCTATCTCTGAAGTCTTTTCACCTTAACAACTGGTCCAACAAAGCTCTAGCCTTCCTAACCCCAGAAGGCCTGACTCCCTGGATAGGTGGAAGTGGATGAGGCCTGAGGCAGTATCTCTAACCACTTCACACTCTGGTACCAAATGCATCAGGCCTGAAGCTGCACAGTCTGGGAGCTCCTGTGTATCATTATCCTTATTGTGTGGCTGTTTGTCAGAGTGGATGGAATGTGTTGGCTATGGAGTCAGCAAAATCTGAGTTCTTGACCTGCCTTAGACATTTACCAGCTGTGTGATCCTGGGCAAGTCACTTACTTAACCTCTTCCAGCCTCAGTTTCCTCATCTGTAAAATGGGGATAATGATAGTACCTCCTGATCAGGACTATTAAAGTGCTTTGCAAATCTTAAAGTGTTAAATAAACACTACGAGAAGAATAATTATTCCTCTCTCTTTGAGAAAGCTTTTAATGTGTACTCAAATGTGCTGGAATCTGTACAAAGAGAAATGTCTTGCCCACACATGCTCTCTGATGTTCTTTCTCTGCCAATTTAATATTCCTAAAGCGTAGGTATGACCATGTTAACTCCTATTCTCAAGAAGCTTCAGCGGCTCCCTATTACCTCTAGGATGGAATGCAAAGTCTCCTGTTTGTCATTTAAAACCTTTCATGCCCTGGCTTTAGCCTGTTTTTCCGGGATGATTATATATGATTCCCCTCTTCCCCTGCCTGTACACATATTTTTATACTATAAGTAGATGGCCTATTTGTTTGTTAAATGAACATTCCATCTCCCCCCACTGCAAAGACTGTGCCTGATTCTTGGAAGGCTCTCCCTCCTCACCTGTGCCTCGTGGGACCCCTTCCAAATTTAGCTCACATGCCAGGCCTCCTTCAATCCCCCATATTTACACCCTCTAATAATTTTGTATTTATCTGCGTATACCTTTATTTATTTATCTGTTAACGTTTTATCTCCCTAAGAGAATGTAAGTTCCTTGAGGGCAAGGACTGGCTTGATTCTCCATTTCAGTGCTCAGTGCCTGGCCCAGAGTAGTCAATTAATAAATGCTTATTGATTGTAGGTGGTAGCAGGGTATTGGGGAAAGTTCTAGCCCTAGCAAACTTGGTGACTTTGGGCAAGTGACTTCACTGTGATGTGTCAGTTTGCTCATCTGTAAAATGGGGATAATAATCACTTATTGAGATACAGTGAAGATTAAATGAAGCAAATGGATCTGAATGTGGCTGATGGAGTATACAAATGCCAGATGTTGCTATTGTTACAGACCCTGACCTGAAAATACCACAGGTGCTGAACCTCAGCCTTCTCTCTGTCCCTTCTCCCTTCCAACGTAAGATAGGAGAGAGGTCCTGGGGTTGGGGGCTGCAGTTTAGATAGGAAGGTTTGCTTCTTGGGGAGTGGGTCACTCTCAGAAGATCCTTTTGTCCAATAGGAGAAGTTATGGTTTCCCCTGAAGGCTTTAGAAATCAACTGTAACCCCCCCCCCCTTGGGAAACTGAGGTGCAGAGATGTGTATTCCCTCCTGATTCACTTTGGGCAGCTGCTGGATGAAGAGATGATCCAAGGGCCCTTACTTCACAGCCAGGCCCATAATTGGCCTCCCAGCCCCTCTCCCTCATGCTGATGAGGAAAAGAGGATTGAGAGTGGTAGTGGTGGTGATGGTGATGGGGAGGTAGGAGGGACTCCAGGGGAGAACTAGTGTCAGAGTAGCAGTGAGAATGAAGGAAGAGCTGCTGTACTCTTCTCTGCCCTCCTGGATAAATACTTAATGCCAATAAGAATAAGCATGTCATTGATAATGGTCATAGGCAGCAGTGGGAGTGGTCACCAGAGCCCCACTCTAGGAGAGAGAGACCAAAAAGAAAGGGGGCAGTTATGGCTTCTTCCCTCAAGTGAGATGAGATTCACCTGGTCATCTCTGCCTGGGGAGGTCGGGCTGGGGAAGGGAAGCAGGGGGGAGACTTTCCTATCCCTTGGGGGAAAAAAACTAGGGGGACTGGGTGACCTCAGTCATTTCTTTTTTTTTCAATCTATGAGTTGCCCAGGTGTGCTTTGGAGATTCTCCAGGTGTGTTGGGAGCCAGGAGACCACTAGCCACATACTTCCCTTCCTGGGCCTTGGGGATCATAACGCCTTCATCCTGTACCTCAAAGGGTTGAGGATTGCTAATGGTCTTAATTGCACATTTGAGCCCTTAATTATGTACTGCCTTGTACTGATACTTAATTATCTTATTTGAATATAAGTCTCACCTCACCAACAAGGCTATAAAGTCCTTAGAGCCAGGGAGTGGGACCAATTCTTATAGTTATAGGATACAGAACTGGAAGAGACCTTCATCTAGGCCAAGGATGAGGAAGCTGCAGCCTTGAGGCCATATGTGAACCTCTAGCTCCTCAAGTGTGGCCCTTTGAATCCAAATTTGAATCTGTGGCCTCAAAGCCACACATGGCCTTCTAGGTCTTCAAGTGCAACCTTTTGACCGAATCAAAGGGCCACACTTGAGGACCTAGAGGACTACATGTGGCCTCGAGGCCACAGGTTCTCCACCCCTGATCTAGGCCAGTCCCTTCATTTGACAGATGAAGAAACTGAGGCCCAGAGAGGTGTTGACTTGCCTGTGGTCCACACAGGTACAGTCAGTAGCTAAGCTGGGATGTATACCTGGGTCTTTTTTCTCCAGATCCAGTGTTTTGTCATTATGAATGAATGAATGAATGAAGCATTTATATAGACATCACATCTTTGTGTCTCTAACTCTAGTCACTTCTGGCCCTCTCTACTCCCATCTCCCCATCCCTAGTGTCTAGTAGGGAGTGATTGGCACTTGGTAGGTACTTAGGAAACATTTGTTGATTGACAGGAGAGGGGGATGAAGTAGCCACTGGGCAATGGAGTGAGGAACTCAGGTTTCTCCAGGGGATTACCAGCCAGGGATTGGTGTCTCACACATCCTGACTTAACTGTGAGCAAGCATGTGTGAAGGGCCCTGAAGCAAGGGAAGCTCTGTATGTGTATATATGTGTGTGTGTGTTGCTTAGGGTGACATGTATCCCACAGCTGTTTCTGGCCACAGCCTGCCTGGCCCTGGGAAAGGTAGGCATCTCTCTTGTGGATGCTCTGGGCTGCAGATAGAGGAAGGAGAGCTTGAATTTTCTTCTGAAGGGGCTAGATTTCTATTTTGTTACTCTCTCTTGAGTAGGGCAGCTGGAAGGAAACCAGATTCTGGAGTTTTGCAAAGCCTTTGGCGATAACCTCTGGCATCTTCATCTCTCTGGCTGCGTGATGAGAGATCAGAATAGTTAATATTCTCTTTGGGGTTTTGTTTGATTTCTCTCTCTCTCTTTCTCTTCCCCCCCACCCCCCCCCTTCCTTCCTCTTACTAGCTCCACTTTCTAAGGTTGGAAGAACAGAACTATTTTCTTCTCGATGCCACATTATGAAAAGCCAAGAGCCTTCATATCTCCCACTGCCGTGAGCAACTGAAGGACCAGCCGTCAGAACTTGTGAATCCTGTGAAACGTACACCACCTGCCATCTGATATCCCTTTGGTTCCCTGCTACTCCCTGGCATGGATTGTGGAATCCTCCGGAGTCACTGAGTTTCATCCCTGGGACAGCATTATTACTGTCCAAGAGAAGAAGACATCATGGTATGGCACCTTGGATCTCATGGGAACTCCCCAAATCTTTGTTCCTAAGCTGATCCCTGTGAGAACCTTGGGGGAACCTGGAGCAGAAGCCCATGCTAATTCAGGCTACAGGACCTCACTAAGGCTAGGAGTCTCTGTCTGCTGTTCATGGGTCTCTAGGACTTTATTTCCCTTGCTGTCCTTTGGCGATGACTAGGAAGAGCAGAGGCTGCTGGTGCCTACAGCGGCTGCCTCTTTTGCTGTTTCTCAGCTTATGCTTTCTCTGGGTAGCCCCTTCCCTGGGCAAACCCAGAGGCCAGGGTCACCCCCACATGAACTCTATCCGGATTGACGGGGACATCACTCTGGGTGGCCTATTCCCAGTCCACGGGAGGGGCTCTGAAGGTAAAGCCTGTGGGGAGCTTAAGAAAGAGAAGGGCATCCACCGACTGGAGGCCATGCTGTTTGCTCTTGACCGGATCAATAACGACCCTGACCTGTTGCCCAACATCACACTGGGTGCCCGCATCCTGGACACCTGCTCCAGGGATACCCATGCTCTAGAGCAGTCATTGACTTTTGTCCAGGCGCTGATTGAAAAGGATGGCACTGAGGTGCGCTGTGTCAATGGAGGGCCACCCATCATCACCAAGCCTGAGCGCGTGGTGGGTGTCATTGGAGCCTCAGGCAGTTCAGTCTCCATCATGGTGGCCAACATCCTTCGCCTCTTCAAGGTGAGTGTCCCCCTGGTGCTGGACCCTGGAACTGCAGGGCATACTGCTCTCTCCCTTCCTCTCCCCCTCCGGTTTCCAGAGAGCAGGAAGCTCTCCTCCAGTCCTGTAAGCCCTTGCTATTGAGAGTGTGGTCGAAAAAGAGAGATCTGAGTTTTTGTTGCTGGTCATTAGTTCCTTAGCAGTGCTTCCCTTCTTGGTTATTTTCCTTTTCTCTTCCCTTCTCGTTTCTCTTCTTTATCCTTCCTTTTGTTTCCTCCTTCCTTCCCTCATTTCTTTTTCTTCCCTTCTCTGCTCCCTTCTTTTGCTCTGCTTGTCTGTTCTCTTGCCTTCTTTCTTTTCTATCTATTATTACCTCCCTCCCTTCCCTTCCTACCTGTCTCCCATCCCCCTCCTCCTTTCTTTTTCCTCCCTCACCTTCCCTTCCTTCCCTTCCTATTCTCTCCTCCCTCCCTATTATTTTCATTTCATTACCTGTATCCTGTTTTCCTCTTCCTTCTCTCCCTTCCCTCCCCCTTTCCCTCTTCTTCCTTCCTTTCTTTCTTCCCTCCCTATTTCTTTCTTCCCTGTCTCCAATCTTCACTTCTCCCTCTCCTCCCTCCCTTCTTCCTTCCTTCCTTCTTTCCTTCCTTCCTTCCTTCCTTCCTTCCTTCTTTCCTTCCTTCCTTCCTTCCTTCCTTCTTTCCTTCCTTCCTTCCTTCCTTCTTTCCTTCCTTCCTTTCTTCCTTCCTTCCTTTTTTCCTTCCCTCCCTATTCTTTTCTCCTTTCCCTTCTTACCTGTCTCCCATCCTCCTCCTCTCTTCCCTTCTCGCCCCTCCCCCTCTCCCCTTGCTTCCTTTCCTCCTTCCTGGGGCAAGAGCTGCTGATTTGCAATTCAATCGGAGCCAAGTGCTTCGCTAAGCTGCTACCACTACTGAAAGCTACCGGGTGGAGAGAAAAAACAAAACAAAACCCATTACAAGCATTTTACCAATAATTATGTGCCTGCTTCTCTGTGCCTTGTTTTGCAGTGTGTGTGATTGTGTGTGTGAGAGAGTGCAGGAGCAGGAGGATGGGTTTGTTTGTGGCAGCCTTGGGAGGGAGAGCCTCACCAAGGCCCTGGCCACCACATCCCCTCCTTGTTTCCCCGGGGAAATGACCCCGGCCTTGTCCCAGGAGACAGATGGTTTATTTTAAGGGAAGATTAGGACTTTTCAGGAGAGCCTGGGAGCCTGGTCTGGAAGTGAAGGAGAACTGGCCCTTTGAGAGCCATGCTTGTGATGGAGAGACAGTAAAGCTGCCTGAGGGGGAGGTCCTTACATGGGCACTTTCTCCCGATTGCATTTCCGTAGCTAATATTATGTGGCAGGAGAATTAGTGAGGAAATCCTGCCTTCTGCAGGAAGTCTGGCACTTTGTAGGCCCAGAATAAATGCTTGTTGACTTGACTTGTTTTGGACGGGGGTGGGAGGGAGGTGTGGAATGACAGAAAGGAGGCTGGACACATATCCTATCTCATAGGTGATATCCTAGCATATCAATCGAATTATTTATTACATTATTGTAGAGCTGGAAAGAGCCTCAGCCGTGATCTACTTCAGCCTCTTCACTGTGAGAGAGGGGTTAAGGCTTAGTGTATAAAGATAGAGCCTCAGAGTCAGCAAGACCTGGCTGGGTTCAAATCCTGCTTCTGCTGCGTACTGACTGGGCAATGCCTTCTCACTTTTCAGTGTCCCAGGGACCTCTCTAGAAGTGTAAACTGCAAAAGCTAATTAACATAGGTAGAGGGAGATTCTTCATCAGGACTTCTGTACCAGATGCAATCGTAGGTGTGGTCCCCCCAAACCTCTCCCCTTCATTTTAGAGGCGGCAAAAAATGAGGTCTAGAGTTAGTTGCAGAACCAGGATCTAGGCCCTCTGATGGTTTTGCTGTAGTGTCTGACTCTTTTTGACCTCATTTGGGGTTTTCTTGGCAAAGATACTGGAGTGGTCTGGCATTTCCTTCTCCAGCGCATTTTACAGATGAGGAAACTGAGGCAGACAGGGTTAAGTGACTTGCCCAGGGCCACCCAGCTAGTAAGTGGCTGAGGCCGGATTTGAGCTCAGGAGGATGAGTATTCCTGACTTCAGGCCCAGTGCTCTAGCCACTGCCCCCCTTGCGGTCCTAGCTGCTCTGCTCCTTAGCGGGCTTATATGTGACTGGCCTGCCCAAGATTGTATTAAAGAAAGCTTTTGATGTTTTTCAGATGTGCTGTGCTATGGAAAGCATTTTTTTTTGTTTTTATGTTAGTAATCAATCAGTCCATCCACAAAGGTTTATTAAGCTCTTGTTACGTATCAGTCATGGTGCCAAACCCTGGGGAGACAAAGAAAGGTAAGAACACAAAAAAATGGTCCCTGCCCTCTACAAGTCTATATTGTAATAAGGGAAGCAGCATTTAAACAAAGAGGCAAATAGAAGGTACTGAATAGGAAGAAAACGACTCTTGAAAAATCCTGATCTCTCCCTGAAAAACCATCTCTCTCCTGGAACGAGGCTGGGGTCGTTTCCCTGGGGAATGAGGAGGAGACGGGATGGCCGGGGCCTTGGTGGGGCTCTCCCTCCCAAGGCTGCCACAAACAAACCCATCCTCCTGTTCCTGCACTCTTTCACATAATTACACACTCTGAAGAACGAGGCACAGAGAAACAGGTACCTAATTATTAATAAAATTATAAAAATTTACTTTACGGTAAAAAATTGGTGAAATTATCAAATGGTTGGGGGTGAGGTGGGGGAGGGGTTGGGGAAGGTCTCTTAAAGAAGGCACTGACCATTGAAAGAGGCCAGGGATGTCAAGAGAGGCAACGTGAGGAGGGAAAACGTTTCCAGGCAGAGGGAACCTCCAGGTCAAAGGCTTGGGAATGAGAAATGGAGTGTCCTACAGAAAGTAGGCCAGTATTACTGGATTGTACTTTGTGGAGGGAAAAAACAACATGGAAAGATTGGAAAGATAGGAGGGGCTGAGGCTTCAATGAGGGTTAAATACCAAACAGAAGATTTGATATTTGATCTTAGAGGTAATAGGGAGTCATTGGAGCTTATTGAGCAGAGAGGGTAACGTCTCCCCATCCAGGGCTCTTTCTGCTGCACGGTGAGTGCCTCTGGGTTCTCGTGGTATGAGTGCTCTTAATTTTCTGGTTTCATTGAGCATGAGGCTTGATGGGGGTTAGGGGGCGATTAGTATTGCTTGATGAGGGGCAGCACTTGGTGCATTAATTCAGTTTCTTCTGGACGTGAGCTGAGCTCTGGGCTTGACAGTTCTGTTCTCTTCACGATTGGAAGATTCTTATGGGGGTGGGGAAGGTTGTGGGCGTTGTAGTAGAGTGAGGTGATAGCCCAGGCTTGAGGGAAGGCAGGATAACTCTTGATGGCTTTTCAGTGACTCAGTTCTTTCCTAAAAACCCATCTGTGTATAGTCTAGTCCAGGGGTGGGGAACCTGTGGCCTTGAGGTCATGTGACCCTCTAGGTCCTCAAGTGCAACCCTTTGACGAACTTGGATTCTGATGGACTTGAGGACCCAGAAGGCCGCATGTGACCTCAAGGTGGCAGGTTCCCCACCCCTGGTCCAGTCATTTTACAAATGGCCTTAATGTCTTAAAGTCTGGAGTGCTGATGTCTATGCTAATCTCTCCTGGGGCCTGTTTTGTGTATGTGAGAGCCTCCTAAGGGTTCTTTGTTCTAACCTCAGGCCTCAAACTTCTTTTTTAATTAAAAATTTTTTATTAATATCTTTCATTTTGACATCACTTACATTTCCAAATATATCCCTCCCCAGTCTTCTACCCAGAGAGCCATGCCCTGTTAAGAACAGAAGGAGAAAAAGAGGCTCAACAAAATCAGCAGGTTCATCAGCCAAATAAATCTGATTGTATATTCAGGGTTTTAAACTCCCAGCCTCTTACCCTTCAAAGGAGGGAAGGGGTCAGCTTGGCCTAGTACAAGGGTTCAGTTAAAGGACCGAACTTGAGGACCTAGAGTGCCCCATGTGGCCTCAAGGCCTCAGGTTCCCTCCCCCTGGCCTAGTAGATAGGCTGCTGAACTTGGAGCCAAGAAGACCTGAGTTTGAATGCCTCAGATATTTGCCAGCTGTGTGAGGCTGGGAAAGGTGCTTCTCTGACCTCAGTTTTCCTATCTGTAAAATGGGAATAATAGCACCTTCCTCATAGAGGTGGTGTGAGGTTGAGATAATATGTACTTTATAAACCTCAAAGTGTTAGTTTGGGATTTCACTGGTGTAGAGAATTTCCAGATGGTAAAACTTCCTCTACCAATGAAGCGGGAAGCATTTACTCCAATGCGTAGTCTTAGAGAGTTGCCTAGAGAAGCTAAGAGACTCGACCAGGATCACACAGGCAATGTGTTTCAGAGGTGAGACTTGAACCCAGCTTTTCTTGGCTCTGAGTCTAGCATTCTGTCTGCTGTATTAACGCTGCCTCCTGTAAAGGTCAGCAGTTATTGTTCTGACCCTCACATCTGTCCCCACCAGTGGTTCCCCATGTTCCTAGACTAACCTTCTGTCCTAGGAAACATATTGGACCTTGGAAAATATCTAATTTTACTTCCTCATTTTAATCAGTCATTCAACCAATAAACATTTTTAATTTAACTTAATTTATTTCACTTTTGGAGGCAATTGGGATTAAGTGACTTGCCCAGGATCACAAACTAGTAAGTATCTGAGGCTAGATTTGAACTCAGGTCCTCTTGACTCCAGGGCTGGTTTATTTATTTTTGGATTTTGCATTTCAGATTCTCTCCTTCCACCCACTGAGAAGGCAAACCATATGATACCCATTTTATGTGTGAAGTCATACAGAACACATTTTTATATCAGCCATGTTGCAAAAAAAAAAAAACAAGGAAAAATGGGCTTCCGTCTACATTCAGAGTTCATCAGTTCTCTCTCTGATGGTGGTTGGCATTTTTCATCGTGGGCCCTTTGAAATTGGCTTAGATGATTCCATTGATCAGAGTAGCTAAGTCTTTCCCAGTTGATCTTCATTATGATATTGCTGCTACTGTGTACAATGTTCTGGTTCTGTTCACTTCTCTTTGCATTAGCTCATCTAGGTCTTCCCATGTTTTTTCTGAAACCATCCCCCTTGTCATTTCTTGTAGTACTCCATCATAATTATATACCACAGTTTGTTCAGCCCCTGTTGATGGGCATCCTCTCAATGTCCAATTCTTTTTTTTAATAATATTTTATTTTTTCCAATTACATGTAAAGACAGTTTTTAACATTCATTTAAAAAAAGTTTAAGTTCCAAATTCTCTTCCTCCCTCTTTCCTTCCTTTCCCCCCTCCCTAAAACTCAAGGTTCAATTCTTTACCACCACAAAAATCCCCAATAAATATTTATCAAGTACATATTATGTACCTGCATTGTGATTTTACCAAGGAGGTGCCTAAGGTCATACAGGCAGTAGAGGCAGACCTGAAATTTGAACTGAGGTCTGGTGACACCTAGTTCAGTTCTCTTTCTGTTGTGCCAAACTGCCTTTAGTTAAAAGATGTATTGTTTCCACCTGTCCTGGGGGGAATCAAGGGCTCTTTTTTGAGGGGAGAGGGGAATAGGAGTCTCTTGGCTTTTTTTTTAAATGACAGGGGGTAGTGGGATAGTCCAGGAGACAAATTTTCTTTGCAGCTTATCCATAACATAAGTGAGAATTTACAGCAGGTGCTGGGGGGCTTGATTCTTTCCTTCTCTTCCTCATCATCTGGCCAAGTCCAAACTTTTACTTTTATTCTCTCCATGTCTCTTCTTGCCACAGAATAGTGTTAGAGTTTTGAGAAAGCCCCTCCGAAAGTGCCCAGGGCTTGCCAATAAGCAAGACGGAGAAAAACAAAGATGAGAAGGACAAAGAATAAGGGATAAGTATAGGCAGATGAACAAAAAAAGGAGAAATGAGGAGAAATAAGGAGGAAGAAGAAAAATGATGACAGGAAAGATGGAGAGGGGGGATTGGAGAAGGATGAGACAGGGAGGATTCAAAGAAGATGAAGGGTGAGAGGCCAGTGTTAGTGGTTAGAATGTTGGACCTGGAGTCAGGAACTCTTGGGTTTGAAAATGGCCTCAAGTACTTACTAACTGTGTGGTCCTGGACAAGTCCCTTAACCTCTCTGAACCTCAGTTTCCTTATCTGTAAAATGAAGGTACCAGACTAGATGACCTCTAAGGGCCCTTTCAGCTTTAAATCTATGCAGGTGGGAGAGAAGAGGAGTTCAGGGAAGAGAAAGAAGAAGA
>CM053586.1:178284962-178323801 GCA_028646515.1 Pseudochirops corinnae
AGGAGGAGGAGGAGGAGGAGGAGGAGGAGGAGAAGGAGAAGCAGAAGGAGAAGAAGAAATAGAGAGAGAGAGAGAGAGAGGTAGGACAATGGAGGAGAGAGAGGGATAGCTGACGATCTGAGCTCCCAGGGTCCCTTTTAAAAGCACTAATGTTCCAGGCAAGTGTTGTGAGGGCTATTCAATAATTAAAATAATAGAAATGAGAGGCCAGGCGAGAAACTGAAAAGCCATTTAGAGAGGCAAAAAAAGATTGAACTTCAGCAAGGGAGCAGGCAGGGAAGGAAGAGGGGAGTGTGTGCTTGGAAGAGGGGATGGGTTGGGAAATCAGTGAGGCACCTTGATGGAGCTTTGATGAGGAATGTGTCTAATGGTTTAATTTCAAAGCTCATTTGTTTTGTCTGGAAAGTACCCTGAGAAGGAGATCATGGTAGGGGGAGGAGGGGGAGACTCTCTCCCACTCTGGGATCATTGATGGGCCTCTGGTGGGGACCAGAGGCATGGCAGACTATTTTTAGTAGCTTCTCTCCTTCCAGGAGGTCTGTTTTGGAGGCCTGGGAGGGCTGGGGCAGGATAATTTAGCTTGGCTTAGAAGGGCTTTCAGAAAAAGTCCTGGCTAGAAAGGGAAGGCCTGGGGCGGGGGTGGGGGGGTGCGGAGGGATAATTTCTTCTCTAAAGCTTTTAAAAGATTTGAGATCAGGAGAGAAGCAACATGACAAAGTGAATAGAGAGCTGACCTCCAAGTCAGGAAGATCTAGGTTCAGATTTAACCTTTGACACTCGCTGGCTGTATAATCACTTAGCCTGTCAGTGTTGTGGGCTGTGTGTCAGTCTTAAATAGAAATGGGGCCAGGAAACTGCACATAAGGGTCCCTTAGGGGACATTTTGCCTTAGAAAACCACATATTAACTTTATATATTTTATTATATTTTCATTTATTTTGTTAAATATTTCACAATGACATTTTAATCCTGTTCAGGCCTTACTTAGGAGTGTTACAGGCCATATGAAGGCTGCACGTTTGGTACTCCAAAAAACCATAAAGTGTAGGGAAGGTACTAACATCTTTCTCTCTGTGGGAGTTCTCTATACCGCCTAAATCACAGGTCCAGTCAAAATAAATAAATTAAATATGAGGGGCTTGACATTGGCTTCTCTGACGCAGGTACCCTTCCTCCCGGGGGAGCTCGTCATAGACTGGAGTATCTTTGGGTGTGTTTAACCTGCTCTGTAGAAATGCCCAGCACAGAGCCACTCTCAGAGGGCTGCTTAAAAAGCAGCTTGGGTCATAGAATTTAGAGCTGGATGAGACTTTAGAGGTCAGCTAGGCCAACCCTCTTCATTTTCTGGATGGGTAAACTGAGGCTTGGGCAGCTAGGTGTGCAGTGGATAGAGCACCCTGAACCTGGAATCAGGAAGAGGAGTTCAAATCTAGCCTCAGGCACTTACTAGCTGTGTGATCCTGGGCAAGTCACTTCACCCTGTTTACCTCAGTTTCCTCATCTGTCAAATGAGCTGGAGAAGGAAATGGCAAAACACTCCAGTATCCTTGCCAAGAAAACCCTGAATGGGGTCACGAAGAGTCAGGCATGACTGACGTTACACCACCACGACCTTGGCCACAACAAGAGTAACAAACTTGTACCCAAAGACGCTGTTCTAGTTGGCACTGAGGTGCAGAGTTGATTCAAATCTAGGTCTCTCAGTTCTAAATCTAGTGTTCTTTCCTTTAAACTATGGTGATTCTGCAATGGAACATAGAACTGGAGGGAACCTAAGAAGTCATATGGTACAGTCTTCCCCCCTCCACAGTTTTACAGAATGGCAATCTAGAAAGAGTGGTGGTTTAGGGGACCTGAGTTCAAATCCTGCCTCTTGACACTGACTTTGGCCAAATTACTTAATATCTCTGGGTCTCAGTTTTCCCTTCTGTTAAAAAAGGGGGAGGGGAATAAGGATACTATCAGTACAATGGAGTTGTTTTGGAAGGAAGGTGGGTTGGGAAATCAGGGAGGTACCTTGAGGAGTATACTTTGTGAATCCTCATGTCATCTAAAGGTGAGCCAAACCAGGAGTGTACCCAAGCTTACATGAACTTAATGTTCAATTGTTTTTCAATCATATCTGTCTTCATGGCTCCACTTAGGGTTTTCTTGGTAAAGATATAGGAGTGGTTTGCCATTTCCTTCTCCAGCTCATTTTATAGATAAGGGAACAGAAGTCAACAATGTTAAGTGACTCACCCAGGGTCACACAGCTAGGAAGTATCTGAGGCATGATTTGAACTTGGGTCTTCCTGATTGCAGGCCTAGTTCTCTAGCCAATACACCACTTAGCTGCCCCTGCCTGGCACATAGTAGGTACTTAATAAACAGCTGTTTCCTTCCTTCCTACTTAATCAGCAAACATTTATTAAGTACCTACTAGGTGCTGGGCACATAAAGGCTATATCTGTCTAAAGCTGGAGTGCTTGACTTTTTGTGTGTGTGTCATAGGTTCCTTTGGAAGTCTGGCGAAGCCTTTAGATCAGTGGTTCTCAACCTGTGGGTCATGACCCCTTTGGGGGTTGAACGACCCTTTCACAGGGGTAACAGACCATTGGAAAACACATATTTCTGATGGTCTTAGGAAGGAGACACCGCTCCTCTATCCGTCTCCAGGCGGGTCCGCCCACATGCAGATGCGCCCACATACCAGTATTAAAGGGTCGTGGCATTAGGAAGGTTGAGAACCACTGCTTTAGACCCTTTCTCAGAATAATGTTTTTAAATGGATTAAATAAAATAAATAGGGTTATAAGGAAATCAGTTATATTGAAATACAGTTATCAAAATATTAAAAAAAACCACAGGCCTCAGGGTAACAGTTCCTGGTAAGGACTTTTGTACCTGTGCTAGTGCTAGGCCTGAGGGGTGAGGAATACCAGGAGAATGAGACCAAGCTCCTGTCTCAGGGAGCTTATAGTCAGGGAGGCTTCCCAGATTGTCTCATAGAAACTTTGAGGTATCTTGAAAAAGATCATGAGGCTTAGATAGAGAAGAACTCTTGCATTTTAAAGATGGGAAAACTGAGGCCAAGAGAAGTGGATCAAATTTTCCCTGGGTCTGCTGCTAGCAAGTAGTAGACCTAGGATTCCATACCTCTCTTTCTTTTTTTTTTAACCTTTTTTTTGGAGGGGAAAAGGCAAGGTCGTTGGGGTTAAGTGACTTGCCCAAGGTCACACAGCTAGTAAGTATGTCAAGTCTCTGAGGTTGGGTTTGAGTTCAGGTTCTCCTGACTTCAGGGCCAGTGCTCTATTCACTGTGCCACCTAGCTGCCCCTCCATACCTCTATCTTGTGACTACCAGTCTTAATGCTTTTCCATCAGGCTGGCTCTGGTAGCACCGTCCTGCCATAGCTGTGAGTAAAGTGCTGTGCCTTTCTCCAACCTTGCAGCCCCTTACCTAGCAGGCCTGGTTTTGACAGGCTCTGCCAAGAGCTGAGTGGGCTTGGCGAATTACCCTGTGCTCTGGGCCACAGTGTCTTCCCTGTGAGAGAGGCTTCTAAGCAGGCTGGATTTTGTGGTCTCTCAGATCTGGAGACAGCTAGCTAGATGGCTCAGTGGGTAGAGCGCTGGAAGACTTGAGTTCAGATTTGGCCTCATACACTTTGCTAAGCTGTATGAATCTGGGCAAGTCACTCAACCTCTGTTTATTTTAGTCCCCTGGTGAAGGAAATGGCAAAGCACTCCAGTATCTTTGCTAAGGAAACCCCACGGACAGTGTGACCTGTGGGTCATGAAGAACTGGGCATGAATAAACGACCGAATGAGGGCCAACAACAACCAGGCCCTTCTGTTTGGGTGGTAGGTACACCCTGGACCATTGAGAAGAACCCAGCCCTGCTTCCCAGGGTGAGCTGTCTCACTCACGGGCTCCTAGCAGGAGGAGCTCGAGACCCCGAAAGGGCAGATGTCCTGCCTGGCTCCCCAGCAGGGCGATGGCCAAGACCCAAACCCCCGGATTCTCATCCTGCTGTTGTTTTCATTGTCTTCCCCCAACAATGAATAGAAAAGCATTTACGAAGCCCTTGTTACATGAAAAACACTTCACTAAGTGCTTGGGATACAAATAGAGAAATAAGACAGTCTCTGTTTTCAACGAGCTCACTTTGTAAAATACATTTAGGAGATTTCCGCTGTAAGTCAGATGGAAAGGCTCCATTGTCCTGAGGGTACAGCGCCAAAGCAGGTGGTGATGCGTCTTCCTTAATGTCTCTTTCACTGATAAAATCATATCAGTTTCTGATGTTATACCGTTTAACTGTGCCAAGGACTTTGGTGTCAAGATCTTTCTTTTCTGGGAATACAGAAACGTTAGCTGCAGCACCTGCAGAAGCTGGTTAGGACACCTCTCCCTGGGAGTTGCTTTCCTCTAGGATGGCTGTGGAGGTTGGGCTGGAAGCAGGACTTGTGGCTGGGGCTGGGGCACGTGGGGTGTTGTGCTACTATTCCTGAGGCTCTTGGTCTGCTTGCCCATTGGTGGTCATTGGCGGTAGTGGGGAAAGTGGGTCTCTTCTCCACAGGATTTGCTTTCCTCTAGGACAGGGTGGGGAACCTGCACCCTTGAGGCCATATGTGGCCCTCTAGGCCCTCAAGTGCTGCCCTTTGACTGAATCCAAACTTTACAGAGATGATTGTAAGGTCTGGGCTAGAAGCAGGACCAGTGGTCTGGGGGAGGGATGGGGTGCATCTGTACCCAGAACCCTTAGGATTCGGAGTCCTGGGCTATCTCCATGGGATCTGAGGACAGGTGAGTGATTTGACTTGCTTGGCATTTGCCACTTCCTGTCTCTCCTTCAGGGTGCCCTGCTGTTTCCTAATGTATGTGGTCCTGGAAAATGGCTCAAGATTGGATTCTGGAGGATACACTGTCCAAATTCGGGGGGAGGCATAAGTGACCTTTGTTGCATCATGGTTAGGCCATAATGCCATGGATAGACCATCTATCAAAACTGGGAAGGACTTTAGAGGTTACTTGGTCTTCTCTGATTCTTGAACTAAATATCTATGTAGCCTTAGGAAAGTCCCTTCCTATTTCTGTGCCTCAGTTTCCTTCTTTGTAAAATGTGGAGATGCTTTCCAAGACCAGATGATTTCTAAGGTTGCTTTCTATTCTAAAATCTATAATCCTGGGGAGAGCAGGTGGTAGGAAGGGAGCAAACCCCAGAGGAGAAGAGAAGGTATAGAACTGTAGGGCTCAGTGGTCGGGAAATATGCTTAGCTAATATCATAATTTTGCCTTGGCTTTGAGGATACTTTTTGCTCAACCAGAGGGTTCAGCCACCCTTTGTTATTCTGACTTTTGCTTTCTTCTCTAGCTTGAGAAGCCCTAGATACCAGGATATTGGCTGGGTCTCTCTAGTGCAGGGATTCTTGACTTGGGGTTCATAGACTCAAGGGGACTGTGGATAGATTTTAAGAAGTCCATGAACTTGTATGTTATGTCTTTACTTAAACAGATTTGGCTTCATTTGTAATTCTGTGTATTTCATCTTATGCCATTTAAAAACATTCTACTGAAAATGGGTCCATAGACTTTACCAGGTTAACCAAAAGGGAGCATGACACAAAAATGGTTAGAAACTCCTGTTCTAGTGCTGTCCTCTTGGGCTTAAGATTCCAGGGTTACAATACTTCAGATGTGCAAGTGATTTTTGCTCAACTGATAGACAGCCAATGTGTCTAAACAGAGAGGAGCAGGGGAATGATTGAGGAAGGGGGAGGGAGGAGTGGAAGGGGACGATGGAGGAGCCTGGAACAAAGGAAGAGGCACTAAGGGGAGGCAAGTGATGTTGACTTCATCCAGGAAGCTGGATCCCTGCTTCAGGAGACACTGCTGGCAGCGAGACCCATTCATTATAATATGCAACAATAGTAACTTATCATGTATTGCCTTGTATTGTCAGTAATAATAACTTACATTTATGGAGCCCTCGGCAGCTTTACAAATCATTTCCCCATCTAAGATCTCATTTAATTCTCACCACAGTCCTGATGAGAGGGGGGCAGGGACATTGGGCGGGGGTTCTTGATCCCCATAGTATAAATGAGGAAACTGAGTCTCAGAAAGGTTATATATGACCTAAGGGTCAAAGGAGAGCTGGCAGGGAATTTAAAGGTTAGCCCAACCCCCTCATTTTATCTCCTTCTTGGGGAGATGAAATAATTTCCCCAGGGTTACATAGGCAGCAAATATTAAAGGTGGGATTTGAACCCAGGAACTCTGACTCTGGAACCATGGCTCTTTCCATCACACACTACACTGCCTGTTCCCAAGACTTAGTAAATGATGGGATTCCAACCTTTTCTACTATACCCCACTGACTCACAGTTATTTTTTATGTGAGGTATTGCTCCCCAAATGACAGTGCCTTCCTCCATTCATATATGTCTGGTATCCCAAGTTTAGCCTCATGGTCCAGTGGAAAGGATTTTGGATGGGAGGTCAGGAGACTTGGTTCTTCTCTCGGCTCTACCCCTAATTCACTGTGTGTGGCCGTGGACCAGTCATTTTCCCACTCTGGACCAGTCAGCCAAGATGATCTCTTGAGGTTCCTTACAATTCTGATGGCCTGTGTGCTAAGACGGGGTGTAAGTGCGCAGAGGCACTTTGTGGATTTGGATGGACTCCTGTAGGGAGCTGTCTAACGTGTCTCTCCAACACCCCCTGGCACCTGACACACAGCGCATACCGCAGAGGCTCCGTGAATGTTTGCTGATTTGATGACAATAATAAATTATACTTCCCATTTGTACAGTGCTGTGTACTTTTCAAAGTGCTTTCCCTTGAATTATTGCATTCAATCCTCACAGCAACGTGGGCATTCTCCCCATTTGACTGAGGAGGAAAGTGTTTGAGGGGCTGTCGTGTGAAAGAGGGATTAAGCTTGTTCTACAGGGTCCCAGATGGCAGAACTAGGAGTAGTAGGGGGAAGTTGCAATGAGGCAGGTTTCCAGCTTGTTATAACATGGGAAAGCTTGCTGATGATTAGAACTCTCTGAAAGGGCATCTCAGGAACCAGTGGCATCCTGGTTTTCAAGCCGGTGTGGATAGCTAGTCAGGGAGGGTATCGACGGATGGCCTCTTAGGAATGAAAGAAGGTGGCAGGATCATAGCTCTTAAACTGGAAAGGACTTTAGAGGTTGTCTAGTCTGAACCCCCATTATACAGATGAGGAAACTCATAGAGAAGGCCCAAGGTTATACATGTAGTAAGTGACAGAGTCAGGATTCAAACCCAGGTCCCATGACTCCAAATCTACCTTTCTTTCCACTGTATCATGATGATTGTATCATGATGACTAGATGGGCTCTGAGAGGCCTTTCAACTTCTTTGATACTGGAGTTCTATGAAACGGAGGCTTCAGAGAAGGGAAACTGTTTTCTCTAGGCAACACAGTGAGTTGGAACCTGAGGCTTTCTGACTCCTGGTCATCGTGAGTGAGACTGTTGAGTTATTTAGCTAGACATTTGACAAGGGGTGAAGAGGCGTTGGATTTAGAGATAGGAGAGAGTTATTGCAGGTATCCTTAATATAGCCCTGATGGGGCTGGGGATGGTTGTGTGAGATGTTTGTAGCTAACACATCCTCAGATCCATATTCTGGAGGAAATCTGAGAAGAGGAAGGGGCATAAGAAAAGAAGGAAATAATTTAAGTGCCTACCATAGGTCAGGTACTTTTTTTTTTTAATAACAAATTTTATCTAATTTGATATTCACAACGACCCTGAAAGGTAAGTGCTATTATTATGATTTGCATTTTACTGAGAAAACTGAGGCAAACAGCAGTTGAGTGATTTGCCAAGGGTCCCATAACTAAGAAGTGTTGGAGGCCACATTTGAACTCGGGTCTTCTTGATTCCAAGTCCAGATCTCTATGGGATCTCCGTAGGCAAGTTATTCCATTTCAGCCTGGGTTTCTGAGCCTTTTGTCATCTTCCTGGTTAGGGAAGTATTTAATGACAACTAGCAGTGGGGTTTCAAGGACACAGAGAAGGCTTCTCCCCCTCCCCCAAAGAAATATCTTTATCACCTCCTTGACTCATGTCTAGAATGCCTTTGGAATAAGGCTTTGAATCCTATAAAAATTCAAGTCTCCCTAAGAGAGGTGATATTTTCTAGCATTATCAGTGATTTCCCTTTAGTGTGTGTGACTGAGTTTATGGGGAACATGGAATAGAATGTCAGAATTGGAAAGAGACCTTACTACCACTTTTATAGCAGGGAGGGATCTCAGATGTTATCAGCTCCAAACCCCTTATTTTACATAGGAGGAAATGGAGTCCCAAAGAGGGAAAAGGACTTGCTCCAAATCACCCATGGAGTAAGTAGCTTTGTTAGGATTTAAACCCTGGTTCTCTGACTCCAATTCCAGTCCTTTTCATTGTGCTTTCTACACAAGCAAGAGCTTGCTCTCATTTCATAGAGAAAGAAACTGAAGCTGAGAAAGGGAAAGTGATTTTGCACCCTCCCTTCTCTCTCTTTCTCCCCCCAACCCCCAGGTCCTTAGCCTAATATTCTCTTTTCCTGAGAGCAGATTTTGATTAGGGTAGAAGAAAGCCTAAAAAGGGAATATGGGCCCTGTTTCCCTGAGAAGAGAGGGAAGGGGCAGGCTTTGGGTCAAGCAAGTAGGCCACATCACAGTTTTGCCCAGGAGGGGTTCTAGACTTAGATTTGTCTTACTCCAGACCAGAGAGGTTTATCTGTCTTCTACTATTATGATTTCTTTCCCCCTTCCCAGTCCCATAAGTCCCATATATTAGAGCCTAGGAGCCAAGTGCTTTGGCAGAGAAGGATTTCAAAGAGGCAACTTCCATGAATAGGGTTCATAAACTGGAGCAAGGGAATATGTGGAATAGGGAATGAGAATGAATAGACCCTGGAATAACCCAGAGGGCCAAGGGGAAGAAGCCATGGTTCTTTAGAAAGAAAACTGAACTGGGGATCGTGATCTTGTGATTTAGAGCCTTTCAACTTCCTCTAAAAACAGAGCTGTAACTAATGTGGGCTGAACAGGGCTTTACCCAGATTGCTGACACCTATTCTTCATCCTGCCATGCCTTGCTTCCTGGTCTTCTAATAGCAAATGGGTCGCTATACCCAGGATCCTATTACTGAGGCACCCCTCTCCAGGGTCCAAGACTGCCTCCAAACCCTGTGGAGATGAGGGCTAGACTCCCTGGACCCACTGAAATGACTCCTATGGTGGATCTGTCCTTTGTATCATTGTAAACACCCCACCAGTGAATTGTCCCCAGGCCCAATTACTAATCTATTGGGCGAAACCCCTTCGAGTCACAGAGGAGTAAGCTGAAGTTCACATTTGGTGAACTGACTTGCTCAAGATTGCACATGTAGCAGAGTGAGTCTTCTATTTCCTTATCTGAAAATGAGGAGGTCAGACTAGATGGTTTCTAAGGGTCCCCATAACTATAAAGTACATTAACCTGTCATTCCAAATCCAGTAAGACCTTTGTTTTAGTCTAGGCTGTACTATTAACACTCTGTTTATTTTGGCAAGTTGCTTCTCCTCTCTGGAGTTGTTCTTGGTACAGAACATCCTATTTCCTACCTCCATACCTTTGCCTCAGTGGTTTCTCATGTCTAGAATGTGTTATCTCCTCAACCTGGACTGATAGAATCCCTAGCTTCCTTCAAAACCCAGCCCGTTTCCTACAGGAGGTCTTTCCTGATCCTTGCAGTTTTTAATCAGACAGTCAGTCAATAAGCATCTATTCTAAGCACCTACTGTAAGCCAGGCACTGTGCTGGGGATATAAAGAAAGGCAAAAGACAGTCCCTACTCACAAGGAGTTTCTAGTCTAATGGGAGGAGACACCATATAAACAACTATGTATTGACAAGATATATGGGGTGTTTCATGTAGGTTGAGAACAAACACAAAAACCTAAAAACGTTTTTAGAAATAATTTATTAAGTTGATCTGGTGGAGGGGAGAGCTGGAAAAAAGTGTGACTCCCCTTTTGAGGAGAGGTTTATATCATACAGAGTCCAAACAAGGGTATAAGGACAAGCAGCTGTGTGGCCAGCACATAGGACAGGTTGCTTGGGCTATATATGCATATATATGTATATGTATGTGTATGTATATGTACATATACATACACACATATATGTACGTGTATCAGCAGGTAAGCAAAAGCATCCAATAAAATTTGGACAAAGCTAAAGCTGTTGGGTGGACCCAAAACACAAGCTTTTTGAGTGGTTTTGAGTTCTGAGATCAGCATGATGCATGGTTTTGGGTTAGACAGTTTCTAGTCACATAAAGCTAGGTTCAAACAATATAAATGAATAACAACATATTTTCCCCACACTCAAAAAAATCTTAGTGCGTTTTTGCACTAAGTGCATTTAAGACTAAGACTTCTTGGGATGCTTGATCTATAGGATAGATTGGAGATAGTCAGTAGAGGGAAGGCATTGGGTAGGGAGAGTGTTCTTGTGGAAGATGGGAGCCAAGAGATAGAGATGAGGAGGAAGAAAATTCCAGATATGAGAACAGTCAGTGAAAACACCTGGATTCAGGGATGAAATGTCTTGTCCTTAGGAAGAGCAAGGAGGCCAGGGACATTGGATCACAGAGCACGTGTGGTGCAGGAAAGTGTAGGAAGGCTGAAAGCAAGGAGGGGGGAAGGTTATGAAGAGCTTTGAATGCCACGTAGAAGAGTTTATATTTAATCCTGAGTATAATAGGGAGCCACTGGATTTTGTTGAATAGTGAAATGACATGGTCACATTTGTACTTTAGGAAGATTGATTTAACAGCAGAGTTGAGGATGGACTGGAATGGGGAGAGACTTGTGGCCAGGAGACCAACCCTCATGCTACTGCATCATTGCATGTATAAGATGATAAGCATGGAAACAATGAACATGAACTTGGATAGACTTTGAGAAGCAGTGGAGGATAGAAGGGCTGGCATGCTGCGGTCCTTGGGGTCATGAAGAGTTGGACAAGAAAATGATAAGGGCTTGAACAGGGTGGTGACAGAGTCAGAGGAGAGAAGGGGTCATGTGTGAGAGATGTTTGATGATGAGAAATGAGGGAAAACTGATGGGATTTGGTAACAGATTGGACAGCAGTGGTTCTCAACCTGTGGGTTGCGACCCCTTTGGGGGTCAAATAGGGTCGCGTAAGACCATTGGAAAACACATATTTCCGATGGTCTTAGAAACTGAGACACCGCTCCTCTATCCGTCTCCAGGCGGGTCTGCCCACATGCAGATATACCCACCTATGAGTATTAAAGGGTCGAGGAAGGTTGAGAACCACTGGGATATGGGGTATGGGAGAGTGACGCTGAGTTTGGGAGCTGAGGGTGACTGGGAGTACATGAGGGTGGTGCTCTTGACCAGAAAGTTCAGAATGAGGAAGGGTTTTGGGGGAGATAATGAGTTCAGTTTTGGACATGTTGAGTTTAAGATATGTGAGATATGCAGTTCAAGAAGCTTATAAGCATCTGGAGATGTAAACCTGGAGATGAGGAGAGAAGTTAAGGATAGAGGAGTAGGTTTGAGAATCATCAGTATAAAGATGATAATTGAATGCATGGGAGGCGAAGAGACCACCAAGTGAAGTAACATAGGGGGTTACAAGGACACTCTCTCCTTGAAATTTTTTTTGACCAAATTACTCATGGACCTGGTCCCCCGAGTAGAATGCAAACTCCTTCAGGGCGGGACTGTTCCTTTTTTGTCTCTGTATCCTTAGCAGCCTTGTACTAGGTCTTATAGGTACCAGGTGGCAGGTGCTTAAGACAAGTGCATTGGATTGAGCTCTTAGGTGGATTCTGCTCTGCTTTTCAGTACAGGTTCTTCCTTTCTACCCCTCCTTTCCCAAGACATGTGCCTTGGGGTGTTGTGCCCTGGGTTGGCCTGGGGGATTGCCAACTCTCTCTCTCTCTCTCTCTCTCTCTCTGAAGATGGGAAAATTGGTCTAAGAAGCAATTGAGTGAAATGAAAGCGGAAGGGGAATTCAGAAGCAGACACATGGGGTGTTGCAAGCTTGGCAAATAGAGGCTAATTATCATGTAGTTGAAAGGGAAAGAAGGGAGCAGAGGCATTTGGCAGCCTCTGGAGAGACCCCAGAGGGCCCTTCATTAGAAGGCTGGGCCTGCTTCTGGGGCCAGAGCACCTGGATGGGCTAGGGCCAACTCTCTCACCCTTCTTTAGTCTCTGGGGAGGGATGTTGAAAATACTGATTTTTTGGAGAAAATATGGCTATGTTTTCCCTGGGGAGTGCAGAGCCTAGAGGCTACATGCTCTGTGGAGCCAATTTCTGGGTTCTGGGATCTATCCTTCCTCTCTCCTCTGCAGAGTAATTTCTGGGATTTAGTTTATCATCTGTGAAATGGGGACTTTGATTAATTACTGTTCCCCCCCCCCCCCTGCACCTTCCTCCTTCCTTCTCCATATTCTCCTTCTGGAACAGGAAGGAGGTTTAAAATACATGGGTTAAAAAGCAATCTGTAACAGTCTCTTTGAAGCCATTAAAGTGAGATTTGGGCAAACAAAGGAGGTCCCAGAACAGACAGGAGACAGTGGGATGTGGTGAAAATCACTGGATTTGCAGTCAAAATACCTGTGCTCGGACCCAAGCTCTGTGAAGTGCTCCTTGAGTCAATAAGTTGTTTAACCTGACTGGGTTTCTGTTTCCTCCATTGTGAATGGATAGGGTCAAAGTGTATGCCCTCGGAGCTCTAAAGCTGATGATTTCTCTGTGAATTACAACTTACTACCTGTGTGACTTTAGGGAAGTCACTAATCACTAAACCTCTATGGGCTTCACTTTCTTCATTTGGAATAATGATGTCTGACTTTCACATAAGGCTTTATACACATCATCTCCTTTCATCCTCCATCCTTATGAGGTTCTTGATCTGTAGGATAGATTGGAGATAGTCAATAGAGGGAATACAGATATCATCCATTTTACAGATGAGGAAACTGAGGCTCAGAGAGGTTAAGTGACTTGACTTGCTCATGTTCACACTGCTGGAGTCAGAAACTGTATTTGAACCCAGGTTTTCCTAAATCCAAATCCAGCATGTTTTTTAGGTTCTCCATGCTTTTTGGTTTTCAGTAAATCTTCCCATTTAGCCTATTTTGTATGAAAAAAAAAACTTTTTAGAGTTTATGCATAGATAACTAGCCATGATAATCAATCAACAAGCATTTATTAAGCTACAAAGGTGTTGGACATACAAAAAGTCAAATGGCTGTCCCCTTTGGGAAACTCACAGGGAATATGCATGGCAGGCAGAGAATAGAATAAAGAGTATGGACTCTGAATCTCAACTCTGGAATTTATGTGATCTTGGGCAAGTCACATAGTCTCCCCAGACCTCAGTTTCCTCATCTGTGAAATGAAGAGATTGGACTAGATGATTACCAAGGTCTTCTCAGGTTCCAGATCTCGAATCCTATAATGTGTAGAATGTGTATATATGAACAAAAATACATAACAAAATATAATAAATAAAAGATAAATACATGATTAGTACACAAGGAAGTTCAAACGACAATGGGCAGTCCAGAGAGGGTCGTAGTCTGAATCAGGGAAGGCTTCATGAGAAAGTGGCATTTGAATTGGGATTTAAAGGAGGGACGTTCTAGGAATAGGTGAACGAGACCATGGTGGGTGTATGAAAGGGTGGCAAGTAGCTAGTTTGGGATGGAGCAGAGGGCATATGATGGGAAGTATAAATGGAAGGACTGAATGTCGGATTAAGGGATATGACTTTTATTCAATAGGCAATAGTAATAATGATTCACTCACACATATACCAGCTTCAGCTCTGTCCTTCTCTGTTCTAAGGCCCCTCTCAGCCCTGACTTCACCTATTCTAAGGCTCCTCCCAACAATATTTGTACTTCCAATGTGTCTGTGTGTGGGAGGAGAGATTCTTTGCAACCCTTATGTTGTCTCTGTATATAGATGTGTGCATAGACACATCACACCCGTGCGTATTGTATCATGTATAGAAGATGTACTCTATATGTCAATATATCACAATATACATGTTACACAATGCATATATGTATGCATACATGTACACAGCACATGTATACACATGTACACACATGCATACCAGGGCTAGCTAGGTGGCACAGTGAATAAGAGCATCAGACTTGGAGTCAGGAAGATGTGACTTCAAATCTAGTGACCCTGGGCAAGTCACTTAACCCCTGTTTGCCTCAGTTCCTCATCTGTAAAATGGGATCACAGTGAAGGAGGAAATGGTGCTCCAATATGTTTGCCAAGAAAAGGTTGAGTTAGACGTGACTGAACAACTACAGCTCGCATATACCACATAAGAGTAACAAAGTATCCTCCTCCCCACAGCCCTGTGGCATTGGTAATACAAGCATTATTATCTTCATTTTACAGATGAAAAAGCTGAGACTCAGAAAGGGGCAGTGACTTGCCTGCACAGCTAGTAAGTGTAGGAAGCAGTATTTACACCCAGGTTGCCTGAGCAGGGCACCGAGCTCTTTATTTTCAAATATTTTATTCATTTATTTAAATTTAAATTTCTTTAAAATATTTTATCATTTTCATCTCCTAGTGATTTTTCTCCTCCTCCTCCTTTTCTTCTTCCTTTTTTTCCTTCTTTCCTAATCCTCGTCTTCCTCCCCTTCTCCCTCATAGAAGCCTCTGATGTAATAATAAGTTCAGTCCAACAAAACAAGTGAAAACGTTGGCCGTGCATGTTCTGCTTGGAGAGTCTACTGCTCCTTTGCCAAAGGGCAGGAGGACGCTTTGCTGTCTGTCCTCTGAAATCATGACTTCATGGTATTGATAAGAATCCTGAATTCTTTCACTGATTTCTTCCTTTTGGTCATTGTGGTCACCGTGGATATTGTTGTCCTGGTTCCTCTCTCTTCTCTCAAATTCTTTCCCCCTACACCAGATACTGGAGTATTAGCCATAAGGATGTGATACAACCAGATCTATGCAAGATACAAAAGAACCATCTCATACTGTGGCTTTTATTCTCCTACTGCAGCTGGCACATGACTGGGCACATGGTGGGTGGGTGATAAAGACTTGTTGAATGGATGATTGATTGGACTGACAGCTCTGGCTCCTCCTTGTTCTGTAGGCTGTTGCAAGGATCAGTGAAACAGCATTTGTAAAGGTGTAAGAAAGACGGGCCTGGGAATAACATGCTAGGAGAGAGGAAGGGGTTGCCTCGGGCAGCATCAGAAATCAAGTTGGGTTTTATTTTCAGTCTAGTCTAATCCAATGTTTAGACTAGGTTTAGGTTTTTGAAGGCAGGGACTCTGTGTGTGTGTGTGTGTGTGTGTGTGTGTGTGTGTGTGTGCGTGCATGTGTGTGCGTGTGCGTGTGTGTTTTTCATGTCGGTAAACAAAGGCTTTACTTAGCACAGTGCCATGAACATAGTAGGTACTTTAAAATGCGTGTTGAATTAAATTGAAGGGAGAGGCTGCTTGTAGGAACTGGGAGATAATGAAAGCTTTGAAATTTGGCTTTACTGCGGTGACTCAGTCAACTCCTTAACCAAAGCAAGAGATTTAGGTCAGATTTAAGGAAAGAGAGTGAGGGTAACTGAGGGATGTTGTGGGTTGTCCCTGAGAACTCTTACAAAATAGGGCACATGCCGCCCCTGCTTCCTTCTCATTCTGTCTGAGATGTACTTGGGAGAAGCTTGAAGTGGGGTGGCTGCTGAATGCATTATTTCCATGAGGACAAACAGGGAAGTAGGATGGTTAGGAATCTTACCTATAGGAACCTTTGCCCTAATCTGTTGGAGAAGGAAATGGCAAACCCTTACAGTATCTTTGCCAGGAAAACCCCGTGCACAGTGTGATACACAGGTCATAAAGAGTCAGACACAACTGAATGACTGAATGGCAACAACAACCAATCCAATAGGAGAACTGGGAAATTTTATTTTGGTGAGAGAAACAAGCAAATGAGATGGTTGGAGCCTTGTTTTAGAAAGAGAACAGGGAGAGAGATGACAATTTAGCATATCATTTCAACAGGAAAAACAGGGATAGCTCAGTAGAAGAAACAAAGAATTAGGATGTTGGTATATCCTTTTAATTGGAGAAAAAGGCAACAGAATATAGTTTATCCTTAGTCTATGCCTGCCTCAAAAAAGGAGAAAAGGGGTTTTAGGTGTCCCAAAGAAGAGGTGAGCTGGTGTCCCCCTTTGTCCTGTCTGTCTCCCAACTCCAGTGCCAAGTGTGGAGCCAGAGACCAATAAAAAGACAGAAGACTTTGGCTTTGGGATCAAGACTGCACTAAACAGGGATAAGGGAGAAGAGCCTGGCCCTGCCTGAGCTAAGCCTTCAGTGTTCTGTGGCCTTGGGGTTCACAACTGACCAGAGAAATGAAGTAGTTAGGGGCACTCCTGGGCCACATGGTGATTCTTCTAATCTCTTCACAGGGGCTGCTATTTAGTCTGGATCAGTGTGGGTGTGAATCCCTTCAGCAAGATTAATAACAATAATGATAGCTAATATTTCTTGTAAATATTCATTCATTTCATTTAGATTGTCAGATTTATTGGCATATAATTGGGCAAAATAGCTCCTAATAGTTGTTTGATTTTCCTCTTTATTGGTGGTGAATTCACTTCTTTCATTTTTGATGCTGGTAATTTGGTTTTCTTCTTTCCTTTTTTAAAAATCAAATTAATCAGTGGTTTATCTTTTTTATTGTTTCCCCCCCAACAAAACCAGCTTTTAGTTTTATTTATTAGTTTAATGGTTTTCATACTTTTAGTTTTATCAATCTCTCCTTTGATTTTCAGGATTTCCAATTCGGTGTTTAATTGGGGATTTTAAATTTGTTCTTTTCCTAGTTTTTTAGTTGGATGTCCAATTCGTTGATCTGTTCTTTCTCTATTTTATTGATATAAGCGTTCAGAGATATAAATTTCCCCCTAAGTACTGAATAACTAGTATTTCTATACATATTTGCCTATCTCATTTGATTCTCATGGCAAGTATGTGAGTTATGTTAATAAATATTATTATGTGTTATTATGATCCCTATTTTATAGAGGAGGAATTTGAGGCAGAAGGAGATTAAGTATAGTGTCACAGCTAGTAAGTATCTAAGGCAGGATTTAAACTCAGGATTATTGAGACAAAGTGCAACACTCTTTCCACTCTACCATCTAGCTTCCTTGCTTTATCCTGGCATTCAAGACCCTCTAAAATCTAGTGCCAAAACATATTTCCAACATCATAACAGTAATAATGATATTAATTTAAGCCTATATTTATATCATATTTTAAGGGTCTTCAAGTGCTTTTCTCATACTGACCTTTAGTGGAAGGTAGTTTGTATCTATTTTATTGGTGGAGAGAGGCATTTTGTTATAGAGGATAGAGGACTAGTTATTTCGATAGACTGGGCATGGGGTGAGGAGGACCTGTAGCAGAGAAGGGGCACATTAGTGAGATGTTGCAAAGGTGACCCTTTTTGGCAACGGATTGGATATGGGAGTGGGGGTGGGATAAGAAGTTGAGGATGACTCCTGCGCTGTGAGCCTGAGGTCACCTATTTCAGTTCCCTCATTTTACTGATGAGGAAAATAAAGTTCAGATTTGCCTAAGGTCACACAGGCAGAAAGTAGTAAAGTCAAGATTCAAACTCAAACATCTTTTTCACTACATCATGTAGATGTGTTTTAATGGAAAGGAGGGAGGGGGAAGGGAATAAGCCTTTATATAATTACCACTATGTGCCAGGCACTGTGCTAAGTGCTTTACAAATATTTTCTCTTTTGAACACAACAACCACCCTTGGAGATAGGTGCTGTTTTTATTCCCATTTTACAGTTCAGGAAACTGAGTCAAGTAGAGGTTAAGTGACTTTCCTAAGGTCACAGAATTAGTTTATGTCTGAGGCTGGATTTGAACTCAGCTCTTCCTGACTGACTATCCACTGTGCGTGGCACCTAGCTGCTCCAAAGGAGTTTTGGTCTTGAAGTTAAGACAATGGTTTCCACATCTTAGCTCTACTACTGATTAGCTGAGTGGCCTTGGGGAAATCAATCTTTCTGAATTTTAATTTCCTCATTGGCAAAAGGGTGATAATCATATCTCAGAAGTAGTGTTGTGTGAAAATCACTTCACAGACTTTAAATGTATATTATTGTTTGTTGAGTGACTGGGTACTGCCCTCAGGGATGTAAAAGTCATTTCAGAATCAGCTGCCTGTAAAGCTAAGCCATTGACTAGCTAGAGCAAAGGCCAAACTACCCATTGAATCAGAACAAAGACAAAAATTAGAAGAAGACGCTATGTACAACTACAATAACTTCAACCTTGTCTATTCAAATAAGCCCTTGATGTTGCAACACAGGAAATGCAAAAAAAAAAAGCAAATACATTGACCTTGGTTATCACCATTTCCTAACAAAGCTTAACTGATATAAAGCAGTCACCACAATGAGGAGGCCATGAGACCCCCCAAAAAGCCAAAAACACCTGGTTTCCTTGCTAAGTGGAGAAATATGGCATCAAGAGCAACACTGGTTTAGAATGCAGACTCATTTGTAAGATGTTATGGAGGAAGGTGTTAGAAGAGTGTGAAAAGTATCATTTCATAAAAGTCAAGAGCCATAGGAGTGAAAACAAGTCTAGGCATGGAACCCAAATGAGCTGTGTCATCCTGCAAATATTTGTAGATAAAACTGGCAAGAGACCAATAATTAGGTGAAAAAAGGAACAAATCTGTCAACATTTCTATAAGTCTATTTTCATTGTCGATGACGGTGAAACTGCCAGCGTTTAGATCCCGGTCTTTGAGTTCCAGATGCACTGAGGAAAGAGAAATGGCACTTAAACTAAAACGAGGGAAGAGAAGCCAGACCAGACTGAGCACACAATGAGCACAGCCACGTTGGGGGTGATACAATCTCGAAAACACTTAAGGATCATTTTACAAGATGTCTCACATTGGGGATGATACCCAAAGAGTGCAAAAAAATCATGAACGTTATTATTACCTAAAAATAGTTGAGAGGACATCAGAAACAGATGACTCATGTCCACTTTTGAAAGCCAAGGGACCTTTTTCATCTGACTTGCAGTTGAAACCTCCTATAATATAATGTCTCCCTCCTGTTAGAGAGGGAGCTTCTTGAGAACAAGGCTGTTTTTTTTCTTTTGTATTTGAACCCCTAGTGTTATCGCCATGCAAGTGTATATAGTAAACACTTAATAAATGCTCACTCCTTCATTTTCCTGTTTATGAGAGTAAACTATGTATGCAATTGCAAAAATGAACTACATGTGCAATATTTTGTTGAAAATATTAGAAGAGAACAAATAAGTTTTCATAAACTACTTTTCATAGCATATCACATCTTTATAGTTCCATAATTGACTGAAAAGAGGTAGAGAATAAAGATCTTGCTATGTTTATTGTTTAGTGCTCACAAAATGAAAAATTGTCATTATAGCAAAATGTAGCCTTCAAGGTTTTCTCTTGCAACAAAGAGCCTCTGGTATATGTAGACACACATACATGTATATATATATATATACACACATGTATATGCACATATGCATTTATATGTATATGTATGTGTATATATCTATATCTATACAGAGAGATCAATCCTTGAGAAATGCAACCATATAGATAATTCTTTTCAAGGGAGGCGTAAAATAAGGGGATGTATGCTTGAGGCTTGATCAGTGTTTGTCACTGATATGAGGGAATGTTCTACCCAGGGTCATATTGGAACAGGGATTTCCATCCTTGATGAGATCCTCCAGATGCTTCTGTTTGTGAGTGATACTGGGCTGATTTCAATAAGCTCCAAAACATTGCTGGACCTTCTTGGTGATGTTCATGTTTACTCAAAAGAGATTAGCCTTACAATCCATAGAAGACAAACCAATTGAATAAAAAAATGCCTGTGTATCAATGATGCAGTATTCACAATGCCTATGGTAACTATAAATGTGCTGATATGGTTATTAATCACAAAATGTAACAGGCTATCTACATGGGGGACATAGCTAGAACATTTATTCAAATACTAGAAACCCGAGTCCCCAAATCAGAAAATCAAAGCTATCACAATAGCCACAGAGTTGGCACACGTAGTTAATGCAGTAAACACCCACATTCTCAAGCCTTCAAAACAGAACAGGCTACCTCAGGCAAAGATCCTCCTCTCATCACTCACAGCAACTGCTCAGCCTCCATGCAGCTTGCTCCCAGCAGCTCTGGCCCCCTGAGGCTCCCGTCCCCAGAAGTCCTCAGCAGGAGTCTTTAGAAGAAGTTCTGGCTGTCTCAAAAAAAAAAAAAAAGGAGTTTGCACAACCACTGCCAATTGCAGTCACCTCCCTGGCTCCAGCCCAGCTCCTACTCATTTCTGGCTCCTTCCTGCCCCACCCCTTCCTGCCATGTCAGTAAGTTTGAGGGGCATGGAAGATCTTCAGATCCTATAACCATTACAGCCTGTTGTCTAGATTGTTGCTCCAAGTTAGGTGAGCAGCCCATTGAGTTAGGCCATTGTTAGTGCATATATCTAGGAACTATATTAGTACATATATGTAGATACTATAAATAGTCAATGAGTTTGACTCAGAATTGAAAAGTATCAGACTACGGAAATTGTGCAGTACTTTTGGTAACCTCAAAATTATTCCCTAACACAAAATTAATTTTTTTAAAACTTTTTTTGCAATTATGTAAAACATTTCCATATTAGTCATTTTATACAAGAAGACTCAAATAAAAGAAAAAAATGAAAGAAAGAAAATAAAAAATAGAATGCTTCAGTCTGGATTCAGTCGATATCAATTCTTTTCTCTTGAGATGGATAGTATACTTCATCATTAGACCTTTGGGATTGTCTTGGATCATTGCATTGCTGAGAAAGCTGTCCTTTACAGTTTTCCATTGAACAATATTGCTGTTACTGTGTACAATGTTCTATTGGTTTTGTTCACTTCACTATGCTTCAGGTCATGTAAGCTTTCTACGTTTTTCTGAAATCATCCTGCTTGTCATTTCTTATAGCACAATAATATTCCATTATAATCATATACCACAGCTTGTTTAGCCATTCCCCCAATTGATGGACATCTTTTCAATTTCCAATTCTTAGCCACCATAAAAAGACCTGCTATCAATATTGTTGTACAAACAGGTCCTTTTCCCTCTTTTGTGATGTTTTTGGGATGTACACCTAGAAGTGGTATTGTTAGATCAAAGGGTATGCAGTTTTATAGCCCTTTGGGCATGGTTCCAAATTGCTCTGCAGAATAGTTGGATAAGTTCACAACTCCATGACCAATGCTTTAGTGTCCCAGTTTTCCCACATCCCCCCCAACATCCAACATTTTCCTTTTTTGTCATGTTAACCACTCTGATAGGTGTGAGATAGTACCTCAGAATTGTTTTAATTTGCATTTCTCTGATCAATAGTGATTGAGAACATTTTTTCATATGACCACAGATAACTTTGATTTTTTTTGTCTGAAAACTGCCTGTTCATTTGACCATTTATCAATCGGGGGATGACTTGTAGTTTTATAAATTTGACTCAGCTCTCTGTATGTTTGAGAAATGAGGCCTTTATCAGAGATATTTGTTTTTTGTAAAAAATCACTTTTTTATTTATTTGCTTTTACTGTACAACATTCAATTCCACAATCCCTTAAGTTCCAAATTTTCTCCCCCTGCCTCTCCCTCCCACCATGGTGACATGCAATCCAATATAGGTTCTACAAATATCTTCACATTAAACATTAGTCAAGTTGTAAAGAAGAATCATAACCACTGGAGTGAACAATGAGAAGAAGGAGCAAAACAAAAAAGAGAGAGAGCAAGTAGTTTGCTTCAGTCTGCATTCAGACTCTGTAATTCTTTCTTTGGATGTGGATAGCCTTTCTGTCATGAGTCTTTTGGAGTTGTCTTATAGTATTGCATTGCTAAGAGGAGCTCAGTCTATCAAAGTCAGTCATCACAGATACGATGTGTCTGTAATTGTGTATAGTGTTCTCCTGCTTCTGCTCTCCTCGCTCAGCATCAGTTAATATAAGTCTTTCCAGGTTATTATGAAGTCTGTACTATCTATGATACTTATTGCAAAAAGTTCTCCCAAGTTTTTACTTTCCTTATAATTTTGGTTGCATTGGTTTTGTTTGTGCAAAACACTTAAATTTTATGTAATCAGAAAGATCTATTTTACATTTTATAATGCTCTCTATATCTTCTTTGGTCCTAAGTTCTTCCCTTATCCATAAATCTGACAGATAAACTATTCCATGCTCTCTTAATTTGCTTTTGGTATCCCCCTTTATGTATAAATCATGTACCCATTTTGACCTTATCTTGGTATACCACAGAATTCTTTGAATACCAAGAGGCAGCTAGGTGGTGCAGTGGATAGAATTCTGGTCCTGTAGTCAGGAAGACCTGGATTCAGATTGACCACAGATGCTTTCTAACCATGTGATCTGGTGCAAGTCACTTAACCTCTGTCTCAGTTTCCTCACCTATAAAATGGGATAATAATAGCATCTACCTACCTCTTGGAGTTGTTGTGAGGATGAAATGAGATCACATTTGTAAAGCATTTAATCAATCAACATTTATTAAGCGCAGTTTCAGGCACTGTGCTAAGCACTGGGGACAGAAAAAGAAGCAGAAGGCAGCTCCCTTAAGGAGCTCCCTTCTAATGAGGGAGACAGTGAACAAACAAATATGTACAAACAAGCTATACTCAGGATAAATAGGAAATAATCAGCAGAGAGAAGGCACTAGAATTATGAGAGTTTGGAGAAGGCTTCTTGTGGAAGATGAAATTTTAGCTGAGACTTAAAGGAAGCCAGGGGAGCAGGTAGAGATGAGGAAGGAGAATATTCCAGGCATGAAGGAATGCCTGGAGCCCAGAGATGGAGTATCTTGTTCATGGAACAGCAAGGAAGCCAGTGTCACTGGATCCGAGTACATGTTGGGGTATAAGGTATAAGAAGACTGGAAAGGTAAGAGAAGGCTGGAATATGAAGGGCTTTGAACATAGAACAGAAGATTTTGTATTTGATCCTGGAGGTAATAGGAACTACTGGAATTTATTGAGTAAGAGGGTGATACGGTCTAACCCGTACTTTAGGAAAAATTACTTTAGTGGCTAAATGGAGAATGGATTGGAGTGACGAGAGACTTGAGGTAGGAAGACTCACCGGCAGGCTACTGTGATAGTTCAGGCATGAGGGTCCAGAAACCAGAGTGGTAACAGTGTCAGAGGAAAGACGGGGGTGCATTGGAGAGATGTTACAAAGGTGAAGTCGACATGTCTTGGCAACATATTGGATATGGTTGAGGATGACTCCTAGATTGGGAGCCTCAAGGACTAGAAGGGTGGATGGTGTCTGCTACAGTAACAGAGAATGTGGAGGGAAGAGGATTTAAGGGGAAGGATAATGAGTTCAGCTTTAGACCATGTTGAGTTTAAGATGTCTACTAGACATCCAATTTGAGATATCCAGAAGGCAGTTGGAGATGTGAGACTGAAGGTCAGCAGAGAAATTGGGGCAGGAAAGGTAGATTAGTCAGCATAGAGGTTGTCTTAGATCCATGGGAGTTGGTGAGGTCACCAACTGAAATAGTAGAGAGGGAGAAGAGAAGAGGGCCCAGAACAGAATCCTGTGGGATAACTATGGTTAGAGGACATCATCTGGAAAGGGATCCACCAAAGGAACAGTCAGATAAGAAGGAGGAGAACTAGGAGGGAGTGGTGTCCCAAAAATCTAGAGAGAAGAGAGTGTTAAGGAGGAGAGAGTGATCAGTAGTGTCAAAGGTTATGCAGAGATCAAGGAGAATAAGGACTGAGAAAAGGTCATTGGATTTGGCAACTAAGATCATTAGTAACTTTGGAGAGGGCTGTTTCAGTGAAATGATAAGGTTGGAATGAAAAAAAAGAGAAGGTAGATGCACATATCATAGATTCCTTTTTTTGTTGCTTTTTGGAGGGGAGAGGGCAGGACAATTGGGGTTAAGTGACTTGCCCAAGATCACACGACTAGTAAGTGTTAAGTGTCTAAAGCCAGAGTTGAACTCAGGTCCTCCTGACTCCAGGCCCGGTGCTCTATTCACTGCACCAGCTAGCCACCCCTCATAGATTCCTTTTTTTAAGGTTAGCTCTAAGGGGCAGAAGAGATATTGGATGACAGTAGGGTGGAAGGATCAAGTTCCTGGCACATAGTAGGTACTTAATAAATGTTTGCTTTTCTCTTTTCTTCCTTTCTTCAATATTTATCCAGTGATGCTGTGTGGTTGTGAATCTTGGAACATTAAAATCTCTGAAGAAACAAGGTTGTAGGTCAATGAAGAAGACAGACTAGTCAAAAGTAGGCTGTAGTATATTTACTGTGATAGTCTGGACATGAGAAGGGGTGTCAGTCAGTCGGTAAGCATTGGGTATGGTGCCAGGTACTATGCTAAGTGCTAGGATATCAAGAAGGGTAACGACAGGGAGAGAGGATTAAAAGGAAGGTTGGCCAGTTATGCACTGAGAGTAAAGCATGACAGGACAGTGTGAATACTCTTCTAGTGCTCCAGTCCCTCAGGGAAGATTCTTTGTGGAAGATCTGTGGGAGACAGGCCTTTCTCGGGATGAGCTACCGTCTGTAATAGGTCCCTGTTCTTTCTGCTCAGGACTCAGCATCTGCATATTTAGTAGCATCCAATTAAAACGTTTAGACTTTGGGCCCCCCTGAGGGTGTTAAGATATAATTCTTGATTTTCGATTCTTGCCAAAGCCAATACCTCTTTATGTAGTTGGTTCTCAGAGTTACTAATGAATCCTTATAAGGAAAGAGGGAGGAAAATAAGCATTTATTAAGTATCTGCTGTTGTGCTGGACACTGTGCTAAGAGCTTTACAAATACCATCTCATTTGATCCTCACAACAACCCTGTGAAGGTAGTGCTGTTATTATCCCCATTTTACAGTTGAGGAAACCAAGGCAGGCAGAGTTCAATGACTTGCCCAGGGTCATACAGTTAGTAAGTGTCTGAGGCCAGATTTGAATTAAGGCCTTCCTGACCACAGAACCAGTGGACACAGATCTACTGAACCACAGAGCTGCCTGTATACAGCCTGTTACAGAATTAAGCTTTGTGGTCTTGAGACCACCCTGACAGTCTCTCCTTGAGGGAGGCTGTAGCTCATGGAATGTATACATGGAAACCATTGTTATAAGGTTAGGCCTGATGGTCTTGAAGCCATCATGACAGTCTTTTATTAAGGGAGGCTGGAAGCCTATAGAACATACTCATGGAAAATACTGAAAGTAGTGTTTTTCAGTGGTTAGGATGAGAACCCCATTCTCAGATGGGCAGTCTAGAGCATACTCTCCCTTCCAGCAGGAGCACCCCTTCCTGTCTTTGTGCTCCCCAACACAGCACTGTCCTTCTGTGAGTTGTCCTCTATGTGAGTATGTATGCCTGAGTTCTATGTTGGGTCCCCTTTCCCTTTCTCCCTTTGTCCTTCTGCAATACCATTTTGCATTGTTTCATATGTTATTCTTAGAACCCTAACTCATTAAGAGGTTGCTTTCTCCGTGTTTCTGGACAGACCACGGGCCTTTGCTTAGAAATAAACCGGGTACCCAGACAAGGACTTAATCTGTTGAGAGCCACACGTATACAGAGTAGGGGACTGTGAGCCCAGTAGTAGAAAGCAAGGGTCAGTAGGGGAACACCGTATGGCAGAGGACTGTTACAAAACACAGCCACATACAGAGAAATAGTTATCTTATAATACCTTATGCTTTAGTAACATTTTGGTTTCCTGAATGGGTATATCTGATTAAAATGGTCTGACACCAATGGTATGTTGCTTCCATTTTTCCTATTTCCTTTGAGATATCATAAGTTTCAAAGGCCAGGGTCATTTTATATCCTATAGGTTAGTGGAATGATTTGGTAGGACATTCCTCTAAACACCCTGAGCTCCAAGGTTCTCTCTTGACCAAAGTCTGAAGTCATCATTTAGAGTTTTTTTTAGTGAATATTCACTTTGATGAGACCATACATCAGGTGAAGGAGTGTGTGTGTGTGTGTGTGTGTGTGTGTGTGTGTGTGTGTGTGTGTATGTAGAGAGTAGGCAGGAAGGAGATCTTTTTTTCTTTAGGGGACAGGGAGGTAGCAATAACATTTCTATCTGGAGAACCTGGAAATTCCTAAATGTCAGAGTGCTGGAGTATCCCCACAGAATATCAAGAAGCTATATGGATTGGGTGGGGGGAACGTGAGGATGTAATGAAGGAATCACCTTCCTAATTCCCCCTCCACCAGTCAATGGATAGGATGTATGATTTTCCATTTACCTTCCAATTTATTAAACCAGCATTTTTATGACTCAGACATGTTAGAAGTAAAAATAAGGCAAATTCCACTTCATATTCCAATTGACCTTTAAGCTCAGGGTAGTGGTATGAGGGCTTCTAAGCACCATTGGTAATGAGATGCATACTTTCCTTTTCTTCCTTGAGCTGTGTCTGTGCATGGTGATCTGTGACTGGAGGGGTATTTTTTCCCTCCATTTCTATCTGAACTATTTTTCTTCTTCTCTCTCTTCTTTCCTCCTTTGCCCTCTTTCTCTCCTCTCTCTGCCACTCCAGAGAATCTCTTGCTGTCCCTGACCCTTTCCAGAGGACTTTCTTTTTCTGTATCCTCTATCCTCCATCTTCCTTTGCTTTCATCTTCCATTCATCCTTCCTTCCTTCCTTCCTTCCTTCCTTCCTTCCTTCCTTCCTTCCTTTCTCCTTTTCCTTCCTTCCTTCCTTCCTTCCTTCCTTCCTTCCTTCCTTCCTTCCTTCCTTCCTTCCTTCTTCCTTTCCCTTCCTTCCTTCCCTCCTGCCTCCTCTCTTTTTTCTATTACCTCTCACCTATCTCTTCTCTCTCCTGCTTTCTATCACCTTTCTCCTTTCTCCTCTTCTCTCTCACCTCTTTGCATTTTTCTGTTTCTCCCTCTCCTTTGTTCCCTTGTCCCCTTTTCCTTGATTTGCCTCTCTGTCTCCATGTGTCTGTGTGTCTGATCATCCATTTGTCTGCCTCTCCTTCCCTCCCACCTCTGTCTCCCTTGCCTCTCTAAGTTGGTGGTATTGCTCCTTTAAACACTTGGTGTACAGTGACTTCAGTGAGCAGGGCTGAGTGAAACAGAGAACAAGTAGCTGTTGACATGTACATCTGTTCCTCATCAAGCACAACTCCTTTCCACTTCCAACTCTGCCATATCCCTTCATTAAACCATTTAATAGGAGAGCCTACTCTGGCTCCAGCAACTTGGCTCTAGGAGCCCTGGTAACTTCTGGGTGGAGGATTGCACCAGGCACCAGTCTTAGTGGAGTGGCTGGGTATGAATCCAAGTCAGGATCTTCACTCTCAGACCTGGCTTCTTTTTCATCCTTAGAGAGTAAGGGCTGAGCATGGTTTTGGGGACCTGCCAACTGAAGCCCTTCCCTTCATTTCAGCTAAACTGGTCTTGCTCTTCCTCCCATGTGCCATTACATCTTATGGCTTTGGATAGAGTGCTGAAGTTGGAGTCATTAAGACTTGAGTTCAAATCCTGCCTCAGACACTTGGTTGATGTGTGACCCTGGGCCAGTCGCTTTACCTTTCTCTAAGTTTCCTCTTCTGTGAAAAGGACACAATAATAGCACCTGCTTCCCAGGATTGTTGTGAGGATCAAATGGGATAATATATGTGAAGTGCTTTGTAAACCTTCAAGCACAATACTTATGTTAGCCATTAACTATCGTTGGTCTCCATGCCCTTGTACTAGCCCGTCTCCATGTCTGGAATGTTCTTCTTCCTCATTTTTGCCACTGAGAATTACTAATTTCCTTCAAAAAACAACTATAGTGGCACCTTTTTGAAATCTTTCCTGATCTCCTGCAGTTTCTTGTTAATTTTGGACCCCACCTCCAATTGCCTTCTGTTTTTTGATATCAATTTATAGATGGCACTTGTGACCCAGAGAGGTATTCCCTTTTTCACAAAGGTGCCTTTGCTCTGAGTTCAAGATTCAGTCCTAGGGGAGTTTGACCCCCCCAAAAGAGGGGGTTATGCTTTATCTTGTACTCTTTGGCTCATGCTGACCTCACCCAGGAGTCCTGGGAGAAATCTCTTAAACAGAGGTGTGGTTCAACCAAACTTAGGGATGGTTCGTGTCCAATGTTTTCCTAGAAAGTAAGGTCCCTTCTAGAAAAGTACTCAATTGGCAAAATAGTAGGTATTAGGTATAGGACAGCTATTTATTCCTCCAAAACAAAAATGTTTAAAATACTAAAGACTCATAATTGTGCAATAACATATGTTGAAAACATAAACTTAACTTATCATCTTTTTTATACACTCCTGGAAGAAGTAAAGACTACCAGGGGACATGTGAGCCTGCTGTATGGATATTTCACGTTCACTATCTCAATTGAAATTTGACTAATGGGTAAACTGAGGCAAATCTCTGAGCAAGTTAACATTTATTGGCAGGGGCATGCTGTCTGTCAATAAATGGGTCAGTGACTTGCCTCCATTGATGACAAAGGCCCCAAGCAAAAGGACAGGTTTTGGGGAGTACAATGCAGTACAAAGAACAGAACAGGGTAGATGACATCATGGAATTGAGGGCCACATGACTGATTACAGGGCTTAGGTGCAGGGAACAACATGACTGTTTGGAAGTTTGTTAATGGGGCTAGCAGTGATCCCCCTTCTATCATGAGACTAAGAAGTGCTTATTGTTCTACCTGTAAGAGAGCGGCCCAGACTTTTTGGAAAGCAAGCCATATGTCCTTGAAGGATAGCTCACAGAGTAAAGACATCAGACCCAAGTCCCTTGTATTTACTCCAAATTCAGTTAAATTCCTTGGGTCAAGAGTAGATCAGTGATTAACAGGAGAGCTGGATTTCTACAATTGACCCATTCCAGACCAGTGAATTTCTGAAATAAGTTCAGATGGAGAGAACCATGATTTAAGCAGTTACAGGACAAAAGCAGTTACAGGACAAAATCAATTTAACTGTAAATAGGATCAATAAATAAATAAACAAGTAAACAAATAAATCCTGGATCAATCTTAATCTTCTCACCTTGAATCTGTCTGTCTAAGCAGAAACCCAAGGTCCACATTGTCTGCAAACCAGGAATTTAATTTGCTAAATGACACCCTCATTTTCTGAGAATGGGGGCAGCTAGGTGGTGAAGTGAATAGAGCACCGACCCTGGAGTCAGGAGGACCTGAGTTCAAATTCGGCCTCAGACACATGACACACTTATTAGCTGTGTGACTTTGGGCAAGTCACTTGATACCAATTGCCCTGCTTTCCCCTTCCCCCCCAATACATAAAAAAGAGAAGAGTATATGGTTGGAAGGAGCACTTTTTGTTGGACGATCAGTACTGGATTCAGTGATTCTAGACCTCTTCAGCTCATAAGGTAGCAACTAAGGCTGGACATCCATCTCTTAGCATCACTGTTTGGTCACCTATGCTCAGGGAAAGAAATACAAAACAGAAGAGGCAACCAGAGACTTGAGGTGCAGTCTTAGGATCACCTAGGCAAGGATGTGTTCTTGCTGCCATATGCTCATGGCCATCATAGTTGCTACTGAGGAGAGACAGGGGAGAGAAATTGGTCCCTGTCACCCCTCCCCATGAGGAAATCCAAGGGAGAAAGGGAAAATTGGCAGAGTCAGAAGCAGCATGCTCCAAAGAGACAGATGGAGACTGGCCTCTCATTCTAAAGTTTATTGAGTGGGCAGTTCTTTTTGGGTCAGTTACTAGTCATCTTTGACACAGTTCTTTCTCCCTCCCCTAAACTACTTCCCGTTTCATCATGAGGACAAAAGGACCAATATGGAGCTACTAATAACTCATGTCCTTACAAGGTGCTAAAGAGAATTGGCCCATTGGAAGGGGCCAAGTATGTGGAAGAGAGTTTTTTACAGATGTGTCCATGCTGTTTCCCCTAATACACAGAAAGCTCCTTGAGGGCAAAAACTTTTAAAATTTCTGTTCCTGGCACATAGTAGGCTAATAACAAATACTTGTTGATTGGTTTTCTTTAAGGAAAAAAAAAGACTTTTAGGGGAAGCCAGGTGACACAGTGAATAGAACACTGGCCCTGGAGTTAGGAGGACCTGAGTTCAAATTTGACGTCAGATACTTGACACTTAACTAGCTGTGTGACCTTGGGCAAGTCACTTAACTTCAATCACCTTGCCTTCCCCTCTAAAAAAAAAAAGGCTTTTATTAATGTCATTTTTTATCAATTAGATTTCCCTCTGTATCCCTCCCTCATTCAGGAATTATCCTTTATAACAGAAAACATTTTTCACAAGAAAAATTAGTTAAAACCAAATAACATAAAAAAAATCAGACATTATATTCAGTGTTCCACACCTGTGGACCCTGACCTTTGGAAAGGGGTCAGTGGAAATGTCTTCTTATAGCTCTTCTTTTGGGCCAAGCTTGTTCTTTATAATTTTGCAACATTCAAGTTCTCTTGCTTTGTGGCTGTTCTTTCCATTTACATTGTTATAGTTATTGTGTATATAATTTTCTTGGCTCTTACTTTACTTTGCATCAGTTCATATAAACCTTTCCATGCTTCTTTGTATTGCTTATGTCAGTCGTATCTTACAGCACAGTAATATTTTGTTACATCCACGAGTTACAATTTGTTTAACCATTCCCTATTTGATGTGCATCTACTTTGTTTTGAATTCTTTGCTGTAACTACAAAAAGTGCTGCAATAAATATTTTGATCTATCTAGGGACTTCCTTTATAGCAAGTGCCTCCTTGGGGTATAAGCCCAGCAGTGGAATCACCAGGTCAAAAGTGTAGATATTTTAATCACTTTTTTTGCATAATTACAAATTGCTTTCCAGAACAGTTGTAACAATTCACAGCTTCACCAACCATGTACTAGTGCATCTATCTTTTCAACAAAACGGCATTGGCTATTCCCAGATTTTGTCATCTTTGCTGACTTATCAGGTGAGGGTGAAATCTCAGGGTTATTTTAATTTGCATTTCTCTTATTATTAGTGATTTGGAGTAATCTTTCATCTGGTTTTAACAAGTTTGCAATTCTTCCTTTGACAACTTATCTTTTGAGGAATAGTGAGTGATTGACTCTCAATCATAGAATCATAGATTTAGATCTGGAAGGGATTTGGGAGAGATACCACCACAACTGACTCTCTCAATTTATCTATGAAGAAATAGAGGCAATCAGCTTCCTTCCTTCCTCCCTCCTTCCTACCTTCTCTCTTCCCTTCCTACCTTCCTTTTCTTCTTCCTTCTTTCCTTCCTCCATCCCTTTTCCTTCATTCTGGACTGGCTTACCCTTTTTAGGCACTCTAGTTACCCTCCATTCCCAAGGGCTCATGTTAATACTAAACTTTGAGTGGTGGATACCTGATAGAATTAGCTCTCTGTCTTGGGAGTGCAAGAGATTGGCTACTTTCATCCTCTCCAGCAGCAGGGATTATAGGTGTGTGCTACCCCACCAGGCTGGACATTTAATTTCATTGGTTTGGGGGCCTTCCAGTGAGGAAACCTCTATGACCAATCAAAGTCAGCACCAGCTCTGCAACTTAGGGTTAGAGAGCTAGTTACCTAGTGTACTGATTGGTTAAATGACTTGCCCAGGGTCACACAGTATTATGTGTCAGGTGTGGGAATTGAACCCATGTCTTCCTGACTGTCCCTATTGCCTCAGTGACACTGTATATTGCTTCTCTCCAAGCTATAAGTTAGGGACTGTGTGTGTCTTCCTGAACCTCTCTATCCAACCAAGCACTGTGCTGTGTACACAGAAGGTAATTAATAAATATTTGTTGAACTGAATAGAAGTTAAGGCTGACCTTGATAGTGAGCCAGTGTTGGTCAATCAGCATTTATTAAGCACCTATTGTATGCCATGTGCTCTAAGCACTGGGATACATACAGTCCCTCCTCTCAAGCAGATCACAGTCTAAAGAGGAGAAAATGGGGCCTTTGGAAGGGAAGTTCTAGTGACTTACATTTCTAGAGTTCTTTAAGGTTGGCAAAGTGCTTTTCTTCAAGAACTCTTAGGTAGTACAAATATGATCTCCATCTCAGAGGAGGAAACTCACATTCAGAGATGCAGGGTGACTTGCCCAGGGTCTCACATCTTTGAAGAGCCATAGCTCAGACCCAGATTTGTGCAGTTGTCTGTTTTTACTACAAGTCCAATGTTTTTCTTTCCATTTCATTCTTTTGTCATGAGCCACTTGTCCCCAAGAACAACACAAGAAATAGAGAGGGCCAAAGAGAAAGTGGAACAGATGGGACAGAGTCCTTGCTCTCAGGAAGCTTACCCTCTAGGAAGAAAATCAAGACAAACTTGAATAGCAATTACAGAAAAATAGACTATGGAGTGTGCCAGAGAACTGTGGACAAAATACAGTGACCTTTTACAGGAGAGATGAGGTCGTTCTGCTATGGGGCTGAGTAAGTAGGTCATTCAATCAATCAATCAGCAGGTATTTATTGAGTACAGACTTGTGTGGGCTACAGGGAGAAGAAGAATTCAGTCCAACAATCTATCAAACATGAATTACGAAACTATTCTGGGAAGGAGGAGATGGGGAGAGAAGATGAATGTTGGCTAATTGAAAATAAAATAAATATTTTAAAAAAAAGAAACTACTATGTTCAGGGTACTATGCCAGGCATAGGGGTATGGAGATGGATAATGATACAGGGATTTCTTTCAAGGAGCTCACTGTCAAACAGGTGGATAGAGAAAAAGGTAAGTGAGAAAGATCAGTCTTGGCTGCCAAAGGGCTATGGGAAATTTGAGAAGGGATATGCCCCTTTTGTTTGAATAGGGGGCCTATTAGAGGAGGGGGCACTTTTGTTAGGCCTCAAAGGAAGAGAGGCTGAGATGGAGGAATGGAGAAGTCCATGGGGAGACAGTGTGAGCAAAGATGAAGGAGACCAGGAGAACAGAGGTCTGGAGTCCAATATATCTGGAATATAGACAATATAAAGGGGATAGCATGACTTTAGGCTGAAAAGAGAGGCTGGAGTCAGTCTGTATAAGACCTCAAAGGCCACGATCAGGAGTTTATTCCATTGAGAATGGGGAACAGTTGAAGATTTTTGAGAAGAGAAAAGACATGACCAGAGCCATGCTTTAAGATTACTCTAACAGTGTTGTGGGCAGCTAGGTGGCACAGTGGATAGTGTTGGGCCTGGAGTCAGGAAGACTCATCTTCACAAGTTCAACTCCAGCCTCAGACACTTACTAGCTGTGTGACCCTGGGCAAGTCACCTTACACTGTTTGCCTCAATTCCTAATTTGCAAAATGAGTTGGAGAAAGAAATGGCAAACCACTCCAGTATCTTTGCCAAGAAAATGGCAAGTGGGTTCATGAAGAATTGGACACAACTGAAGTGACTCAACAACAACAAATGTAAGGTAGTTTGGGAGGGAGAGCACTGGCAGTTCAGGGGATAAAGGTTAAGTTACTTACCCAGGGACCCCCAGATAGTAAGTGTCTGAGGTCAGATTTGAACTCAGGTCTTCCTGCCTCCAGGTCCAGTGCTCTCTCAACTGACTAGACAGCCTTTAAAATCCCTTCCAGCTCTAAATCTATGATATTGTGAATCATCTATAAAGGGGGTGATTATTGAACAGAAACAGCTAGGTGGCTGAATGGATAAAAATCTGGGCCTGGAAGACCTGAGTTCAAATTTGACCATAGATACTTATTAGCTGTGTGACCTTGGGCAAGTCACTTAACCTTATTTGCCTCACTCCATTGGAGAAAGACATAGCAAACCAGTTGAATATTTTTGCCAAGAAAACCTCATGAACAGCATTGATGTGCTATGGATCACAGGATCACAAAAAGTCGGACATGACTGAATGACTGAACTACAATAATGACAACTATTGAACCCTTGGGAATATTTGAGAGTCTGAAGGGAGAGAGTTGAATGAAATGGGCCTAGGATTGGGCCCTGAATAGACACTCATGCTAAGACCAGAGGAAAACAATGTACCAGCAAAAGAGAATGAGAAGGAGCAGTCAGACAGGTGGGAGGAGGGCCAAGAAAGATTATTGTCACAGAAGCCAAGGAAGGAGAGAATAATTAAGAGGAGGGGTTGTTTGATGAAAGCTGCAGAAAGGATAAGGAGGAGAAAGACCAGGAAAGACTCAGTACCTTGGAGAGAGCTATTTCATTAAGTGACTTGGTTCTGTTCTCCAGGACCTTTTGGTCCAGATAGGGAGCCAGGATGTATACTCTTGGAAAAAGTTCAATAATAAGAGAAAGGTTCAAAAGAAATGCAGCATATAAGATGACACAAAGTCATATATGTGTGTGTGTTGGGGGGGGGGTAGTATCAAAGGAGCCCCTGGCTGACAGTACTAGATCACAGAATGTGAGAGCTAGAAGAAGTCTCAGAGATGATCTCATCCAGTTCTCTCATTTTACAGAGAAGGGAAATGAGACCCAGAGAATGGAAAGGACTTTTCCAAGACCAAGTGGGCAGTGAGCGACAAAGCTGGAATTTGAGCTCCAGTCTTCCAATTCCAAGTTTTCTCTCCATTGTACAGTGCTGCCCTTGGAGAAGGCAGGCTGGAATAGCCTTATGAGAGGGGAGGGGGAGAGAGGGAGGGAGGGGGGAGACAGGAAAGGAGAGAGAGAGAGAGAGAGAGAGAGAGAGAGAGAGAGAGAAAGAGAGAGAGAGAGAGAGGTGTGGAGTGAGTTTATAATGTGGGGAAGGGCTAAAGGAGGCAGGAATGTTAAGTGTACTCACTTTTGCTTTTGAAGTGCATCTTCCCCCTTCCCCTTTTTTTTAGTCCAGAGATATGATTCCATTAGCAATAGGAACTCCTGGTAAGGGAACTCCCCCCACCAATGTGGATTGTCAACTGCTCTTCAGTTTTCCATCTTAGAGCTGTCTGGGATGGGACACTGCAAGGTTATGCCACTTGACTAGGGTCACATAACCAGTATATTTCAGAAGTGGGAGTTGAACCCAGGCCTTTCTGATTCTGAACCTGGCTCTTTCTCTACCATACCTTACAGCCTCTCCCTGTCCATTTTTTTAAAAAACGTACTTATCATCACTTCTTCCATGAAATCTTCCCTGAGAAATCATGTAGCCTAGTGTAGAGAGTTCCACTCTTGTGTTCAGGCTTCAAATCCTGCCTCTGGAACTTTTTCTTGGTCTCAGTTTTCTCATCTGTAAAATGGGAACAATATCTTATCTCACTTGACTCAAGATTGTTGTGAGGCTTTAAGTAATATAATGTTATGTAAATTGGATTTCAAGGTCTCAGGAGCTATATAAATGTCAGTTATTATTATCTTCCAATCTTCCTTATCCTTCACTTATCCTTTGTCCTGGCCCTCTCTCATAGACTTATGTGTTACTGGGTATCAGAGTAACCAGAGTTTGTCTTAATCTCTTTCCTAGACTGAGCTTCATGAGGGAGGAGACTGTTTTATCCAAACTTTGTGTCTCCCCAACACCTGGCACAGTATTCTTACACACAGTTGGCATCTAATAAATACTTGATGCATAAAGAAATGAATCATTTGAGTTGGGGCCCTACATTAAAATTCTGACCCTGTTGTGGACTCAGTGAGTAGAGAGGCACCTGCTTTCACTCCACCATCTTGGCTCTGCCCCCTAAGAGGCACCTTTGGATTTCAGTTTCCTGTTCATTCATTTATTATTGGCATATAGTCATTAGGAACTGATTGTGTGTGAGACCCTGTGCTAGGCACTGACACTCAAATGATTCTCCCACTTGCCTTCTTCTCTTCACTCACATGGCATCACTTTCCCTATTCAGGCCCCTGTCATCTCTTAAATGGACAATTGTAGTTACCTCCTGTTGGTCTTCCAGTCTCTCTATTGTCTCCCCTTTTCAATCTATCCTACACAGAGCTGCCAAAATAATCTTCTTAAGACACAGATCTTAGCATGTCACTATTCACAAATATCCAGTGGCTCCCTATTGCTTTTGGGATAAAATGCTGGCTCTTTAGCCTGGCATTTAAAATTTATACAACTTGTCTAAAACATAACTTTCATGACATTTCACATTATTCCCCATAATACATTTTATGTCTTAGGGAAATTGGCTTTCATGTAGACTGTCTTCTCCATGCCTGAAACCTGTTCCTTTCTCAGTACTGCTTCTTAGAAGAACTGACTTTCCTTCATTTTATTTTATTTTTTGGAAGGGAGAAGGCAGGGCAGTTGGGGTACAGTGACTTGCCCAAGGTCACACAGCTAGTAAGTTTCTTTAAAAAAAATTAATTAATTAATTTATTTTTAGTTTTCAACATGCATTTCTATAAGGTTTTGAGTTTTAAATTTTCTCCCCCTTCTTCTCCTCACCCCTCCCCAAGATGGTATGCAATTTGATCTAGGCTCTACTTACACATTCATATTAAACATTTTTTTCACATTAGTCATGATATAAAGAAGAATGAGAACTAATGGGAGGAACCATGAAAAAGATTAAACAAAAGAAAACAACAAAAGAAAAGGAGAGCATATAGTTTCTCCACCTGCATTCAGACTCTATAAAGCTTTTTCTCTGGAGGTGGATCTCATTTTCCATTGTGAGACTTTTGGCGTGGTCTTAGATCCTTGCATTGCTGAGAAGAGCTAAGCCTATGAAAGTCAGTCATTGCACAGTGTGGCTGTTATTGTGTACAATGTTCTCCTGATTCTGCTCATTTCACTCAGCATCAGTTCATATAAGTCTTTCTAGGTTTTTCTGTAGTCTGCCTGCTCATCATTTCTTCTTTTTTTAAAAAAAAATTAAATTATTTATTTTTAGTTTACAACATTCACTTCCATAAGTTTTAAATTTTCTTCTCTTCCCCTGCCCATTCCCAAGACGGCTTGCAATCTAATATGGTCTCTACACATACAATCCTATTAAATACATTTTTACATTAGTCATGTGGCATAAAATAATGATAATGAGTGGAAAAAACCATGAGAAAGGAAAAAAAAATAAAACAAAAAAGAAAATAGTCTGCTTCTCTGCATTCTGACTCCATCATTCTTTCTCTGGATGTGGCAGGCATTTTCCATCATCTGTCCTTTGGAATTGTTTTAGGGCCCTGCATTGCTGAGAAGGGCTAAGTCTATCAAAACCAGTCCTCAAATGCTGTGGCTGTTACTGTGTACAGAGTTTTCCTGGTTCTGCTTCCCTCACTCAGCATCAGTGCATAGAAGTCTTTCCAGGTTTTTCTGAAGTCCACCTGTTCATCATTTCTTACAGCACAATAGTATTCCGTTACATTCATATACCACAACTTGTTCAGTCATACCCCAATTGATGGGCACCCCTCCCGCCAATTTCCAGTTCTTGCCCACCACAAAAAGAGCAGCTACAAATATTTTTGTACATGTGAGACCTTTTCCCACTTGTATGATCTCTTTGGGATACAGATCTAGAAGTGGTATTGCTGGGTCAAAGGATATGCACATTTTTATTTTAAAAAACCTTTTTAAATTTAATTTATTTAATTACTTTTAGTTTACAAGATTCAGTTCCAGAATCCCTTGAGTTTCAAATTTTCTGCTCTCCTCCCCCCACCCACCCCGCCCATGGCGGCATGCAATCAAGTATAGGACCTGCAGATACTTTCACATTGGACATTAGCCTGGTTGTATAGAAGGGTTGTAACCAATGGAGTGAACAGTGGGAAAAAAGAAACAAAACCAAACATGGAAAAGAATGATAGCATGTAGATTGCTTCAGTCTCCGTTTAAACTCTGTTCTTTCTAGATCTTTCTCTAAATGTAGATATCTCCTTCCATGCTGAGACTTGTAGAGTTGTCTTATAATTGTGCATTGCTGAGAAGAGTCCAGTTTATCAAAGTTGGTCGTCACCCATATGATGTGTCTGTGATTGTGTACAAATTTTTCCATCAATTTGTATAAGCCTCTCCAGGTCATTATGAAGTCCATCTCCTCCCCATTTCTTATAGCACAATAGTATTCCATTACATTCATATACCACAACTTGTTTAGTCATTCCCCAATTGATGGGCATCCCCTTAAGTTCCAGTTTTTTGCCACCACAAAGAGAGTTGCAATAAATATTTTTGTACATATGGGTCTTCCTCCCCCTTCTATGATCTTTTTTGGGATACAACCTTGGAAGTGGTATTAATTGCAACTGGGTAAAAGGGTATGCAATTATTTATAGCCCTTTGGGCATAGTTCCAGATTGCTTCTACAGAATGGTTGTATCAGTTCACAACTCCACCAACAATGCATTAGCGTTCCAATTTTTCCACATCCTCTCCAGCATTTGTCATTTTCTTGTTTTGTCATCTTAGTCAATCTGACTGGTGAGATGCGGTACCTTAAAGTTGCTTCGATTTGCATTTCTTGAATCAATAGTGATTTAGAGCATTTTTTCATATGCTTATAGATATCTTGAATTTCTACCTCTGAAAATTGCCTGTTCATATCCTTTGACCATTTATCAGTTAGGGAATGACTTGTATTCTTATAGATTTTACTTAATTCCCTATATATTTTAGAAACGAAGCCTTTATCAGAGACACTGGTTGTAAAAATTCCCAATTGTCCACTTCCCTCTTAATCTTGGTTACATTGGCTTTGTTTATACAGAAACTTTTCAATTTAATGTAATCAAGATTATCCATTTTGCATTTTATAATGCTCTCTAACTCTTGTTTGGTCATAAAGTCTTCTCTACTCCATAAATCTGACAG
>CM053586.1:178324301-178354974 GCA_028646515.1 Pseudochirops corinnae
GTAACCTGTTTACATTTTTCTTGGAAGCTTTTGGTGTGGGAGTTCTTACTGTGTTGTCTTTCTCCTGTTCCATGCTTTGATCCTTTTTGTCCCCAAAAAAGGAATCTAAAGTTGGATGGCTATGCTTGCTTTGCTTCCTTTGCCTGCTCATGTTGCCAGTCAGTTACTTGACTTTTGAGCTCTTTGCCACAGTAGAACTCTGCTTCCAGAAGGGAGAGCTTTGTCCCAAATTGCTGGGCTTTTTGCAGCTGCTGGGGCTATTAGGGGCTGTCGTCTCTGTAGCCCCTACCAGTTTTGGCTCACTGATCATGCACCTCAGGACCACCATCCAAGACCACAATCCCAATCCAGGCAGGTTAAGGCAAGAGCACTTAGCCTCTGAATGATTGCTTGGCCCCCCTGCAGTCTGCAGGCTGGGAGCTCTGAAGCAGCCACATGGAGGCAGCTGCAGGGCCGCTGCTTCCGCTGCCTTCTTGCTCTGAGAGTAGATGGCTGGACCCACTCCTTTCCCCAAAATTTAGCCGAGTTTCACGACCTTTCACTTTGTCCTTGTTTCTTATGGGTTGATAATTCTGGAAACTGCCACAGCTGCTGGTGATCCACTCTCCTGAAAGCTCCAGCCCTGGCTTGTCCTTGCCGCCCTGGGGCTACAGCCCTGGGTTCATGTGAGGCTGGTCTCAGCTCCCAGCATACTGTGATGGACCCTTCCTGTCTGCCTGCCAGGCTGCCTTCTGCGGGAGCCTTGTTTCTCTGTCATTTTGTGAGTTCTGGAGCTCTAAAATTTGTTTAGTGTCATATTTTAAAGATATTTGAGGTGGTTATCAGGGGAGCTCCTGGAGTTCTCCTGCTTCTACACCACCATCTTGACTCTGCCCCTCCAACCATCTTTCTGAAATGCCAAGTTGACTCTAAAGTACCCAAGGTAGTACTTACTACTCAATAAATATTTGTTGAGTGGAAGGGTATGGGTCAATTTAGAAAATAATTCCTGGCCCTGAAAGCAGTTGGGCATGGGGCCTAATGGACACAAGGTATTGACTTCTGGATTGACTCTAGACATTCCCTGTTTCTCTTTTGAATTTTGGGACTCTGACTCTGGCAGAGAAGAGGTGAATGGAACCACAGTTCTGAGTGAATTTACTACTATAGACCAGGAACTTAGAGCCAGTGAAAGATTATTTTTTAAAGAGATTTTTGGTTTCAATTCAGTAGTTTTAGAATATACCTGAATTTAGTTTTGTCTTTTTATTGTTTCGTTCATTCATTCATTTACTCACTTATTCATTCATTCTTAGGCTCTCTACTCCATGAACACAGGGACAGTGTTTTGTTTAAGTGTTCTCTCTCTTGTAGCACCTAGCACAGTGCTGTGCACACAGCAGACATCCAAAAAATTTTGTCCAGTGAATGAATAGATGAATTCTTTGAACAATTGTTCATTGATATCTCCAGTGTCAGGTTGAGGTTTGCTTCATAATTGTATTTTTTTAATAATAATAATATCTGAATTTATATAGCACACTTTAATTCTCACAATTCTGTGAGCTATGTAATAGTATTCCCATTTTACTGATGAAGAAACAGAAACTTAGAGAAGTCTGACGAACTTTCCATGATCATACAGTTAGAGACAGTATTTGAATCCAGATCTCTCCTATCTCCTAGCCCAACACTTTTCCCATCTCAAATACGATGGGCATTTGGTATGGTTTACAGTTTAGTGTTTATTGTTTACCATTTCATAAGTTACAAAATGTGTTACCACTCCACTCCTTAGAAAATGGGCTTTTGTAAACTGGGGAGGGGTGGCAACCTTGTGGTGATAAACTTTTTTGTTCTTGGGCTGGTCATTGTAGGACAGATATACAATTTGTCTTTAGGCTGGAATTCAAAGCCTCCATATCCTAGTAGACTTGCCCCACCTCTGCTCCTCTAGCCCAGCTTTCAAGGACATACATTCTCTTTCTGGTCACCACAAGGCATTGGAAGGATGCTTTAGTGAGGGATGATGCAGTTCAGTTAAGAAGAAAAAAAAATTTGGGTTTGGTCCTGATCTCAGTAAAGGATTCAACCAATCTATCAAAAAATAGCCTTGAGTCTTTTTCTAGTGTTTGCTTCCTGGTTTTGTTTAACGGCAGTGTAGTACAGAAAAGGCACTTAGTGGGAGCCCTAAGTTCTCTTGGTTCTGACAACTAATTAGCCTTTCAGCTTTGGGCATGTTATTTTCCCTCTCTGAGCCTTTGTTTCCTCCTCTGTAACCCGAGGAAGTTAGACTAACATCATTTCTACATCCCCTTCCCACCCTCCTCACATTCTATATTCTCTGATTCTAAATCCTGCTAACGAGATTCTCTTCTCTCTTTGGAATGTGAGGTTGGCTCTGCCAGGGGAAGAGAGTGCTGAGCATCACAAGGATATCTGAGAAAGAAAATGGGAAGAATGATGGTGTGGGACACTGGCAAGCCATTCCCACTCTCTGAGCCTCATTTTCACCTTCTGTAAAATGAGAATCATAATATACACACTGCTTAACTCACAAGACTCCCACAGAGGAGGGAATTCTGTAAACTTTACAGAGCTATAGGAATGTGAGCTATTGCTACCTTACCTTGGTGCAATATTTTTAATGATTAAAGAAGCTTTAATGGTTAAAAGAAACTCACACTCTTGTTTGATTTTAACCAGTTTCTAAATTGACTCTGAGGGCAATTCTGAACAAGCTGCTTTTAAAGCACTTTTGATAGTGGCAGCATTATGGAAATATATTCCTCGCTTTCCAGGGGGATTCACAAGAATTCCTATGTATGTCTTGGTATATCAGTCTGGTAAAGAATTTGATTCATTTTGTATGTGTTCATGTCTCGCAGCCTTATTAATTTGTATCCAACCTGTTTTTGCTACATACATGGATGACAAAGGCTAAGGTCCATTAAAGCCCTTTTTCTGATGCCTTGTGGTATGAAGAGATGCTGGATTCTCAAAGGCTATGCCAGCAGAGCACAAGGTTGAAATGCTTTGAGTTTGGGCCAGTGATGGGCTGTAGGACCATCGGAAGACCAGCCCAGCTAAGTGCTCATTACTAGAGGATTGGACAGCACATGATGAATTATTTTCAGCCACAGCAACTCAGGAAGACTATCTACTAATGTGAAGTGGGGGTTGTGGTCTGAATCAGTGTATATCTGTGGGGGGGAGAACCCATAGTGATGAAATCAAATATTCTTGAAGTTTTGAAGTATCTATTTACTTTTAAAAAAGTGAAGCTCTCTACCTGAAGGGGAGAGTGATTTGACAGGGATGCCTCAGGGAGATGGGAGGTGGGAGGTGGGAGGTAGGAGGCACCTGCTTAATTAGCCTAGAATTCCAGAGAAAGACAGGTGCTTAGGTGAGCTTGGGATGGGGGAGGAGGGTGGAGAGGTGGACTTGGCAGGTGGGAGGTGGGAGGCAGTACCAGGTGTCCTGGACAGCATAGTATGGAGGCAGAAGTGGGATCCAGGGACAAGGGGGCTCAGAGCAGGTGTGATTGGCTGAACTGGGGGGAGTAGAGGGGAAGAGGAAAATGTATTTTATTCACCATTTGGTTTGAAATCATGCCAGGAATCCAGTGGATGTCTGGAAACCAAGTTGAGTGATTTAAATTGAATGAAGTTTGGGTATGGTAGGAAGAGGAAGAATTGGAGAAAAAGATGGTGGGCAGGGCAAAAAGAGAATGCAGAGCAGCATAGAGAATGGGAAAGAAGACTAGACAATACAACAGCTAAGCTACTGACCAGCCATGTGTCCTTGGGCAAATCATTTTCCTCCTTTGTCCCTCAGTTTCTTCCCCTGTAAATGAGGGGGTTGGCATAGATGATCTCCAAGGTCCCTTCGTCTCTGAGTCTCAGAGAAGATGGCATCATCTCCCATGTTTGGGACTGAAGGGTGAGCTAGGTGGTGAGAGTGGGCTGAGAAGAACCTTGCAGTTTTTCCAGCTTTCGAATCTGAGAGGCATGCGGCTTATCCAGTAACCCAATAGAGGAAGCACTCACCAAGGTACTGTGAACTCAGAGAACTGCTCTTAGATTCCTAGACATTCCCAGTGCCCATGTTTCCTTATCCTGAATTGGAGGCTTAGCATCAAGGGCTTGCTATTTATCATGGGGGAGGGTTTCATGTTATTAATTATTATCATAATAAGCTTATCTGTACCATTTTTGGTATTTCTAAAAACTCTCAAATTTTTAATGTCATTTAATTTTTATATCACTAGGAGGTAGGCAGGGTTGGTATTATTATCCACATTTTACAGATGAAGAAACTGAGGCACCCCAGCAAGCAGAAATGACTTGTCCTAGGTCAATTCAATTCAATGAATACTTTTAAATACTGACTATGATCAAGGCATGAATGAATGAGTGGAAACAGAGCTGGCCTTAGGGGACCTGGATTTAAGTCCTGCCTCTGACAGGTACTAGCTTTATGACCCTAGGCAAGTCATTTAACCTTTTACTGACTCAGGCAACTCTATTAAGAATTAAGTACAGAAATTATACCAGAGAGTGTGAGATAAGTACAAAGGAGAGGATAAGGACTGGACTTCTGATTTCAATAGTATAGGAAACTCCTGGGTAAGGACACTCCCTTTACCAATTCAGGTCAGTGCTTTCTCTGTATTTAAGTCTCTGAGAAGTGCCTGGAACACTGACAGGTTAAGTGACTTGTCCTAGGACATTAATGGGCTGTACATCCCACTGGCTTCAGAGTTATCTATTGTATCACCTTATTTCTCTACCAAACCAGATAAAATGTCAAAGGAAATTTAAAGGGAGATACCTATATCTATATCTGTATCTGTATCTGTATCTGTATCTGTATCTGTATCTGTATCTGTATCTATATCTATATCTGTATCTGTACCTTTATCTATCTGTCTGTCTGTCTAGCTATAGAAAGAGACAAAAAGACTGGCAGAGACAAATATAGAGAGACAGAGACAGAGATTCAGAGACACAGAGAAATAATTTTCATTTGGGGGCAGTTGGAGAAGGCTTCATAGAAGAGGAGGCACTTGACCTGGGCCAGAGTGTCACAGCAAGTCATCAGTAGATCCTGGACCAGAAGCCAGATGTCCCAAGTCCCAGATTAAAGATTGTGAGAGGAATAGCTCCAAGATTCATTAAGGATTGTCCCAAGGTCTCTTGGGAAGTTGAACAGATCCTTTCAAGCCATCGATTTACTAAGTGGCTTCTTTAGTATCCTGAAAGGGTTTGATGGAGCCTCCCAAGAGCCTTCTCTTCCAAGCTGAAGCCCAGACTGAACCTGGCTGGGTTCCTTGGGAGTCTGTAGGGTGATAAATCACAATCCCTGGTCCTGAAATAAGATCTGGCTTCCAGGGGCGGCCAAAGAAGGCAGGGCTGAGGGTGAGGGTGAACAAGCTATCAGCCTAGATCTCCAGCTGCTTTTGGTGGGATCTGGGCATGTGTCCGCACAGACAAAATTGGTGCTCTTGATGTTTTAATTGAAGCCTGGAGACACTGTTGCTATCTATAGTGCACTAACAATGTATGGGATAAATAATTCAGTGGCGGATGTGTTGTGCCTGCTGTCTTCCCCCACGGGGGTGGACACACTACTCGTGCTCACACACATGCAAGCCACTGTGCTGGGCTGGAAGCTGCTATTATGGGCTGGCAGCCTGGGTGGAGGCAAAGTCATTGCCATATAAACAGAGCTCCCAGCCACCTTCTGTGCCCTGGCGAACACTGTAGGTCTTCTTACAGACAGACATTCCCATGAAGGGAGGTTAACCGTGGACAGAGAAGGAGACTTGGCCCTCAATGGGGGGTGGTAGGTGGCTGCTGATGCATGAGATTTAAAGGACATGGAAAGATCTGCCTCTCCTGGGATCTGGCCTCTGCTGAGCTTGAAATTCTCATCATTAGCATCACCTTAGAAGGCACTTCTTAATGTCCATTTTAACTGGGTTATGCAAAGCATTGTGTTAAGTTCCTGGGAGAGTGAATAAGGTAGAACTGATTGGCTAATCTGATAAATGCATTAACACTTAGTGTCACCCAACAGAGAGCAGGGCCCTGATGGCTCTCGGTGTTCCCAGCTTTCCAATCATGACAGCTGCCACCAAAAGGTTTGCACTCCTACTTCCAGGGCCTGCTTTTCTCTTTACAGATGTGAGTTTAGCAATGGTTAGTTATTAGGAAAGGGGTTAAAATTGAGGATATAGAGAGAGGCTTAGAGAGACCTGTGGAAATGATAAGAATAGAAGCTGGGGACCTAATTCAAAGCTCCTCTTGTCTGCCCCATAAATGTCCATTGCAGGTTACTTTAAATGGATAGATATATTTCTATAGTGTGGATTAGGGGGAATGGCTGAAGAGAGGGTATGATAGGAAGAAGAATGATACTTCTGTTGTACTTTGGGAGAAGTTGTAGATCTAATGTTCATATATCATTTTTCATTTAAAAAATTTCCTGTTGGGGCAGCTAGGTGGCACAGTGCACTGGCCCTGGAGTCAGGAGGACCTGAGTTCAAATCCAGCTTCAGACACTTAACACTTAATAGCCCTGTGACCTTGGGCAAGTCACTTAACCCCAATTGCCCTGCCCTTCCCCCTCCAAAAAAAGGGCAAAAAAAATTTCCTGTCAATTACCAGTGATTCCCCCCTTTCCCCACCCACATGCCATAGAACCCTCTCTTGCAACAAATATGAGCAAAACAAATCATCATGTTGCCAAGTCTGAAAATGTATATCTCATTCTGTATTGATAGTTTCTTTATTGGTAGTAATTAGTAGAGGGGCCATTTTGACATTTTAGCATTTGGGAGGATCCTAGGATCAAAGACATGGAATTGGAAGGGAACTCAAAGTTCATGTTGTTCAATGCTTTCATTTTACAACTGGTGGAACTGAGTCATAGAAGTAAATGGTTTGCCCAACATCATACAGATAATGAGTGGTAAAACCAAGATGTTAATCCGGGTTCGATGATCTGGGTTCAGATCTCACTCTTCTCTTTACTGCCTTTGTAGCCTTAGGTAAGTCACTTTTCCTCTCTGGGCCTCATTTCACTCATATGTAAAATAAGAGGGTTGTATTAAGAGTCTCTGATATCAGCAGACTAGGAGCAGAGTAGGTTTCTCGTCATTCAACCTGTACGTTTATGGCTAAAATGGAGGAAGTCTTCTATTAGAAGCCAGAACTCATCTTCTTGACCATATCTGTAGCACTTGGTATTTCTTTGCTTATCAAGTACGTTGTTATTGCTGCCCTAACAGCTGAACCTATGCCTGATTTGGCAGTGTTAAGCAGGAGTGTATCTGAATAAGCCTGGATTGGGGTCATGGTGGAACCTGTAATTATAGAGAGAAGCATAGGAAGGTGTTGAAACTTCAAGAGTCAGTGGGGAAGTCTGTTTGGCATGATTGAGAATAGGGCAAAATAGATGGGATGAAGGAGCTAGCTCTGGGATTCTGAGTGGGATGAAGATCAATCCTCCTCACACTCCATAGTCCCTATGGGTAAGATTTCATTGTACAGGGAAAGATCAGCTCTTCAGAGCTCTATTATGGGTGTCCTGGGGAAGTAGGAGGGCACTGGACTCTTATCTTAGGAGGAGGGTGGGTACATGGACAAAAAGGTTGGTTGGTTAAGACAGACTTTGCTTCTTTCATAATTTTGATCAAGATTGGTCTTGACTCTGAAGGCATTTATGAACACATTCAATCGTTTGTTTATTCAGTCAAGCAATAATGAGTATCCATTCAGTGTAAGATACGTTGCTAGGCAGTGGACTTGGGTAAGGGATGGGGGAAAACACAAAGTTGACTAAAAGCCATAGACCCTGCCCTCATGGACTTGTAGGGAGGTGAGATAGGCGTGGTACCTATAGCTGTGACACAAGGTAAAATGTGAGGCTGAGTTCCTGGGAGAGGGACAAAGGAAGTGCTTTTGGAGTTCCGAGAGACGGTGTTTTCCTTGCAGTAAGGGACTTTCTCAAGCAGCCTTCTCTTGCCCTTCTGTGATGGACTGGAGATCTGGAGAGTAGGATACTTCTTTAAGGAGCACAGGGGTGCATTACATTTGGTGGATTTCGTGAATCCTTCAGGGGCTGAATGATTAGTTGTTTTCTCTTCTTCACCCTGCTGTGGCCTTGACAGCTAATGTAAAGAAGGGCATGGTGGGAAGGCCTGCTAGAGAAGGTCAGGCTAATGAGATTAGGTTTCTTCATTCTAAAGAGACAGACACAGGTGGAGAGAGGGGTAGGATCGAAGACTATAAAATTATGACTGGTGTGGCTAGAGTAGAATGCAGAATTGTTTTTCAGATTCCCATATACTAGAATGAGCAGTAGACAGATACTGTGGCATTTTAACATTTGCAAAGCACTTTATGGGCGGTGTTTCATTTATGCCTTATAACAACACCTTGATGTAACTACTACGGGTGTTGTCTCCACATTACAGAAGAGGAAACTGAGATGATTTTGCCTGTGGCCACCCAGCCTGTGTCAGATATAAGAACCCAGATCTTCTTGACTCTAAGTCCAACCCTCTAGCTCCTGTACTATGTAAGACCCCTCTACCCTATCTTAAAGCTCATGGGAGGCAATTTGAGGATAATTAAAAGGGCAGAGTAACTTTGCACACAGAGGGTCAGTGAGTAGTTCCAGTCTAATGATGGGTTAATTGGGAATTAAGAGCTTTGAGAATTATCCCAAACCTGTGAGAATATCAGGTGGTATACTGATGCTCTTCCCGAGCATCCATCCTCCTCAGCCCTAGGGGCTCCAATCAAAGACAGACCCCTAGGCTGGGTCTAGACTAGAGGGGTGAGTCAGGGTATAAGGGTTGTTATTACTAGGTGCTTAGGCATTGAGATGGTCATCTCTCTCTCTCACTCTCTCTCTCTCCCCTCTCCCTCTCTCTCTCATTCTCTTTTTCTCCCTTCCTTCCTCCCTTCTCTCTCCCCCTCCCCACCTCAGTTTCCCCTCTCATAGAGTGGAGTCCACCATCTTGGTCTTTATTTCTATCATGAAATCTTTTCCTTCCAGACCCAGCTTAGACACCATTTCCCCCATGACTCTTTTCTCAGTTCCTTTAGCTGGATGTGATGCTTCTCACAGCAGTCTGTGATTCCTGTTTTTTCTTGATTGTGCATTTATAGCCATTCCAGCTTATATTATGTTTATTTTTACATATTCCTTATCTTCTTTCTACTATAGATGGGAAGCTCCTCAAGGGCAGGAACTCTGTAGTTTTTCATCAAAGAACTTCCCCAGCTGAGCCCAATGACCTGCATGTAAATCCTTAATAAATTAATGTTATGTTGAATTGAACTGAATTGAACTAAATTGAAGGAGCATGTGTGCTGACCAATCACTGCTTTCCACTCAAAATCAAACAATCAATTTACGAGCATTTTTGGCAATGTGACAGGCACCATGCTAGGCACTAGAGATACTCAGACAAAAGTGATGTATGTAGTCTTTGTCCTCAAAACTAAGAGAATTGGGTCTCGTAGTGGATGACTTTGCAGAGGAGGACATTTTCTGTACACACCCCGGGAAGGGGCTGGTGCCATGTGGGAGACAAGGGGCTGGCCCTCTTCTATCTGCCCCTATGGAGAGGTGCCATGGCAAGCAATTGGTCTTCCTATCTGCTACCCTCCAGCATGTCCAGGCCCATGTGGCTTCAAAGACCCAGGGTCAGGATCCCCGGAACAAACAGGCAGCTGGGAGAGAGGGAACATCCTGTCAGGAGATTGATCCCATTCACCATTCCACAGTTGTCCGTATTTTTGGCAGACTGTGGGCAACATGGGGCTAGAGGGAGAGTGAATTAGGGGGCTTTCACCACTGATTACATCACAGGCTATGCTGGAACCCCACAAAGGTCCCTGCCCAGTACAGTTATAGAGCTATAATCCGGGAAGACATTTAACTTCACTGGGGACAGGGAGAAAAAGAGAAAGCACATTTAATTTAATTCAGTGTTTTATCACTTGCTGGATAAATAACCTTCATTAAGATGGGAAGGTGGGGGAATGGACAGGGAGAAGTTTGATTAATTTCAAGCTGGCTTCTCATTTGTTAATTTTCTCCCGGTTCAGTGGGATTATTAAAACAAATTACAGGCCCCACTCTCCCCAGGGTGGCCGTTTAGAGATAGCTTCTTCCACCTCTGTGTTCCCTCTGCCTTGCCCCTCCTCTTCTCTCTCCCTCCGCCTCCCCTTCCTCCCTAATTCAGGTCTTTGCCAGGGGCTTGTTTCTCTTGCTTTCTGACAAACCCAATTAGTAGTCTCTCTCCCCCCGGCTCCTACTCCTCCACCCCACCCTGTGCCAGTCATGGTCTCCAACTCCCCTCCCCCCCTTCCCAAGGGCATCTCCCAGTCTCACCCTCTTCCCCCTTATAACTCTGACAGATAATCAGATCAAGAAGAATAAGATTCTGATTAAGTGAAACAAAGCAGATGGGGGAGCTGGCTAGACTCTGATTTCCCCCCTCCCCAATTCTTCAGTTCTACACTGAAGGGTGGATTCTGTACCCCTCCCCGGCAGCCCAGATACTCCTTCAGACTGGGCTGAAGGCGGGGAGGGGCTTCCCTTGTTGGATATCAGCCACCTGCTTCCCCTCCCTTAGGCAGCCGCCAGAGAACCAGGCCAGGATGAGGATGTGAATGAGCATGAGGACCTTCATTCATTCATTGGTTTGTTCATTCAGCAAACATTCACTGGGCACTAGTTACAAGCAAGGCCCTGTTCTAGGTCCTATGGAGAGACACACAGATTGATAATGATGATACCTCCCTGCGTGTATGGCCTTTTGCAGTATGCTGATTGCTTCTTTGGTCTGCAGGTACACAGGCAAAGAGGGAATAGAATAGATTGAAGGCTGTACAATCAAGACAGGTTTGCAAAAGGGAGAGAAAAGCAGAATGATCTGCTAAATCTCTATATGCTATGCTAAAGCCCTTCTAAGTCATCTTGAACCTTAGAGGAAACAGTTTGTGATACAGTTGTAATGAGGACTGTTGTCATGTGGGTTGGAAGGTGTTGGGGTGAGGATGGCAAACTGAGTGCGTACAGAAGTCCCTTCCTTCCACTGTGGGTGGTCCAGCCTGTGTCCTAAGGAGGCTGGGGAGGGGATTGAGAACAGAAGAGAGGGAAGTCAGCAAAGGGTGGGGGAAGGCCCAGGTGACACAGGGCCTTCACACAGGTGACAGGGGAGGCATAGAGATAGTGCCCTTCTGGGGAGAAAGCTGTTTGCCCCCCTCTCCCCCAGGAAGAGCAGCTCTTCCCTGAGCTGTTGTGAAAGCCCTGTTTGTCTTGTGTTAATTATGTCTCTGGTTTGGAGATAGATTAAAAAAAAGTTTAAGTGACATAGATATGCAGCATCTCCTATTGGATTCAAAGCTACATTTGAAACCAGGAGACCCAGGGTTGAGTCTTGCCCGTGATCCATACTTGTTCAGTTGTTTTTCAGTTGAGTCTGACTCTCTGTGACCCCATTGGGGTTTTCTTGGCAAAGATACTAGAGTGGTTTGCCATTTCCTTCTCCAGCTCATTTTACAGATGAAGAAACTGAGGCAAACAGAGTGAAGTGACTTGCTTAGGGTCATCCAGCTAGCAGATGTATGTTGTTTATCCTTCACTCTAGAAGAGGACCAATGACATCAGGAGGTGGTGCCCTGACTTGTGTGTGAAGTGGATTTAAGTGAAGCAGTTTGGGGAGTCTGAAGCTGACTTTGAATCTCCTACCTGCTTGTGATATATTCTAGCTATGTGGTAATGGCCCAGTGACTTTAGATAACGTTATGTTGCAGAGAAGGTGCTGACCTGCCATAGTGGAGAGAATTTCTAGGTCCTCATGGCAGTGAAACCACAGCTCTTGTCCCTATCCCTTAACTCACACAGAGAGTACTTAATTTATGAAAATTATTCGTCAGAGAGAAGCACAGGCTATTCTCACCGGAGCCTCATAACAGCTCTGTGGAGTAGGCATACCAGGAATTATGATCTCCATTTTGCAAGTGAGGAAGACTCAGAGAAGTTAACCAATGTTTTCAAGGCCACAAGGGCGAAGGGGCAGAATTGAGATGTCAGCCAAGCATTCTGAGGTCAACTCAAGGGCTTTTTCCACAGTATCAAAAAGATGAGGGACGTGTTGGTAGATGTTTAACAACAAGTTCTCCGGGAAAGAAAACACTTTAAAGTTAAAACTGCATTATTAACATTTTCTTTTAAGTCTAGACCAGGGCTAGGGAAACCTGTGGCCTCAAGGCCACATGTGGCCCTCTAGGTCCTCAAGTGAATCCTGAATCCAAACTTCATAGAACAAATCCCCTTAGTAAAAAGATTTGTTCTGTAAAAATTGGACTCAGTCAAAAGGCTGCCCCCAAGGACCTAGAAGGCCACATGTGGCCTCAAGGCCACAGGTTCCCCACCCCTGGTCTAGACAGTCCACAGAATAATAAACCAAGTCATGGTTTGTAGAGTTTGTCAGTTTCTGAAATGCAAATGCTCACACTGAAAATTTGACAAATTGGGCTTTTAAGTGCTGAGTTTGAGCTGGCCCCAGTACATCTCTGTGTTTGACATGATCCCTATTTAAAGAGCTTACATTTTAAGATGGCCACTAAAATATAATAATAGAAGTAACTGTAACAGGAGGCATCAGTTAACAGTGCCCAAGAGAGGCACACACAAAGGGTTTTGGGAAGGCTGAGAAGATAGGGTGAGGTTAATTCTGAGTGGATTTTGTGAAGGAGGTGGTGAGTACTTGATACTTGAAAGGTGGGGAAGATTTCAACAGAAGGGAGGGAAAGACATTCCTAGGGTAGGGAACAGCATGAGCAAAGATCCCGAGCAGGAACATTTGGGGTGTGATTGAGGAAGGGGAGCAGTAAACTTTAAAGGGCCATATACATTTTAGCTATTAGCTTGAGAAAAGACATAAAAGGTAGCATACTGTAATATATAGGGCACTAGTCCTGGAGTCAAGACCTAGATTCAGATCTTGTCTCAGATACATCCTAGAGATGCTACCCTGGGCAAATCCCATTAACCTCTTGGCTTCTCTGTTTTCTCATCTACAAAATGAGGAGATTGGACTAGATGGCCTTTAAAGACCCTTCCTTTTCTAAATCTGTGATCCTCAGGAAAGCTGGAGCCAAATTGTGAAGGTCTCTTGCCATCTGCTCTGCAGCTAAATGGTTTTTTATGTGTTGTCTCCCGGAATTAGAGTGTGAGCTCCTGGGTGAGAGGTGATGATTTTTCCATTTGTATTCCCAGAATTGAGCACATAGTAAATACTTAAATGCTCCTCCCTCCTTCCCTTCCCTCCTTTTCCTCCCTTCTGGTCCCCCCCCTCCCCTTCCCTCTCCTCTCCTTACCTTTGCCATCCCCTCTCCTCTCCCCTCCCTTCCCTTCTCCCTTCCCCTCTCCTCCCCTCTTCCTTTTCCTCCCCTCCTCTCCCTCCCCTCCCCTTCCTTCCTTCCTTCCTTCCTTCCTTCCTTCCTTCCTTCCTTCCTTCCTTCCTTCCTTCCTTCCTTCCTCCCTCCCTCCCTCCCTATCCCTTCAGGTCAACCTTTGTCAAAAATGGGAGCTAGGGAGGCAGATTGTCTCCAGCCCTCATGCCATATCATATTATCCAAGGGCCCCACTGTGCTCCTTCCGATTCAGGCAGCCCTTCCTCATCTGTTCTCTGGGCTCTGGAACTTTCTTGCCCACATGTCCCACCCAAGTTTACCAGCTGCGTGCCTTGTTCTAATCAGCCATTCTGTTTAACTAATCACATACTGCTGTTTCAATGGGAAATAAAAGGTGAGCATGTTATGTCTCCCAGGAAACGTATGCATTTTAACAGGAGCCTTTGGTGGAGAATTCCTTAATCCAAACAGTGGAAATTTCAAGCTTTATCACAAGTTGATAGGGCAGATTTGGGGGTGGGAGGCAGGGACCTTTGGTGCTTCTCCTGTTTGTGTGTGTCTGTATGAGAGATGGCACAGTGTGTGGAGAGAGAGTCAGCCTTGGACTCAGAAAGCCCTGCATTCAAGTTCTGCCTTGGCCATGTACTGCCAGTGTGACTTTGAACCAGTTATTAGCCTATCTAAGACTTGAAGCTGGAGAGCAGTTGCCTGGGGACTTTATAGAGGGGCTTTCCCTCACTTTGAGTTTCATATATCAAGGAAATCACAGATTTGGTCTTTTAAACAAATCTCTATGTGGCTTGAGTCACTTTGGTTTATGGTGGACCAGGAGCCAGAATACCTGGGTTTTGTTGGTGTGTTTTGTGGAACTGTTTTTCCCTCCTCTTTTTAATTAGCTCTTATAGGGGATGGCTCTCTGGGAGGAGAGGAATAATGTTGGTGATGTAAGACCAAAAGATATCAATGAAATTCTTTTTTTTTTTTTTTCCAAAAAAGGAGACCTGGATTCGAGTCTTGACTCTACTACCACTTGCTAGCCAAAGTCACCTTAGGCAGGTTTGTTCACTTCCCAGAGCCTCAGTTTCCCCATCTGTAAGATGGATGCAGCAGTCCTGCCCACCTCCTAAGTCTGTTGGTGGAGAAAGCCTATAGAAAATGGGAGCTGCAGTTATTGTTGTGATGAGTGTGTATGGCTCCTGCACAAGTCACTGTGAGTGTAACAGGGCATGAGTAATTGGTTATGCTTCCCCCCTCCCTTGATGCCTATTTTCCTTCTTTCTGACTCCCCAGGAATTTGCAGTTTAGGCCCTGAAGCATGAGATTGGATTAGCAAGGTCCTGACTCTGATAGGCTTTGAGGTCACTATCAGTGGAATGTTTCCAGTTAAAATTTGGCTCTTCCAGGCCAAGGTGGCAGGGCTAATGCCCACCTCCCAGGGATGAACTTAATTTAGCCTAGGGGCATGTAGCCAGAGACCCTGCCAGGAAGTCTGTTTGTTTGAACATTAGCAGCTGAGCTTGGGGGGTTCAGCAGGAAGGGTAAAGGTTACTTTGCAGGACAGATGGTCCTCCTAGCCTGGGTCTTTGCATCCTGATACCTCCTACCCAGGAGAGCCACCTGGTCCAGGCCTCTGTGGCCTTTCCTTCTGAAACTGGCCTGCCTCTTCTCCTGTATCACTGTGAGAGAGATGTCAGTTCAGTATAGACTCCGTATAGACTCCGTGTAGAAGGAGTAGGCTCCCTGGGTACCTTTTTCGTACTGCAAGCTCTTGGAAAACCCCACAGAGGTATGGTATAATGAAGATGATACTAGTCCTGAAGTCAGAAGGTGTGAGTGTGGGTTCATATGTTGCTTTTGAAGCTTACTACCTGGATGAGATTGGGCAAATCACGTATGGACGTGAGCCTCAATTTCTTCATCTGAAAAATGACCTTTTTTTTTGGAAGGAAGAGATGATAGAATCTTGGAACATAAGAACTGCAAGGGACCTCAGTGATTTTCTATACTTCCTTCCCCTCACCTCCCATTGTACATATAATAAAAGCTAGCATTTGTATATAGCAAAGTTTGCAAAGACATATTATTTTATTCGATCCTTACAACCACCCTGTAACATAGATGCTCTCACTGCCTCCACTTTATAGGCAAGGAAAGTGAGTGAAATTAAATAGCATCTAAGGTCACACAGCTTGTAAGTGTCTGAGGTAGAATTTGAACTGGGGTCTTCTTGACTCCAAGGTCAGCACTATCCACTGTACCACCTAGCTGCTTCGTGTGAAGAATCTGAGTGCAGAGGTAGAAAAGAACTCAAATTCACTTGGTAATTAAGCCAGTGGTAGAACTAGAGACTAGAACTAGGCGTCTCCTGACTCCTAGTCTGAAGGTTTTTCCACTTTGGGCCCAGCAGGATTAGCTCTAAGCAAAATCATGAAGAGGATGAAGTCTGTCTTTGACACCCTCCTGTCTTCCTTTCCTCTGCCTTTCTTATTCCTTCTTGAATTCCTTTTTCTCTTGGTAATTATGCCTTCATGGTATCATCCTCTTGGCTATTAGGATTTCTCACTGTGGTACATCACCTATATCTGTCCTGCCTGGATAATATTCCATGGCCGCATAAAACTAAATCTGGTATGTCCTTTCTCTCCATCTCCTTTCTGAACTTGCTCCAATACAGTCATTCAGTCCTTTAAGACTCTGCTCTCTATTTTGCCAAATGATGACTAGATAACCTGATAAACTAATTGTTAATGGATAATAATAGATTGGTGGACAAATAATTTTCTGATTTAAAAAAATATTTATTTTTAGTTCATAACATTCAGTTCCAAAAGCTTTTGAGTTTTAAATTTTCTCCCCCTCCTTCCCTTCCCCCTCCCCAAGACAGCATGCAATCTGATATAGGTTGTACATATACATTCATATTAGACATTCATATTAGACATATTTCTCATTAGTCATATTTTAAAGAAGAGTTATAACCAATGGAATGAACCACGAGAAAGAAGAAACAAAATAAAATGAGAGAGAGAGCAAATAGTATGCTTCAATCTGCATTCAGACTCCATAATTCTTTCTCTAGATGTGGGTAGCATTTTCCATCATGAGCCTTTTGGAGTTGTTTCAGAACCTTGCATGTCAAGTTTATCAAAGTTAGTTATCTCACAGTGTGGTTGTAACTGTGTACAGTATTCTCTTGACTTTGCTCCCCTTACTCAGCATCAGTTCATATAAATCTTCCCAGGTTTTTCTGAAGTCTGCCTGCTCATCATTTCTTACGGCCCAATAGTATTCCATTACATTCATATACCACAACTTCAGTCATTCCCCAATTGATGGGCATCCCCTCAATTTCCAATTCTTTGACACCACAAAAAGAACTGTTATAAATATTTTTGTACATGTGGGTCTTTTTCCCTAATTTTCTGATTTTTGAAGGAGATCCTGGAAATTACAGACTGGCACACTTGTAGTCAATTCTCTGCAAGGATCTAAGATGAATTATTGAGGGCAGGAATTTCTTTTTAATCATTGGAAAACTAACAGTGCCTTTTAGGTAAGTTGTTCAGTTTCTTGGCAAAGATACTGGAGCGGTTTGCCATTTCCTTCTCCAGCTCATTTTATAGATAAGGAAACTGAGAAATAAGGTTAAGGGACTTGCCCAAGGTCACATAGCTAGTAAGTGTCTGAGACTGGATAGGAACTGAAATCTGCTTGTATTCTGTCCATTGAGCCATCCAGCCATCCACTGTATAAAAGTGGTAGGTGCTTAAAACATGTTGAGTTGGATTGAATTGAATGGTTTGTGAACACTTAGAAAAAAAAGAGCTGATCACTGTGAACCAGCATTGGTTCACATTAAAGACAAATTATCCCAAAACTACTTTATTTATTTACGTTTTGGGGAGTAGAGGTGTTAGACTAGCAGGCCAGAAGAATAGTTGTATCTTGATTTTAGGAAAGCATTTAACAACCTCTCATAATATACACATGAAGAAGTTAGGCAGCTGTAGGTTGGACGATAGCACACTTAGGTGGCTTTATAATTGTTTGAACAGTAATGCTCAGGGGAGTTGATTAATTACTTGTTATCAGGTTGGAGGAAGGTTTCTAGAGGTATGCCTAAGCCTTTGTTCTTGTCCTTGACCAATCACTGTTTTTATCAATGACTGTAATGAAGACATAGAAGGCATGCTTATCAAATTTTCAGAGGACACAAAGCTTAGAAAGAAAGATAAAAGTATGGGTGGTAATAGTGGTGGCGGCGGTGGCGAGAATGAGGGATCTTAATAGGCAGAAACAGCTCTGTGGAACGAAAAAGAAAATAAAATGTAATGGGAATTGATATAAAATTCCGAATATTAGTTAAAAGTCACAAATTATGTAAGTAGTATCGTAAGATCAGAGTTAGAGTTGGACGAGACCTGAGAGGTGGCTTAGCCCTACTCTTTCATTTTACAGATGAGAAGGGAGAAGCTCAGAGATGCTAAATGGTTGGCCAAGGTCACTCTGGGATTAGAAACTCAGGCCTTCTGTTTTCAAATCAATCAGTCTATCAGTCAATTAACATTTATTAAGCCCCTACTATATGTCATGCACTGGAAACACAAAGACAAAAAATAAAGGATTCCCAAGTCTTCAATGAACTTATATTCTAATAGGGGAATGCCACATGTTTATATATAAGTATATGTAACATTTCTATACATATTAATATACATATATTTACATATAATTTATTGTGTGCGTACGTATATGCACACATATATTTTAAATACACAGTGATAGAGTTTAGTATGCTAATAATTGGAGGAATCAGAAAAAGCTTCTTGAAGGAGGTAGCATTTGAACTGAGAGACCTCGGGGTTCCAAAAAGAAAAGGTTAATAGGGATAACATTCTATGCATGAAGGCCAGCCTGTGTAAAGGGGACAGAAGCCAGAGCCATTGCTTGCCCTAGCTGGCTTATGCTAGCTCTGGAGAACCACTGTTAATTTTTATAGTGAGCATTTACACTTTGGAAAACAGCATTGGGGCTTGACTTATTGTTGATTATTTAGTGGTGGGGAAAAATGTTAATAACACAGATTAAATTTAAAAGTGTGTCGTGTGTACATTTTTTGGGAGGAGGAGACATAGTTGTTAAACATTTAACAGCATACTCTTGCTAGAAAGGAAGCATTTTCTGCAAGAAGGCCAGTTGGACTGGAGTACATGAAGATTGATGTTTTAAAAACTATACACATACGTGTATGAATATATGTACATATGCATATACATGCATACATATTCATATCTATATTTGTGTGCATGCACACATGCACTTGTATGTATGTATTATATACAAAAATACACATAAACAAACATACCTATATGTATATACGCACATGTATACATATCTATATTTTTGTGTATATATACACATATGTACAGATGCATATGTGTATAGACACAATGCATAATGCATATCTATATCTCTCTAGCTAATCTATCTATTTATTTAATATCTATCTATCTGTCTGTCTATCTATCTATCTACCTATCTGTCTATCTATCTACTTACCTACCTACCTGTTTAGTAGAAATAGATACATAGGAGCTAGATTATGAAGGGCTTTAAAAGCCAAACAGAGGAGAATGTAGTTTATCCTAAAGGCAATGGGGAGCCATTGATGCTTCTTGAAAAGGGGAATGAAATGATCAGATCTGTACTTTAGAGACTATTGATTTGGCATCTGTGCAGAGGATGGATTTTGGGTAGGGAAAGGCTGGAAGCAGGGAGACCAGTTAGCAGGTTATTTATTAGTCTAGGCCAGAGGGGCTCAGGGCCTGATCTAGGGTGGTCATGGCAGAAGGAGAGAGAAACCCAAGGTAATCTTTCTGTTCTAAGTAGAGTTTGGGGGGGAATTGACTTGACAACAGCTTGTGTGAAAAAGGATCTGGGTGCCCCAGTGGGCCACAAGCTCAGTTTGAGTCAATAGGGTGATCCAGTAGTTGCTAAAAATTAATGTGATCTTTTGCCCAGGATGTGTGATTTCGTTGATATGGGGAGCTCCTAGAGAGGAAACCTGCTCTCCTTTACCACCACAGAGGTGTAATTTCTAGTCTTACAGAGTTCCCGGGGGCTCTGAAGGGTGCTTTGCTCAAGCTCACGTAGTCAGTAGTAACACTAACTAGTATTAATAGAGAGCTTCGGGGTTTACAAATCACTGCACATGTCTGACCCCATTGGATCTTCACCACGACCCTAGAAGGGAGGCGCTGTTATTGTCCCTGCTTTATAGATGCAGAAACTGAGGATTAGACACACATTGATCAGGGTCACTGGGTCAGCAATAACTGGCATTGTTGCACGCATATAATTGGATCTCGTTGGATCCTCACCCAAAACCTGGGAGTGCAATGCCATTGTTGTCTCCATTTTATAGATGACGAAAGAGTCTTTAGAAAGGTCAAGTGCCCTGCCCCAGGATCACACAGCTAGCAGCCTTTCATGTCATTTCCACGGGTACCAGTTTCTGATGTTGACCCCTTTGACACTGACAATGACTTTGGGGGCCAGAACTTTCATTCCTGGGTCTTTAGTAGCTGTGGCTGCAGCTCCTGAAGGGGCAGTGGTCAGGCTACTGCTTCCCAGGATGATACATGAGGACGCTGGGCTGGAAGCATTGCAATTCTCAAGACTCGCGGCTTCAAGGTCCTGGGCTGTCTCTATCAGAGTCTGAGGGAAGATGGTGGTCCAAGTGGTGGTGGTGGTTTGACTTGCCTGGTAGATGTTGCTGCATGTCCCTTCCTTGGGATGCCCTGCTGCTTCAGTGCGGTTGGCTTGCCTCTCTGTACATGGTTGTGGTGGCAGACTCTTTCTCCACGAGAGTTTTTTTTTTCCTTGAAGGGTGGTTGTGAGGGCTAGTCTGAGAAAGGACTAGTGGGCTGGGGGATGTTGCTACTCTCAGGGCAGTTAGTGGCAGCTGGTTAGCAGTTATTGCTGGTGGTGATGAGGAAGGTGGGCCCCCTCTCCATAATGATTTCTCCCCTCAATGATGGGATGGAAGCAGGTGTGTTGGTTTGGAGGTCACTGCTATTCTGAAGGCTCTTGGGCTCAGGGTCTGTTTCCATCAGGGTCTGAGGGGAGATCAAGATCAAGGTGGTGATGGTGAACTTCATTTCAATCATTTCCCTTAAGGATCATTTGCCTCCTCCTAAAGGAGGCCATTCCCTTACTTGTTAGTGTTCTCTCTCCTTCTTCAACTTAGGAAGATATATTTGTTTACTCATAATATTATATCCTCTCAGTAGGAGCTTTTTCAGGGCAGGGATGATTAAAAATTTTTTTTTCCTCTTGGTACCTAGCAGAGTGCTTTATATGTAGTAGGCGTTTAATAAAAAGTCAAATTGGATCTTTCCTTCCTTAAACCCATTCTTTCTGCAAATTTCATTTCATCTTTCTGTCAGTGATACCACCATTTTTGCATCCTCACATGTTCAAAGCCTTGGCTTTTCCCAGGCTCTCAGTTCCTAATTCTAATCATTTATGAAGTCTTACTGATGCTACCTCAAGGTAGCTCCCACCTGCATCTGTTTCTTCTTTATTTCCACTGTCACCACCCTAGCTTAGGCTCTCATTTGTTGTCTTCTTATACTATGCTAACGGTTCCCACCTCCACACCTGCCTCTTTCCAACACATCTTTCACACCCTTGCTTGACTAATCTTTGTTGTACAAAGACCTGGTCCTGTCATCCGTTTGCTTCAAATCCATCAATGACTCCCTACTTCTTACTGAGAAAAGTTCAAATTGCTTTGCCTAGTATTCAAGGCAAACCTGGTATTCTCCTACTCTTTCCAGATATATCTCAAACTGAGTCCCACTTACTCCACATTTCATCCAGAGTAGGGTACGCTTCAACATTAATACATGTTCCCAGAATGCCTTCTTAGTGAATCTTTTTGTTGTTGAATCATTTCAGTTGTGTCCGACTCTTTATGACCCCATTTGAGATTTTCTTGGCAAAAATACTAGAGTGGTTTGCCATTTCCTTCTCCAGTTCATTTTACAGATGAGGAAACTGAGGTAAACAGGGTGAAGTGACTTTACCCAGGGTCACACAGCTAGTGTCTGAGGCCAGGTAGAAGGAGGCTAGGTTACAAAGGGCTTTGAATTCTGAACAGAACATTTCACATTTGATCCTAGAGGGATTAGGGTAAGATGTAGGCTATTTGGCCAAAGAGGGTAGAACTGGGAGTAATGAATAAGAGATTGAATATGGTAGTCAGATTTAGGCTTGAAATCAGGAAAAGAACTGAAACAATTAAAGCTGCCCTTAAGTGAAATGGGCCTCCTCGGGCGAGTGATGAAGAGGGTTCCCTCTCTTTGGAGGGAGTCTGGATGACCACACGTCAGGCATCTTATAGTGGCGTTTATCTTATAGGTTTGGGTGTGGACCATATGACTTCTGAGATTCTTTACAATTTTGAATTTCTTTGATTCTGCATGTCAGACTGAACAAGGAAGAACTCTCTAACAATTAGACCTTGAAACAATGAAAACTGGGTCTACAGTGGAATGGCCTGCTTTTGCAGCATAATGAGCCGCCTGCCACTGAAGGGGTCTAAGCAGAGTCTGAGCAATTTCCTGTCAAAGGGAATGTAGAAGGGTTGTTGCATGGGATAGGAGGTTGGATTAGATGACCTCTATGATCCCTTCTGGCATTAACACGTTGTTAAGAGTCAGTCTTCAGTTAATGACTCATTCAGAGGCTTCCATAGAGAGTATCTTACCTTTGACCCTAGCAATGAGCACTGAAGGGCCTGTGGAAGGCTGGTAGAAGAGATATTTTGGGGGAGGGAGACAGGTGTTCAGTACTCTTCCAAACTGCATCATGTAGGCGGCCGCCTACTCTGCCTATTTCTAGGGCCAACCCTGTGCCCAGCAGGGATGGGAAAGATAGTGGCTGGGCTTCCATGACTCTTTTCAACACACAGCCAAGGATAGGAGGATTCCACAGGGCTTGTCTTGAGTAGCATACCTGCTCCCTGCCCCTGCTCCCCTACTCCCTGCTACTTCTAGGTATCTTTCATGAATTTAACCAATGAAATATCTAGCGAGAAGGAAGGAGGGGGAGAACAAAAGCCACTTGGTATTTATTCTGGGTATAATATTCAGACCCATTTCTATAGCACTTTAAGATATTTTTTTAAAAAAGTGTCATAGATTCCTTTTTAATATAGTCGTGGCCAGTTTTACACTCCTCGTTTTCACGCCCCTACTGAAGGTGATTTTCAGTAGTTGAGCAGAACTAATGGATGCAATAAACTGTCCTCTACTTCCTTGCCAAAGTGAAGTAAGTTTCACTGACTGTTCTCTGGGACCAAGATTAATAAAAATTTTGCTTTCTTTTAATATTTTTTCTGTTTACACAACTGTAGTCCTGGTATATATTGTACTGGTTCTGCTCAGTTTACTCTATATTAGAGTAATAGATGAACATTCATATGAATGTATGAATTTTTCCATGGTTTTTCTGAATTTCTCATATTCAGTGTGTTTTACTAGATGATAATATTCTACTCTGTTCATATTCTGTGTTTGGTCTGGCCAATCAATGGCTATCAACTTCCTCCCTCCCATAAAGGGTGCTGCTATGAAGATTTTGCTCTATATGAGGCCCTTCTTTTTGCCTTTGACCTCCTTTGGGTATATAGACAATGGTAAGATTATTAGGTTAGAAGATAGGACAACTTTTCTCCTTTAAAGTAAATTTTTATTGATATCCTTTGTTTTTATATCACTTACATTTCCCATTACATCCTCCCTCTCTTATAACATCCTCCATCCCTTATAACAAAGAATCAAAAGAGGAAAAATTGAAGTTCAGCAAAACTAACCAATATATTTAAAAAGTCTATCATGATATACAGTGTTTCAGTTACATTGTTGCATCTACTTTCCTGGTTCTGCTCACTTTACTTTGTATCAGTTCATATGTCTTCTGTTGTTTCTCTGAATTAATCATATTCATCATTTATTATAGTATAGTAATATTCTGTTATATTCAAGTACTGTAAATTGCTTAAATTCTCCAATTGATGGGAAATATGTTGTTTCCAATTTTTTTGCTACCACAAACAGTGCTTCTATAATTATTTTGATGTGGTAACTTTTCTTGAATAATTTAAATTTTTTTCCTAGAATATTTGAACTAATTCACAGCTCTACCAGTCATGTATTTGTTTTCTTGTTTTCTCACAGTGCTTTCAACATAGACTTTTTCTGTTTGGGTTTTTTTTTTTTTGGTCATTTCATTCAACTTTCTGGGTAGGAGGCTAAACCTCAGAGTTGTTTTGATTTTTCATTTGTCCAATTATTAGTGACTTGGAACATTATTTCATATGGTTGTTGATAGTTTGCAGTTCTTTTGAAAACTGTTTATTCATATCCTTTGACCACTTACTTTTTGGAGAGTGACTTTCGAGCATTGTATTAGTATCAATTCTCTTTATAACCTGTATGTCAGAATTTTGTCAGAGATAATTGATATAAAGATTTTTTTTCTCCACTCATCGATTTTGCTTTTGTAACCAGCTGCATTGATTTTGTTCATGCAAAAGCTTTTTCATTTTCTATAATTGAAATTATCTTTTAGATTTTGCTTTAAGGATTACGAATTGTTTTCCTCCAAAAATGCTGTGTTTTAATAGTGTGGATATTATCATCCTTATATTAAAAGGGAGAAAGCTGGAGTGTGGAGAGACTGTATCTTGTCCAGTCACCTAGCTTGGGGAGATGTAGCAACAGTATCACTGATTGAATCATTGGATTGAAGATAGAAGACCTAGATTCAAATCTTGGCTTGCTACTCCCTGTGTGACTTTGGATAAGTCATTTAACTTTTATAGGTCTCTATTTTTTTTATAAAATGAGAAGGTAGACTAGATCTAGAAGGGACCTTAGTGATGATCAAACTTAACCAGAAGAGATTAAGTAACTTAGGATCATAAGATTTGAGGCAGCTGAATGGCACAGTGGATAGAGTGACAGATCTGGAGTCAAGAAGACCTGAGTTCAAATGCAAACTCAGGCACTTACTAGCTTTGTGACTCTGGGCAAGTTGCTTTACCTTTGTCTTCCTCAGTTTCCTCATCTATAAAATGGGGATAATAATAACCCTACTTCCCAGGGTTTTTGTGAGGACAAAATGAGATAATATTTGTAAAGTTCTTTGCAAACCTGAAGTGCTACGTGTATGCTAGTGCAAACCTGAAGCGCTACATAAATGCTAGCTATTCGTATTGCCTATAGAGCTAGGAAGTTTCTCAGAATCCTTCGAGTTCAAGCCTATAATTTCATAGAAAAGGAGGTTAAATATAAGAGGTGAGATTTGAACCCTGGTCCTTTGACTTCCTAGGTGAATGACCCTGGACAAGTCACTTAATCCTGTTTACCTTAGTTTCCGCATCTGTAAAATGAAGTGGAGAAGGAAATGGCAAACCACTCCAGTATCTGCCAAGAAAACCCCAAATCGTGTGACAAAGAGTCGGACATGAATAAAATGACTCCACAACAACAACAGCCTCTGCCTCTAGAGCCATTGCATCTCTGCCCAAGCTCAAGCCATCAACTGGGATTTGAATTCGGGTCTCTTCCCGCTAAGCCATGGCATGTTGGGTTATGATCTTTAAAAAGCCTTTCCTTCTCCAAATCCTGCAATCCTACCTGGCAAGTGTATGAACCCTGCATGGAAAATAGGTTTTCTGATGTCAAAACCAGGGTCCTTCCTTCTATACCACAATGAGAAGGCCTCCTTTTTGTGGATCCACTTTTGCAGCAGACTAGCTTGTTGGGGACCCTGGTAGGCAGGTGAGGGCATCTCCTACCTCTTTCATCTTCAGGAAAATGGAGATCCCTCCCTGCATCGTCCTTAGCCTGAGAGCTGATGACTATGAGCTGCTGCAGGACAATGATGTTTTGAAAGACAATGCACACCTCTGGAAGGGAGCTTACTTCCATTAATCCTGGAGGGTAGCATGTTGTAATGGAAAGGAGAGCAAGGGAGCCTAAGTCAGGGACTTCCAGTCCCAGCTCTGCCACTTATTAGCTATAGGATCTCAAGCAGTTCCGTTCAACAAACACTTACTAAGTGCTTATTATACCCCAGGGACAGTGAGGCACTGAGGATAGGAACTAGACCTGTGATTTCATTTGTATGAGAAATTTCCTCTGCCCATGTGATTCAGCATCTTCTCTGCAATTCAGAATCTCTTAGAATTGCCTAGAGCACTAGGGGCATTAGATTGACTTGTCCAGGGTGACACAGTCTATGCGTGTCAAATTAGAATCCAGATCTTCCTTATTCCAAGGCTGACTTTCTGTCTTCTCTGCCATACATAGCAGTCTGTGCCTTCAAGGAGCTTCTATTCTTCTGGGAGGAGCAAGGTAGGGGACAGGAAATAAGCACAAAGATGGGTTCTCCAAGATATAGTATAATAATAGATAGTTCCAGATAAGGAGTCAGCCAAAGAACCTTTCAAAGAAAATTTGATCAGGGAGAAGTCCCTTTTCAGGAGAGATAATCAATAAAAGCTTCATAAAGGAACTGAACCTGAATGGAAAGGAAAGATTTCAGCACGTGCAGATGGGGAAGGAGTCCAATGCAGGTATAGGAGGAGCTGGTCTTTCCGAGTGCAGGACAAGATGAAGGAAGAGTTTTCCTGGAACATAGTAATCTGGAAAGTCAGGCTGAAGCTAGATTGTGGATGACCTTCGTGGTTAGACTGAGGAGTGGATATATCCTGTCCCTAAAATCTTAGTGGTTTTACAATTTTACTAATTTATTTGCACTAAGACTTTTGAAACATCTTTTATTTTTCTCCTAAAGGTAAGACCACTGAAGAGGCCTCTAAAAAGGGGCCACTAAAGATTCCCCTTAGTTCTAGTACTCTCCCTTGTAAATGCTAGTTGAGATTAGATTTATTAGATTTCTTAAGAGCTATTCAAGTTCTGACATCCCGTGTTTTTATGAATATATGCTATGTCTGAGGTGGGAGACCATGGGTGTGGAGTGTTGTATATATTGTAAAAAACAATAAATGTGTTTGGTTTTGTCAAATTTCTTCTTTTCTTTTCTCTTCTTTTCTTTCCTTTCCTTTCCTTCCTTCCTTCCTTCCTTCCTTCCTTCCTTCCTTCCTTCCTTCCTTCCTTCTTTCTTTCTTTTCTTTCTTTCTTTCTTTCTTTCTTTCTTTCTTTCTTTCTTTCTTTCTTTCTTTCGTAGCTTACTGAATGGAGGAGGGGGGAGATTCAGAAATGAATGTAATAAAAATCACATCAATAAATAAATGAAATTTTTAAAAAATGCTTTATTTGTGGGGAGTAGCTGCAATTGTCCAATTGAAAGGCGACTATATTTCCAGAGGATAGGATGATGAGGTTAGGAAGGTTGACAGAGGATAAAGGTACAGTGCACATACTGTAGGCACAGATACCATTACTAAGCCTATCTTCTTTCCTCCCCCCTTTGAGATCAGGCCAACTGGGAAAATCCACAAGTGCCCAGATCTCTAGAAGAAATGAGGTCAGTCTCAAAAGGAAGCCAGGCAGTGGATCTGGGTCTTAAATAAATTAAACCAATTCTGCCTCTTTATTCTGAATCTACTCCTAATGTTTTTGGTGGGAATCTTTGATAAGACCCACTCCCAATTCTCCGGAGCCGCTGGACCCCCAGCTGGGTTCTCATTCTGTTTCTGGCCTGAGCTGTGATATAAATTAAGTAGAGCGATAGTGATGTGACTTTTATCGGCTCATGTGTTCAATAATGTTAATACATCCCATTATATCATATTATATTAATACAGGACAATATATTATACACGATGCAGCACATTAACTTAGCTTGGGAGGCCACTGGGCAGGGTAATTCAGCCCTCATTGCTGGCACTCCCCTCTCATTGGCACTCAGCAGGTGTTAAATGGCCACAGCCATGATGAGAGTAATCACAGAATTCCAGGAGCCAAAGGAACTGCCCCTGTCCCTATGAGACATGGTGGGATAGTGAGAAAGGCCTAGATTTGAAGTCAGGGGGCTAGGGTTTGAATCCAAGAGGAAGAGGAGGATAATTGTCATCTGTGTCCTCATGGTTGGAGGCAATCAGACTCTCTGGGCCATGGATGCTTTATCAATAAAATGGGGATAATGCCCTGTACTTGCTGCATTATCAGAGGCAAGTTCCTTTTCCTCCCTGAATTTTCAGTTTATTTAAAGAATGGTAATGATATTGCTTGCATTTCCTACTTTATGGGGCTGTTGTAAGAAAATTACTTGGTTAATTGTAAAGCCCACTATTGGGCTGATTTTCACACAGTGTAAGGAGAAAGTTCCTAACAGAGGTATCCTAGAGTGAGTTGTGCTACCATGGGAACCTATGACTTGGTTCTTGATCATTGGAAGTCTTCAAGCAGACTCTTGAAGCTTGATCTTCAAATATAAGACACATTTATTAAATACCTATTATGTACAGAGCACTGTGTTAGGTGTTGGAGGAGACACAAAATTGAAATCAGATAAGATTCCTGCCCTCATGTAGCTTACAATCCATTAAGGAGCAGAAGATGTATCACTCAGTCATCCAAAAAGGATTTACTAAGTGCTTACTATATGCAGTGTCTGGGGACAGAGAGACAAAAATGAATTAATGCTTGCTTTCAGATGTACTGGGATGTACTGATAACCAGTTCTCAGTATCACAGGACTGGAGAACACTAGACAGGTTAACATCTCTTGTATATGGACCCCTTCTCTTTAGTCACAATTTAGTTCGGGCCCTCATTACTTCATACCTAATTGACAAATAAATTGTGCTACCATAGAAAACTTCACTGATCTCCCTGACTCAAGTCTTTCCCCACTCTAGTCCGTCCTACATAACAGCTGCCAAAGTGATTTTCCTTGAATGAAGATCTGATCGTATTGCTCCCTTAAACAATCAAAGTCCAATGGCCCCCTCTTGTCTCTAGACTCAAATATAAACTCCTCTTCTTAGCTTTTAAAGCCTTTACAACCTTGTCCCAACCTCTCTTTCTAGATTTAAGGTGCGTGATTTGCTTTCCTGAACTCTGCAAACTATCCAAACTGGTCTTCTCTCTGTTCTTCACTTATGAAAATCCATTTCCTCTCCTTGTACATTTGCACTGGCCATCACACATGCCTAGACTGCATTCCCTCCTCACCTTGGCCTCAGAACACCTCCCTCTTCAAGCACCACCTTTTACAAGAAGCCTTTCCTCATCTCCCCAGTTGCTACTGTTCTTCCTCCCAAATTGCCATAAATATAACTACTTTGTATTTATTTGCTTTTATTCTATTTATATTGATTCTGTATAGATTTGTATATGTCTGTCGTTTCTCCTGGTAGGATATAAGATCCTTAGGAGTAGGAATTGCTTCATTCTTTGTATTTGTCTCCATAGCCCCGAAGCGTGGTGCTTGGCATGGAGGAGGTATTTAATCAGTACTTGTGGTTCATTGCTTAGGCTTCTGTCCAGGCAGGAATAGGACTAGATGATCTTGGGTGCCCCTTCTAGCTCTGGCAGGCAAGTTCACCATTGTTGTTCTTACTTATATTACATACCTCATGACTTAGGTTGTTGTGAGGGAGGCCTTTTGTCATTATAAAAATATGTCATTATTATGATTCTTCTTATTGTTACTGCCCTCCAGATGAGGTTGTCCTGTCCTTCCCCCTTTCTCTGTCAATCAGATAGTCAACATCCTAACACCCAATCATAAGTCAACATTTTTATAGCACTTTGTAATTCTGATTAAATGTAACAGTGTTTATCGAGTGCCTGCCGTATGCAAAGCATCGTTCTAACCTATGGAGGTACGCTGGTCATAGGAACATAGATGCAGAGCTAGAAGGGCCTCTCGAGGCTATCGAGTCCAACCCCCTTGTTTTACAGATGAGAGAAGTGAGTGAGGTGAAGGGACTTGCCTAGGGTCATACAGCTAGTAAGTATCAGGGGAAAGATTCAAACCCAGGTCTTTCGAACTCCAAGTTCAGCACTCTACCCATTGTTATCAAGCGATCTTTTTGGAAAAATAAAATTCTATGCCTTCAAGCTTTTGTTTTCTTAGTCATGATAATTATGGTGATGATAACAACCGTTCACAGTTATAGCAAAGGCTGCAATTTATAAATCACTCTCTTGACAATTGGAAGCAGATGGGGTGTGGTAGATAGAGCGCTGGACCTGGACTTAGGAAGTCCTGAGTTCAAATCCAGCCTTAGATGCTTACTAGCTGTGTGATGCAGTGCAAGTCAAAGTCTTAACCTCTGTCTACCTCAATTTCCTTGACTGTAAAATGGAGACAATAATGTCATCTATCTCACAGGATTGTTATGAGGTTCAAATGAGATAATATTTATAAAAAGCATTTAGCACCGCACTTGGCACATAGTAGGTGCTGTACAAATTCTTATTTCTTTCTTCTTCCCCCTTTCTTTTCTCCTCTCTCACCCCCTACCTCCTGACAGTAACTCTGTGAGGTAGAGTAATTTGGCCAGTGTTAATATTCCCATTTTACAGAGGTGGTAGGTGTGATTTAGAGGTCATGTGACTTGAGCTCAGTGGCATGGCTGATCAATGGCATAGCCCATACCATTGAACCCTAGAGTAGGGTGAACAGCATGTCCCAAGGCCTCTCACATCCTGATCTCCACAAGGGCCCTGTTATCCTGAGAGGAAGAATAGAGTCAGCCCTCAATAGAAAAGAGAACACTGGATCTGACATTAGAGAGATCACCGCTGCTAACTTACTACCTGGGTGACCTTGGGTAAGTCACCTTTTCACTATGGGCCTCAGTTTCCCCTTTTCTAAAATAAGGAAGTTGGGTTAAGTGGTCTCTAAGGTCCCCTTTAATGATTTTCCCAGCCTCTCATCTCATGTGAATTCCGTTTTAATCTTCCTGTCCCAGGTCACCTTGATCCTGGGTTCCTAATGTTTGGAGTAGAAGGGTTGGGCATTAAAGAAACCAGGCAGAGAAAACAGGCTGCTACCTTTAAAGACATGAAATGAACTCTTGTCCCTGCCCTCAGCCTCGGATGCCTTTCTTATTTGGACTACAGGATCCATGAAGTAGGACAAAGTGACTGCCTCTGTTCCATTAATAGTACTTAAGGGGGAGTATGACCTTTCCAGGGGCTGGAAGTGGATACCAGACTTACTTTTCTGTGGGTCCAACTCCCTTCTTTTCCAGAGGG
>CM053586.1:178355074-178390844 GCA_028646515.1 Pseudochirops corinnae
CTCTCTCTCTCTCTCTCTCTCTCTCTCTCTCTCTTCCTTGCTTCCCCTTGCTCTGCCTGCTCTCCCCCGATTCTCTTATCTGCAGTAATTCCTCTGAGCCTGCATCAAAACTCTCATCCCTTTGTTAGCCCGCTTCGAGTCTCTTCCAGCACCTCTGCCAGCCTATTCTTCTTTAACTTGTAGGCCTTATCTTTTGCCTTTTTTCCTACCTTTCCCCCCCACTTCTAGGACTCCTAAGAAAACATATAATGTTTAAGAGGGTGAGACAAGGGACTGAATAAAGCACTTTCTGGGGAAATATTTGTTCAAATGCCCGTTGACTGCGTCTGTCAGGATCTCTCATGGAAAACATAATTCAGAACAGGCTTGGAAATTAATCCAGGTGTCTGGCGGCTCTCTTGATAAGCAGGACAGCGTTTGACTGGAGGGAGGGAGAAGGGTGAGCCTGGATTCGGTGACCATATCCTGGTGGGCTCCCAGTTAGTACTAGGGAAGATAAATCCTGGGTAAGAAGCAACATGGTATCTAGTGAGCAGAGTGCTGGATTCCGAGTCAGAAAAACCTGGGTTCATATCCTGTGCCAGACACTTACTTAGCTGTGTGACTGTGTGCAAGCCATCTCATTTTGCTGGGCCTCATTTTCCCCATCTGTAAAATGGAGGGGGTAGGTTCCTGGACTTGGTGTCCTCTAAGGCCCCTTTCAGCTCTAAACTGATGATTCTATTAGAACTGACTCCTTCAGAAGAAGGGACATGTCAGTGGGGCTCGGATCATCTTCCAGTCAAAGAAGACCCTTCATCTTGCATTCATACTGGCCTGAGAGGCAGCCATCCTTCCTTCTGGCTGATGACAGTGCATATGGTAACATACATGGCAAGGAACCATAGACCTAGAATATGAAAAGACCTTTGGGGTGGTCTAGTCCAGTCCTCTCATGAGGCCCAGAGAGGCCTGCCCAAGATCATATGGATTTTAAGTAGAATTTGAACCCAGCCCCAACCCAGCTTTCTTTCCCTGTATCTCCCTTCAGCAGGATTGTGGGAATGTGGTCCCCAGTCATCCAGTATTTTGGGAAGATTGAGAAGATGGAGGAGTGGTCCTTGTATGTCTAAAACAGTGTTCAGGGTTAGAACCAGAGGACTGGCTACTATGAAGAGGCAGCGTGTTGTACAATGTGTTGTTTGTTGCTCATTCATTTCAGTTCTGTCTATCTCTTAGTGACCCCATTTTGGTTTTTTTTGGTCAAAGATGCTAGAGTGGTTTGCCATTTACTTCTATAGCTCATTTTACAGAGGAGGAAACCGAGGCAGACAGGGTGAAGTGACTTGTCCAGGGTCACACAGCTAGCAAATGTCTGAGATTAGATTTGAACTCAGGTCTTCCTGAAGGCAGGCCTAGTGCTCTATTCACTGTGCCATCCTAGTTGACTAGGAGTCAGGAAATCTGGCTCCATTACTGACTTGCCCTGGGCAAATCCCTCTCTGGGTCTTAGTTTATTTATTCTTAGAGTGGGAATAATAATTCCTGTCCTTCCTGCTTCATAGGGTTGTTGTAAAGGGAGAGTATGATAATGAATTTGAAGATGCTTGAAAAAGTACAAAATGCTGTTCAAATATAATAAAAGGATTGTTGTTGTTATCAGGAAGACTAAGTTCAAATCCTGCCATAGGCACTTCAGTCTCAGATTCCTCATTTGTAAGATGGGGATAATAATGGGACTTACCTCACGGTGTTGTCGTAAGGATAAAATACCATTATATACAGTGACATGTGTATATCAAGTGCTTTTGCAAACCTAAAATGGTATATAGAAATGTTAGCCATCATCATCATTTATTGTATAGTCCTGGAATTGACATGGGTTCTCTCACCTCTTCCAACAGCATCCTAATTAGACTCTCAGCTTCCAGCGTCTCCTTTTTCTAATCCATCCTTCACAAAGCTGATAAGATAATCTTCCAAAAGTACAATGCTGACTGCATCTCTCCCTTGCTCAAAAAGCTTCAGTGGCTCCTTTGTCCCATTAGGATAAAGTTCAAATTCCTCAGCTTGGCATTTAAAGACCTTTCTAGGCTTGCTGCTATTAACTTCCTTGTGCTTTCTACAATCCAGCTGAATAATCTCATCCCATGCCTTTCTTCTATACCTTTGCAAAAAATGCTTCCATGTTCATGATATGCTTCTGCTTTGTCTCGGACTCCTAAAACCTATTATAGTTTTCCATCAAGGTTCAAGTCATTTGTCACTACTTATAAGAAACCATTCCTCTCCCCATCCCACGTTAGTGTTCTCTACATTCTCAAATCATCATGTATATGCTTAATATATGTATCTGCTTAAACTTGGTTTCCCAGGAGGAGAAAATAATCTCCTTAAGGTAAGATTATTTTTCATTTTTCCCTTGTTATTCCCCATTTCCAGCGCAGTGCCTGGCACATAGTACTTAACTGATACTTGTTGGGTTGGATTGGATGAACGGGTTCCTGACAATAGAACTTTGTCAAGGGAGAATGAATTAGTGAGGCTGGGATGAAAGGGACTTGTATTTTTCTACTGAAGTATTTTCTTTTTACCTCATCTACATTTTCCACTTTGTTATTGCCCCCACTCTGTGCCAGAGATCCCTCCCATATAACAAGTAATAAAAAAAGAGGATGAAGGGCAGTTAACCAAACTAGCCAACATATTGAAAAGTCTCATGTTAAATGCAGTGCTCCAAATCCATGATCCCCCACCTCTTCCAAGAAATGTGGGGAAGTATCTTCCTTCTCTTCTTTGGGACTAGACTTGGACATTATAATCTTGTAGTACTAGCTTTGATTGTTTTGTTTTTATTGTCATTCTATCCATTCATATTCTTATAACCATTGTGTATATTGCTTTTTTTGTTCTTCTCATTTCACTTTGCATCAGTTCATAGAAGTCTTCCTATGCTTTTCTGCACTTATCATAATCATTGTTTCTTATTGTAACATTTCATCACATTTGTCCACCAAAACTTGTTTAGTCCTTCCCCAATCCATGGATACTTACTTTGTTTCCAGTTCTTTGATCTAAGGAAAAGTGCTGCTATAAATATTTTAATGAAAAGAAGGGGACTACTGTATTTCCTCATTTGTGAACCCCTGGGGTTTTTCTCCTCTTTGCAGCCCCAGATTTCCCCAGCTGTAAAATGGGAATAAGTGTCTTAAGCTGTTTCTTTGGATTAGTGTCAGAAGAAAATAAAAAAGGTGAATTGTGTGCTGGGAATGAGGCAGGCCCAGGGCTTGAAGACTGGTACCAGTTGATGCTCAAAAACCTCTCTGTCTTTGTAGATAGCATGTAGTAGTGTTGATGACATCCAGCATCCAATTCCAGCCTCTGACAGATTTTGTTGAGGCTACTGGGGGCAGGCAGGAGGAGAGTGGGAGAACAGACAGTGGATTTAAGTCCTTATTTTGGCAGCCCCTCTGGTTTTAGCTGGTGATCCTAATTAAAAGCCCTGATCCAAAAGGCTTGATGATGGAATTTCTAATTAAATCAATTTCATCTCGTCTGGGAGACAGAGGTTTGCATACGATAAGCATGAAATTAATAATTATGTTTAGAAATTAGCCATTGCTCAAACCCGAGCTACTTAGCCTTCCCCCTCCTCCTCCTCCCTTGCCCTTGGTTTTGGATGTGGGTGGGTCATTTGAGCCTGACTTGGCAGCATGCAGCGGGGACAGTGAGGTGGGGGAGACTGGTAGTGGAAACTGAGAAGGGATAAAGCTGGCCAGTCTGGCTCCTCCCAGTGCTCTGCTGAGCAGTCCAAGGAACTCCAGGCCCTTCCTTCTCTTCCCTGGAATCTGCAAGGCCACTTGTCAGCCATAGGCCTTCATCAGACTGAGAACACACGTGTGTCTATGGGTATGGATAGGTTGTATGTGTGTGTGAATGCGTGTGTGTGTATGTTTGTATCCACATGGCATTATGTGCTCGTTTCTGCATTCATATGACCATTAGCATTCCTTCTCCTGTGCACATCTGCATGGAGGGTGGGTGGGGAAAGATAAGGGCAGGATTTGTCCGGGGCATCAGGTCCTTCTCTATTCATTCTCTGTACATTGTTCTCTCCCCCACTTCCACAATATCTACCCAGACTCAGAAGTGGTGCGTGCAGGAGGGGAGGCGTGTTCTCTGGGGCTCTGTTTCTTTCTCTAAATTGGTTTTCAGAGCAGTGTGCTGTGATAGAAAGAACATTGGATGGGGAATAAGAAAACCTGGGCTGAAATCTCAGCCCCGCTACTTACTACAAATGTGACCTTTGGGCAAGACAACCCCCCCCCCGCCCCCCCCCCAATATAAAGAGGTTAGACAACGGAATCTCTGAATTCATTTCCAGCTCTGATAGCCCTCACTTTGAAAGTCCTGATTCTACCTCTTACCAAACTGTGACCTGAGCAACATAACTCACTGTGACCCCCATTTCCTCCAACTCTCAGTTCTTTCCCAGGCCATCACCCCTGCACTAGCTACATTCTTTCCCTGTCTCTGTCTTGCTTCCGTAGTGAAACAGCCCAACTCTCCACTATCTCCTATGACTGAATCCCTTGCCCCCTTGTCCTATCGCTGATCACACCTTGTGAAATCCCATTCCAATCCTGGATTACTCTTAACATCCAGCTTCTTCACTCCTATTCATGTGCTTCTGAAAGGAGCTAGAGGAAATCATGAAGCCACATTGACCGAGTCCAATAAAAATGTATGTTCTTTCATCTTAACTGGGCCCTCACTGCAGCAAGGCAAACATTCTATTCTACCCTAGTCCATTTGCTATCATTCTCCACTGCGGTTGTTCCATACTTTCTCATCTCTCCTAAAGCCTCCCATGTACCCTCTCCTCACTCCTTCTCATCTGAGGATTTTGCCTCAGTTGTCCCTGAAAAAAAACCAAAACGAGACCATTTCATGAAAACTTCTCTCCTCTTCTCCCCTTCCCATTTCACATCATCAGATATTTTTCTCCTTCCCATTCTTTCTTCCTTCATTCTGGTCTTGGATGAAGAAGTAGCCTTTTTCTTTGCCAAGGTCACCTCCTCTACATGCATGCTTGGGCCCATCCCCTTGGACTTCTCCAACTAAATTGTCCTTATTCTCATCCTTACTATCTCTCTTCCCTTTAATACATCTTCAATTGTTTCCTTCCTTGCTACCTACATGCCCATGCCTCCCCCATCTATAACTCCCCCCCCCCCCCATCCTACCATCCCTGTTAGCTGTTGTCCTTTCCATCTAGACTTTTTGAGAGAGCTCTCTACACTCAGTGCCTCTGCTTCCTCTCTTCTCATTCTCTTATAAACCCTCTGCAGTCTGGCTTCCAGTGTCATCATTCAACCAAAATTGCTCTCTCCCAAGTTGCTGATGATCTCTTAATTGCCAAGACTAATGACCTTTCTTGTCCCCCAGTCCTTATCCTTCTTGACTTCTCAGCATCACTTAATGCTGTTGATCACCTCCACCTGGACTCTCCTCTCTAGGTTTCCATGACACTGCTCTCAGACTGGTTCTCCTTCTAACTGTCTTCTCAAGGTTTCTTTGCTAGTTCTTTATTTATGCCACGCTTACTAACTATGGGTGTCCCCCAAGGCTTTGGCCCGGACCCTCTTCTATTTTTAGTCTCTACCAGGAGTGAGGAACCTACAGCCTTGAGGCCACTTGTGGCCTTATTTAAATACAAGCAAGGTGGGATTTTTATTGTTTTTTCTTCTTGTTGTTGGAGTTCAGCTTCCCAGGCTCAGGCTAAATTGTAAACATGTGAAAGATTAATCTCTTTTGAACCCTAATAATTCACAGCTCTGCTGAGTCAAGTAGGTTTCTGTCTTTGTTATGTATTCTGGGAGGCTGACATTTTGCTTTGGGGGTTTGTTCATGAGAAGGTACTTACACAGTGGACAGATACAGTTTCATTCAGGAAGGCCTGGATTCAAATCATACCTGAGATGCTTTGAATAAGTTTACTGTCTGTACAAATGCACTAACTGAATGAACCTGGCAAACCACTTGACCTTTCTGAGCCTCAATTTCATCATCTTACCTCTTTGCATAGCAGATAGAGAGTAAAACATGGAGTCAGGAAGACCTGAGTTAGAACCCTGTCTCAGAAAACTTACTAGGCAGGTCCCTTAAATTCTCTGACCTCACTTTTCTCATCGACAAAATTGGGATCCTTATAGCTTTGTTTAAATATTAAATGAGATAATTAATGGAAAGCTATTTGCAAACCTTAAAGCATGACTTAAATTAGCTGTTACTGTAATGACTATTGAATGTGTAGTCGGCCTTTCCACTTACGCCCATTCTGTTTGCACATCCCTCTCCTCCTCTCCTGCTCTCTCTTTCTCTCTCTCCCCATATTTTATACACACACACATCTATCTATCTATCTGTCTGTCTGTCTGTCTGTCTGTCTATCTATCTACTTATCTATATCTATATTTATCTGCATAAGAGACATCCTGATGAGAACAAGAGATAGACCCAGGACTTGGGTTCTGATATTGATTATCTGTGTGACCCTGAGTAGGTCACATGAACTCTCTCTGTTCTAGGTGACTCTCTGAGCCTTTAAGTTGCAGAGAAGGTGCCAGCTTGCGCCGGCAGAAGAAATTCTGTCCTCTGAGAGTTCCCTGTATTGTAGACATCACATGCCTAGTTCCTATCCTTATTACTGACAAACTGTTCCACATTATTATTTCTATTGCCTGCTTCATAGGGTGATTTTGAAGGAAACATTTTGTAAACTATAAAGCACTTGAGAAATGTGGCTATTACAAGATCATGCTGATGACTTCACATGTATAATGGAGATCATATTGCTTGCCTTCTCAGTAGGTGGGGGAGGGGCTGGAGGGAAGGAGAGAATTTGGAACTCAAAATTAAAAAAAAGCAATGCTAAAAATTAATAAATGAACCAAGATCATGCTGACTTTGGAGACAGACATCCTGCATTCAAGTGCTGCTCGCTACCTCTGTGAACATGGGAAATCATTTAGCTGCATTGGGCCTCAGTGTTCTCATCTGTAAAATGGGGCGGGACTAGGTGATGCTGAAGATCTCCTGTTCTGTGTCTATGATCTTGCGATCCTGTGATAAACAAAACATCGCTATTAATATTGGTCCTCGCGAGTCAGTGAGGCCAGAGATGCCAGGTACCTTTTCTCTGACTGAACTCCATACCTGGAATGCTTTTCCTCTGTGTCTCCCCCACCTATTGCCTTCCCTAGCCTCCTTCAAGTCCCAGGTAAAATCTCATCTTCTATGGGAAGTCCCCTTAAAACTAATTCTAGTGCCTTCCATTTCTTGTTTACTTCCTATTTATCCTGTCTCTATCTTGCAGCTTGTTGGTACAGTGGAGACAGTACTAGGTATGATGCTAGAAAGACCCAAGTTCAAATTCCACCTCAGACGTGTATTAGATGTGTGACCCTGAGCAAGTCACTTAACCCAGTTTGCCTCAGTTCCTCATTTGTTAAACGAACTGGAGAAGGCAATGGCAAGCTGCTCTTATATCTTTGCCAAGAGTGGGCCATGACTAAAACGTTTCATCAACAAAATAGCTTATCAGAGCATAATTTGTGTGTTTGTTGTTTCTCCCTTTAGATCGTGAGCTCCTTGAGGGTAGGGACTGGTTTTTTTGTCCCTTTTTGTATCCCCAGAGCTTGGCACAGGGCCTGACATATAGAATTAATTTAATTTAATTTAATGATGGCTTATTGAATGGCCTTTGTTTTTTTTTTGTTGTTGTTGTTTTGTTTGTTTTTGGAGGGAGGAAGGCAGGGCATTTGGAGTTAAGTGACTGACCCAAGGTCACACAGTTAGTAAGTATTAAGAGTCTGAGGCTGGATTTGAACTCAGGTCCTCCTGACTCCAGGACTGGTGCTCTATTTACTGTACCACAAAGAGCCCTTGCTCAATGGAGGTGGCTCTAGTCCCCATCTTAGAATCAAGTACTTAGAGCAAGAAGATATTTTAGAAACCTTATGGGGCAGTGAGGTGGTATAGCAGATAGAGCACCAGGACTGTAGTCAGGAAGACTCATCTTCCTGAGCTGAAATCCAGCCTCAGATACTGAATAGCTGTGTGACCCTGGACAAGTCACTTTACCCTGTTTGCCTCAGTTTTCTCATCTGCAAAATGAACTGAAGAAGGGAATGCAAACCACTTCAGTATCTCTGCCAGGAAAACCCCAAATAGAGTCAGGACGAGTCAGGCATGATGGACAATGACAAGATGGTAATCCCTTTATTTTATCGATGAGGAGGCTGAGGTCGAGTCATGCTTCAGACACTTCGTAGCTGTGTGGTTCTGGGCAAGTTGCTTCGTCTCCCCCAGCATTAGTTTTTTTATCTGTAAAATGAGTGGACTGGATTCCACAGCCTCCAAAGCCCCTTTCCACCCATGACCTGTGATCAGATGGACTGCTGTACAGATGTTTATTGATCAGTGACTGATCCTGAGAGAAGGGAAGTGGCTTGACCAGTGACAAACAGCGTTTGGAATCCACAGCTGTGCTCTCGCTACAACACCGAGAAATCTCGTCTTTCCTCAGAGAACAGGGCAGTGTTGCACAGAGGGGGAAGAGAATGACCATTTATAGAGTGCTTACTACATGCCAGGCAATGTTTTCTCATTTGGTCAACCCTGTGAGGTAGGTGCTGTTATTACCCCCATTTTGCTGTTGAGGAAACTGAGGCAGAGGTCAAGTGACTTGCCCAGGGTCACAGAGCTTTTAGGTATCTGAGGTGAGATTTGAACTCAGGTCTTTCTGATTCAAGGTACAGCTCTCTAGTCACTTAACCACCAGCTGCCTCAGCACAGTGGGAAGAGCTCAGGATCATGGGTTCAAATCAGAGAACATGGGTTCAAATCCTGCTTTCTAGCTGTGTGATCTTGGGCAAGCCATTTAATTACTTCTTCGGGTCTCAGTCTCCTCATCAGTAAAATGGGAGGATTGGCCTCTGCGGTCCCTCTTACCTCTAAATCTGTGATTCTATGAATAAGTCCATGGGGCAGCTAGGTGGCACAGGGAATAGAGCACTGGCCCTGGAGTCACAAGGACCTGAGTTCAAATCCGGCCTCAGACTCTTAACACTTAACTAGCTTTGTGACCTTGGGCAAGTCACTTAACTCCAATTGCCTTGCCTTCCCCCCCCCTCTAAAAAATAAAAAAGAAATATGAATAGGTCTTTCTGTAGGTCATGGGGGATGGTCCTTGGATATGCTACATGATCCACCTGGAGGTTGCCAGCACCGGGCTCACTGTGCATTTCATCAGGGTTTTTCCCTTCCTTCCTCTTCCAGTCAGAGGTAATATTGTATAGTAGAATGCCCCCTGAGCTAGGAGTCAGCAGACCTTCTGTGTTCTAGCCCTGGCGCTGGAACTCCTCTGCCTTGCAGGCAGTTTACTTCACTCGGGGGTTCCCAGCCTTAGGGTGTCATGATGGATAGAGCATTGAGTCTGGAGTCAGGGAGACCTGAATTCAAATCTGGCCTCACACATTTACTAGCTGTGTGACTCTGGGCGAGTCACCTAACCTGTGTCTACCTTAGTTTCCTCATTTGTAAAATGGGGATTATAATGGCCCCTACCTTCCAAGGTCCTTGTGAGAATAGAGTGAAATGATATTTGTAGAGTTCTTAGCACTATATCCAGCATATATTAGGTGTTTAATAAACACTTATTTCCTTTGGCACCTTTTTGGCTTTTAGGAATCTCTCCTGTACCCCCTTATTCAACACGAAAGGAAAAAATGATAGACTTTACCATATACATATGCACATAAAAATAAAATAGATTAATTTCAGTAGGATAATAGTTCTTTACCAAGTATTTCCCATACCCCCACTGACAAACTTCGCTGTATCAGGTTGAGATTCCCTTGGACAGACAATTTCAAATATCCTTTCCAGCCTGGACATTATTGGGGTTCATTGTTTTTATGATAGGTTTTAAGGTAGTCAAATTAGGGTCAGAAGGGGAGAAAGGCTAGGAAGCACTATGAGAATGATGGGTAGGCAGACAGCAGAGATGTGAGGAGATGTGGCAAATTATTTTAGAGGTGCAGAAGGCAGCCTGAGCTGATGGAGGGCATGGGAAATGCAGGGGCCCGGGGAGATGAGAGAGGCTTTAGGGCAGCAGATGAGAGTGGCATTGAGCCTGTCCAGGAAAGACTGAAAATCAGGGGAGCTGACCCAGGGTCGTTGTGTGCCTGGATAGAGAAATGCTAGTTTAGGGTAGTTTCTGTGAGTGAGACAGATTACACAGGAACTGTCTTTTCTGGGGATCCAGTCACCATTGACAATGAAAATAATTCTGACTTGGCCAGGACAGAGACTAGCATTCATCATAGCTAGCATGTGTGTAGATAGTACTTTAAAGGTTTGCAAGGCACTTTATACACATCATCTGATGACAGCCTGGTGAGATAGGCGCTATCATGCCCATTTTATAGATGGGGAGACTGAGGCTGAGGGAGATTAAATGAATTGCCCAGGGTCACATAGCTAGAAAGGGACCAAAGCAGGAATTGAACTCGGGTCTTCTAAACTCCCAAATCCAGCATTCTACCCACTGTGCCACCTAGTGGTGTCAGTTTTGCAATCGATGAGTGGGCAGTGACAAATTGGACTTGGCAGGAGAGTTCCTGCTAGGCCAGTTTTGAACTGAGCCAGGGTAAGAGCAGTTTGTAATAGGACAGACCACTTTGTACCTGGGGATGCTTGGAGAGCATCCTAACTGCCAGAGGGCAGGGGGATTGGCCTGAAGAATGGCACCCTCCAGTCTTCCCCTATCTCCGTCTTCCTTTCCCTCCCCCCACCTTTAGCTTGACCCAAGAGGCTGATTAATGAGTGGTTGAGTCAAGCTGCCCTGGGTCCTGGGAAGCTTTGTATCTGGCACTCTCTCATTTGTGTATTGCTTGTACCCTGAGATTTCCTTACTCGACAGGAGAGTAGTTTGGGCGCTGGAAGCAGCTGACTATGAAAGAAATAAAGCGTGGGGAGGCGGGGAAAGGAGGAACAGAGAGAAGAGCAGGCAAGGAGACAATCGTAACTACAGCTGACATTTATATTGGGCTCTGAGATTTACAAAGTGATTTATAACGTGATCTCATTTGAACCTCACATCAACTTGGTTGTTATTAGTCCCATTTTACAGCCGAGGAACCTGGAGTCAGCAAAGAGAAGTATGAAGTGGGAGAATCACTGGCTGTGGAGTTAGAGGAGCTGGGTTCCAATCCTGTGTTGTGGGCTTACTTCCTCTGTGATATTGGACGAGTCCCTTCATCTCCCTGGGCCTAAGGTTCCCCCTCTGTAAAATGATTGGGTTGGATGAGATGCTTTCTAAAGCCCCTTCTGATGCTAGGGTCATGACCCCATGAGGAAGATAGAGGGAAAGTGGTTTGTCCCAAGTATTTCAGGTGGGATTGGAACCCAGGTCCTCTGACTTAGGTCTCTTCTCAATGACAACTCATTGCCTCTTCTATTAAAAAAACCACACACACACATATACACACAAACACACACACACCTGATTAAATTAGTGCTTGGCAATGGTAATTGTAATTTAAGACTATGCTTGGGGAGAGGAGAAAGGAATGAGAAAGAAGAGGGAAGGGAAAGAAGAGAGCAGAATGGATTATACAATCATGGGGGGTGGGTTTGGTTTTTGTGCCTTTTCCATCTCCATCTCATGAGGGTTCTGTGAGAGGACACTTCTGGCCCCATGTCTGAGATCATGGGTCCATGCCAGACCCGCCTAACCTTGTCAGGGAGATGTTTGAGGGGAGGTGGACTTGACAGGCTGAGCTATCTTTTCCTCACCCTTTGGCGAGGCTGGCATTTTCTTCCCTTCCCTTCCCTTCCTTTCCCTTCCCTTGCCTGCTTTTTCTGAAATGTGAATTCCCTGACTGCTCTAGCTTTCATGTACCTAAAAGCATCACTGCCTTTTATCTGAGAAAATAGCTGATGCAGGAGTTGGGCCATTGTGTGGGCACCTGAGAGCCGAGGATCAAAAGAGGGAGGGAGAGAGGAGCAGCAAAAACCAGGAGCCTATTTTGGCCCCATCCATAGGAAAGAGCTCAGAGACTCCCTATCAGCCTCAGCTCTGGCTCCAGCCACAACCCTAGCCCCAGTCCCAGGCCTAGCCCCAGCCCTCTGGCTGGTTGCTGGATAGCTCATAGATACTTATAGTAGGGTATAGAATGGGAAAGAACCCTAGAAATCATCTGGTCCAACCCCCTTCATTTTATAGCAGAGGGAACTGAGACGCAGAGGAGAAATGATTTGACCACGACTATATAGCTAAGTGAGTAGCAGAGACAGGATTGGATGAAAGGTTTTATATATCAATGTTCTTTTTTTTTTTTTATGTCCCTCCCCAATCCTATTCTCAGTGAGCTAGTCCTTTTAACAAAGGATAAAAAAAGAAAGTGCAAAAAAACAATGGAGCAAAATTTAAACAAGATATCACCTGTATTTGAGAGGTTGTACAATGTTTCATAGCCATTCCCCTATTATATCTCCCTGTAAAGAAGGGTAAGAAGTGTGTGTGCGCGCACACATGTGCACATGTGCATTTTAAAATCTCTTCTCTGGACCAGCCTTGTTCAACAGAATGTTGTACACAGTGTTTGGATTTGGGATTTGTTGTCATTCTTTCCATTTACGTTGTTCGTTGTTCTAGTGACATCATAGTTACTGTGTCTGTTGGTTTCTTGGTTTTGCATCAGTTCATAGATGTCTTTCAAAGCTTCTCTGAATCCTTCCCTGTTTATAATTTCCTATAGCACAGCAATACTCCTTTATAGTGGATAGAGTGTCAGTCTTGGAGTCAGGAAGACTCATCCTCCAGAGCTCAGACACAAACTGGGTGTGTGACCCTGGGCAAGTCACTAACCTTATTTGCCTCAGTTTCCTCATCTGTAAAATGAACTGGAGAAGGAAATGGCAAACCACTCCAATATCTTTGCCAAGAAAACCCCAAATGGGGTCATGAAGAGTCAGACACGACTGAATGACAACAAACTCTATTATATTCAAGAACCATAGTTTATTTAGTCATTCTCATTCTCATACTAACTTTATTTCTAGTTTTTTCTTTTTGTAAATTTTTTTTGGTTATTTTTGCTTTTTTGAGGGGCAGTTGAGGTTAAATGACTTGCCCAAGGTCACATGGCTATTTTTTGTGTGTGTGTTACGTGTCTGAGGCTGGATTTGAACTCGAGTCCTCCTGACTCCAGGGCCGGTGCTTTATCCGCTGCGCCACCTGGCCACCCCTCTAGTTCTTTTCTAACACAAAAAAATTCTGCTCGAAATGGTTTGGTGTTATTAACTGATTGATATAGGATCTTTTTGTCTTTGACCTCCCTGGAACCTCTGGGTAAAAGGGTATAGATATTTGAGTTACTTTCAAAAAAAAATTGTAATCATAGGGATGGAGGAGACTTTATAGGCTTCTGAGTCCACTTGCCCCCCCCTAAGCATTTTTCATGTGAGTAAACTGAGGTACAGAGAGGTTACATGACTTGTCCAGGGTCACACAACTAATAAACCTCTGAGAGAGGATTTTCCAGAATTATTGTCTCACTTCATGGCAAAGCCAATGTTCTAGCGCAGGTTTTCTGACTTCAGACTCAGTCCTCTTTCCCCTGACATTACACTGTCTCTTGCAGCTTCCGGAATGATGATTGGGGTGTCAGTGCCCCGATATGAGAACTGGCTGATTCATTGAAGGCCTTCCAGGTCACTGGAAGTAGGTGAGGGTTAGTGCCAGGAAGGATCTTGATTTCAGTGCTTTGCCCATTTGGCTGGTCTAGTAACTAGAGGCTCATGGTCAGACCTGTTGCCCCTGTGGCCACTCCGTATGGAGTGGGGAGGTGAACACAGGGAACGGAAGAAGCCTAATGGCTCAGAGGAAGGAAGGAGAACATCAGAAGTGGCAAAGACCTCAGAGACCACCTAGTTCTGTGACTCTGGGCAAGTCACTTCGCAGTTTCTTCATCTGTAAAATGGGAATAATATCAGTAGTGCTTGCCTCAAAAGGTTATTGTCAGGATCAAATGAAATAATGTATGTAAAGTGCTTTGCAGTCTCGAAACCACATAAATGACAGCTAGCTATTGGGGTGTGGGGCAGGCAGAAATGTGACACCAGTGATTTCTTTAAGTATGTCCCAGCTTGTCTGGGATTAGTTTAGGAGACTGGAACATCTTCAGAATAAGACTACAAGTTCAAACCTCACTGAGGGCCAGGTAGGCTCAGACAGGGGAAAAATGATTCATAGCTTTGGGTTGTGCCTCTAACTTTGGGTTTTCTTAGCTGTGGGTTGAGAAGGTAGTTTGTTGTATGAACCTGGGAGAAGAATTTCCCCATTCTGGGCCTTAGTTGCCATCTCTGTCAAATTAGGGGGAGTGGCAACTTGTGCTGTGTGATCTCCAAGGTTTTTCCTAGATCTGTTTTGTGAACTGGAGTCTGGATGGTGTCCCAACTCAATCAACCAATCAGTCAGTAAGTATTTATTAAGTTAGGAGCAGCTCAGTGACAAAGTAGTTTGGAGCACTGGGCCTGGAATCAGATTTACTAGCTGTGTGACCCTGGGCAAGTCACTTAACCTCTATTTGCTTCAGTTTCCTCAACTGTAAGATGCAGAGTGCCTACCTCCCAAGATTGTGAAGATCAAACAAGATAATTTCTGTCCAGAGTGCTCGGCACAGTACTTGGCACAGAGTACATGTAAGTGTTCATTCCCTTCCCAGCTATGCCTCCCCTTCCCTGCTAGGTGCCTAATCTGTGCAAGGCACTGCGCTAGATCCTGGGGGTGAAGGCAAAGACAGAAGAGTCCCTGCCCTCAAGGAGCTCACGAATGATGATTTCCTCTTCTTTGCTACCATAAAAGTGCTGTAGGAACATTTTGACCTTTCTGTCTTGGATTTCCTTGCGATTTCTATACAAAATCAAGAGAAGATAATTGAGGGGAGGGGAGCTCACAATGCCTAAGCTGAGTTTTGAGGGAAACTAGGAATTCAAGAGGCAGAAGTAAGGATCAATCAGTAATTATCTCTTACTGAAGAAGGCCTTGTTACTGCCTTCAAGGAGTTTACTGTCTAGAGGAGAAAGGATATGTCATGGAAAAGATGAGTCACCATTCAAAGTTATCTGTCTTATGGTGGCATAGTAGACAGAGTGCCAGACCTGGGGTCAGGAAGACACATCTTCCTGACTTCATAAGATACTTCCTAGCTGTGTGACCCTGGGCAAGTCACTTAACCCTGTTTGCCTCAGTTTCCTCATCTGTAAAATGAGCTGGAGAAGGAAATAGCAAACCACTCCAATATCTTTGGTAAGAAAACCCTGAATGGGGACATGTCTGAAAAAGACTGAACAGTAACATGCTAAATGAAGTTCAGACAACCTGTGTCAGAGGACTTAGGAGGAGGGAGACATGGTGTGGGCTTTGTAGATCAGGAATTGAAGGGAAAAACTCTAAGTGTGTGTCTCAGGATGGTTCTTGGATCTGTTATTCCAATGTGCTAATGTGTGTGGGGGGAGTGGAGCATGGCCATGGGTACAGTGTACACTGTAGTCAGAGACAATGACAGAGAGAAAAAGGGAGAAGAGAGAGGAGGAGAGAGAGAGGAAGGCAAAGACAGAGATAAGAGAGAGAAGGGAGAGGGAGGAAAGATGGAGAGAAAAGAAGGGAGAGAGAGAAAGACAGAGGCTCGAAGAGACAGAGAGAGAGGAGGAGAGGGGAGGCAGAGACAGAAAAGGAAGGTAGAGAGGAGAGAAAGAGGAAGACAAATACAGACAGAAGAGAGGATGAGAGAGAGGGAAAGAGGCAAAGATAAATGAGAGAGAAGGGAGAAGGGGCAAAGGCAAAAAAAAAGGTAGAGGGGGAGAGAGAGACAAAGACAAAGACAGAGAGAAGAGAGAGGAGGAGAGAGGGAGGCAAAGACAGAAAAGGAAGGTAGAGAGGAGAGAGGGAGGAAGACAAAGACAGAGAAGAAAGAGAGGAGAGAGAGAGAGGGAAGGAAACAAAGATGAATAAGGGAGAAGGGGCAAAGACAGAAAAAGAAGGGAGAGAGGAGAGAGAGAAGAATGGGGGAGGGTGTGTGGGAGAGAAGACAAACATAGAGAAGGGGGTGGGAAAGCAGGATGGTTGCCTAAGGGGATTTTCCTTTTTCTTCAATATTCCTCCTGTCCCACAAGGACCCTGTAATCTTAGTAGGTGAAGGACAGACAGGACATCCTAAGCACATTTATAGACGCAGATGCACCTATAGACAGTATGAAGACCATGCTTCCATGGGACATCAACTTCCATTTTTCTCCTGCAGTCGGGAAAGCAATGCCCTGATCTACTCTTTTTCCTGATACTTCTTGTGGGCAACAACATAAGGACTGAGGTGGAATGTAGGGGAGTCAGAAGACCTGGAGTTGAGTCCAAACCCTGCCACTTAAGGGACATTTGGTCTTGGTTAAGTCACTTTACCTACCCCTCTCTGGGCCTCTGTTTTTTCATCTCTACAATGGAGATAATAATACTGTCCCTACCTAAATGGGGTGGTTCTGGGGCTCAAATGAGAGAGTGGGTGTAAAAGCACTTTGTTAAATTGTAAAGAGCTCTCCAGATATAAGATCTAATGATAATAATGAATATAATTATAATTATAATCACATGGTTGGCCTGGACCTGGAGTGTGATCTGTGGTCAGGGAACATTTTTCCATGATAATAATAGCTAACATTTACATAGCACTATGGTTTGCAAAGTGCTTTACAAGATTGATCTTTGTTTGAAAATAAAATAAAATTTAATTAAAAAAAAAAACCACCAAAGTGCTTTACTGTGGAGCTAAGTGGCTCAGACCCACATATATGCTCATAGGCTCAGAGGCACAGAAACACACTCAGACACACTCTAAAAGACATCCTTGGCTTCTCTCTTCTTTGTTGCTGGAAGCAAAGAAACAGCTTTCATTCTTTGCTGTACAACTTGGACATCTTTGTCACTAAGGAAATGAGGGAGCTTCCCTCCCTTGTTCAGCAAACATTGACTGAGAACAGATTCTGTGTAAGGCACTGTGTTAGGCCCTGGGGGAGATATAAAGATGAATAAAACAGGGCCTTGGCTGAGGCAGCTAGGTGGTCCCCTGTATAGAGTGCTGAGCCCCAAATCAGGAAGATTCCAGTTCAGATCCAGCCTTAAATACTTATGTATGACCCTGGGCAAGTCACTTAACTTGCCTTCCTCAGTTTCCCCATATGTAAAATGGGGACAATAGTAGCATCTACCTCCGAGGGCTGTAAGGATCAAATGAGATAAGATTTGTGAAGACCCTAGCACAGTGCCTGGTACATAGTAGGAGCTTAATTAATGCATGTTTCTTTATTTGTTTCCTAATGGTGGTGGAGGTGGGATCGGACCTAGGACCAGGAGCCAAATCAGACAAAGTATGATTTGAAGGTCAGAGGCACCGTGGTGTAGCAGAAGAAGCAATGGACAGATCCAAGGTCAGCAAAAGCGACCCATCCTGATGCAGCTGGGCTGTGTGACTTTGGACAAGTCACTTTTCTGCAGATCGCTCAGTTTCCTCTGCTAAAACAGGACTGGACTTGTATTACCCACCCTGCAAGGTGGTTGCAAGGACATTACCTTGGAAAACACTTTAAAGCATTCTAGAAATTATTTCAAAGTGCCATCAGAGAAGTGTACAAAAGAGAGCCCTACAGGAAGAGAGAGCACTTCCCAGTGGGGAGATGAGGGAAGGCTTCATGAAGTAGGTTCTGCTGTTTCTGGGCCTTGGAGGCGGGAGAAGGCTTTGGTAACAAAGGTGATCACTATGTCACACATAGAAAGCTAGTTGTAGTCCTTGGAGGCTAGTGAGTACAGCCTCCCTTATTTTTTCAGATGAGGAAACTGAGTCATGGAGAGGTTAGTTGACATGTCCAGGGTCCCATAGCTGCCAAGTGACTGAAGCAGCATTTGAACCCAAGGTCTTCTTAATTTCAAGCCCGGTTCAGTGTCCACTACACCATGTTGCTTCTTATTGGTGGAGTGTGGAGAGGAGGGCATTCCAAGCTGAGGGGAGAGACAGGGAGATGAAGAGATGGAAGAGACCAAGACTAGGATGGGGAGGAAGCACCTCCTTTGAGGCCTCTCCTCCTTGCGGCTGGTGAGATGAGAGCAGAATGTTAAACAAGTGTCACTCCTTCCCCGCTGGGCTGTGGCCGCAGAGATTGACTGAGGAATGCTGAGCAGAGCCAGATTGCAGCCCAAATAATCACCATGTTTGGGGCCTGAGAATGCCTCACCACCCATAGAGGAGCCCTCCACCCCACTGGGCAGGGACCCTGGGGGGGAGGGAGAGCACGCTATAGGATCTTCTTAGCATTCAGAGGAGCGGTCACCAGCTCACAGACAGTGTGATTATGATCCTGGGGAGATGGGGAAACTTGGGAGAGAAAAAAGGGGGAGCGGGGGAGACACAGAGGAGATAGAGACACAGAGAGGGGGGGTGGGGAGAAGGATACAGAGAGAGATGGAGGCACAGGGGAAGGGAGGACACAGAGGGAGATGGAGATATGAAAGGGGGGGACACAGAGGGAGATGGAGGCACAGAGAGGAGAGGTGGAGAGAAAGCCATGGAGGCTGGAACAAAGAGAAGAGGAAGAAAGAAGACAGTGATAAGCAGAAAGCCAGGCAGAGAGAAGAGAGCAAAACAAGAGAAAAGGGGGAAATGTGAGACCAAGAAACTGGAGAGAGCCAAACAGTGGCATAGAAAAAAATAGTAACCTAGAAAAAGTGAGGGAGACAGAGAGAGGCAGGAGAGAAAACAAAGGGACAGAGAGACCAATACAAAGGTACAGAAAAGAGAAAACACACAGAGAGAAACAGAAAAATAAGAACAGATAATGAGAAGGGACAGAGAGGCAGACATAGAGACTGAGAGACACAAAGAAACAGAAGACTGTGAAGAGAGGGGAAAAGACTGAGAGACAGATACACAAGAGGACCACCAAGAAAAAGAAGCAGAGAAAGAAAGTTGCTTAAAGACAGGAAAAAGCACCAACCTACTGGGGTCAGCTTGGTTTTCTGTCAAAGGAATTTTAGGCATCATCTAGTAAATGTGTGTGTTGGGCATAGGGGATGTTCTCTGGGATGAAAATGGTTCTGTTTTAGCATCTCTGCCTAATCCCATGGTCCTGATAGCTGGAATACAGATCTTAAAGGAACATTGGTGCTGATTGGGCCTGCCCTTTTCTCTTTGGAAAAAGCCTGCATCCCACCTACCTTAGCATTGCCTGGCTGATTATCCTGTATTAGATAGGACCAGACTTTTCCTCTTCCCACCTTTCCCATAGGTAGACAGATGCATAGGGCATTTATTAAGCATCTGTGGCACAGTAGATAGAGCACTGGGCTTGGAATCAGGACAACTCATCTTCATGGGTTCAAATTCAGCCTCAGACACTTAACTAGCTATGTGACTCTGGGGAAGTCACTTTACTCTGTTTGCCTCAGTTTCCTTATCTGTAAAATGAGCTGGAGAAGGAAATGGCAAACCACTCCAGTATCTTTGCCAAGAAAACCCCAAATGGGGTCACGAAGAATCAGACAAGACTGAAACTACTCAATAACAATAAATATTCCAGTCACTGTGTTAAGAAGCAAGAATACAAAATACAAGTACGAGAGAACAAAATGGTCCTTGTTTTCTCAAGAAAAGGGAAGAAAAAGATAAAAAGGTGATCCAGAAAGGAGGGGCCAGGAAGAAGGGTACTGGCTCTCTGAGGGGTGAGAAGATGAATCAATCTGGAGACTGAGTTGCGATGGGAGTGTCGTGAAAGAGGTGCCTTTCCTCTCTAGTTTTGGATTTGGGGACTCCCCTTCAAATTACTCTCTTTCCTCAGGGAATTTAATCCTCCTACAAAGATTCTTTAAATATTTACAAAAATACATATTTTTGTTTTTATATCACTTTAATTTCTGTATGTAATTTGCATGTATATGTATGTAATTTCTGTATAGCCCTTGTAATAAAGCATAAACCATAATAGGAGAAAAAAGACCAATTCAAGTAAAGCTAATCAACACATTGATCAAATCTTATAACATATAAAGTGCTCCATACTCATAGTCTCCTACTTCTGCAAAGAAGAGAGGCTGACTTAAGTCCTTATCTTTTCTCCAGGGTGAAGCTATTACAATATTTTATTATATTATCATCACATAATGCATTATAATTATATAACATTTGGTATCTAGTTTTTTCTTATCATTTATATTGCTGTAATCATTCTATATATTGTTTTCCAGGTTCTGCATAATTCACTCTACACTGGTTCATATTTCTTCCCATGCTCCCCTGAATTCTTTATAGTCATCATTTCCTATGACTTAGTAATATTCTGCTAATTCTTGTATCAGAATTTGTTTAAACATTCCTCAGATGATAGACATCTACTTTGATTCCAGTTCTTTGCTGGCACAAAAAGTGCTGTTTTGAATATTTGGGTGTATATGAGACCTTTCTTTTAGGCTATCCTGGGACCTCTTCTCTTCCCCTTCTTTATCATTTCACTTGATGATCTTGTCAGCTCCCATGGATTCAATGATCATCTCTGTGCCGATGATTCTCCCATTTACTTATTCAGCCCTAACCTCTCTCCTGATCTCCAGTCACATATTCCCCTCTTGAATATCTCAAAATGGGCATCCCCAAATACACCTCAAATGCAACAGAGCTCATTATCTCCCCTCCTCCCTCCATTTATAGTATTCCTAGTTATAGGATTCCCTCTTATAGTAGAGGGCACCACCATCTTCCCACTCTCCCAGGCTCCCAACCTCCAAGTTGTGACTCTTCTCTCACATCCACCCCACGTCTCCAGTTTATTGCCACGTTCTGCTATTTCTACCTTTGGAACATTTCTCATATACATCTCCCTTTCTCCACTCACATAGTCACTACCCTGGTGCAGGCCCTCTTCTCTATTCCCGTGGCCTTCTGGTTGGTCTCTTCCTCAAGTCTCCCCCCATCCCAGTCCTTTCTCTACTCAGCTGCCAAAGTCATCTTCCTTTGCTTAGGTCTGACCATGTTATACCCCTACACGACCAACTCCAGTGACTCCCTGTTACTTCCAGGATCAATATAAAATCCTCTGTTTGCCCTTTAAAACCTTTTACAATCTGTCCTCCATACTGTTCCTCACACAAGACTCTCCATCTCCTGACTCTGTGTCTTTTCATTGGCTGGTCCCCAGGATGGGAATTTTCTCTTAATTCAATGTCTCTTGGCTTCCCTGGCTCAGTTAAAATCTCACATTTTATTGGTTTTTTTTTTTTAATTTATGTATGTATTTATTTATTTGGGGGAAGTAGCTGGGGTTAAGTGACTTACCCAGCGTCACATAGCTAGTAAGTATCTGAGGCTGGATTTCAGCTCAGGTCCTCCTGACTCCAGGGCCACTGCTCTATGCACTACACCACGTTCTGCCTCAAAATTCCACCTTCCACAAGACACCTTTTGCAGCTCCCCTTAATTCTAGAGCCTTTCCTCTGAGATTACCTCCAATTTTCCTTGTATCTATCTTGTTTGAATGTAGTTGTTTGCATGTTGTCTCCCCTGTAAGGCTGTGAAGTCCTTAAAAGCAAGGTCTGTTTTTGCTTTTCTTCATACCCTTGGTAATTAGCACAGTATCTGGTACATAGTAGGCACTTTGAAAATGCTTGTTGATTGATTGACTATACTTGACCACACTGGGGTCCATGCCTAGGAGCTTTCGGTAAATACCTGTTAACAAGGGGAGTTGAAATGAAAGGATTTGGGGGTTAACCCCACAAACAAATGAGCCAAATCAACTCAAATCAGTGAGCCAAATCAACCCATTCCTCTTCCTCCTAAGCATCCTGGTAAACCAAGGATTGGTCACATATAAATTCAAAGGATGAAGAATGGGGTGGGGCCAACAAGGAAATGGGTGGGGCTAACAAGGAAAAGGGCGGGGCTAGCAAGGAAAAGGGCAGGGCTAACAAGAAAAGTCTTCTTAGAGGAAAGGACTCAACCTTGGATGGCCAGGTGTCCCCCCTGCCATCCCAGGAGAATCCCCGTAGGGTTGGTGACATTTCAGGGACTGGGGTGGAGGCGGAAGGGGTTCCTATACCCTTTTATTAATTGAACAAAGAGTCCAAGATCTGCCTTTCTCTGTGTGACCTTGGGCTTAGTCGTTCCATTCACCCTGGGCTTTTCTTCTCTTTAAAAATGAAGGTGTTAAACTAGGTAATATCTAAGGTCCTTTCCAGCTCTCATAGTTTATTCCTCTGTTTATCATCAGGGTGGGGAGCAACCAAGACAAGAGGAAGGGAGCTGAAATTAGAAATGGGGGCTGTGAGATGGTAGAATTTTCTCCCTCGAGGTTATTTGGCCAGAGTTTGGGAGTACAACCACTGCTTGGGGGCAGAGGGATGGACTGACATCCTAAGGCCCTTTCTGCCACTCGACTTCCAAGTAAAGGTTGAACAATCTCAGTTAGTGGAACTAATTCTTTTGGGCTTACTCTTTCAGATCATTACATAAGTTAAAAAATTTTAGGACTCTTCTTTTGAGGAAGGGGTGTGGTGAAGCTATTTAATTCTGTGTAATGGGGGCCTGGTTTGTGTAGAGACTGATAAGAGTATCTTCATATTTTACTATAGAATTTGTTTATTTTATTTTTTTTGGCAAGGCAGTTGGGGTCAAGTGACTTGTTCAGGGTCACACAGCTAGTAAATGTCAAGTGGCTGAGGTCACATTTGAACTCAGGTCCTCATGACTCCAGGGCTGTTGTTCTATCTGCTGTGCCACCTAGCTACCCCAAAGCAGAAGTTGTTACTTTTTTTTTGGTGGCAATGACGGTTAAGTGACTTGCCCAGGGTCACACAGCTAATAAATGGCTGAGAATGGATTTGAACTCAGGTCCCCCTGACTCTAGGGATAGTGTTATCCACCATGCCACCTAGCTGCTCCCTGCTATAGAATGTAAAAAATCTCCCTCATGGGAAAAGGGTGCTCACCTCTGATTTCATAAACATTAGGTAATTGTTGGTCAGGAAATTTCCTCTGCTGATGTAGATTAGTCAGTCAGTCATAGTAACATAACAACAATAAAACTATATTAAATGTGCGTCTGTTGTGTGCCAGGCATGGTGGTGAGCATTGGGGGTACAAAGAAAGGCAAAAGACAGTCCCTGCTCTCAAGGAGCTCATAGTCTAATGGAAGAGACAGCATGCAAACAACTATTTACAAACAAGCTATTTACAGGATAAACAGGACATAAGTGGAAGGCACTAGAATTAAGAGGGGTCAGAAAAGGCTTTCCAGAGAAGGCAGGATTTTTAGCTGGGACTTTAAGAAAGCCAGGGCAGTCAGGAGGGGAAGATGAGGAGGGAGAGCATTCCAACACTGGAGTGAAGAGTGCATGTGTGTTTGTGTGTGTGTGAATGGCGTGAGGAAACTGCAAAGGCAATGAGGCGGGAGAGGGTGTGAAGAGCTTTAAAAGTCAAACAGAAGATTTTATAAGTGATCCCGGAAGTGACGGGGAGCCCCTGGAGGCATTCACCAACTTACATTTTTAGAGAGCTGCCTAATCCATCCTAACTTCTAGACTAGTGCCCTCTCTCTCCCTCTATTTATCCATCTTTCTGTCTGTCTTTCGATCTAGTACTGTACCGCAGATAATGGAGACAAAGGATTTGAACCTAGGTTCTCAAACTCCGAATCCCGAGACTTAATTTTTTTTTTCTTACTGTACCACAATATCATTTAACTTCTCTGAGTCTCAGTTTTCTCATCTGCAACATGGGAATAGTAAAAATACCTGCGTCCGAGGCTTGTGAAGATCAGCTTGTGAAGATCAAATGAGATAATACATGTAAGGTGATTTGCAAACCTTAAAATGCTATGTAGATAAATGGTAGCTCTTTTACTGTTGTTACTTGTATTGGGTGCTGAGGGGACGGGTATGAATAGAATACATGTACATGTGTGTATATGTATGTAACAGGCATGGCCAGAGCAACAGGAAGCAGGTGGGGCTTGTCTGAGACGTCTTGGTGGAGCTGGACATCCAGGTGCAGTCATTACCTGTTACCCTGTGTATCATGGTAGCCCGACTTGTATTCCTTATGGGAATCCTGAAATTCAGGAGTAGAGCGGAGGTGGGAGAGCTTTTCCTGATCTTCCTAGAGGGTGATGCTCTCTTTCTTTCCTAAAATTATCTTGTTCGTATTACTTGATTGTGTCTATAGAAATGTTTTATTCCCTCCTACCCCCCCTAGAATGTAAGCTGTCTGAGGGCAGGGACCTTTTTTAGGTTTGTTTTTGTGCTAGACTTACTGTCATCACCCCTGTCCATGCACATCTTGGCCAAACTGACCTGCTTGTTTCCTGTACTCTGTTTTTCCATCTCCCTTCTCCTTTTGCATAGCCTGTCTACTGTGCTTAAAACACTCATTGTCTCTTAAGACTCCTTAACTTCCTTTAGGGATGGATTCAGCTTCTGCCTTACAGGGCTGGGGCGGGGAGCCATTCTTGGTTACTCTAGTCATTAATGAAGTATATTTTGTATCTACTCACTAGTGGAATATAAGCTTCTTGAGGGCAGGAATTGTTTTTATTTTTTTCTTTGTATCCCCAATTGCCTTGCACATAGTAGGAACTTAATAAATGCTTGTTGGATTTTTCTGACTTATTGAGTGGCAGGGGACATTGGGATAAATCCAGAGATCTTAAGGTGGGATGAGAAGAAAACAGAGCCTATGGAGGGGCCACAGACAGGGATGATGTTGGGTGTCTCCGCATGCCCTTGTTTCAAGGGGAACTTGCCCTAGGGAGGTGATGGGAGTTTGGGAGAGGTCTTGAGCTGGGGGGTCAGGTTCAGGGTTGAGGCCCCTCTCTCTAGCCTTCAGAGTTAGTGGCTATCTCTCTGTGTCCCCCCAGATCCCTCAGATCAGCTACGCATCCACGGCTCCTGACCTGAGTGACAACAGCCGTTATGACTTCTTCTCCCGAGTGGTGCCCTCGGACACATACCAGGCTCAGGCCATGGTGGACATCGTCCGTGCCCTCAAGTGGAACTACGTGTCCACTCTGGCCTCAGAGGGCAGCTATGGCGAGAGCGGGGTGGAGGCCTTCGTCCAGAAGTCCCGCGAGGATGGTGAGCCAGTTGCCCTGTGGGGGTGTGTCTCTGTGTCTCTGTGTGTTTGGGGGTGGGACTTGGGGCAGAGGTAAGAACTCAGGATAGAATGTCCAGTGTGGTTAAAATCTCAGCCTCTGTGGATGGACTTACCTCTCTTTCTTGTTCCTGTGTTTTTAAAGAGAGGCCTTTTGATAATATATTTATGTATCATGATTAGATTCAAATATTCAGATGGTGGATTCCTCATAGACTCAGAATTGGAAGAGACTTTGGAGGTGATCAAATCCAACCTGTTCCTAATCAGGACCCTTCTCTAATTCATCCTAGATAAGATGATCATCTAGGGGTGGGGAAATCCACCACCTCTTGAGGCAGTACATTTCAACTTGGAGTCTCTCTAATTATTAGGATATATGTCCTTATATCAGTCTAAAATCCATCTTTCTACAACTTTCACGCAATGGTCTATGTTTTGCCCTGTGGGACCAAGCAGAACAAATTCAGTCCTTCTTCCACAATGGTGACCTGTTGAACACTTGGAAAGATCTAATTCCACTCCATCCCCAAGTCATAAAATAGCTGACATTCTCTTAGAACTCATACAATCTTCCAGCTGGAAGTGATCATAGAAAAGGTTCAACTTTTTTTTTTTGTTTTGGTATCATGGACCACCTTTGGCAGTCTAGTGAAGCCTCCAAATGCCTTCTCAGAATGTTTTTAAATGCATAAAATGAAATACATAGGATTACAGAAGAAACCAATTCTGGTAAAACAAAGATGATTATTTTGCCATATAAGTTTATGGATCCTACCCCCACCCCACCCCCAACTCGGACTTATGTGTGATCTCCAAGTCAAGAACCTTTGCCATAGGTATCTAGTCTATCCTCCTCTCCTTTTCCCCCAAGGAGTCCCTTTTACAACAGTTGGTCATCTCATTTCTGCTTGAATACCTCCAATATTTATAGGGCATTCATTAAAGCCATCCATTTCATTATTGGAAAGCTCTGATCATTAGAAAGTTCTTTTTAATGGAGCCTAAATCTGCTTCCTTGAACTTCCATGGAGGAGTCCTTGTTTTGTTCTTGGTAGCTACACAGACCAAATCTTATTCTTTTTCTCCTTGGCAGCCCTTCAGATATTTGAAAACAACTCTCATCTTCTCACTTACAATGTTTCTCCTCCAGGCTAGATATTCCTAGTTCCTTCAAGTAATCCTGGGATGGCGTGGCTTGGAGTCCTCTTACCAGTTTGACCATCTTCCCCTGGTCACCATTTTGTCAGTGTACTTCTGAAAATAAGGCACCTGGAACTGAACACATCATTCCAGATGTAGTCTGACTGGGGGCAGAGTGCAGTGGGACTGTTATCTCCCAAGTTTTGTTCCATAAGTCTCTATTAATGCAGTCTAATATCCCATTAGCTTCCTTAGCTACCATGTCATACTGGTGGTTCTTGTTGACCTTGTAGCCTGCCCCAAGCTGGTTTCCACCAAAGCTTTTACACATGGGCAGAGGAGTATTTTTCACATGAGTTTCTCTCCTTTCAGACATGGAATGGAGGAAGGAAAAGGTTAAGCTTTGTGGGGGCAGGCACTGTCTTTTGCCTTTTTTTGTATCCCCAGCCCTTATCATGGTGACTGGCATATAGCAGGCTCTTAATAAATGTTTATTGATTGATTGAAGGTCAAGGGTGGATGATGGGGCTTAGGGAGTTGACTTTTATGGGTGTGTTGGACAAGCAGCTGGCCTGGGTATGTAGGTGGATGTGGGATTGGGAGGGGTAGAGGTTAAGTGACTTGCCCAGTCATACAGCTAGTAAATGTGTAAGGTTGCATGTGAACTCAGGTCTTCCTGACTAGAACCAACACTTTTATCCACCTAGCTGGGAAGAATAGAGTAATAGAGGAATTTGGCAAACAAAAAGCTTGGAGGAAGGAGGGAGGCCCTTAACTACAATAGCCATGGGACAGTCTCTCTGTTTTTGTGATTAGGTTTGAGGGATTTTGGGAAAGCCCCACTCCACATCTGTTTCAATGCTTGTAATTTCATCATTGGAATCACCCACCCTGAATCACAGAATGTTAGAACTAGAAGAAACTTAGGACATTATTTAATTGAACCCCCTTCATTATGAGACTAGAGTGCAGAAAGGTTAATTGATGTGTCCCAAGGACACATGGTGACTTCATGGCAGAGGCAAGATTTGAACCTTAGCTCCTTTGATTCTGAGGGCAGTGTGGTTTCCTTGGTCCTAGGATGCCTCCACACTTTGGGCTGAGGTATTGTTGTTGGAAGGTCTCTGATACTAGTAGGGGTATCAGGTTAACACATTCATTAACCCAGCAAGACTTCGAAGGAGTAAGGCAAGGGCCAGGTAAGTTTTGATGGGGGGCGGGGGGAGGAAGGAAATAAAGGAGTAGAATAGGAAGGGACCAGCCACATTAAGGTACCTTAAGAAATGTGGGATAGTATAAAGACAATGCTGTGGAAAAAACATTGGCCTGGGAGTCATGAGACCCAGGTTCAAATGCTGCTGCTTACCATGTGACATTGGGAAAATTACTTTCTGGGCCTCAGGTTCCTCCTCTGTAAAATGAGAGTGTTGGACTCTACAATGTGTAAAAAACCCTTCTGTCACCCTGTGTTTCTATATGGTTCTAGAGCACTGGGTGCCAGGGGACGGAACCCTGAAGACAAATTTAGCTTCTTATAGTTTTTCCCAGGGGGAGGCTTTCAGCAGAAATGCTGGACAAGCTAGATGGTAAAAGAAGGGAAGAGGGGTTTGCTTTGGAGTCCACAAGCCTTGCTGGAGGGAGAGGGGAGCAGGGGCTGGCCTAGTTGTGGCAGAATCCTCCTCCCTCCATCCACTTTCCTGCCCCTTTACACTCCCAGCAATGCTGACTAACCCTCTTCCTCTTCCCAGCCTCTCTGCCCTAGCCTTCTGACAGCTGATGCTTGGGTCTCTAAATAGCTTAATGTATGCTTCCCCGACCTTGCCTGAACATCTCTCTATATATTTATACCTTCACAGCCCAGGATTATAATTGCTTTTCATAAGGACCACATAGTGTCCAAATGCTGGCCGTTGGTAATACCCTGCAGGCCTAATCCTGCTATAAATCTCACATAAGCCCTTTTAATTGTATAGTTGAATCAGCCTCTGGTTCCTGCAATGAGGCTGGAGGGAGCCCAGGAAGTAGGGCAGTGTTGATGGATGGGCCCAGTTCCCAGCCTCCCCAGCTGAGGCCCTGGAAGGGGTAGCAGAGGAAAAGACAAACCCTGACTTCCCCTCCCCTCTCTCTGGGTCATCTCTTTCTTTCTGAAGCCTACCTGTCTAGATGATGGGGGCCCAAGCAGTGAAAGAGATAGATAAAGCAGATATGGGGTATGTATTTATCTTTGTGTGTACTTCCTGGACTTTACTGGGTAACCGTGGACTAGACCTCCTACCCTTCACTCTGCCCAAGGCTGGGAGAGACCAGGGTCTCTTCATCTCCCATCCCTTTTCCACCTGCCCAGAACCAGGCAGCAGCCCACTCCTCCGCCTTGTGCCCGGGCTGTGCCCTCCTTGAGTAAACAATGAGCCAATTACCACAGCCCCCAGCCTGTTAAAGGAAATTTGATGGGGAGAGCGGCGTTAGCCCAAGTGAAAGACAGAGGCAGAAAACCCGCTGCTCTCTAGATCTCCAAATTGAAATCTGAATTGAGCGGCTGGTAGAAAGGGGCTGATGTACCTTGTAGCCTAATCCCTCCGAAAGATTAAAGATGTCTTTGGCCCGTATATTGTATTGATTCATCTTCTGAAATATAAATCATCTGTGAGCCTCTTGGCAGCCCAAGCAGCAGCATTGAGGAGCTGCAGCTGGAGCTGGGTGGTGGTGAGGAGTGGTGTGGAGGGAGAGGAAGGGACGGAACGGATGCTCTCTGTCCTGAGGATGAACAGGGACAGCCTAATGAGCAGGGGCAACTGGCTGGGGGCCTTCTGTCGCTGCTCTGAGCTGAGGAACTGGCTCCCAGCTTGTGAAGGAATGAACTGCTGCCTTTGGGGAGAGGGAGGGAGAAGGAGAAGGGGAGGATAGAGAGGACAGAAGGAGAGAAGGAGAGAGGGGATAAAGGGAGAGAGAAGAGGGGTGGAGAAGAGAGAGGGAAAGGGGGTGAACAGGAGGAGAGAAGGGGGGAGAAAAAAAAGGGGAGATGGAGAGAAGAGAGGGAAGGGGAGAAAGGAGAGGGAGGATGAAGAAGAGAGAGAGAAGGGGGAAGGGGGAAAAAGTACAAGATTAGATCCCAAAGGGTAGAGTCACTCTTTGGTTAGCCTTGGTTGAACCTTCGCTCATTCAAATTATGGGAATGGAGAGAGGGGATTATGTTCCACATGAGAGTCCAGAAGAGCCAGGAGGGAATTCCATGATTCCAAGAGAGCTACAGAGAAATTGTTAGCAGCTAAAAAGACAGTCTGATTCCCCAGCAGGTCTGTGATCCTTGCCTAGCACATGTAGTAAGAAGAAATTTCCCTGGGTTTGAGTTAAGTATCTGGACTCTCTTGTCTCCGTGTCTTTGGGTGAGTCCCTTCATTCCTCTGGGCCTTTAAACTGAGGCCAAAGATCTGGAATGAGTGAGTGAAGAAGCATTTCTTCAGTGCCAAGCACTGTGCTAAGTAGGTGTTGAACACACATCTTTTAAGAGTGAGGCATTCGCTCCTCTCAAGGTGTTCACACTCTACTCATAAAAGAAAGTATAGCTGCCAGGCAGATGAAAAGGCCTGGAAAGCTTGAGTGCAGCCAGGGATAAATGTCAAGTCTCAGGGGTGCTTAGGTTACCTAAGTCGACCAGATGACAGTGCTGCTAGACTATGGAGCCTGAAAGCAGGGCAGATGGTGAAGCCTACTGGTCTCTAGTTCCCTGAAAGGTGTGTAGTCTTTGACTCTTATCCCTTTCAAACCCTGTGAGCAGTCAAGCAGTCCAGGTGAAGGAGGAAGGCAAAGGAGAGGGTGCTGCCTATGGTGGCAGTGTCTCTCTGGATGGGTTCTAAGATGGGAAGGAACCAGATCTCCAGGATCCCTCCTACTTCTGACATTTTATGTTCCAAGATCCTTTCCAGCTCTGATAATCTAAGCTTTGTTTTCTGACGTTCTAAGCTCTTAAGGTGGGCAGCTAGGTAGTGCAGTGAATAGAGTGCCAGGCTTGGAGTCTGAGAAGACCTGAGTTCAGATCGAGCCTCAGACACTGTCTGATGTGTGACCCTAGGCAAGTCACTTAACCCAGTTTGCCTCAATTTCCTCAAGTAGGAGAAGGAAATGGCAAACCACTCCAATATCTTTGCCAGAAAACAACAAAAAGAGTCATGAAGAGTCAGATATAACTGCAACCACTGAATGGCAACAAAGCTCTTAGGTTCTCTCTAGCTCTGAGATTCTGTGTTCTAACATTCTTTCCAGCTGATATTGCCAGCTCTGCTTTCTGACATTCTAGGTTCCAAGGTCCCTGCTAGCTCTGATATTTTATGTTCTGTGTTCTAGCATTCTGTGTTCTAAAGTCCCTTCCATGTCTGTCACTTTTTTTGATGACATAGATTTTCCTCCTGATATATCTTTCTTAAAAGAAATGTTTTATTGATAACTTTTTTCCTTACGTTTCCATGATTTCATCTTTCTTGCTCCTCCTTCCCCGACTGACCTCTTTCTCTTGACAAAGAAAAAGAAACAAAGGTTCAAATCAGGGACCACATTCTGTCCTTCCATACAATAGTCTGTCGCAATAGTGGGACCATTGCTAGTTTTTCTTTTTAAAATGTGTATTTCTGTCTCCTGCTTTTATATCTCTTTCATCTCCAAATATATCCCTTCCCTTTCCCCATAACAAAATACAAAAAAAGAAAGAGGAAGAAAAGCAGTGCGGCAAAGCTAACCGACACATCAGAATCTGACTGCACTCAGTGTTCTTCTTCCATAGCCCCCCACCTCTCCAATGAGAGGAGGTAAAATCTTTTTTTTTTCCTTTTTGGAGGGCAGTTGGGGTTAAGTGACTTGCCCAGAGTCATACGGCTAGTAAATGTGTCAAGTGTCTGAGATTGGATTTGAACTCAGGTCCTTCTGACTCCAGAGCCAGTGCTCTGCTCACTGCACCACCTAGCCACCCCGGTGAATTCTTTTCGTATCTTCCTCCATGCCAGGCATGGTAATTATAATTGAACTTCATTCAGTTTCAGCTGCATGATGGAGTAGATAGAGGCTGGGCCTGGAGTCAGGAGGATTTGGATTCAAACTTTACCTTAGATACTACATGGGCAAGTCATTTAACCTCTGTTTTCCTTAGTTCCCTCAGCTGTAAAATGGGGGTAATTACAGCACCTACCTTGCAGGGTTGTTGTGAGGATCAAATGAGGCCATATTTGTAAAGTGCTGAGCACAATGCCTGGCACTTAGTAGGCATACTATAGGATACATCTATGAAGATACATTTATATATAGTATATATGAAGATATATATGTGTATATGATTATATAGCATTTACTACATAGAAATGATTTTTCCCTTCCTTTCCCATCCCTTTTTTATCCCATTTACATCTTGTGGCCACTGTCCTGGTCACACAGTAGGCACTCCACAGGTGCCTGTTGATTGGCTGGTTAATCGGTTCTGTGGTTGTGTTCAATACCTACTGACTATATATTGTTTCCCAATTTGTTTCACTTTGCATCAGTTCAGGTAAGTCTTAATGTGCTTCTCTGTCTTCTTCATGTTAGTTATGCCTTATGGAATAGTAATGTTCCATTGGATTCTTGCACCATCTTCATTGTCTTTTCAGACACTTGGGGTTGGACTTCCCTTTCTGATTGATTCTTAATGGGTACCCCCGTCCCCCCACTACTATAGCCTTATTCACATTCTTATTTTCCAGCATCACGGGCAAGCAAGGAGGGGTTGCTCTTACTTTCATAAACATCAAGAGTGTCATATAGCGAATCTGGGCTTCCTACCAACCCTGTAAAATAGGATCTGGATTGGGAACCTGGTTCTGATGCTGAAGTTCAAATCTCTTCCCATTATGTGACAGGAGTATGTATCATACAGGTATATCAGAATGTTACCTGCTTTTCAGATGCATAATGGGTGCCATATTGCCTGCTTTCTCAGTGAGTGGGGGAGGGGCAGGAGAGAATTTGGAACTCAAACTTTTAAAAAAAAGAATGATAAAAATAAATAAATAAAATCGTATGTATATAAGAAAGAATACTAGCTCCTGGAAAGCAGAGGCTTGTTTATTTTTATCTTTGTATCCCTAGTACCTGTCATGGTACATGGCACATGGGAGATGCCTATGCTGATCAGCTGTATTATTCTGGAACTGAAGGCCTATCTGGGACTTAGAGTGGGGTCATTGTTGGGGTGGGTAGGTAAGTGGCACAGTGGAAGAGGCTTGAGGTCAGGAAAACTACCTTTTCTGAGCTCAGGTGTGGTCTCAGACACTTTCTAGCCATGTGTCTCTGGGAAAGTCACTTAGCCCTGTTTGCCTCAGTTTCCTCGCCTGTGAAATGAGCTAGATAAGGAAATGGCAAATTACTCTAGTATCTATGCCAGGAAAACTCTAAATGGGGCCAGGAAGAGTTGGACACAGCTGAAATGACTGAACACCACCACTGCCACCACCACCAGTTGTTGGGATCAAGATGGTGGCACTATGGAGGGTAAAGGATGCAGAGGAGCTGCATGTTAAGTTCATTCATTAATTTATCCAGTTGTTATCGAGCACTTGCCCCACATTTGGTGTTGTACTAGGTACTATACAAGCGAGGAAATGATGCCCCTGTCCCCAGGCAGCGTACAGTCCAGTAGAGAAGGTGAGACAGGTCCACAGATCAATAAGCAAAACTCACCTTAATTAATACAGCACTTCTTTAACTATATAGTCCTTTCACATTCATTATCTCACTTAATAGAGACAGAGGAGTCAGGTCGGCCGGGATTATTACACTCTTTGCACAGATTGTAAAGCTGAGCCCCAGAGAAGTATAGACAGTTGACCATAAGGTCCATTGGTTAGTAAGTGGCAAAGCCAGGACTGAAGTTTCTCTCCAAAAGCCTTGATGTTCCTCCCCCAGCACCAGGCAGCAGGTGACACTGTCTTGTCTGAGAGGAGCAGGCAGTACATGATTGGAAGGCTGTGTTCACTCCCCACTCCTGGCCAGGGCCTGACTCTTGTCTGTTGGATAACTTGGTTGGGGGAGAACCCAGAGGATTTGTGTCATTAGTTGGAGTTCAGAGAACTCAGAGCTTTAGGAAGATCAAGGTGAGAGAAAAGTAGGACTGAAGGCAGGTTCCCCTGGACTTATTCTGAGTGGAAAAGCATGTGCCCTAGCAAATCGCCTGTAGGTCACTGAGGTATGTGACCCAGGACTGGATCTTGGCATCCAGAGACCTGGAAGGGCTGGTCACTGGGTGGGATTAGGATGATGTCAACTAATAACATTAATATTCATATAAAACTTTAAGATGTGCAAAGCACTTTATATACATTATCAAATTTGATCTTCAAATGGAAGATGGCAGGGTGGGATAGTGGATGAAGGCTAGTATTTGGATTTAGAAAACCTGGTTTTAAATCCTTCTTTTGCTACCTATGTGTCACCTTAACTAAATCACTTTTGCTTTAGAGAGGGCCTCAGTTACCTCATCTGTAAAACGAGGGGGTTGATCCAGATGACTTCTGAAGTCCCTTCTCCCTCTCATCTATTTTTTGTCAATCTTGTGAGGAAAGTGACATTATTATCCCCATTTAATAAATGTGGACACTGAGGCTCAGAATCATGTAGCCAATGAATATAAGAGGCAAGATGTGAGCCTAGGTTTTCCTAACTCTTAAGTTCATTGCACTGACCATTACACTGTGTTTCCACTGGAGTTAGATAGTTTACATATGATTTGTTAAATGAGCTCTGTGTTTGAAAGAGCACCTGCTAAGATGTGGGGTGGTAGAATAGAAAGGGCAGTGGATCTCAGGACTGTGTTCAAATGCTGTCTCTGTCACTTCACTAGGACTCAGGAAAGTCATTTTGCTTCTTTGGGCCTCTGAACTGATCCTATGTATCAACAGGGAGTTGTCTCAGCTCTTCCCTCCTTGGCACTCTTGTGTTCTCAGTCTTAGGGTCCACCGATGAGCCTCCTTGGCCCTCAGCATCCCAGAGAGGAATTTGCATTAGGTACCTCAGGGTCTCCTAGTAAGAACTCTGGATCTGGAGTCAGGAGATCCATCATGAACTACATTTTTGATGTTGGGAAAATCACTCTCCTGAGCCTCAGAGAGATCTCAGTTCCTCCTCTATAGAAGAAGATATCGACCTCATCCCTCTTTTGGGACTGCAAGGATCTATGCATTTATGTTGGGGTGGAAGCTACCTGCTCAAATAAAGATCTTAGCTCTTCTGCACTTTAGTAGACCATTTCTGTAAGTTGGTGTGACCAAAAATTCTTCTCTCCTGGTGGCTGTCATCCCCCAGAAAGGGATGGGCCTTTCAGAATGTAGCTAATGTAGCTAATGGTCCTTGGGTGATGAGCATAAGGGCCATGGGACCATAGAATTATGGCTGTAGAACTGGATTGGGCCACTGACTCCAGCAATGAGGACCCTGTGGCCAGAGAGGTCAGGTAACTTACCAAGGTCACACCAATAGTAAGTGGCAGAGCCTCCAGGCCTGTAGGCAGTGAGGGACAATGGAAACATCACTCGCTGGGTAGTTCAGATACCAAGTCTTATGCTTCTGACCTGTGTGACATTGGTCTAGTCATTCAAATTTTCCAGGTGTCACTGTGCTCACTTGTAAAATGGAGTTGGACCAGTGGCCCCTGAGGTCCCCTTATCTCTAGGTCTGTATGCCTAGCATCCAGCTCAAAGTCCTTCTAGATCGGTAGGCCCAGACAGAGCTTGTGCAGCCCAGAGCTGGTCAATAGTCAAGAAGCGTTTACTAAGCATCTACTAAGTACTGCTACACTGTGCTAAGCTCCAGTGAATCAAAGAGTATTTGTTAAGCACTTAGGTGTGCCAAGCACTATACTAAAGGCTGGGAGTAGAAAGAAAAAGCAACAGGCAGCTAGGTGGCGCAGTGAATAGAGCACTGGCCCTGGAGTCACAAGGACCTGAGTTCAAATGTGACCTCAGACACTTGACTAGCTGTGTGATCTTGCGTAAGTCACTTAACCCCAATTGCCCTGCCTTCTCTTCTCCAAAAAAAAAAGAAAGAAAAAAGGCAAAACAGCCCCTGTCCTCAAGGAATTCACAGTCAAACTGGGGAGGTGTACATGTATATATACACACACGTGTATATATAAATAAATGTATATATTTATGTGCATACATATACATATATGTGTGTGTATGTATATACAAGATACAGAGTAGGTTTAAGATAACCTTTTTTAAAAATTTTTTTATTTTTTAATTTTTTTAAAATTTTATTATAGTTTGCATCATTCATTTCCACAAGATTTTGAGTTACATATTTTCTCCCCATCTTTCCCCCACCCACTGCCCCAAAACAGCCATCCCAGTGTGTCCCCCCTCCCCCAGTCTATTCTCTCC